>JARBWK010000009.1:36441152-37167236 GCA_030556195.1 Anolis apletophallus | reverse complement strand
AAAACCTTTTTCCCCAAAAAAAAATGGGGGTGGGCAAAAGGGGGCGATACTGTCAGCCCCTGCACAAAAATCCCCCCCCTTTTAAAAGAAGTGTTTTGCATTACGATATCTGGAACCTCTCATCTTGATTAACCAATGCAATATCTGAAGTAATTACTAGGGATGGTTGATCCATTAAAAAAATTGTTTCTAAACTCGTGGGGGGGGAGGTTTTCCCGGGGGTCGTTATAGAAAATGTTCTGAAATTTTAAAAATAAATTTCAGAATTGAAACGTAATTAATACAATTTTCATTATTAGGGTTTGCTTCAGCGCATGCGCAAAGCTCTCCACTCTTCCCTCCCTCCCCCAGCTCAGAGCATCCGGGTATAATCCGAGATGCCTCTCAGCTGGCAGGGAAGGGAGGCCAGAGTGGCGGGCAAACTCTCCTCTTCCCTCCCCCCCCCCCAGCTCAGAAGCATCACGGGTTAATAACGACCTAATAACATGCCCTTTACGGAAATGACTATCATGGCTTCAGTTTTGAAACGTCACTTCTGGGTTGGATCAAAGGTCGATATAGGGTCAAAATAATTTTAAATATAAAAAATTTAAACGGAAATCAAAGTATTACGGTCGGAGATATCCACCTAGTAATTCGCCATAACTGTAGACCCCCATTTTCATAGTCAGGCACCCTTTATTTCGTTCTTTGCCCCGCAAAGTGTCATCCTCCTGTTTTTGTGCATTGGGTGGGTCTTTTAAGGGGAAAAAAGAGTGAGGAAGCAGGCATGGGCGGGGATTCCACTGACAAATGAACCCGGATAAGAACAAATATATTGGCGGAGAATTAATTCCGTTTATTAAAACATGGGCTAACACTAAGCACTAATGGCAAAGTCTGGTTCAACATGAGTCAACCCATATTATTCATCTAGCATGATGAGATTTTCCCTTTTCCCAGCATAAGAAGACACAATGGAAAACCCTTTTTTTAAAAACAAATCTTTGGCAACAACTACAAAATGCAATGGCAGACATCTTCATTTTCATTTTCAAATCACTGTATTTCATAACTGATGGGTTGTTATTTATCATGCTTGCCAAAAGCAAAAAAAAAGGGGAAAAAGGGGGAAAAAAGACCCACCACTTTTGGAAAAAAAAAAACTGTGCACTGCTTTTTTTTGTTGTGTGTTGAATAAAAAAAAATTTATACCCCACCACCATCCCCCCAAGGGGACTCGGGGCAGTTTAAATGAGGCCCCCCCCAAAACAATACATCAGTAAAACAAAAAAGGGCAAAAAAAAACACAATACAATATCATAAATAACAAAAGCAAAACAAAAAATTTTAAAACTGGGGAAAAATGAATGTTTAAAAATTTTAAAAAATTTACTGGGAAAAAAGAAAGGTATCAAAAGGGGGGGGTTTAAAGGGTAATGTAGGAAAATCAACCAATTGATAAATTTTCAAAGGACAAATTAAGGAAGTTTAAAAGGGGCATTTTTTCCCTTTTTTTGGGGAAGGCAAAATTGAACAACCATGTTTTCAAGTTTTCCTAAAGATCCAAGTGGGGGCTTATCTGATACCCCTTGGGGGGAAAAATTTTCCGGGGCCCCCCGGGGGCCCCATAGAGGGCCCTCTCCCTCGCCCCAAAATGCAAAAGGGGCGGAATGAGAGCAGGGCCCCGGTCAAAAAATTTGCGGGGTTCACAGAGGGAAATGGGGTCCTGGGGTTTCCCAAAACCCCTTTCAGGACTTTGAGGTTAAAAACCCTGCCCTTGGTTGAGACCGGAAAATAAAGGGGTCCCAAATGGAGCTCCAAAAGGGGGGGACCCCCCCGGTCGCTCCGGGGTTTAGTAATCTGGCTCCACCTTGGAAAAAAAAATTTTGGGCCTTTTTAAAGGGCAGCCCCATGAGGTCACTGCAGTAATCCAATCGGGAGGTGACTAGCATGGACCACCATGGCCTTCTGCATGATCCCTTTATAGAGACAGAAGTTGAAACGGGTTTTTTCCCCCAGAGAGTCCCCACTGCAAAGGCCCCAAAAATTCCCCCCGGGGTTTTCAACCTTCCCTGCGGGCCCCTTTACAGTTCCTCATGTTGTGTGCCCCTCTAATTACCAATGCACTCACAATTTGGGTTTTGCTATTGTTAAAGCGTAATGTAAACTTGATAAGCAGGATGTATTTTTTTTGGGGCCAAAATTTTTGGGAAAACCCCAAAAATTTTAATATTGGGGGGTTGGGGGAGAGATTTTCAGTTGGTTTTAGTTTTTGGGGTTTATAATTCCCCCCAAAATCAAAAACTTTTTAACCCCCCCAAAGATAGAATGGGCCAAACTTGGGACACAAACCCATGACCAACAGAAATACGGGGAAAGGGTTTGGGGGGGATTGACCTTGAGTTTTGGAGTTGGTTTACCTACATCCCGAGAGCACTGTCAACTAAAAAAAATGATGGATCTTGGGCAAAAATTATGAATTCAATACCCCCCAAAAGTGAACACGGTGGAGTTTGGGGGAAAAAAGATTTTAATTTGGGGGGTTTTGCTGGGGTTTTTAAAATTCCCCTCAACCCAAAAGTTTTGAACTCCACCAAAAAAGAATTTGGGCCCCAAAAAATTTCACACACACACAAACACACACACAAAAAAACCATATAGACAAAAATGCGGTTTTAAAAAAAATTTGGAAAACCCCCTGAATTTTTAAACCCCCCGGGGGGCCCACCCCAGGTTGAGAAACACGAAATTGGGGTTTACTGTGCAATAAAACAACAAAAAACAATGTACTAAAGAAAAGGGGACTCCCCCTTTTTCCCCACCCCCATTGATAGCCCAACAGAAACAGGGGAATAAAGAAAAAAATTTCCCTTATTTAGAAAAAGAGTTTTCCCCAAAAGGGGACCTTTTTTGGAAGTTTGTGGTTAGACCTAAGAAACAGGAAAAACCCAAAATTTTTTAAAGACATTTTGAAAACAAAAAACGAAAAAGGCCCCCAATAGGGAAAGAGCGGGGTTTTTTTTTTTTCCCCTTGCAAGAAATCCCCTGTTTTTTCAAGCGTTAATTTAAAAAGGTTTTTTAACCCCGGGGGGTATTTGTAAGGGGTAACTATATAATGTAAGTCTGGGAATTTTGGGAGATTTTGAAAGACCAAGTGTTTTGGTACGCTGACCCGCCCCATCATAAAATAAAAATAAACCTGGGTTTTTTTTATTAGACTGGGGGTTTCCCTTTGCCCCTGCAACTCCCCCAAAGCGGGGGCCAAGTTTTGGGGGTCTCTAAACATAAGGAGCGGAATGTTTTCCCTTTGGGGGGCAAAAAGGTACCTGAGCGACCACAGGTGGCCGGGGGGAAAATTGGGGAAACCCCCCCGCCCTTCTTTTTTCCCCCCCCCCCCCCATTTTTTTTCCCCTGGGTCCCCTTTCCCAGCCCGCTTGCCTCGTTTTTTTTCGCTTGCCTGCTATGCAAAGACTCCCCCCCACGCTCTTTCCTCTCTCCCCCTCCCTCCTGAACACACCCACGCTGCCCCTCAGATCAAAATGGCAGCAGAAGCGGCAGCATGAGCAAAGCGAGGCAAAGCGAGCAGGAAGCCAGTTGGGAAGAAGGGAACCCAAGTGGAGAAGAAAAGTAAGTGTTCGGCAGGAGAGAAGAAAGGCGGGCGCAAGGGGAAGAGGTTTCTGTTGAGCTGGCATGGGCAAATTTGGACTTTCCAGGTGTTTTGACCCAACTCCCACCATTCCTAGCAGCCTCAGACCCTTCTTTCCCCCTCAGCCACTTGCAGGTACCTCAGGCCGATAGAATGGTGGAGTTAAGTCCAAAAGCACCCAGAGGGCCGAAGTTTTCCATGGCTCTACGTGGGGCTGCCTTTGAAGACAGTTCGGAAATTCCAACTAGTCCAACGGGCGGCAGCCAGATTACTAACTGGAGCTACATACAGGGAGCATACCACCCCTGTTGTGTCAGCTCCACTGACTGCTTGTCCACTCCGAGCTCAATTCAAAGTGCTGGTCTTGACCTTTAAAGCTCTATACGGTTCTGGCCCAGCTTACTTGTCCGAACGCATCTGCCGCTATGTCCCACCTCGTAATTTAAGATCATCCGGGGAGGCCCTGCTCTCGCTCCCGCCAACTTCTCAAATGCGGCTGGTGGGGACGAGGATAGGGCCTTCTCGGTGGTGGCTCCCCATCTGTGGAATGTGCTTCCCTACTGACATCGATCAATTCCATCCCTCCTGACATTCAGGAAAAGTAAAAGCCTGGCTATGGGACCAGGCGTTTGCACCACCAGCACAAGGCATCATTTTAGACTGGATTTTAATGGAAAGTTGATGAATAGGGCTCAATGCTTTTTATGGACGGAACACTGTGGGTTTTTTGGTTTGTTTTTGGTTTGTTTGTTGTTGATGTTTTTAACTTAAATGAATGTGTATGATATGTTGATGTAATTGTATTTTAATGTGTAATGTTTTGGGGGGTTTTATACTGTGTTTTACTGTGTTGGCATCTAATTGTGCCTTTTTGGAAGCCACTCTGAGTCCCCCCTCGGGGGTTGAGAAGAGCGGGGTAAAATGCCGGAAATAAATAAATAAATAAATTAGATATACAGCATGAAGATGATTTGGCCACATGTACCACCACCATCCTGAAATTAAACACCCAAGGTTCACCAATCTGCTTCTTTTAATGATAATTAAATGTACATACACTGAATTATCTATGGCCAAGAAGCCAGCTTGTCTCAGCTGGAGATAACTTGTTTCCATTTGTTAAAATATCATGCAACTTTCACAGATTAAAACACAAACATAAACAACTCTGCTGTGCTTATGCCTGCGGATGAATTCTCACATTTTTCTATGTTACATAATATGTCTTTCCTTCCTGTCTTATTAATGCATCAGGATTGTTCACATTCCATAGACAATCTCCCACTAGTCTTCGTGTGTGTGTGTATGAAATTGCTATATCCAAACTCTTGAGTTCCTGGATATTATCTATTTGAACTCAATTGGATTTCTGAGTGGTTTGCCCCATATATAAAGTTGTGGACAATCCATTATTCCCCACAGTAAGAGTTCTCTTATTTGTCTTCCACATGTTTACATGGACCACCTATGAGAAAGTTGATGCAATAGATGTTCCCATGTATTCTTTAGTTCCCTCAAAGAACAATCTTGGAAAAAGTACTTCTTAGAAAATGACAATGGTTTATTTAAGCATGAAATCGATTGAGGTCCACAGCCTCTCACACTATCATCCATTTTAACAGAAGTTAACCTAAACAAAGAATGATCTTCCTATGATGCCATTGGAAGGCAGATAGCTCAATGCTCAACTTATTTCCCCACTATAGTATTGCATACAGTTTCCCATAGCTAGCCATGATGTGGAAAGAATAACCAATATAGGTGCCTGGCCAACAGTGGGTACTCTGCACAGTGCCCTCAGACTGCATACAGCCCTTTTCTCAAGACAAAAATGGAAACACCGGGATCTTAAATTGAACCCTTAAATCTGTGGTCTCATAAATGCCAGCAATGAAGCCCACAGTTACCCTTTCTCAGTCTCAAGCAACTTCTCTGTGAACTCACTACAAGTTGTACACACACTCATTCCACACCTCAGGACATTCAACATTTAGTTTAGGGATGCACTCTACATGGGGCTACCCTTGAAGGCGGCCGGGAAACTTCAACTTGTCCAGCGATCAGCAGCCAGATTAATAACTGGGCCAAGTTGCAGAGAGCGGTCAACCCCCCCTGTTTAAAGAACTGCACTGGCTGCCATTTATTTTCCAATCCCAATTCAAGGTACAGGTGATCACCTATAAAGCCTGAAATGGTTGAACCCCGTCTACTTTTCGTGACGGTTCCTTCCATGAACCAGCTCGAACCCTCCGCTCCTCGGAGGAGGCCCTCCTGTCACCCCTGCCAGTCTCACAGACCCAAGAGAGAGGGCCTTCTCCTCTATGGCCCCCAATTCTGGAATTCCTTGCCCGGATAGATTAGGAAAGCCCCACTTTGGAAACCTTTAAAAAACACCTGAAAATCTGGCTTTCCGCTGTGCCTTTGGAGAGTAGTCATTTAATTTCTTCCATTGCTTTCCTCAGTGCCCCCGTTCTTGTCCCCCCCCCACCCCGGTAAAGGATGATATTCCGCTTATCTCACTTTAACATTTTATCTGTGTGCCTGCGGCCCGCCCTGTCTTTGTGATTTTAGATATTCAGTTGTATATTGTTTCTTATTTATATGTATGTTTATTGCATTTTGTCTGTCGCCGACTTAGAACTGCCCCTTTAACACACACGGAGGCGTAGCAAAGGCTAACTATGTTTATTGAATAAAAACAAATCCAAAAAGCAATTCACTTAATAAAGTTCATAAAATGAAGCAATCAGCACGAAGCTGCAGTTCAGTAAAGTAAGCAAAGTTCCAAAGGTAGATTCAAAGGCAATCGTGGTAAAAAGCTTGGCAAGGCTCCCGGATTCACTCGGAACGTAGCAAGGATCCGCACCAATGCGAATCGCATACAAGGCAAGGTCTTGGTTCAAGGCGAGCCAAACTAGGCTCCAAGATTCACTCCGCTTCAACGCCCTTCAGATCAGACGTGGCCGGAGAACTGACGATCAGTTCCCACGGGGCCGTTCTTAATCCCTCGGCCTGGAACCCCGGCGATCTAGGGCCCGGCGTCTCCAGTCTCTACTTTCCGAACGGCGACGGTCTAGGGACAGATGCCAGCTCCTCCTGCCCTCCTCTATGTCCCTGCGCCTGTTATGAGAACGGCCCCGTTCTGGCAGTCCAGAATCGCTATCTTCCTGAGAAGCAGCCTCCCCCGGAGTTTCCCAGCCGCTAGCCTCCATCTGCTGCCCGGCCAGCTCTTGGGAACCTCGACCGTTTGGGAATTCATAACTATCTCCGCTATCTGCTTCGCTGCCTCCCATCTCCACCTGGTCCGCTCCTTCCCGGGAGAATGCTCCCACTCGAGATCCCAGGCTAAACTCTCTACAGGTGAACTGGGCAAAGGTACGGCTGACCAATCTTGCTCTGGGCCTTCCAACTCATCCTCCGAGTCCCTTCCAGCCTGTGCGGGTCCCAATGCCAACGGGACCCCCGGCGCATCGCCCCCCCCCCGTGGCACGAACGGACCCATGGGTGCTACACTATCCCCCCCCTCAGGGCCCCCCCTGGGCCGCCCCCGGGGCTTGGGCTTGTCAGGATACTTGCGGTGGAAACGAGCCACCAGCTCCGGCGCGTGTACATCTCGAGCCTTGACCCAAGCACGTTCTTCCGGGCCAAAACCTTTCCAGTCAATGAAGTACTCCAACTTCCGGTAACGGAGGCGGGCATCCAAGATGTCCTGCACTCGACTCCTCTCTCGCCCTCCCGCATCACGGGGGAGGAGGCGGCTGCGCCACGTCAGGCCGCACCCCTTCGCCGGGCAGAGCAAGGAGCGATGGAACACCGGGTGGAGTTTCATGTCCGCAGGGAGTTGTAGTTTGAAGGAAACAGGGCCCACCTTCTCCAACACCTTGTAGGGGCCCAAAAATCTCGCATCCAATTTGCGGCTCGGGCGGTGAGTGGGCAAGTTCTTGGTAGACAACCAGACTTGATCCCCACTAGGATGTCAGGACCCTCCTGGCGCCGCCGATCAGCCATCCGCTTGTAGTCGGCCTTGGCCTGGTCCAATTGAGTACGTAGCAAATCTTGAAGTGCAGCGAGCTCCCGCAGCCAATCCTCCGCCACCGGCACCTCCCCGACGGAGTCACGGGGGTAGAACCGGGATGGTATCCATAGTTGGCAAAGAAAGGAGTCTCCTTGATGGATTCCTGCGTCGCATTGTTGTAAGCAAACTCCGCCATTGACAACAAAGACGCCCAGTTGCTTTGCTGGTAGTTAACATAGCACCGCAGATACTGCTCCAAGGTGGCATTTACCCGTTCGGTCTGGCCATCGGTCTGAGGGTGATGGGCCGTAGACATCCGCGCCTCAATCCCCAGCTGCTTCTGGACACCCTTCCAGAACTGGGAAGTGAACTGGGAACCACGGTCCGTCACCAAACTCTCGGGCAGGCCATGCAACCGAAACACAGGTTGCACAAACATATCGGCCGTCTCCTTGGCCGTAGGCACCCCCACACAGGGGATGAAGTGTCCCATCTTGGTGAGACAGTCCACCACGACCAGGATCGTGGTGAACCCCTTGGACTTGGGCAAATCAGTGATGAAATCGGCCGAAATCATCTTCCAGGGAGCGGAGGGGGTCGGAAGCGGCTGGAGCAAACCGGCCGGCTTGCCCCCCGGGTTCTTGGCCCGCTGGCACACAGGGCAGGATCCCACAAAATCCTCCACATCCCTGCGTACTTTGAGCCACCAAAAGTCCCGGAGGACCCGCTGCAGAGTCTTAAAGAGCCCAAAATGTCCCTGCTGCCTTGGTGTCGTGGCAAAGCTTTAGAATGTCCCCCCGCTCAGGGCCCGGAGAAACATAAACAGAGTCACGGTGATAGAGCACCCCGTTTCTCACCTGAAACGGAGCCTGCACCCCTTGGTCAGCTGCTCTTGCACCCAAGGGTCGTCCGTTGGCGGGCCTGAACCCGCACACACTCAACGGCCGCTTATCCACAGGGCCGGGCGGGGCCGCCGGAGCCGGCGCGGAGCCGTTCGGCGGCTGCAAGTTCTCCGCCTTGAGCAGAGGCTGCTCGGGAGGCCTTCCCCCACGGACATACTCCGGCTTCCGGGACAGGGCATCAGCTTGCTTGGTCTGCTTGGGGGTCACATAGTGAATGCGGAAATTGAAGCGCTCAAAGAACAGGGACCATCTCTGTTGCCTCTGGTTCAATTTGCGCTGAGACTTCAAGTGCTCCAAATTCCGGTGCTCGGTGTGAACTTCCACCGGGAATTTGGCCCCTTCCAGGAGGTGTCTCCAGACTTCAAACGCCACCTTGATGGCTAGGAGCTCCTTCTCCCAAATGGTATAGTTCTTCTCCGGCGCCGTGAGCTGCCGGGAATAGTAGGCGCAGGGCAACAAGTCCGTCCCCTGTGGTTGGAGCAGGATCGCTCCCACAGCCACATCAGAAGCGTCAGCCTGCACGATGAAGGAGTGCGGGGTTGGGGTGCTGCAAAGCGGCTGAGTGGTGAACAGCTGCTTCAGCCTCCGGAACCCGCATCCGCCTCCGGCGTCCACCGAATGGCACCTTACCCCGCAGGCACTGGGTGATCGGATCAGCCCACTTGGCAAAGTCAGGAATGAACTTTCTGTAGTAGTTGGCAAAGCCCAGGAAGCGTTGAATGTCCTTTTTGCTGGCCGGAGCCGCCCAGTCAACCACAGCCTGGATCTTGGTGTCATCCATGGCAATGCCCGTGGAGGAAATACGGTAGCCCAGAAAGTCCACCTCACGCAGATCAAATGCACACTTCAGCTTAGCATAGAGCCCGTGGGCCCGCAGTCTCTGGAGCACTTCCCTGACGTGGCGGTCATGGGTGGCCTGATCCGGAGAAAAAATCAGCAGATCATCAAGATAGACGGCCAGATATCGATCCAGCAGGTCTCGGAAAATGTCATTCATGAAATGTTGGAAACAGGCTGGGGCGTTGCACAAACCGAATCCCATCACCAGGTATTCGAAACTGCCCCACTTGGTCTGGAACGCAGTCTTCCACTCATCTCCCTGACGAATCCGGACAAGATTATAGGCACCCCGGAGGTCCAGTTTCGTGAATACCTTGGCGCCCCGCATCCGTTCCAGCAACTCGGGGATCAGGGGCAAGGGTTGCGTACTTCCTGGGCAGCGTCGCCACCGTAGTCACCTCCTGCGCCGCACACGCCCGGGCCATCATGCACTGGCTCTGGCAATGGTCAGAAGCAAAAACAAGCTGTCTCTTGGCCCAGGAGATCTGGGATCATGCAGCGTCAGCCACACGACCCCCAACACAATAGGAAAGTCCGACAGCTTGGTCAAGAGAAAGGAAATCTCCTCCTTGTGAGAACTAGTCCACATCCTGGTGGGAGCGGTATACTGGGTCACAGCCCCAGCTTTCAAGGGCCTCCCATCAATAGTCTGAACGCCCTTGGGCTCTTGAAGATCCAGAAATTGCAATCCAGCAGACTGGGCATAGTCAGTGTCAATGAAGTTGTTGGTAGCTCCCGAGTCGATCATGGCATGGACCATCATCGGCCCCTTCTCGGGAGACCAGAGGGTAACCATAACAAGGAACAGTTGTCCAGTCTTGGGTTCCGGAGGAAGGTGAGCGACGGCGGCCGAGTGAGCGAACCCTCTTACACTCGGCCGAACCCTTCCCCCGCCGCCTGAAGGGCTTCCTCAGGCTCCGGGGCGCTGGCCACCGCTGCAGAGGCCCGAGGGGTCTTCCCACGCGGTTTCTGGGGGCAGTCACGAGAAAAATGACCCGAGCCCCCACAGTACCAACAAAGGTTGAGTCTTTGGCGGCGGGCCTTTTCGGGCGGCATCCACTTTAGGCCGCACCGTGCCCAGTTGCATCGGTTCAGAATCATCCACAAAAGGGGTGGGAGCAGGGATCTGGCGGGGCACAAACTGGCCGGTCCCGGCCTCTCGCTTGTTCGGCGGTTTCTCTGTCGGGCCGCCCCCCCACCTTCTCTTGTGTTGCGTGGCCGCCTCCGCCCGCAGACTCAGAGCGATGGCCTCCTCCAGGTCGGCCGGCTGGGGCAACTGTAGCATCTGTTGCTGAAGCTCGAACGAGAGTCCCGCTAGATACGTATAGCGTAAGGCCGCCACTTCCCACTTGGTCTGGCTGGCCAAAACTCGGAAACGGGAAATGTACTGAGCCAAAGACATGTCCTTCATGGTCAGCCGTGCCAAATCCCGTTCCGCCAGGTCCTCGTTGACTGGAGGTCCCCAGGTCGCCCGAATCGCCGCCAGAAAAGTGTCCAAAGTGCCCACATGAGGAGACGCTGCATTGATGAGGGAAGTTGCCCAAGTCGCTGCCATCCCCTCCATGCAGTTGAACACGAACCCCACCTGGGCTCTGGGGGTGGCAAACTCGTTGGGCCGCAGCTCCAGGTACATCCTGACCTGGGCAATAAAAACTTCCACCGCCGCCGGATGTCCATTGAAACGTGCCGGGCATTCACCGACGGGTGCCGCCCGCTCGGGTCCGCAACTCCGCCACCTCCTGCTGCAACGCCACCACCTGCTGATCCGTCAGGTTTGCCATGGCGACAGTGGGGACGATGGGAGCCTGGGTGCGCTGCCGGCGGTTCCTGGTACGTCCCGTGGTGCGAAAAAGGGGTTCGAGGAGTTCTCCGGCCAACTGTCACAATCGCCGACTTAGAACTGCCCCTTTAACACACACACGGAGACGTAGCAAAGGCTAACTATGTTTATTGAATAAAAACAAATCCAAAAAGCAATTCACTTAATAAAGTTCATAAAATAAAGCAATCAGCACGAAGCTGCAGTTCAGTAAAGTAAGCAAAGTTCCAAAAGGTAGATTCAAAGGCAAGCGTGGTAAAAGCTTGGCAAGGCTCCCGGATTCACTCCGAACGAAGCAAGGGATCCGCACCAATGCGCATCGGAAACAAGGCAAGGCCGTGGTCTAAGGCGAGCCACACTGGGCTCCAAGATTCACTCCGCTCAACGCCCTTCAGATCAGACGTGGCCGGAGAACTGACGATCAGTTCCCACGGGCCGTTCTAATCCCTCGGCCTGGAACCCCGACGATCTAGGGCCCGGCGTCTCCAGTCTCTACTTTCCGAACGGCGACGGTCTAGGGACAGATGCCAGCTCCTCCTGCCCTCCTCTATGTCCCTGCGCCTGTTATGAGAACGGCCCGTTCTGGCAGTCCAGAATCGCTATCTTCCTGAGAAGCAGCCTCCCCGGAGTTTCCCAGCCGCTAGCCTCCATCTGCTGCCCGGCCAGCTCTTGGGAACCTCGACCGTTTGGGAATTCATAACTATCTCCGCTATCTGCTTCGCTGCCTCCCATCTCCACCTGGTCCGCTCCTTCCCCGGGAGAATGCTCCCACTCGAGATCCCAGGCTAAACTCTCTACAGGTGAACTGGGCAAAGGTACGGCTGACCAATCTTGCTCTGGGCCTTCCAACTCATCCTCCGAGTCCCTTCCAGCCTGTGCGGGTCCCAATGCCAACGGGACCCCCGGCGCATCGCCCCCCCCCCAGTGGCACGAACGGACCCATGGGTGCTACACATTTACTGTTGATGTTTGATTTTATTTTATTATAATTTGTTGTTTGTTTGAGCTTGGCCTCATGTGAGCCACCCCGAGTCGGAGAGGAGAGGAGGAGGGGTACAAATAAATTTATTTATTTATTATTTCAATTTGTATACCGTCCATTCCGGATGGCTCAAGGCGGTTTACAACACATAAAATCACAACAGTAAAACAGCGAATGACAATCCCATTTCCCAATAATCCCACAAAACAGTATTAGTCTACCAACCAAAAATTGGAGGTCAAAAGCCTGTCTAAAGAGCACAGTTTTACAGGCTTTCCGGAAGGCCGGCAATTCGCAGGTTGCTCGGGCCTCTGGCGACAAGGCATTCCATAGACTTGGTGCCACAACGGAGAAGGCCCTCTCTCGCGTTGATGATAAATGAATGGTCTGTAAGGAAGGGATCTGCAGGAGGTTGTGGGCCTCAGATCAAAGAGATATCTGGGGAACATATGGGATTAGATGGTCCCTCAGGTACACCGGCCCCAGACCATGCAAGGCCTTAAAGGTCAGAACCAGCACTTTGAAGATGATGCGGTGCTCGATTTTAAAGATGATGATGATGATGATGATGATGATGATTATTATTATAACCCTAATCCCTTCACACTGCCCTGGGAGACACACAGTGGATTTAGGAAGAGCCATGGGGTTCTTTCCAGATTTTCCAGTTTATTCCTGAGAATGTTTCCTCATCTCAATTGCCAAGTCAGACCCCCTTCCTAAGGATCCCATTCAAAGTGTGTCAAACCCTCAGTACCCATTGTATGGTCAGCTGAAACACATTGTCCCATTCCAGACAGGCAGGATCAGGGCCGTCAAAGCCCATCATGTTCATTGTAGCCACATTCTTTTCCTTCCTTCCCTGTGTTGACCAAGAACAGCCGCTAGACTTCAAATTCAGCTCCGCCACAACTGCAGCCAATCAGCAGCAATGACAGATGACACTCCTGGACCTATCAGGGAGTGATCCTAACCGGTACCTACTTGAACCAATCAACAATCAGAATGCCAAAAGGCTCTTTGTTTTGAACAGCTAATATCACTTAATGGTAGAGGGCTTACTTCCTGCTTTGAAGAAATAAGTCTATGTATGGATCTGAGAGAAAAAATTACCTCTTGTTTTGGCTCCTCCTCTTGCAAACTCTGAGGAAGAGCCCAAAACTTTGGACCCCCAATCTTGTCCAGGTCCGGATTAAGCCTTTTTGGCGCCCTAGGCCAAAGGCTCCACCTCCGCCCGTGGCTCCACCTCCACCCGCGGCTCCACCCCACCCCCGCGGCCCCACCCGAGGCTCCGCCTCTTCCTCCTCGCCGGCGCAAGGAGGAGGAGGAAGGAAAGCCCCACCCCCGGAGCCGATGCTGCGCATGCACGGCAGCAGCCTTGAGGCTTCCCTTCGCGGTTCCGCCCCTTCCTCCTCGTGCTGGCCTGAGAAAAAAAGGGCGCTCTTCAGACACTTCTCAGGCCGGCGTGGTGGCTTTAGGAAGGAGGGAGGAGCCCGGGGAGGCTCCCCGCGGCTCCTCCCTCCCTCCTAAAGCCACCACACTGGCCTGAGAAACGGCCAAAGAGCACCCTTTTTTTCTCAGGCCGGCGTGGTGCCTTTAGGAGGGAGGGAGGAGTCGCGGGGAGGCTCCTCGGGCTCCTCCCTCCTTCCTAAAGCCACCACGCCTGAGAAAAAAAGGGCAAACTTTGGCCGCTTCTGCTCCTGCGCGTGGGGCGCAAAAGTAGCCAAAAATCGACTTTTTAAAAAATGGGGGGGGTCTGGATCTGCCCCCCCCCCCCATGGCTGCGCCCCTAGGCCTCTGCCTAGTGTGGCCTTATGGCTAATCCGGGCCTGATCCTGTCAGTTTTGCATTACAAGTTCACAAATTCAATACAAAATGTGTGGTCTGACAGCAAAATAGAGCATGCATGTTAAGCAAATTGATGCAGTTTGGGCCAATATTCAAACTGAAAGTAAAATGTTAGTTTCTTCAGTCTTAATTATTTTATATTATGCATGTGGCGGCATATTATGATCATATCTATGCGTCTGGTTAGAGAGAGCCAATTGAAATCGGGTGGAGTTCATTTTAAGGAAATTAATTAAGAGATGCAATCTCTAGTGGGGATCGCAGAGCATGGTCCACATCACTATCTTTTTGCCATTTTAATTAAATAATGAGGATGACATAACTACAAAAGCTTAACATGATAACGAAGCCCTGGGCTTTAGTGAACTGGGCTACAATGATTCAGCAAAACTGGCTGATAACAGATAACTCTGAATATTTTTCAGAGAGGAGACTATTTACTTAACAACGTCATGATGAACACAACAACTATCCCTTGATCAGGAGCTGTACAAATGACTGTAACTCAGGCCTCTTCGATGAATAAGGAACACAATTTCCCTCCAGAAAAAGATATATGTATCTCTTTAAGCAGAAAGAGATGTCTATACAAAGTAATACTTCTTTCTGACATGTTCTGCACGGATCAAGGTTGTAATGCCAAGTGAACTGAGTAATCACTTTTTCCTCAGTATAAATATGGATAATTTTAAAGTACACTTTATGTTTCAGCCATTTGAGAATCTTGCTTTTCTACTAAATTCTGATATTTCTGTATACCTTATTTATAACTTATTTATTAACTTTATTTATACCCCGCACCCATCTCCCCAAGGGAACTCGGGGCAACTTAAATGAGGCCAAGCCCCATAACACATAATAACAACACAGCAGCAATTATAAAACAATACCATCAATAAAACTCAACACAAGCAGTAACAGAAAATTTAAAACCATTTTGAGCGGCCAAATGTGAATGTTAAAATTTAAAAAATAAATAAACACTGAGTGCAGACAGAGGTAGTTTGCATATAGCAGGAAGGTTTCCAGGACAATATAGGGCAGAAACCAACAGGTAATTATAGTGCTTTTGCAGAGATTGAACACAGCAGGGCGTTATTTACTTTATTCAGGGAAGGCACATTGGAACAGCCACGTCTTCAGGCTCCTCCTAAAGACTGCCAAAGTGGGGGCTTGTCTAATATCCCTGGGAAGCGCGTTCCAGAGTCGGGGCGCCACTACAGAGAAGGCCCTCTCCCTCATCTCCACCAAACGTGCCTGCGAAGGCAGTGGAAGCGAGAGTAGAGTCTCCCCAGATGATCTGAGAGAACGCCTGGCCTTGTAGACAGAAATGCGGTCACGCAGGTAGGTGGCTTCTAAACCGTTCAGGGCTTTGTAGGTAAGAACCTGCACCTTGAATTGGGACCGGAAGATGAACAGCAGCCAATGAAGCTCCTTAAACAGGTAGGTTGACCGCTCCCTGTAAGTCGCTCCAGTTAGTAATCTGGCTGCCGCTCGTTGAACCAATTGAAACTTCCGAGCCGTCTTCAAGGGCAGCCCCACGTAGAATGCATTACAGTAATCCAATCTGGAGGGGACTAAAGCGTGGACTACCATGGCCAGATCTGATTTCACGAGGTACGGTCACAGCTGGCGCACGAGTTTAAATTGTGCAAACGCCCTCTCAGCCACCGCAGGCGCCTGAGCTTCAAACGTTAGTGATGAGTCTAAGAGAACACCCAAGCTGCGGACCTCTGACTTCAGGGGGAGTGCAACCCCGTCAAGCACAGGTTGCCACCCTATACCCTGATGAGGCTTACGATCGACCAAGAGGACCTCTGTCTTGTCAAGATTGATCTTCATCTTATTCATCTTCATCAGTCAGTCACAGCGGCCAGGCACTCATCCAGTACCCGAGGGTCTTCCTTGGAATTAGGTGAAAAGGAGTAGTAGAGTTGGGTGTCATCTGCAGAGATGGCATCCCACTCCAAAACCCCGGATGACCTCTCCCAGCGGTTTCATGTAGATGTTGAAAAACATACTTTCAACTGTCTTCTCTTTAGGTATTTAGGTAGATAGCATACATATCACAGGGGTTTCTTGGCGAAAATTTGTCTTTGCTTTCCTATGAAGCTGAGAGAGTGTGACTTGTCCAAAAATCACCAAGTGGGTTTCCATAACTTAGCAGGTACAGTGTTCCCTCACTATTTTGCAGTTCACTTAATGAGGACTCGCTGTTTCGAGGATTTCAAAAAATATTAATTTAAAATATACTGTATATCATGGTATTTTTTGCTGTTTTGTGGGGTTTTGCCGCCTCTGCTCTCCAAGGCACTTTCCCTCCTCAGTTCACCCTCCCTCCAGCCTTGAAGGGCCTTTCCTTCACTTTATTTTAAGTTTATAAGGACTTAAAATATCATAGAACTATTAAAATAATGAATAGATATTAAAATAAATGGAGTATCCCTACATCGCAGTTTTTCACTTATTGCGGGAGATCCTGGAATCTACCCCAGCAATAATGTATAAATATTAAAATAAATAGAGCGTCCCTACATCGAGGTTTTTCAATTATTGTGGGAGGTCCTGGAATCTACCCCAGCAATAAGTGAGGGAACACTGTATTCAAATTTTGGGGTCCAGAGCAATAGTACGATGCTGAAACCACTACACTATGCTGTTTAGTATAATATGTAATCTATGGGGCCTGAAATTCGCAAAGTGGTTCTAAAATATTTTACTCATGTGACACCCCCAGGGATGGTGCAGCAACTCTTATTGATGGTTGGGAGTATTAAATGATGTCACAATGGGTCATACTTTAATAAATAAGTTGGTAAAGAAGTTATTTTCATGACATGATGAAAAATAATTTAATATCCAATTTAAAAATGGTTGTCTGCTGAGGCACTGGAAGTAGCCCAAGAAAGAAGGAAAGCAAAAGGAAACAGTGATAAGGGGAGATATGCCCAGCTAAATGCACAATTCCAGAGGTTAGCCAGAAGAGATAAGGAATTCTTTTTAAACAAGCAATGCAAGGAAGAGGAAGAAGACAATAGAAAAAGAAGTACAAGAGACCTCTTCCAGAAATTAGAAACGTCGGAGGTAAATTTCAGGCAAAAATAGGCATGATCGAAAACAAAGATGGCAAGGACCTAACAGAAGCTGAAGAGATCAAGGGAAGGTGGCGAGACTATACAGAAGATCTGTATAGGAAGGATAATAATATCGAGGATAGTTTTGACAGTGTGGTGAGTGAATTAGAACCAGACATCCTGAGGAGTGAGGTTCAATGGGCCTGAAGAAGCATTGCTAACAACAAAGCAGCAGGAAACGATGAGATTCCAGCTGAACTATTTAAAGTCCTGAACGAGGATGCTGTCAAGGTGCTGCATGCTATATGCCAGCAAATATGGTAAACACAAGAATGGCCATCAGATTGGAAAAATCCACTTATATTCCCATACCAAAAAAGGGAAATGCTAAAGAATGCTCAAACTTTCGTACAGTGGCTCTCCTGCAATAAGTTTCACATGCCAGAAAGATCCTGCAAGATAGACTCCATTCTATTTTATTGACTATTCTAAAACATTTAACTGTGTGGATCATAATAAATTGTGGCAAGTTCTTGGTGGTATGGGGATCCCGAGTCACCTTGTCTGTGTCCTGAGGAATCTGTATAAGGACCAAGTAGCAACAGTAAGAACTGACCATGAAACAACAGACGGGTTCAAGATTAGGAAAGGCGTACGGCAGGGTTGTATACTCTCATCCAACCTATTCAACTTGTATGCAGAACACATCATGCGACATGCGGGGCTTGACAAATCCAGGTAATAAGTCACCAGCACATACTGCATTTTTCTCAGAGCCATAACCATGAATTTAGTTGTATACCCTAAGTAAACTCTAGCAGTTCAATTCAGTTCACTTTAACTTTGACTAGAGGGTGATTGGCACTGAATTGGTTGCAGCATTCTTCGATTCATGTACTGCTTTCTCTGAAGCACAAGTTTCGCGGCGATTAAGTGTGGTGTCCAAGGTTACCAGCTGAAACAAAAGAAAAGAGCCATGAAAGGCACATACCGTTCTTATCTGTGGTTCTTCTCTGAACATTATTGCTAACGGCACATTGTGAGCAAGAAGCAAAACTACGTGTTGAGCCAATGTTTTGTTGCATTCCAATATCTGCTAGTCACTTCTGCTTCCCTTGCTTAGTAACTTAGTGAGCTTCCTGCATGAATCTCAAAGATGCTCTGGGATGTGTCTTAGATCCTGTCTAATCTGAACTGTTCCAGCATTATAGTTGCCAATCAAGGAATTATACGAGGGTTGAATGAAAAGTAATGCCTCCACCTTTGTAACTCCTCAACAGATACTGGCTGTAGATTCTCCTCTACAGTTCCATTTTGGCGGGAAGCATTGAACGGTTGTGTTGTTAAAGTGCAAAGTATGAAAGCCTGTGCAGACGGTTGGTCAATGTGACTTAAGCAACATGGAGTCATTGAATTCTTGACAGCAAAAGGTGTCGTCCCAAAGAAGATTCATCAGAGAATGCAAGCTGTTTATGGAGATTGTGTTGATGTGAGTACTGTGCATTGTTGGGCGAGTAAGTTTAAAGATGTTGAGGTGGGAACATCTGACTTGCATGACAAAGAGTTGGACGTCCTGTGACAGCAACCACTGAGTTTCTCAAGCAAAAGGTTAACAGATTGATTCAGGACAATCGTCGTGTCACTCAGAGAGAAATGTCAAGCCTAATCGGCATTTAGCGAGAAAGTGTGGGTCACATTATCACTTTGCTTGGCTATCGGAAGATCTGTGCATGATGGGTACACAGCAGAACTTCAGAGACTAGATCTCACCACCGTACGGCATCCTCCATATCAGTGTTTTTCAAACTTTTTTGAGCCACGGCACATTTTTTACATTTACAAAATCCTGGGGCACACCACCAACCAAAATTACACAAAATGACACTCTAACACAGTAATACATATAGTTAATATGTTAATATGTTTTTAATGTGTTTATACACTCAGTGTGAAACATGGGCCTGTTTCGATGAACACAACATAGATATCCTGGCAGGAATGGCAGAAAGACACACACGAAGGTCTTGGTCAACAGCTGGGAGTTATAGTTCACCCGCAATCAAAGAGCATTCTGAACTCCACCAATGATGGAATGGAATCAAACTTACCACACAGAACTACCATAACCAAGAGAAAATACTATAAGAGTTTGGTGGGCATTGACCTTGAGTTTTGGAGTTGTAGTTCACCTATATCCAGAGAGCACTGTAGAAGGGAGGGAGGAAGATGTGGGGCGAGTCTGCGCAGTAGCGCCCTCACGAGTCATGTCTTCCTCCCTCCCCCCCTCCCACAAAAGCAAAGCGAGGCAAAGTGAGCAGAGTGAGGCTGGGAAGAAGGGAGCCCGAGTGGAGAAGAAAAAGTGTTTGGCAGGAGGGGGAAGAAAGGGTATTGGAGTTTCCGATTCCCACGGCACACCTGATGATCGCTCACGGCACACTGGTTGGGAAACACTGCTCCATATAATCCAGATTTAGCACTGTCTGACTTAATAAAAGATAATAAAAGATCTGCGGGACATCATTATGCTTCTGATGAAGACGTTGAGAGAACTGTGAGACGCTGGTTGCGGAAACAGAGTGTCAACTTCTTCCGTGACGGCTTCAGAAAACCTGTTCATCGTTGGCAGAAAATTATCTAATTGTCTGGTGATTATGTGGAAAAGTGAATAGTGGTAGTTCAAGAGCACATTCTAAGGATTATTTCTGCGTTTGATTTATTCAAATATTCCCATCAAAAGCCAAGTAACAAAGGTGGAGGCATTACTTTTCATTCAATCCTTGTAATATAGTTAAATTCAACCTCTAACTAAACTTAACTGGGTTGAGTTCAGTTTCCTGGTCCAATAAAAATAAAAGGATTGGAGACATTTGCTATATATTGCCTGTATGTAATGTAATGTAAGTTGCCACCCTATAGATGTGATGAAGCTCTATGGCTCCCCATAAAACTAATATTTGAGTAGACAAATAAAGGCTCATGCTGTTCATTCTCTAAAAATAGGCATGGGAATCACACAGCGATTGTGACTGAACTGAAACTCTCAGCATTATTCTTCATTTCTAAACTCATCAAGTCTTCTGGGAATTGCAGGAGAGCAGTAGTTGGAGAGCTGCATAAACTCACCTCTGCTCATAAGGCAGCAATTGGGAAATTGGTGCCCTCCAGGTGTTCTACTACAATTTGCATCAGATACAATCCAGGATTTAGGGCTGGGGTAAGCAATTCAGAGTAGCAGCCCAGATGTCTTAGGTTATCATTAGGGTTGCCACTTTTTGATATAAGAAATAAGGACATTTACTTAAAAATACGGGATTTTTCACAAAAATAAGGGACACTTCCTAAAAACTCGAAAAATCAAACGTTAGGTACAAATAGTTTTATTAACAGAATAAGATAATGATTGACATTTATAAAAGAAACTGACTTACACCCTTCCGAGTTGCCCAGTCTTCTATGTGCCTGGGAGGGAGTTTCTCATCTGGTCTCAGCCACTGTTTGAGGTTCTGGATTTTCGCCTGCCACTTTTGGACTCTTGCTTGCTGAGGTGTTCCTGTGAGTATCTTTGTAGATTTTAGGAAGCTGTTTCTTGATTAAGTCATTGGCATGCTGGCAGATATCTGAACAGAGGATGCATCGGTCCTTTCATTGCAATATAATAATAATAACAGTATGGTAGTAATATATGATAATGATAATAATATAAGAACATAATATATGGGTTTTTGAAAGCCTTTGACAATACATTGAACATAATATATGATTATAATGATGATAATAATTATATGATAATATATGATAATTTGCAAAAATTAAACAACCTGAATGCCACAAAAATGAAACACTTTCCTGGGGGGTTAGTACCGTGTGCTTTGGGAACATATCTGGGTATCCATGCAAATTCAAATTATTATTATTTATTTTATTTTAGCTATTATTATTATTTGCAGAAATGTAACAAAACTTCATTAATATTTCATTATTGGCGATTTCTAAGACAGAACCAATTAGGAACTACCATTTATAACGAAACTTGTAAAGTTTTGTTAGAGTTCTGAAATGTTCACCACCAGAACTTTAGCAACACTGTAGAAGCAAAGCACCAGCGCCACCTAGTTTTCAACACCAGAACTTTAGTTTGGTAAGTACTTTAGAACCATTTAGAACCATGATTGCCCAGGCCTACTACCTACCTATATTTTCATTCCTTTGCAAACAAATTCTCTCTGTTTATATTTCTCTCTGTATCTAAAAAGAAAAACATTCCTAAAAATCTGAGGATAACCCAAACATGAATCTTGGTGGGCTAACAGTAGTAAATGTGTCCTCCAAGTGTGGTCATTTTCATCCCAATAACCCTAAAAATGATGGGTAGGGAAGCCCAGGAAGCCTCCCCTCCCCAATGGTCGCCAATGGGCCAGATCTAGCTGCTTTTTTCAGTTGCGGACCGAAACTGCTATTCGGCTACCCACCCATTTTTGGGAGGCATGCGAAAACAGATCCAGGGGTCTCTCAAAATTTAGCTAGCTGAAATGGATCGAGGTTCCGCTGAAATGCACAAGCCTAGTGAACTCTTCTACTACAAAACATTGGATATGGTCCTCATAAGCCTGTTAAATCCCATAGTTCTATTATTAATATCAGGGAAAAATGTTTATCTGGGGTGTTGTTTCAAATAATGATATCACTGAATACAGTACATAGATTATTTAAAGTATCTATTTTAAATACCAGTGTGTATATATTTGGAACACACAGGATGTGGATATGCTAAATTTTGCAGTTTACTGAAATCAGTTTTACAACATATACATATTGTGCGTGTGCGCACACATATATGCACCAACTGCTTCAGTTCTCTCATAATGTCATTTCTCTGAGGGAGGATTGCGTGTAAGGGAAGATTTCTAAATCGAGGTATTTTGAGGGCACTGTGACTTTTACATCTTAACATGTTTACATAAATGGCATATTGAAGTGAGGGATGTTACAAGTATAGATCTGCGTTCCTGTCTTAAAATGTCTGGTGGGCAGCTAACTATGAGAAAACTGGGCTATCATAAAAGACCAGCAAATCAAAAAAGCTTAAGTCAGTCCTTAAAGGTAGGGCACTATTTACTCTGAACTTACTTACCTATGCACTCTATAACTTATTTGTCAGTTCTTTGCTATTTTGCAATGCATAATTGCTGCTGGTTATGGAGACAGATAGGAGGTGTACAGGCCACTGCCATACTCTATTCCTGATAGGCAGAAATATGATTTAAAGTACAGTCTTATAAAGTTTAAATTTTGATTTAGTTCAGTGCAGCTTACTCGTCAGTAAATGGATATAAGATTTCAGCTATAACTACCTCCCTCACACTTGCCCTTTAAATGGTTGTTCAAACATATTTTCACAGCTATTGTTGTAGTTGAGCCTGAGGCTGAGAGAGAGAAAGGCGTCTGTAGTTAGAAACGCAAAATGGTCTACTTGTGAGCAAGAGTCGAATGAGGAGCAAGAAAGGAAGAGATTAAGGCAAATACTTAGCGATTCTTCTGGAGATGAAACGTTTCTGGGTTTTTCAGAGGATGATGGGAGTGGAGATGAGGAGCAGGCAATGGGAGGTTGGGATGAGGGGTTACAGAGAACTGAAGGTGACTCTATTGATATGAATTGAACTGATGTGCAACAGGTACAGGATATCTGCTTGGAACCCACCAGCAGTGATTTGTTTGCGGGAAAGGGCGAATGGGGTAATGAAAATGGGATTCATGGGGATTGTTGGGGAGAGTTACGTCGCCGCAGGAAATGTATTGCCTGGCGCGAGAGACAAAGAGCAGCACGGGCGGGGATGCTGGCAGCTGAAAGAGATGGGAAAGAGGCGTTGGCGCAATTAAGCCCCAAGGAGGACTGAATAAAGGGAGCTTGCAATAAACCATTGGTTCCAGCTGGCAAGGCGCTGTACTTGCCATCCAGGCCGTTGCCTCCTGTTCTGGATCACTGCTGGACTGATTGTTTGACTGGCTGTGGACGTGGAATTCTGGACATTGGTATTGTATTTCATGGATTTCCGCATCTTTGTATCCTGTCTTCAGCTGCTCCACCTTAAATCCCTTGTGTGCTAGATTCTGCTGCTCTTTCGTTTTGGATTCTGGACTGACCTGACTTCGCTGCTTCATCTGCATTCCTCCTGGCTGGACTTAAGGACCGTTTGGCACTTCTGCTTCGCCTGCTTTCCTCCTGGCTTGACTGAAGGACCATTTGACGCTTCTACTCCATTTGCATTCCACTTGGCTGGTTGTGTCCCTGGAGTAGCTATGCACACTCTCTCAGCTTTATTTCTTTTGTGAAGAAGTCTGAGTTGGGTGTTTACTTTCTGTTGGGTTTCCTTACCCACTTGCTGTGCCTCTAGGCTCATTTGAGTCACAGTGGGGAAGTTTGAGACTCTTGTAAATAAACTCTGCTAACTTTACAGTGCCTGGCTTTTTAAGGTGGTCTGGATCATAACAGCTATCAAGTGGTGGTTTTTAAGGAATTTAATATTAGTTTCTGGATTCCTTGATGTTCTTTCCCAGTAACGTGCATTTTGATTATAAGCTCAACCTTCTGATATGTTGAGTATGCAGTATGAGTCCCAAGGAAAGTCAGATTGGTGTTGAGAGACAGCTTTGACTAAGGCCTAGCCTGGCAAACCTTCAGGTACGTCCTCTTCTGGAGAAAACCTGGGAAGCTCTGATAAACAAAATGGCTAGATTCCCAAAGTCCCTGGGAAAGGGGGCGGAACAAACTTAATTGGGCTCTGTTAAACAATGATTGATAGGTGTAAAGAACCAATCAATGCAACCAAACCTTTGCAAAACCAAGCAGGCTGCAGAAACACAATACAACAGTGCAAACCTTTGCAACTTAAAAGTTTTTCATACATGTGGCGCTTGCTGCGCCATCACACCCACCATCCTCCCCTCAAACCACCTTGATCTAAATGGTACACTCATAGTAAAACACATCAAAATACCAGATTTCCCCCAAAAACTGTGGAGCAAGAAGTGAGTTTTTGGAATATCATATTAAAGCCTAAAAGAAGTGTTTTCGCTGCTAAAGGGGTCGTGCGTCATGTGTCAGGATCAAGGCAGCTACAAGGTGAGGGGTTGTTGTTTTTTTTTAAAAAAAGTATAAACAATCCCACTCATTGTCTCTGTAACATCAAAACAAACAACTTGTGACGACAATATGTTCATGCATACTTTTATATATTTCTGTTTGATGAAGGAACTGCTGAGCTTCAAAAGCTAGTTTTGGGTGTGTCTTCTAGCAACCCTAATGAAGGCATCACCAACATTAGGCATGAGAAAAAAGTTATGAAAATGATTCGTTTCGTAAGAAATTCGTAAGAAATGCTACTTTTGAGTATTTCCGCACCTGGAACGCCAACCAGGAAGTGGACTTCCTTTTCGAACTTCGGGGCCAGGATTTTCTTAAGTGTCGTTATTAGGTCGTAAGGGGGGGGGGCACCCTCCTTCACTAACACCACCCTCCCGCCTCCCTTGCCAATAAGTATTATGGCAAGGCAAGCCCTAAACTCGCTCCTTCTTTTGGCTGGAAGGAAGCCTGGAAAATATGTTATCTGAGAGGATTACTCAGAAGTAAATCTGCAAAGGAGGTCACTTTTGATGAAGGTACGTCCTTTGTGGATTTACGTCTGAGTAATCCTCTGTGTTTACATTTTTTCCAGGCTTCCCTGCCTCTCCTGCCCTGCCAGGATCTAAAGCATCAAAGAGTATTGGGGTGAGAAACCAACCTAATGTATAATAGAATGAATGCTACTGTAAGTGCCTAATATTATAAGTAATCCAACTGGTCATACCTACATTCCATGCACATGCAATAATACAGCAGTAATAACAATAACAAGAGGTAAAATTCAAACCGAAGTATTCTGACTGGTCTCTCCTCATGCGGTGCAAACGGGCTCTTCTCTTATTAGCCCGGAAATTAGCCCGGGAAAAGCCAGCGTTGCTGCTTGGGAGCACACACATACATATTCTTGGGGGAGATTTGCTGCAGAATCCCGGGCTCATAGAGAAGATTCTGCAGCAAATCCCCCAAAGAATATGTATGTGTGTGCACCCAGGAAGCAAATGCTGTGCCCGGGTTTTGCCTTTTCCGGGCTCAGAGAAGAGCCTTTGCAGTTTGAGGAGGGGAGCACAGTCAGAATACTTCGGTTTGAATTTTACCTCTTCTTATACCCATTGTTATTACTGCTGTATTATTGCATGTGCATGGAATGTAGGTATATGACCAGCCTGGGCAAACTTGGGCCCTCGCTCCTCGGGATGGGGTAAGAGAGAGCAGCGAGGAGCGAGGGGGGGGGGCTCCTCCTCCTTTTCTTTTGCTGCTTCCAAGAATAGAATACCCGCTCCCTCCCTCCCTCCTTCCTATTTGGAGAGTCCCATCTAGAATTCAGTGTGATTTATTCAAGTTTTTGCCTACAACTCCCAGAAATCCCAGCCAATTTACCAGCTGTTAGGATTTCTGGGAGTTGTAGGCCAAAACCATCTGGAATGCGCATGCTCTGGCATACGAATTACTAACGAATTTCGTTAGTACTTAAGTTACATTTTAGACATTTTTGGAAAAAATTTTGTAAGTCTTTCTTTTACTAATCAACCCCCATTTGATTTTAGAATCGCCATTTTTGGGTTCTAAAACATGCCTAACCAACATGCATTTGGGAGTTTGGAAAATGACTCTAATGACACACAAGAACTGCCCATAACTGAGAAGGATGATTTTCTGAGACAAACTAAATGGTTTTAGTGTGTCATGGTAATTATTCATCTTAAAGAAACATATGAAGCTCTGCCAAAAAGCTGTTAGCCTTGATTTTCTTCAACTGATTTTCTTCCCCATCCCCTCATGCCAGATTGTCACACTGCTTTTGAGACTGAAAGGAATTTTGGCAGATTCCCATGTTGGATGGAAAGTGCTTTTCACCCTCCTTAGTTTCTAGAGTTGCTTCCTGTGTGGCACAAGAAGGCTAAAGTGAGGAGAGAGTATTATGTTGGGTATACACAGTTAGACACATGTTTTCTTTTGACGACAACCAATAAATTGTTGTTACTATAAATTTTGGGAAATACTGAATTTATCACACAAGAGGCAAACTGGCATTGATTGCACATCACTTTATACATCCTGTTGCTGGTCTGCTTCCTCACAATGATTAATCCATTCTTCACTATTGATGAGCAAAACCCAATAGTTGCCAATCACTGTTCCCATTGCCTATCTGCTGTGATTGGGTCGTTGCACTTCTGTTTCTTCTCCTCTCTGTCCCCTCACTATTCCCAAGGCAGTTTTTTTTTATTTTTAGTAATATGTGAAATTTGTGTAACCGTACTTTCAATTACAGAATTGCATTTAAAAAGTAGTTCAAAAAGATTATGGGACAACAAAAGTGTGAGTGGGTCCAGTTATGAGCTTACCTGGAAATACAAGTGCAGGACCACAGATCAGCAAATCAGTGCAGTTACATGAATGGAGAGATGTTTGATAGCAAGGCTGTTCATGTCAGTATGTAGCCATCATCAGTGATCCCATGCCATGACTGCTGTGCAATAGTGATTTTGTGCTATCAAGTCCTACTTTGAAAGGGGATTTAGGGTTGCCACCTGTCCCGTATTATACAGGACATACCGTATTTTTGCTCCGTATTTCGTATCCCGTATTTTCAGCTCTTGTCCCATATTGACAGGACAGGACAGGTGGCAACCCTAGTAAATCGAGGCAGTGTTTAGAGTGGGCGTGGCTTTGGGACTGAGAGGAGGAAAAAAGTGAAGAGGAGTGCGTGTGTGCGGTGCTTGTGAGGCGAAGGAAGGCAGGAAGGAAGGAGTGACCAGGAGGAGTGGGAGGGGCTGGCTCGCTTTGCTTGCCAGCCAGCCAACCAGCACAGTCCCGGATTAACACTTTTTGCGCCCTAGGCCAAAGTTTGGAATTACGCCCCCTTTAAGCCAACCTCTCAGTTCAATAGTTAAAAGCTAAAAGAATAGGAATTTAATTAAAATAGTTCCTCCAAGGTCCCCATTCCACCAGGCTGGAAAGCTCAGCTGTGCTCTGAAGGTCTCCTCTTGGAGTCGGGAGGCTTGGGAGAGCCTGTTCAGCGGGTGCAAACTCGTTCTAAAGGCGAGAGAGAGAGAGAGAGCATGTGAGAAAGAGGGGAGAGAGAGAGAGAGAGAGAGAGAGAGAGAGAGACGGAGGGGACAGAGCAGAGACTTTGCCGGGAGAAGGAGCAAGGAGGGACATGAGAAAGGGGGAAAGAGGGGCGCAGACCAGTTTTGGGGGTTTTTTGGTCCATGATCTGCACGCCCCCCCCCCCCGGCTTGTGCCCCTAGGCCATGGCCTCGTTGGGCTTATGGGTAATCCGGGCATGAGCCAGCAGCATGGCGGCTGGGCATGAGCCGCCGCCGCCACCACCGCTGCTGCCTCCTCTTCTTTTTCTCCCTTCTGCTTTCCCTTCCCTCATCCTTCTTCCTGGCGGCCTGGCCTCTTCCGCCAGACCCCCCGAGGCCCTCACTCAGCCTCTTCCTTGGCCCCCTTCTTCCCTTCTGAGAGGAGAAAGGAGGCAGCCTGACAGAGAGAGAGACAGAGAAAAAGAGAAGAGGAGGAGGTCGCGACTGGTCCCTCACCACCCGGCCATGGAGCTGGCCAAGCTGGTCTTCCTCGCACTGCCCCAGCCCAAAGAGGACTCCGAGGTGAGTCCGCCCTGGGTTTATGTGTGGAGGCAGCCAGGCAAGGGAGAGGAGGGGAGGGCACAGGTGCCTCACCTGCAAAGGGGGGGAGGGCAGGAGGAGGGGAACAACAACCACAAGCAAAGGAGATGGTCGTTCTGATGTAAATCTCATCAAAAGAAGGAGACTCAAAGTGGCTTACCGGAAAACCAAGGCAATACAATTTATTATTTGTATTACTGTTGTTGTTGTTGTTATTATTATGTATACCCTGCATTTTCTCTCCAGAAAGAGAGAGGTTCAAATTGGCATACAGTAACACCAAGGCAATACAATTTATTGTATTATTATTATTATTAGTAATAGTAGTAGTAGTGTAGGTAGTACATAGAGTACAATGCATTAAGTGTGACAAAACATGCAAAAACATACTATGTACAGTTAAGGGGGTGTAAGTCGGTTTCTTTTATGAATTTCAATCATGATCTTATTTGGTTAATAAAACTATTGATACCTAAGGTTTGATTTTGAAGTTTTTATGAAGTGTCCCTTATTTTTGTGAAAAATCCTGTATTTTTTGTTAAATGTCCCTTATTTCTTATATAAAAAAGTGGCAACCCTAGTAAATTGCTTGCGCCCCAATGCTTTGCTATCTGGACAAGTTCAGTCTGAGTAGAAAAGAAGCACACAGCAATATAGAAATTGATCCCTGCATCAGCCCTTAGCCTCACGTACTCTGCCAGTAATCCACACACAGTGGCATTGTTGCTTTGGTTTCCTTGGAGAAGCAGATCTGCCTTGCTTATCACAGAAGCCAGAACAAAAGGTTGTCAAAACTTTCAAAGATTATCATTTTTCTTCCACTTGTGACCTTCTTCGTTGACTTATCCTCTCCTGAAACGGGGGTCATTTGTGAATGGCATTAATTAAATTATCTATCAAACTCATTGGTGGAAAATGTGTCTTCTTAACTGGCTCCTTTGTTGGAAATTAAGTGCTTCATCAATCTTGAACATATCAATCTACTTATGCAATTAAAGCCAGATAGAATAATGACTGATATCAAAGGGTACACAATGCTACACCGAGAAAGCAGATCTGTCCATTAGTCATTGTTAAATGCCTACACCTCTTAACTTCTCCTATAAAATCTGGGGAAAGGGCACACCCCAGTTCTTCCCGTGTCTTTGGATGATTTCTGTGTCCTTCTGCCTATTCAAGTGCAAAAATATCCTGTTATCGCACCTTGAGTTTTTAACATTTTATATTGTGCATGCGGCCCACCCGTCATTTGTGATTTTAGTTATTTATTTGCATATTGTTCTTTTATTTATATGTATGTATTTTTATTGTGTTATTGTTGATGTTTTGATTTTATTTTATTGTCATTGGTTGTTTGGGCTTGGCCTCATGTGAGCCACCCTGAGTCCCCATCAGGGAGATGGTGGCGGGGTATAAATAAAGATTATAAAGAATATAAGTGTATAATGAACAGAAGCAATGAAAAATGAGAAGGTTTTAAAGCAGAAGTGAGGCAAACTGTCAATGAAGCAGAACCCCCCACACACACACACACAAACAATTTATCATGATGTCTTGTGCTTCCAAAAGGTCTGCCTCCTCCCCATGATTACTGTATTTCCCAGCATATAAGATGACTGGCTGTATAAGGCGACCCCCATCGTTTCCAGTTAAGATATAGAGTTTGGGATATACTCGCTGTATAAGACTATCCCTCTTCCAATGCACACCAAATTAAAAATTAAAAAATATCAGATTTGATTTCAATATCGTAATTTTCCTATTGCTGTACCTCCTTCTCTGCCTCTCAGATCTCACACATGTACACCTGCACCGCTTCACTGCAGTCTTCAGGAGCGAGATCTGAGAGGCAGGGGAGGAGGTACAGTAATAGGATACAAGGGCGGGCCAGACAGGTAAAAGAGGTGTGTTTTTCTGGGCCCAGAGGCACTCTATCTCTTTTTTCCATACCCCAGGCCAGTCTTTCTCAACCAGTGTGCCGTGGCACACTAGTGTGCCGTGACGGACCTCCTGCTGTGCCGCGAGAAAAGCTCTCTGCCCCCTTCCTCCCCCCCTCCTGCCGAACTCCTGCTGCTTGGGGGAGGAGGAAGGGCCGGGCAGTGGCAAAGAAAAAGAAGAAGGGACCGGGGCGCCCCCTCTTTGGCCATTTCCCCAGCCAGCCTCCAATCCGCCATGACTCCCACCATGACTCTCGCCCCTCGCTCGCTGAAGCCGCGTGGAGGAGGAGCCCCGCCCACTGAAGCCCGTCCACCGCTCATGCTCCTCCTCTGTAGGAGAGCTGACGCTGGGGGGAGGGGCATGGCGTGGCCTGGCTCTGCCCCCTCCCCCGGCTTCAGCACTCCCAGCAGTTGCTCCAGCCTTGAGGGGACAGTGCCAAGCCAGCATTGTGCTGGCTCTGGCACCGCTGGCTTGGCACTGCCCCCTCAAGGCTGGAGCAGCCGCTGGGAGAGAGGTGAAGCCGGGGTAGGGGCGGGCATGGTGCAGCCTGGCTCCGCCCCCTCCCCAGCTTCGGCACTCCCAGCAGCTGCTCCCAGCAGGCCACCAACCCCCAGCTGTTCTTTACTGTGTTAGAGTGTCATTTTGTGTCATTTTGGTTGGTGGTGTGCCCCCGGATTTTTTTAATGTTAAAAGTGTGCCGCGGCTCAAAAAAGGTTGGGAAACACTGCCCCAGGCAACCTGGACGCCTGCAGCTTCCTCCGCCCTTCACTTACACCTTCCTGGTGAGGCGCCCCTTCACCTCACCATCGGGACTGCATTAAAAATGGATTTTCTTTTACCGTACTTGTACAGCGTCACCCTTAATACTTTCATATAGTCGCTGCATATGGCAGGGATGCAGCCACTGCCATTTTTGAGCTCCCTCCACCATATGTGGCAACCACAGATTCTCTAATCCGGATTGGAAGTTTCAGCACCCGTTCTATAAGACGACTTCCGGCATATAAGATGACTCCCGTATATAAGATGGCCCTGACTTTTGAGAACGTTTTCTTTGGTTAAAAAGTAGTCTCATATGCCAGAAAATACAGTAAACCATCTTCCACTATTGAAAGGCAAAACTCGTTAATAGATGTCACTCCCACAATGTCCCCATCACCTACCTTGCACAATGTGACTGTTCCACTTCTGTACAGTAATACTTCTTTTTAAAAAATAACCATTGTTAAAGCTGCAATTTAAAAATAATAATAATTTAAAATTATGTGGTAGTTGAAGTGAAGGAAGGTGGGGTTATGAGGGCATTCAGAAGGATGGCTATGGGACCACAGATCAGCGAATCAGTGCTTTTGCGCAAATGGAGAGAAGTGAGATAACAAGGGTGCTCATTAAGCATGTGCCCGGATCCGTTTTAGCCATTTTCATTTAGACTGTGATGGCGCAGCAAGCGCCACTTGCATAGGAAACATTGAGTTTATAAGGTTTTGCACTGTTATATTGTGCCTAGTTAAAGTGTATGTTTTGGCTTGGTTTCTGGCTTGGCCTCTCTCTTAAATTTTTTGATTTTCCTTTATTTTCTTGATTCTTTTTATTTAGTGGGACTGAGTGGGAGTTGGGTGGGATGCTCAAGTGGGTTTGGGGGCTTGGAGAGTCACCCTTTCAGTTTCTTTTTCTACTCCCCTCCCATCCTTCAGGAAATAATCCTAAAATATAATAATAACTAATAGTACTAATCCCAGCAAATAAAAAGAAAAGCCTCGTTCTCAGAAAACTACTACCACCTAGGCCTGGATAGGTTCATCAGAATGCTTCTAAAATCGGCGATTTTTTATAAAACAATGAGTGAAGAATTGATGCCACATCTTAGAACCCTTCTGAATAAAATAATGCAAGAAGGCTGTATCCCAGACACTTGGAAAGACGCAAATATTATCTTGATCCATAAGGAAGGATCAGATAATACGGAGGTAAAGAATTATCGACCCATTTCGTTATTGAACCTAGACTATAAAATCTTTACAGACATTCTGAGCGAGAGGATGAAAGCTTTCTTAAATAAATGGATTGGAGAAGAGCAGACAGGATTTCTACCAGGGAGACAAATGAAAGATAATATGAGGATTATTTTGGACATTATTGAATTTTACGAACAACAACATCAGACTGAGGTGGCATTGATGGCCCTCGATGCAGAAAAGGCCTTCGATAACCTTAATTGGGAATTTTTTAAAAGGTATATTTAAAGAAATTGACATTGGCTTCCAGCTGACCAACGCTATAGATGCAATCTATAGCAACCAGAGAGCAAAGCTATGGATAAATGGACAATCTTCGGAAATAATCAAAATAGAAAAGGGGACAAGACAGGGATGTCGCTTGTCACCCCTGATTTATATTATGGCACTTGAGATATTGTTAAAGAGCATACTGGAAGATAATACCCTTTCTGCGACCAGAGTGGGTAAACAAAATTATAAATGCAGAGCATTTGCCGACGACTTGGTATGCATTGTCAGAGAACCAAGGACTAATATTAAAAAATGGATCAACAAAATAGAGGAATATGGTCATCTAGCGGGTCTGAAGCTAAACAAAGAAAAAACTGCAATACTAACTAAGAACATAACTAAGAAGAATCAATCACAATTACAAGAATTGACAGGCATGCGTGTCACGCCGAGGTTTAAATATCTAGGCATACAATTAACCGCGAAGAACTCCCAACTAATTGAGAATAATTACAAAGAAAAGTGGAAAGAGATATCAAAAGATTTAGAAAAATGGAACAAACTGAACCTATCGTTGATGGGCAGGATCGCAACAATAAAAATGAACATATTACCCAAACTTCTTTTCCTCTTCCAGAATCTCCCGATTCTAAGGACTAATAAATTTTTCAAAGAATGGAATAAAGCACTGAAAAAATTTATCTGGCAGGGTAAAAAACCAAGGATTAAATATGACCATCTAATCGGAGCAAGGAATAAAGGAGGATTTGGGTTGCCAGACTTAAGACTCTATTATGAGGCATCAAGCCTCGCTTGGATTAAAGATTGGATCTCACTTAAAAGAGAAAATGCCCTGGCCTTAGAAGGATTCGATTTAAGAATAGGGTGGCACGCATATTTGTGGTACGGCCAAGAGAAGAAAGAAAAAAAATTTAACAACCACTTTATAAGGGCTTCCCTTTTAAAGACTTGGCAGAAATACAAAGAAAGGCTATATATGAAAACCCCACTCTGGATATCACCATTAGAGGCAGACCAAAGAAGACTGTTAGGCTGGTCTCAATGGCCCACCTATAGGGACATATTAAGCAAAGAAAAAGGGGAACTGTATCTTAAATCCAAGGAGGAAATTACAAATAAATTCAAGTCATTCTCCTGGCTACAGTTGATGCAGGTCAAAGAACATTTTAAGAAAGATAAGGTTATAGGTTTCGTTGAAAAAGATGAATTTTATGAGAGAATTGTAAATAAGGAAAAAAGAATATTACGAACATCTACAACATATTATTGGAATGGGCAACAGAAAAAGAGACAGTAAAAGAGTGTATGATTAAATGGGCACAAAACATTGGAAGGACAATAACATTAAAAGAATGGGAAGAAATGTGGCAGAGAAAAATCAAATATACATATGCTATAGATTTAAAGGAAAATTGGTATAAAATGTTTTATAGGTGGTACATTACACCTCAAAAATTAGGACTAATGTATAAGGCGGCGAATAGTCACTGCTGGAAGTGCGACAAAGAGGTGGGCACATTCTAACACATGTGGTGGACATGTCCAAGGGCAACGACATATTGGAAGGAAATTAGAAATGTATGTGAAAAAATATTGCAAAGAAAGATTAGTAGGAAACCAGAGTACTTCCTGTTAGGAATTACTGATGAAGAGTTGGACCTAGATTTAAATCAGGACATTTTATTTAACTATCTGAGTACAGCGGCCAGAATGATTTATGCAAAAAAATGGAAACAAAAGGAAATGCCCACAATTGAGGAATGGTTATGTAAGATTGATGAAATAAAAGATATGGATAAATTAACATACGCTCTGAAGACATCGTATGGTAGACCCATAAAAAAACCAGACTGGAAATTGTACGAAGCATTTAAAGATAGTAAATAAAAACAAAAGCGGACACAACATCGGAGTAACAGACACAACACCAAAAGAAATAGGGACAAAATGGACAGGCAAAAAGGAGTAGCCAAAGGCAAGAAAGGAATACAAGAAAAAATAAGGACAAAAAATCGAAGAAGGAAGATTTGGAAGTCGAACATTCCTGACCATGGAAACCACACCCAAGATCTTCCCTCCCCAATTTCCATTACCTTTTTCCCCGTCCCCATCTATCCGACCTTCTTTCCCACCCCAAGTCATTAGTTAGGTATTGTTTGTTTTTATGTATAATATATGAAAAAGAATTCGAATAAAAATTACTTTTTTAAAAAATCGGAATGAATTCGGATTAAATTCACTTTTGAAGAGGTTTTGAAGCGATGTAAGCAACCCGGAAGTGAAATTGCCATTTCCAAGCCACCACCGCCATTTTCGGAAAGGAATCGGCGGGTTTCCCTTCCCTGGCCGTTCCTTCCATGTGCAGCTCTCGCCCCAGTTCTGAGCGGAGGGAAGCCATCCATGTCCAAACTGGGTGTTTAACTGGGTTGGACGCGGATGTCTTTCCCTCCACGTTAGACGTAATGTGGAGGGAAAGACATCCACATCCAAACTGGGTGTTTATAACCAGTGCCGTTTCTTTCTTACTGTGCGTGCGTGTCTGCCATTAACGAAGCCATTCCAAAATTTCCGAAAAATTTGTAAAATTTCCGCAATTTTTTCGGAAAATTTCAGAAGGCATTTAGATTCGAACCACCAGCACCCCCTACATCTGCAACGAGTTTTGAACCATTTTTTCCTTGATCAAACACGCCTACTACTACTTACCTCTTTTCTAGGGCTTTTTAACGGAAGCCCAGGGATATACTCCAGGTCGATCGGTCTTTCTTCCCTGGGAAGTGGGAACCCTATTTAAATGTCTTGGAAAGCTGTGCACAGGGAGAGAGTGCTGCACCTGCAGTGCCTGTAGCACCTGTCTCCTCTAGAGTAGAAAGAAACAGCTTTAACAAAGCATTAAATCTGGTCTCCTCTACAGACAGAAGGGAAAGGATAGCAGAAAGAGTGGTACCTTAACTCTGATGCAGGGGCGGTCCTACAAGATAGGCCAAGTAGGCGGCCGCCTAGGGTGCCATCTGGGAAGGGGGCGCCATCCTGGCCGCATGGGGCGCCATCCTGGCCTTGCCGATGTTCCTCAGACAGTGCTGCAGCTGCCTGCTTTTTACCCCGGCCTTGTGCGCTCCGGCGCGCTTCTGGGCACACGCGGAGGTTTTCACGCAGGCACAGTTGCTCTGGAGCTGAAGTTGAGCGCAGGAGCAGCTGCACATCTTGTGAAAACCTCCGCGCATGCCCAGTAGCTCCCTTAGCGCAGAAGCCTGTAAGCAAAGCACTCCCTATCGGGCAGGCAGGAGTGCTTCCCCTCTCCCTTTGTCTCTACCGCGCGCGCGTTTGCAGGGAAGGAGAAAAGAATCAGTGAAGGAAGTGTAAGTGAAGAAATGAATGATGGGCTTTCCTCCCCCTCCTCTGTGACCTCTTCTCTCCCTCCTTCCTTCCTTCGGTTCTATTTCTGTCTAGACCTGAGGGGCCTGAGGCTATGAGGAGTTGTGGGAGTTGGAGGCCAAAACACTTAGAAGGAGGGAGGGCGGGCCCAAGTTTGCCCAGGCTGCGCTGCCTGTATTCAACCTCATTTGAACATTTTGGCTGTTTTTCTATTTACATTTACATTGGGATCCTAATTTTGGACTTATGGGAGACTCCTATGAATTATGAGTCGGGTGATAGGTAATATATTCTGATTTTGATGCATTTACATTGCATTTCTTGTTGATTATTATACAGTTCTGCTTAATATTGTCATACAATATAATACAAATACAGTATAACAATAGAATAATGATATATTTTATATTACATGTAATATTACAAACAATATTGCAGTATAGTGGTATTGTACAAAATAGTAATATATAATATTTTATTTTACTTTATTTTGGGTTATTTGAGTTTTATAGGAGTAATGAAAATATTTAGTAGAGGATAATTTTATTTATTTAAATAATTTTATTATTTTATTATAATAATATTATAGAATGTTATATTATATTATAATGTCCATAGTAATGTAGTATAATATAATTATGATATAATATAGTATGAGTATGGTATAATATATTGTATATACATTGATACAATATAATACTACTAATGGTATTGTGATATTATAATTGTATATTTGTTTTACATGGGGGGGGAAGTCGTCGTCCCCTGTCCCCCCCAATAATGGGCCAAAACAACCTTGTTGCTAAACCCAAGGGAAGGGGGAAAAGGAAAGGGTCCAGGGAACGGAAAGGGGAGCCTTGTAAGTTCCCCATTGCCACTAATGGATCAGATCTAGCCATATTTTTTGGCTACAAACCAAAAATTGCTACCAGGCTACCCACCCGAGTTCGGGAGGCATGCAAAAACGGATACGGAGATCTGAATCCGACCAGCAGAAATAGATCAAGGTTCAGCTGAAATGCACAAGCCTAGTGCTCATACCAATATGCATTCACTATCACTGCTCATGCATCTGTGATTGAAAACAGATTTTACCATAAAGTCCAGAGGAGAAGAAATGCAATGGCTTGGAGCTAAAATTGGGCATGCTAAGACACGCTGAAATGAATTTGAACTAACATTCTCCCATTGGTATCGGTGTGTCTGTATTATATACAGCTAAGTCCACTAGTCTAATCCATGTTGCTATTATCACCTTATTCAGGGACAAAGCAAACACTGTTCTGTCAATTGTGATTCAACATGCTTTGAATTAGTTGCCGCAATGAATAGACTTGAAATCTTATTCTCATAACAAAAGAGGTATGCCAGAATGCTTTGGGAATATTACATCTCAACATGAGCCATGCAAAATGAAATTAAAGACTATCTAGTCCAACCCTCTATTCACACAATGGTCAATTAGCTATCTGTGAAAACCCCATTACCAGTACATGCGCATAGCCACCATGTTAGCAGGCTTGGTTAGGTTTTTCGGAATGCTATGAATATCGGAATAAATTTGGTATTATTTCACTTTTGAACCGTTTTTGAAGCGATGTAACCAACCCGGAAGTGAATTTGCCATTTTGAAGCCACCGCTGCCATTTTCGGAAAGGAATCGGCGGGTTCGCACCAGGTCTAACATGGAGGGAAGGAGATGCCCCTCCAAACTGAGTGTTTAACCTAAAAACACCCAGTTTCACATTTTTGCCGAAAATTTTCGAACGGCATTCAGATTCGAAACACCAGCGCTCCCTACATCCGGAAAGAGTTTTGAATCACTTTTTTGATCAACCAGGCTTAGTAAATAATCAAATCCAGCAAAAGGAGATCTAGAGCGCCAAGAGCCTTCTATCTTCAATGCAGTTACTAAGATAAATTTCCCAGTATGGCGTAATGCTCATCTTACTGATTTTTAAATTTTCTTTAGTAAAATATTTATATCCTGCTCTTTATCCTGGAATCATAGGGTGGTGTACAAATAAAACAATACAGCTATTTGAAGAGGTTCTGTTTTGCAATTCAATTAGCATTCAAATATTGACAAACAGTAACTAAAGCAATTATTTTAAGTGCTTTTGAAGAACAACAGAAGTTAGCCATTCATTTTAAAAACTTCAACTATAATGATAACTAACTCCTTTTAGACCAGCGTTTCTCAACCTGGGGGTCGGGACCCCTGGGGGGGTCGCGAGGGGGTGTCAGAGGGGTCACCAAAGAACATCAAAAAACACAGTATTTTCTGTTGGTCATGAGAGTTCTGTGTAGGAAGTTTGGCCCAATACTATCGTCGGTGGGGTTCAGAATGCTCTTTGATTGTAGGTGAACTATAAATCCCAGCAACGACAACTCACAAATGTCAAGGTCTATTTCCCCCAAAATCCAGCAGTGTTCACATTTGTGCATAATGAGGATTTGTGCCAAGTTTGGTCAAGATCCATCATTGTTTCAGTCCACAGTGCTTTCTAGATGTACAGTAGCTGAACTACAAATCCCAAACTCAAGATCAATGCCCACCAAACCCTTCCAGTATTTTCTTTTGGTCATGGGAGTTCTGTGTACCAAGTTTGGTTCAATTCCATCATTGGCCAAGTTTAGAATGCTCTTTGGTTGTAGGTAAACTATTAATCCCAGCAACTACAACTCCCAAATGACAAAATCAGCCTCTCCCCACCCCCCAAACCAACCAGTATTTGGGCGTATTGGATATTTGTGCCAAATTTGGTCCAGTGAATAAAAATACATCCTGCATATCAGATATTTCATAACATTTATGTTGTCACAACAAAAATAATGTAATCATTAGGGGTCACCACAACATGAGGAACTGTATTAAGGGGTCACGACATTAGGAAGGTTGAGAACCACTGTTTTAGACCCTTGAAACTTCAATGGTTGCCTTAAAACTAATTCCCCAACAGCTGCCTTTATCTAGTTAATTTTATTACACGTGAATGTAATTTGAAAAATAAGCTGACTGCAATAAAAACCAACATGCAGGTAAAGATACATTTCAGTTCTGGAGGGCCATCTCCTAACAAATGTTCACTATTTTCCGGCATGACTTTTCTGGCTCCATTTTCCTCTGTCAGCTTGTCTGGAGATGGCTCCTGCTAGGAAGCAATTACCAAGGTATTTCAACAGGTGCTGCCCTTGGCTCTTTTCCATGGGCAGAAGCCATGCTTGCAAAGCTAGGGGTTTTTTTGCTTTTACAAAAGTTTTCCATGATTTTGGATGGCTTATCTTGTGATTGTGGTTCATGCTAAATTCCTCAACAAATCGTTTGTTTTGAGCCTCGAACCGATTCTAGTGGACTTTGGACAGTTTACGAGGAGTCTGTTCTTTTTTATAGTTTCATGGATTTGACTTGCAAAGCCGTTGTGATGTTTACATGTTTGTGCTCCCCAAAGGTCTATTCGCGGCACTAAAGCCTTAAGGCAGTGTTTTTCCACCTTTTTTGAGCCGCGGCACATTTTTTACATTTACAAAATCCACCAACCAAAATGACACAAAATGACACTCTAGCACAGTAATACATATAGTTAATATGTTTTTAAATGTATTTATACACTCAGTATATAACTGGTGAACAATGAACAGGAGAGTTGATACACAGTCACTAGAAAGGCCAAATGTCAAATGTAGTTATAGTTGGTAAACATAAACACGGAAACCTACCCGGCCCTCAGAGAAGCCGGCTGGAAAGAGAGCAGCCACACTCTGAGGCAGGGAGTTCCACTGCTGAACAGCTCTCACAGTCAGGAAGTTCTTCCTAATGTTCACCCTCCTACACAGACATGCTTCCCTGTGATGTTTGCTTTTCTGCCTGCGCTGTTGTGCTCTCTCTCTCTCGCTATATATATATATATATATATATATATATATATATATATATATATAATGCTGCCCCCTCGGATCAAAATGGCAGCAAAAGTGGCAACGTGAGCAAAGCGAGCAGAGCGCAGCTGGGAAGAAAGGAGCCCGAGTGGAGAAGAAAAAGTTAGTGTTCGGCAGGAGGGGGAAGAAAGGGTATTGGAGGTTCCAATTTCCCACGGCACACCTGATGATCGCTCACGGCACACTGGTTGGGAAACACTGCCTTAAGGGACCTTCTCTCCTGCCTTCCCTCTCCTCTCTCCTTTCCTCTTCCTTCCATCTCTCTCGCCTTCCTTCCTTTCGGTCTTGCTCCTTCCTCCTTCCTTCCATTTCTCCTTCTTCCTTCTGTCTCTTTCTCCTTCCTTCCTTCCTTCCTTCCATCCATCCATCCATCTCTCTCCTTCCTTCCTTCCTTCCTTCTCTCTCTCTCTCTCTCTCTCTCCTTCCTTCCTTCCTTCCTTCCTTCCTTCCTTCCTTCCTTCCTTCCTTCCTTTGCAGTTGTGTCTTTAACTCTTAGCAGGACTCAGTGGCCTTTCTTATCAAAATCCTTGTTGTTTCCTTAGTGGCCTTAACCTGCCTTAAAAACCTCATGGATGACTCGGGTAGGCCCTTTGTAAAGGATGCCTTATTGCCACCTTAAAAATAGAGCCATTTGGGCTATATCTTCAAGCTGCTGACCCCAGAAAAGCCTTTGGAGCCATCAATGCACAACATATGGCATGGGCATCCCATGAGTCTCCAAGATGGCTGGCCAATGGGGTTCTGAATGAGAACGAAACCAGTAGTCGTCCTCATATTTCAGGTAATTTTCAATCGCATAATAGTCACACCCTTATTTTTGGGGTGCCAATATTTTTTTTTTTTTCTCACATAATAGTCACTTTTATTTTTGGGGTGACAAAATTGTATTTTTTGTTTTCCTCGCATTACGGTCGCGCCCCCATTTGAGGCTGATTCTACCTTGTATATCATAAGGCCTAAGGAACTTGTTTTTAGTCGGCGATTTGGCTTTTATGTATTTTACCTATATGTATTTTAATCTTGTATTGTTGTAGGATGTTTTAAAATTGTATTAGTAGCATTGAATCCTTGCTGTAAGCTGGTCTGAGTCCCTCTGTGGAGGGATACAAAAGTTTTAAATAAATCTATCTATACATATAATAAAAGAGAATGTTTGTATGTATGCGTGCGGAGGGCGGAAGTGCGGAGGGCGGATATGTGGCAGCTTTCTGATTGGCTCCCACTGTGGGAGAATTTGCATAACAGACTCTGATTGGCCACCACCAACATTCCGACACTCTAAAGTGGCAGAGGAGGGTAAGGAAAAGGCCTGAGGCAGTCAGGCATAGTGGGAGTTTAAGGCCCAAACACTTTGCAGACCCCAACAATGACAGAACAAGACCAAACGTGGCACACAGAACCCACTCAAGACCGACTCTACATTCTGGTGCAGTTTGAGGGAGGATGGAACATGGATGACGGGACTTACAGTACTTTAACTCAATTCCTTAGAGCACTGGGGCCCACACCAATGACGGATCAGGACAAAACTTGGCACACAGAGGCCCAATGGCCCACTTTACAACCCGGCGCAGCTTAGGGCAGGATGGGCAACAAATGATGGGATTTGCAGTACCTTCACCTGATTCACTTCCCACAGAAAACTGTAGCCCCTACAAATGACAGACCAGGCCCAAACTTGCCACACAGAGTACTCATGGCACACTCTACATCCTCCTGCAGTTCTAAGGGGGATGGACCATGGATGATGGGACTTGCAGTACCTTCAGTAATTTAATGACACCACTGCAACTCCCAATAATGATGGATCAAGGCCAAACTTGCCACACATAGCCCCCATGACCCACTCTACATCCTGGTGCAGTTGAGAGGAGGACAGACCACAGATTATGGGACCTGCAGTACCTTCAGTAATTTCATGATACCACTGCAACTCCCAATAATGATGGATCAAGGCCAAACTTGCCACACATAGCCCCCATGACCCACTCTACATCCTGGTGCAGTTGAGAGGAGGACAGACCACAGATTATGGGACCTGCAGTACCGTCAGTAATTTCATGATACCACTGCAACTCCCAATAATGATGGATCACAGCCAAACTTGGCAGACAGAGCCTCCACGACCCACTCTACATCCTGGTGCTGTTTGGAGGAGGGTGGACCATGGACGATGGGACTCGCAGTGCCTTCACTAACTTCCTGACACCATTGCAAGCCACATAAATGACTGCTACAGGCCAACTAATAACTTTCTGAAATTACCCGGGGCACCGCCGGGTCCCCAAGCTAGTAAATAAATAAATTCTGATCTAAACCAACTAACTATAGCTGTTAACTATATTCCCCTCTCCTTTCCCCTTATAATGTTTCAAATGAAAAATATCTGACAGGTGATCCCTATACAGGAGCTTCCATTCTGCATTTCATTTTATTGAGTGCTGAAATTCACAATTCATCAGAATACTTGGATGGGCAACATGCTTTCTTGGCCTTGAGTAGCAGACTATGAGGTACCATTCTGGCTTCAAACTTTTCAGCCCGTGATTAAAATGAAAATTTCAGAAACTTTCCATTTCAAAGTTAATACAACATTCGATGTAGTATCCTGCCTCTTTCGTCCTATATGCTGGTGGGAAAACCAAGGAATGGCTCCGTGTCTAAAATGTTTATCCATTCATCTATCTTTGGTATATTTCTAAATTGTGTGTAGGGAAGAACCGAACAGCCGATGTGGTTGATATTTCAGTGGGGATGAACCTTGCAATTGATCACTCCCTCTCACAACTCAAGATTTCGGTTATACAAGATTTTGATATAATATTAAATTGTAGTTCCTGAATCTTAAGATGAAGTCGCATGAAGAAATTCGTGGAAGGAGACTTCCTTTTCTTTCTTCTTGCTGCGTGCAACCTTTTAACAGTTTAAGACATTGGGGAGCAGGTTGCATGACAGATGGGATGCGGGAAGGGGGGTCCAAGAAAACACATGTTGACAATGTTGTCTCCTTTATTCTATATGCAATCAGCTCAGGAACAATGTCTTTACCAGTTTGCTTGAAATAATGGCAAACAATGTGCACTTTCATCAGTTTTGACACTGGTAATTAAAACAAACTGCCATGAAGTGTTGAAAGATCAGAGGCATATCAGGTGCAAATATTTATTCTGTCTTAAGACCTCTTGTTTCTTCCAGGGGCAGCAATAACAATAATAATAATCATCTTTATTTATACCCCGCCACAATCTCCTCAAAAGGGACTCGGGGTGGCTTACATGAAACCAAGCCCAGAATACATATCAATACAACAACATAACAAACATAAAACAACATTTCAAGTAAAATAAACAATCTAATAAATAAAAGGAGCAGACCACATGTGAAAAATACAGTGATGAAGATGAAGCTCTGTCTTACAGGAAACCTTCCTGACCTAAGGACTGACAGATGCTGTCACGATGCAGGGTCTCGGCCCAGCCCCTTAATCACACACACAGAGACGGAAATCAGCTAACTGTTTATTGAATAATAAGAAACAGGTGAAAAGGTAAATTGTCCATAAAAAGTATCAAAAAGTTCAATCCAAAAGGTAAAGAGTCCGTAGGTAAAATCCAAAGGCAAACGTGGCAAAGGCTCCGCAAAACTATGCGGATCAAGGACTTGGTCCGTGGCAAAGAACAAGGCAAAGTTCAGGAACAACTCCAAGAAACTACTTGGCAAGACTCGAGCCGGCAACTTGGCTCCGTGGAACTCCGCTCGCTTCACTCCTCTTAGAATAGAAGTGGCCGAGCTACTGAGGATCCGTTCCCATGGATCCTATACTTAATCCCCTTGGCGAGGCCCCCGACGCTCTAGGCTTCTGCGCCAATCTGTGCTACGGGATCTCGCGCCTCTCTGGCACTCTAGGCTGTGGTGCCAATGCCTCCTGCTGGACTCAATGCTCCGTCTCCTATCAAAGCTCCATCCTTGCCTCCCAGCACCTGGGTCGCTATCTTCATGAGAGCCGAACTCCCTTTCAGCTTCCATGGGCTCATCCTCCACTGTTTCCCTGATCCTTTCCTGCGACCCGTAACCACCTGGTTTCTCATAATGATCAGAATCATCACTCTCAGGGTCAGCCTGAACTTCCCAGCTAGCATAGCCGTCCGGCCATTCATCATCCCAGGCCAAGCTCTCTGTGGGAGAGGAAGGCCCAGCTAACTCATCAGCCCCTTCCTCCATGTCCTCATCAACTGCAGCTGGCCCTAATGCAAGTGGGACCCCCGGTGCTGCCCCCTGTCCCCCAGGCACGAAAGGGAACTGGGCTGCTACAGATGCCTTGTACATACAGTAACTTTGCTTCTTCCCAATAATTACACTGCCAAAAGCCATAGCAACTGCAGCAGCCACCACTTGAGTGAGGAAGCACACTTGATAAGGGGACGTAGACTATTGCAGTGTTTCTCAACCAGTGTGCCATGAGTGATCATCAGGTGTGCCGTGAGAAAAGCTCTCTGCCCCCCTTCCTTCCCCCCTCCTTCCAACTGAACTCCTGCTGCTTGGGAGAGGAGGAGGAAGGGACGGGCGGCGGCAAAGAAAAAGAAGAAGGGACCGGGGCACCGCCTCCTTCGGCCATTTCCCCAACCAGCCTCCAATCTGCCATGACTCTCGCCCCTTGCTTGTTGAAGCCGCGTGGAGGAGGAGCCCCGCCTACTGAAGCCCGTCCACCGCTCATGCTCCTCCTCTGTGAGAGAGCTGAAGCTGGGGGGAGGGGGGGCATGACACAGCCTGGCTCCACCCCCTCCCCCTGGCTTCAGCACTCCCACAGCTTTGCCAGCTTGAGGGGGCAGTGCCAAGCCAGTGATGGCAGAGCCAGCACAATGCTGGCTTGCCCCTCAAAGCTGGTGAAGCTGTGAGAGAACTGAAGCTGGGGGAAGGGGCGGGGGCATGGCGTGGCCTGGCTCCGCCCCTCCCCAGCTTCAGCACTCCCACAGCTTCACCAGCCTTGAGGGCAGTGCCAAGCCAGTGGTGGCAGAGCCAGCACAATGCTGGCTTGGCACTGCCCCCTCAAGGCTGGCAAAGCTGTGGAAGAACTGAAGCTGGGGGGAAGGGGCGGGGCATGGTGCGGCCTGACTCCGCCCCCTCCCCCAGCTTCAGCACTCCCACAGCTTCACCAGCCTTGAGGGGCAGTGCCAAGCCAGTGGTGGCAGAGCCAGCACAATGCTGGCTTGGCACTGCCCCCCTCAAGGCTGGCAAACCTGTGGGAGAACTGAAGCTGGGGGAAGGGGCGGGGCATGGCGTGGCCTGGCTCTGCCCTCCCCAGCTTCAGCACTCCCACAGCTGCCTTGAGGGGCAGTGCCAAGCCAGTGGTGGCAGAGCCAGCAAAATGCTGACTTGGCACTGCCCCCTCAAGGCTGGCAAAGCTGTGGGAGAACTGAAGTCAGGGGGAGGGGGCGGGGCATGGTGTGCCCTGGCTCCTCCCCCTCCCTTGGCTTCAGCACTCCCAGCAGCTGCTCCCAGCAGCTCACCATCCCCCAGCCATTCTTTACTGTGTTAGTGTGTCATTTTGTGTTATTTTGGTTGGTGGTGTGCCCCCGGATTTTTTTAATGTTAAAAGTGTGCTGTGGCTCAAAAAAGGTTGGGAAACACTGGACTATTGTATCATCTGGTTATGTGAACCTCCCAGGGCAGTGAGAGTCTCGGGGGCAGCAATGCCTGCATTTGGTACTCATTGTAGAAAACATTAATTTTGATTTGTAAAATTTCCTTAATTTTTAAATGTGCAAGAAGAGAAATAACTAGTCAATTGTCATGTGCTTATCACAACCACCAATCTGCTTCCTCCATGATTTGAGTTTAGATGTATAACCTTTTAAAGTACACCTACACAGTGCCCAAAACCACTACACCTGTCATTCCCAAAGTGGGCACTACCACCTCCTAGGGGGCGGTGGAGCGATCCAAGGGAGCGGTGGCGAGCCCCATGGACAAGCTCCATGGCCACGGATCCCTCCTCCGCTGAAAGCTTCCCCCCTCCCAATTGATCTTGCACAGAACGAGGGAGGAGGAGGGAAAGGCAAGCCTTCCTCGGCGATGGCAGCAATGGAGGAGGAGGGAGCCCCAGCGGCAGGCTTTTCTGCGGCCTTGCTCTCCTTCTCCCTTGTCCCCCAGTGGTGGGAGGTGGCAGTGGTGGGAGGTGGCAGAAAAGCTGTGCATGGGACGAGGGGGGAGGAAAAGCCGCGATCCTTGCTCTCCTACCCCCCCCCCCCGGTGCACCTTCCTTGGCGGCCAAGGTATGAAAGGCACATGAGGGAGAAGTGAAATGTGCATGCCTTTCCCTCCTCCCATGTCCCGTGCGCGCCATTACCACTGCTGCCACCGAGGAAGACGCAAGGGGGGGGTGAAAGAGCAAGATGAGATGAGCGTGCCTTTCCCTCCCCTCTCACCCCATGCACAGCTTTTCTGCCACCTTCCACCACTGCCCCCAACCCCGCGGCCTCGCATGGGACAAAGGAGAAGGAGAGTAAGGCCGCGGAAAAGCCTGCCACTGGGGCTCCCTTCTCCTCTGTCGCCACCACTGCCGCTGAGGAAAACTCACGCACCACAAGAGGCATGGGGGGGGGGAGACAGAAGGGACTAGATGACTTTTGGAGTCTCTTATAACCTTCTTCATTAGCGTTGTTGTTATTACTACTACTGTTATTGAGACTATTATTGAGACTGGGTGGCCATCTGTCACGGGTGCTTTAATTGTGCTTCTGCTGCATGAAGGTAGAAGGGCGTTGGACTAGATGGTCTTTAGAGGTCCTTTCCAACACTAATACTATTATTATAATTAATTAATTTCTAGGGGGGGGGGGGGCGCTGAGTTAAAAAATTTCTGGAAAGGGGGCGGTAGGCCAAAAAAGTTTGGAAAGCACTGCCAGGCCCGGATTAACACTTTTTTGTGCCCTAGGCCACACTTTAGAATTACGCCCCCCCCCCCCACACACACACACACACACTCACACCACTCAGACTCACACTTGGCTGGCTTTCGCCATGATGCCTCCGGAGCAGAAGAGAAAGGCGAGTAGGCACCATCCCGCCACTTCCAAGGTCCCTATGCATTCCCACCGGCTGGAAAGCTCCGCTGTGCTCTGAAGGTCTCCTCGGGAGTCGGGAGGCTTGGGGAGAGCGCAAGGGGCGCGCACGAGAGAGAGTGAGAGTGAGAAAGAGAGAGGGAGAGCAAGAGAGCAAGAGAGAGGGAGCGAGAAAGAGAGAGCGCGCAAGAGAGAGAGAGAGAGAGAGAGAGCGAGAGAGAGAGAGAGAGCGTGCGTGCGAGAGCACACGTGCGAGACGGGGCAGAGACTTTGCCGGGAGAAGGAGCTAGGAGGGGCATGAGAAAGGGGGAAAGAGGGGCGCGGACCAAGTTTTGTTTTTTTTTGTTCCGTGATCTGCGCCCCCCCCCTCCCCGGCTTGCACCCCTAGTCCATGGCCTCATTGGCCTTATGGGTAATCCGGGCATGACCACTGCACTACACCATGCTGGTTCTCTTGAGCAAGTGAAAAAAAGGCAGAAGCAAAAATATTTTGCTTATTTTATATTTTGTAGTTTGTTGATCCCTCCAATACACAGATGCATACACACATATACATGCAAAGAGTTGCTCCTTGTTTCGATCAGACTGCCACGGCTAAAATGCATGCCTGTTCTGTATTCTTCAAAAGCAGTGTTTCCTTTATAAGCATCTCCCTCTGAATAAGACTTCCCTCTTGTGTTGGGAAACGTGTCGGTGAACATCTCTCGCCCACCCTCAGCTCTGCCCATCACCTGACGGAGTGTCCAAAAATGTGTCTCTTTGGGTTTTAATGAAGGCTTGCTGTGCCAAGAGCAAGCACAATGTCAAGGCTCGCCTCTCCTTTCCAGTGCCACTCATTGCTCGGCTAATAGAAAAAGAAGCACACTCAGAGCGAAAAATCTCATCCGTGTCACTTGGACGGAAGAAAGATGCAGAGTGTGCTTTGTGTAATAAGAAGAGAATGATATATTCCATTCTAGCTCATTATGCACTTCAGGTTATCTGAGGTTGTCCTAATTAGTTGAAATGAACAGGTGGCAGTAACAGCTCAGCATAGAAAGCAAGCTTTGTATGAATAAACATTGGCTGCTTTTTCCATGCAGGACAGCCTGGCGTCAATGCCGCCATCTAGTGGCAGAGGTTGCAATAGCACCGTTGAGTACTTTTCAAGTGGTCCAATACAGAAAGAAAGAAGAAAGTGCAAAAGCTGGGTTGCAGCTAAACATTAAAAAAAAAACCAAGATTATGGCAACCGGACTGATCAATAACTGGCAAATAGAGGGAGAAAACATGGAGGCAGTGACATACTTTGTATTTCTAGGTGCAAAGATTACTGCAGACGCAGACTGCAGCCAGGAAATCGGAAGACGTTTACTTTTTGGGAGGAGAGCAATGACCAATCTTGATAAAATAGTGAAGTGTAGAGACATCACACTGGCAACAAAGATCCGCATAGTCAAAGCACCGGGAATGTGGCACAGCTGGCTAAGTGTCAGCTGCATAAGATCTCTCTGACCAGTAGGTCATGAGTTCGAGGTCTGCCCGGGTCGAGGTAGGTGCTGTCAACCTTTGCAGCCCGAAAGACAGTTGCATCTGTCAAGTAGGTACCACATTAAGTGGGGAGGCAAATTTTGACTGAATTATGAGGCCATTAAATCACTCCAGGAACAGCGGAGGAATGCGGAAGGAACAAGGGACGCTGGAACACTGAGAGATGAGGAGCGCGTCAGCTCCCCTGGTGGCCAGAGTTTGCCTCTGTTCATCTATATGTTGTATGTGCAAATGGCAGGAATTGTCTGCTAAGTATTTGTACCTGTAATCCGCTCTGAGTCCCCTTTGGGGTGAGAAGAATGGAATATAAATAAAGTAAATAAATAAATATTCCCCGCAGTAACCAACGGATGTGAGAGCTGGACCATAAGGAAGGCTGTGCAAAGGAAGATAGATGCTTTTGAACTGTGGTGTTGGAGGAAAGTTCTGAGAGTGCCTTGGACTGCGAGAAGATCCAACCAGTCCATACTTCAGGAAATAAAGCCCGACTGCTCATTAGAGAGAAGGATATTAGAGGAAAAGTAGATGAAGTACTTTGGCCACATCATGAGAACACAGGAAAGCTTCGAGAAGACGATGATGCTGGGGAAAATGGAAGGAAAAAGGAAGAGGGGCCGACCAAGGGCAAGATGGATGGATGGTATTAGGCATGGTTAGGTCCAGTCGGAGTTGTCTAGAGCAGTGGTTCCAAACTTTTTTGTCCTACTGCCCCCTTTCCAGAAAAAAATTTGCTCACCGCCCCCCTAGAAATTAATTTTTAATTTTTTTAATATCAATTAAATGGAAAGATATATGGAAACAAAGCACTATATGACCCAATATTTTGATCCACGTAGTGGATGGACTGAAACATTGATGCGTTTGATCTGTGTGGTGTCACTTTACTTGAGTGTGGTCTTGCCAGTTGGAGTCATCAACTGCAATACTGGTGCCAATACATAGTAATGGGAGAATACTCCATATACAAAAGAAGACTCATGGCAGCTCCAGGTAATGAGAGAGAGCGGAAGCTGCGAGTCTGTGTTCCTGCAAGTTGGAATACCCGGGCAGGCGTTGCCTGGAAACCGCAGCGCCCACCCCCTTGCTCTCCTCAACTCTGGGTGGGGTTGAGGAGGCACACAGTCCTGGAAACCACATACACATACACACTGACTTGTGCCTGCCTTTCCCACCGTGTGCGCCCTGTACAAAGGCAAGGGGATGCCCCCAAATCTTCCCACCCCTTGATCCTCCCACTGCCCCCATGACACAGCCTTTCCCACCCCACCACCAGGGGCCAGTACCGCCCACTTTGAGAACTACAGGTCTAGTGGGTGAAAACTTTGTCCTGACAAGATAAACTTTGTCCTCCACGCGTTTAATGAAGTTTGTGGCACACAAACAAACTTTGTGGAGTATGACCACTACTTTCAAACTCAGGACGACACTATTAAACAGGAACTGACACTTCCACAAGCCAGAAATGGAACTTTGCCATTAATATTATCATTCAGAGGCTGCATGGCCATCTGTCCAGACAGGTTTGGTTGTGTACTGGGAACAACAGGGTGATGTTCGTGGGTTATACATGTCTGTTCCTCATTGCTTTTATCATAAAAACATGGAGAAAGTTGAGTGCACGACAAAGCCTTTGTTTGTGTGTCAGAAACTTCATTAAATGTGTGGAGGATGAAGTTTCTCTTGCCAGAATAAAGTTTTCGTCCTTTAGTCAACGGTTGCTGTGTTTTTTTAGGATACAACCAATCAGGAATCAACATGTATAACTCAGGAACAAACCAACATAAAAATCCTGTATTTTATGAGTGTAGGGACATGCAGAGATTCAAATATCCACATTTTCCGGCCAGAACCGGGATATTCCCACAACTGAAAATCTCGCATTTTTAACGCTTTGTACCGATTCCTCCCATGTTTTCAGGGGAGCTCATTTGGCCACCAGCGATTTTGAACCAGGAGCTCCTAAGATAAAGGTACTGTATGGATAGGCCCAAAGACCATTATTTTCTTTAATATGTGCAGATTTGTACCAATGTATATCTAAATGAGCCAAGCCTAATACCAGGAGCCTCCTGTGAAGGGCAACTTAATATCAACTTTCTAAATAAAATGTGTATTTCTCACCATTACCGTGTATCTTCCTTTCTCTCACTCTGCCTCGCTTGGTACCCCTATTTACTAATCATACCTCCACTAGTTAAAGAAAACATTATAACAACCTCTTCTATAAACAGTATCTTCTCTAACCTGGCCCAACATAGACTGCATCCCTTTTCTATTGCATGCTATTAAATATATCTCCTTATTAAATATACAGTGTTCCCTCGCTGTTTCGCAGTTCGCTTTCCGCGGACTCGCTGTTTTGCGGTTAGGATTGAGAATTAATATTTTTAATATATTTTTATACATTTTATGGTTTTAAAAGCACAAAATGTTTAAAAATAAATTAGAAATACTAATTTTCAACCCTAACTGGAAAACAGCGAGTCCGCGGAAAGCGAGCCGCTTCTTCTTCCCAGAAGCCCCCCTGTGAGGTGGGAAGTTTCCCGCTGTTTGGCCAGCTGGCCAACCAGCAGCAGGCCCTGCCTCACCAGTGGAATGGCCAGGGCCAGCTTCTGAACCTCGCACCAGTAGCCTTAGGAGAGCTTCCCTGGGCATTTGCAGGGCTCCGTGGCAACCTTGTGGAGGTCACAGAGCCCTGTGGAGACCCAGGGAAGCCCTCCAAAGGCTGCCAGGTTAGGGTTCGGAAACCAGCCCTGGCCATTCCAGGGGTGGGGCCTACCACTGGTTGGCCAGCTGGCCAAACGGCAGGGAAAATTCCTGCCATGTAGGGGGCTTCTGGGAAGAAGAAGCCCCTTGCAAGCGGCATGGCCGGTGGGAGGGTGCCCACCACTGCAACGGCCCTTGCCCGGTAAGTTGAGCAAGGCATTTCTAATTTTAAATCACAAAATGTCTACAAATATATTAAAAATATATGTAGTGCCCGTACTTTGCAGATTTTTGCTTATTGCGGGCGGTCCTGAAATGGAACTTTATTCCCCACAATGCATGTCTGCTCAGTAGCCAAACGATGGCTGGAGGATCCAAAAATAGCTGTCTGCAGCAGTCTTCCTCGACTTGATTAAATCTACAAAGAAAGCAGCAAGCATTGCAACAAGCATTTTTTGCAAAGCCAAGTGAACATAAACTGCTTTTTTTAAAAAACAATCCTTTGCCATGAACAAGACACTGGGGTAGCCGGCCACAGCCAGCCATCCCTTTACAGTTAGTAATTAATCTATTATATAAATGGGTTCACGTCATGTGATGTATACCTCAAACAAAGAAACCTTACAACGCAGAAAAACAATACTTGCCAACAGAAATAGGCCTCAAGCAAGGTACGTTTGTAGCAAAGAAACTTTCCCCCCCAAAAAACCTAAAAGGCCCCCAAAACAACGAGTAAAAATAAAACTACATTTACCAGCATCCTCCGGGACAGCCAACGACTCACCCAGCCCCTACATTCTGAACAACATGATTGGCTGCCTATAAGGGCGGATTTGCATAACTGCTGCACTGGCCAGCCAACATGAAAATTCCGATCCATAAAAAACTGCCAAAACAGAATAAGGAAAAGGCCTGAGCCAATCCCCAACACAAACACCCAAATCACTTCCAACTGAAAATTTACACCCCAAAAAATCACAGACCACGCCCTAAATTGACAGTAAGGCTTCATTAACTTGATTTCCCTAACTAGCCCTCACTTACTGGGAAGCTGTTTACGCTCTGAATTGACAGTAAGACTTCATTAACTTGATTTCCCTAACTAGGCCTCACTTACTGGGAAGCTGTTTACGCTCTGAATTGACAGTAAGGCTTCATTAACTTGATTCTCTTGACTAGGCCTCAGCTCATTGGACATTGTGTATGGCCTGAATTGACAGTAAGGCTTCATTAACTTGCTGTTCCTAACTAGGCCTCAGCTCATGGGACATTGTGTATGGCCTGAATTTACAGTAACCTACCTTGGCACACAGAGCCCCGACCATGCATGATGGGACTTGAAGTACCACCATGGAAAACGGGATTTGTAGTACTTCAAAACCCATCATTCCCCACAGACCACTGTGGCCCAGAACCAAGACCAATAAAGACCCAACTTGGCACACCATGCCCCCCATGACCCACACTCCATCCAACTGCAGTTTAGAGGAGGGCACACCGTGGATGATTGGACTTTCTTGCATCTCCTAAAAAGGGCACAGCAACGCGTGCCGGGTACAGCTAGTGATAAAATAAAATGATGAGTGCATCTGCAAATAGGAATAAACAGATGGGTGTGTCTTGAGGGTCCCCTCCAATTCAGTAGAGAAAGCAAATAAATGTCAGGAGAGTTTGGATGGTGCCTTTCCGCCTAGAACAGGGGTGGGCAAACTACAGCCCTTTGGGCGATGCCATACGGCCCGCGGCTTCCTTCCGGAAGAGAGGGGAGGGAGGGAGCAGAGTGCCTCCTCCTGTCCCTCGCTGCAGCTCCCGAAGAACTTCCTGTTCGATGCCGCCTGTGACTGACATGGCAGAATCCCCCTCCGCCGCCGCCGCCTGAGAGTTAGTTCTCCTGGCTCGATCCTCGCCCGCTGGAGCCAGGCGGCGGTGGAGCAGGACTGCCTCAGCCTCCTTCCCAAGGAAACCCTCCGCCAGGCAGGCTCCCTCCCTCCCTCGCTCTCTCGCTTCTGGACTTCGGGTGCTGCTCCCCCATTTCCATCACAATGTAAGCCCCACCGCCTCTTCCTCCCTCGCCTTGGTTGATTATTCCTTGCATCCAAAAGGCGAGCAGCACCCGAAGTCCAGAGGTGAGAGAGCGAGGGAGGGAGGTAGCCTGTCTGGCGGAGGGTTTCCTTGGGAAGGAGGCAGAGGGAAAAGCAGAGGCTGGCTAATTCAGATTCTTTTTGTTTCAGAGTGGAAACTCCAAGGGGGAACCGGAGCCAGAGGTGGGTAGAAGTCAGGAACCGAGTGACCTCTTCCTCTTGGCCTTTGGGGGGGGTGATTATTCCTTGCATCCATCTGGGCTGGGTCCATTGGGCCTTTCCACCTTGGGATCCTTCCTCTCTTGAGGATGTCAGCCTCCACCTTGGTTTGCATCTTGTCTTCTTGAATTTCATTTTATTTTATTTTAGTGGTTTTTATTATTATTTTATAATAATTTTATTATAATATACTATAATAAATAATAGATGTCTAGATGTCCCTTGATGAGGTCTGTACTATGATTTCTGTTCTCCACCAATTTAACAGAGTTTGTGCCATACAAAGAAAGTTTCTGGAATAGAACAACTACTTTCAAAGTAAAGAGCACACTTTCAAACAAGAAACAGATTTTCTTTATTATTAAAAATGTTGTTTTTAATGAAAATTTGCCAAAAATCCATGGATAGGTCAAAGGTTATGAAATTTGGTGAGCTAACAGTGGTAAATGTGTTCTACCACTGTAGCAAGTTTCATCAGGATTGATCTAAAAATGAGGGAGGGAGAATCCCCTGAAGTTTCCAAAGTGCCAGTGCTGTTTTTCCTTACTGCGCATGCACTTCCGCATTAATGAATCGATTCAGAAGTTTCAGAAGTTTTTGAAAGTTTTGAATTTTTTGGAAAAAATTCAGAAGTGACTTTAGAACCACTCCCCCCCCTACTTCCAAACTGAGTGTAGAACCATTTTTAAAATCAACCAAGCCTTATAAAAATATTAGACACTAGCCAAGAAAAATGAAATCAGCTCCATTAATCTGACCTATTACCAGTATCTAAAGAATGAAGAGGGAAACAAAATAAGACAGAAGGACCAGGGGGTTATTTAACTAGATTACCACCTTTATTTGACGTCTCTAATTTTGTATGCCAGCTTTTCAGTAGTAATTACACCAGTATTAGAAACACAGGTTTGAGCCATTCAAAACATGTTTTAGAACACAAGAACAAATTCGAGCTGTAGTTTGCTGCTATGCCTTGCTCCGTTCATCACAAAAGGATGTTTAAAATATCCTGATAAAATAGTTTGGTGCCAAATGCTCTGTCCAATCACCTTCTGACTACAATGAGCTCTCTAGGCCTAGATTGCAAATACGAGGTCCTAAACTTCCCTAAATCTTTATGCTTTATTGGATTAAAGATGTGTGTTGATAGGTCCTGATATGCAATTGTAGAATTTCTAGTCCATCATATAAAGTCACAAATACGTGTCTCCAGGCCTTCGGAAATAGATCAGGTGACCAAATTTTGGGCTCTGCAATCCATGCTTTGGATTGTAATACTGAATAATTGCAATGTCATATCTTTAGAGTTTCTTCCAGATTGTTGTTTAATACAGTGTTTTTCAACCTTTTTTTAAGCCGCGGCACATTTTTTACATTTACAAAATCCTGGAGCACACCACCAACCAAAATGACACAAAATGACACTCTAACACAGTAATACATATAGTTAATATGTTTTTAAATGTATTTATACACTCACTTAGTGTGAAACCTAGGCCTGTTTCGATGAACACAACATACCGTAGATATCCTGGCAGAAATGGCAGAAAAACACACACGAAGGTCTTGCTCAACAGCTGTCAGTCATGGGAAAACTTCGGCCCTCTGGGTGCTTTGGACTTCAACTCCCACCATTCCTAACAGCCTGAGGCCCTTTCCTGTTTAAGTGGCTGAGGGGGGGGCCTGAGGCTGCTAGGAATGGTGAGAGTTGGAGTCCAAAACACCTGGAAGGTCCAAGTTTGCCCATGCCAGCTTTCGATTCCATCACCACATCTATCTTCAGCCTCTGGCGGTTTGAATAAATGTGATTATCTACGTGATTTTCTACCTTGTCGCTATGGTTATGGTGCTGCTTCTTTAAATTGTCCGCAAACTGACTGTGTTATTGTGCGGATCCCAGAACTGACATTGGATAACATCATGAGGATACACTTTGTTTTTTGCACTCAGTTCCATGATTTCATCAAATATCGCGAGTTTTCCGTAGAGGAGCGCTCCGTGAACTCGCTACTTCCTGGTTCGCAACTCCTCCGCTCTCTGTGGCGACCACGCCGAACTACCTTATGTAAGACTTTTGATATTCTCCAGCAGGATTGGGTACTTTGAATGTGTTTTTGGGTATGATTATGTATGATTAATTGTGCATTTTGTACTGTGACGTAGCGGCGCTCCTTTAATAAGTAAGGGTATTGGAGGTTCCAATTTCCCACAGCATACCTGATGATCGCTCACGGCACACTAGTGTGCCCTGGCACACTGGTTGGGAAACACTGACTTAATATATTAAACAAAGTAGGGGCAAGGATGCAGCTTTGCCTGACTCCTCTGGGCATGGTTATTTCTCCAGTAAGTTGTCACAGGTTGCCACATCTAATCTGTAGCTTATTGTAACAACTATGCAGGGCCTTAACAAGGCCTAGATGCATTTTATCATTCAATCTTGTCCAATTTCCCCCCATAATTTATTTCTAAAGATGAAGTCAAATGCCGATTCCAAGTCCACAAAGGCCACAAACAGCTTACCTTGGAACAACCTGACGTACATCTTGGCAAGATGAGAGAGCACTAAGCAACGATCAATATTTGAATAATTATTTCTAAATGCTGCCTATGCCTAAGTAATTGTGTTATTTGACTCCAAGAGGACAACAGTCTCTTACACAGATAACATGCATAGAGTTTTCCCATTATTGAAAGCAGGCTAATCGGCCTATAGGAGAAGCTTTAGAGTAGACCATTGGAATCCACTGTGGTGTAGTTCCAGGATCCACTGTGGACTGAACAACATTTGTGGATGCTCAAGTCCCATTGTATAAAATGGTGTGGTAAAATGGTGTCCTATATATAAAGTGGCCAAATCAAAGACTGCTTTTCAGATTTAAATATTTTCAAGATATACCTGTAGGATATTGGACATAGAACTGTGAATATAAAGGCTGACTGGATTACTTATACTGATGCATCTCTGTAAAATTCTATGTGATTTCCAGGTCTTGGATCTTGACTTTAAAAGGGTATATAGATTGATTGATTTATTGTTGGGCTTCTATGCCGCCACTCCCGGGAGGCTCGGGGCGGCTCACAAGTGCCGGATAAAACAGAATAAAACAACATATTAAACAATTAAAACACGGCGAATAAAACACATTATGACAGAACAAAGTTAAAAACCTGGTGTGTGGGCACAACACCACAGGTAACGGATACAAGCGTGACGGGCTATGCACAGGCAAAACCTACAGGTGAAAAGCCTGCTGGAATAAGTAAGTCTTGCAAGCCCGTCTGAAAGGAAGCAAATCCTGGATGGTGCGCGTTTCAGCGGGGAGGGCGTTCCACAATGTGGGCGCAATAATGGAAAATGCCCTCCTACGGGTTGCTGTCAATCTCACAAGCTTCACAGAGGGGACATCCTAGAGGTTGGTACCTTCCGACCGCAGTGATCTCGTAGGGCAGTATGAGGAGAGACGGTTCCTCAGATACACTGGCCCCAGGCCGTGCAAGGCCTTAAAGGTGAGAACCAACACTTTGAAGGTGATCCGGTGCTCGATTGGAAGCCAGTGCAGATTCTGCAAGGTGGGTGTTATGTGACTACAAGCTGGCGTGCCAGACAGGAGTCGGGCGGCAGAGTTCTGCACGGGCTTGAGCTTCCGGGTCACCGACAGAGGAAGGCGGGTTACAGTGTGTTACAGTAGAGTGTGTTACAGTAGTCCAGTCTCGAGATGACCGTGGCTTGGATCACCGTGGCCAGGTCGTTCCGGGATAGATAGGGGGCCAGCCGCCTTGCCTGTCTAAGATGGAAAAAAGCAGACTTGCTGACCATGGAGACCTGGGTCTCCATGGTCAGCTGGGAGTCCAAGTGAACTCCCAGGCTCTTTACTGAAAGCGATGGGCATAACGCCACACCGTCCAGGGTTGGAAGCTGGACATCCCCATCACCCGGGTGGCCCAGCCACAAGATCTCCGTCTTCACTGGATTCACCCTCAACCTACTGGCTCGCAGCCATCCAGTAACGGCTTCGAGGCAACGCTGGAAATTATCAGGGACAGATCCAGGCCTACCCTCCATCCTCAGAATGAGCTGAGTGTCATCAGGGTACTGGTGACACTCAAGCCCAAAACTCCATACCAGCTGTGCAAGCGGCTGCATATAGATGTTAAATAATAGAGGGGAAAGAATGGCCCCCTGTGGGACTCCGCAAACTAATGGGGAGCCCTTGGAGACCACCTCACCCCTCCTCACTCGCTGGGACCGCTGGTGGAAGAAGGAGGTCAGCCATTTCAAGGCTGTCCCCCTCACTCCAGCCATGGCCAAGGCGGTGGATCAAAAGATTGTGGTCGACCGTGTCAAACGCTGCCGTGAGGTCCAATAACACGAGCAGCGCAGACCCGCCTTGGTCGAGCTGGCAACGGAGTTGGTCTGTGATGGAGACCAGAACCATCTCCGTCCCGTGCCCCGAACGGAAGCCGGACTGGAAGGGGCCTAACCATGTTGCATCATCTAAGAAGAACTGCAACTGCTCCATTGCTGCCCTCTCAACTATCTTCCCCAGGTATGAAAGATTCGACACTGGTCGGTAGTTGGAGGGAACCGCAGGGTCTAATGACGGTTTTTTCAGCAATGGAGCTACCACCGCCTCTTTTAAGCACTCTGGAAACACTCCTTGCGCATCCTGCCAGACAATCTTTCTCAATTTCATGTGCATGTACACATACCAGTATTTAAATGAGGTCTTGCTTCAGATTCTGTCTTTTGTAGTGGATAGATTGGTTGGCTCAAGAAACAGAGACTTTTGGGTAGCAGCCCCAATGCTGTAGAGACATTATGTGCTTCCAGTTAACTATGGATGTCATGAAGCTGTTATAAACAGTTCCGGGGGAGGCAACTCTCAAAAACATCCAGTAAAATAGTTTTTTAAAAAAAACCTTTCCAAGCAGAGAGGCTCAATCTGTTTCTTGGAAACCTGTGAGGGGGCTGCTAGGAGGGGGGAGAGCCAATTTCCCACAGCACACCTGATGATCGCTCGCGGCACACTGGTTGGGAAACACTGCGATACACAATATAAATACAATATAAAACCATAGACTTTCAGGATTAAAATACAATTAGCATTAATACATAATATGCATACACTTAAGTGAAAAACAGAGTTTTGTCCACCACATAAGCATTGGGCCATAACCATCAACTTACCAATTACAATTCCAATCCAAAGTGCGGCATTGTGCTAATGTGCAAAAGCCTGGTCCCAGAGCCACGATTTCACTTTTTTCCTGAATGCCAGGAGGGATGGGGTTGATCGTATGTTGCTTGGAAGCGCATTCCACAGACGAGAAGGTTCTCTCTCTCGTCCCCATCAACCACATTTGAGAAGTAGGCGGGAGCGAGAGCGGGGCCTCCCCGGCTGATCTTAAATTACGAGGTGGGACGTAGCGGCAGATGCGTTCAGATAAGTAAGCTAGGCCAGAACCGTATAGAGCTTTAAAGGTCAAAACCAGCACTTTGAATTGAGCTCGGAAGTGGACAGGCAGCCAGTGGAGCTGACACAACCGGGGGGGTGGTATGCTCCCTGTATGTAGCTCCAGTTAATAATCTGTTATTAACTGTTATTAATCCAGTTAATAATAATTTTTGAAAAAACCATTTTAAAAACCCATAACATCATCCACATAATGCCTCTGCAGGATTTCAAATGCAAAAGGGTGGAGCGGGTGAAATGTCTGTGGAATTTGGTGGTGGGGGGGGGGGGAATTTCTCAAGAGGCATGATGCCAGTTTCTTAAAGATGAGTTGCTAAATACTAGCAAATGTAGATATGAGTAAAAGAGAAATGGTACAGCCTTCATAACTACATTTGATGTAGTAGCTTGGTAGGACTCACACACTGGAAAATTAGCTCAGTTGGAATGCATGCATGCGTGCGCAATCCAGTTTTTAAGTATTTATTTATTTATCGTGTCAGAAGTGAACCAGACAGTTGCATTACATTAAAAAACAAAACAAAACACAAAGTTTGGAAACTTGGCATTCTATTAGAATGCCCTAATACTTTTTAAGTAGGATTGGGCTTCAGTATTGTCCACATCTAGCAGGGCCTACCATTAAACCCTTCTGGGCTTCAGGTTGCTGCTATTTTTATTTCTCACAGTGTATCAGAATGCTGCTTTAAACAGGCACTAAACTCATGGGCTCTGTGTAGCTCATTTCTGCTGCTGTTGTCCATCCCAGTCTACCAGAGCCCTTCATAAATGAGATTCTCTCAGCTCTAGAGCCTTCTCTGTCTAGAGCAGAGGTCGGGAACCTATGGCTCGCAAGCCAGGTGTGGCTCTCTTGATGATTATATCTGGCTTGCAAGCGTTTGGGATTCCCTTGCTTCACGCCTGCAGAGTTCCTCTTTTCTCTATCTACAATTCCAAGCCAAAGGAGCCGTGTGCGCATGTGCCGTGTCCTCCTTCCTTCCCCCTCTCATCTCGAAAGCGTGTGTGTGTGTGAGGGAGGGAGGGAGGGAGGGAAGAAAGTAGGCTTCTCCTCGTTCGCCTCCTCCGCCCCTCCCGACGTAGGGAAAGCAGCATGAAAGTGGCGGAGGCAGGAGTCCATGTCTTGGCAGCACTTGGCATCCCTCAGGTGAGTGAGGAAGGTGGAGGCACCACTTGGAGCGACCCCATCAGACCCTCAGCGGGTCGCCCCTTGTGAGCGTTTCTTGGCTTAACCGGCGCAGTGGCCTCGCGCTCCTTTGGCCGAGGGGCGCATGCACGGGAGGGGAGGGGAGGAAGGACCCTCCTCAAGAGCTTGGAGCGTGCCTACGCTCTTCAGCAGATGCACAGAGCAGCGCATTTCACACTGAGACAGCTAACTGCCGCCTCCAAGCACCATACCTGTGGGCAGGAGTGAAGTGTTCAATAAAAACTAGGTGTCGCAGCAGATGCCAGTTCAGAGAGCCAAACCCAGTTGAAGTGTAAATAGTTTGCTTTAATATTCACAGAGTCTCTGGAGATAAGTATTTGCAAAACAAAAGCACTTAATGGTCAGTGAAAACGCTAACAAAAGGAAGCCAAAACTCTTTAGCAAAATCAAAGCAAAACAAACAGAGAAGGGCATGCTGAGGGCAGCAGAGAAGATGTCGTCAGAATCAATCCAAGGTCATCAGCATTGAAGTCATCAAAGGGTTGTCCAAGAAGGTATCCAAAGGGGCGTAGGAGAGACGTAATCCAGGAGCCAGGCCAAGGTCAAGGAGAGAAGATAGATGTAGAAGCGAAGACACAACCCACAGTCCAACTGGGGAGCAATCCAGTGAAGTTCAAACCCCACCACAGGAAGCAGCAGAATCAGTCTGGAAACAAGGCTGCAAGATGACAGGAGTCTTGGGATCCAAAGGCAACTCCTTGCTAGCCACAGAGGTTAGTCCCAAAAAGCCCACCTTTTAAGCTCACTACAAGTCAGATCCACTTGATGAGGTCAACGCCCTATCATCATCCTCAGGTGTTACTCTCCCAGCAGCTGCTGCCCTTTGACTGACACTCCAAGATTTCCACTTGTAGTTAAGACTTAGAACATCCCCCCCCCCTCCCAAATTGTCTGGGGACTCTGAGGGCCAATCCTGATCATCAGTGAATCCTACCCAGGTGTCTGAACTTGTGGGCTCCTCACAAGCACTCTGAATTTCTCTTACTTGAGTCCAATCCATTTCAGTAGAAATGTCCTCTGTACTCTGACTCCCATCATTCCCAGAGAATCCCTCAAATGTCTCAGAGTCTGTAGGTGCTATAATTATTTGCTTGACTCTCTTGAGTTGCAAGTGATCCTCTTCACTTGACTCACTTGACTCATGAGTAAGCCTCTTTCTGCAAACACCAGTATTCCTGTTACAAACAGCCCCACCCAGTTCCATACTCTCCCCAGATGCTGAGCCATCAGTCTTCTGAATCACTACTATCAGTAGCAGCTGGAGGCTCAATCACAACACTAGGCATCTGAGAAGTTAACAGAATGGAAGAGTAAGGAAACCCCAGAAACAAATATGGACAAAATAATAAAATATATGGCTCTCACTGAAATAAATTTCCAAATATATGCCGCTGTGATGGCAAAATGAGAGGCTTTCCATGTTGCATTTGCAACGGGGGGGGGGGGGAGCCAGGCGACAGATGCTTCCTGTGGGATGGGGTTTTGGGTAAGTCAGACAATGCAGGGGATAGGGTGACAGGTCTCCACAACCAGCACCGGGACCCCATGGATGCGCCACAATGTGTGGCAAATCCCAATGTTAATATGATAAGGTCCTTAGCTCCGGCACCTCTTTAGGTTACCTTAGCTGAGAAAACTGCCTGCATCCCTTTCCCCACAGATGTTAAATTCCTTTATCCAGATGTAATGGCAACCAAAGTCTCCTCCATGCATGAATAAGTGATTTCTTGGAGGAGGGTGCATTTTGTATTCAAGAGATTAGCAGATCTACTTTACCTTCTGCTACAGGGCTTGCCACGTGAATTACACTTTCTGAGAGATTATTACAGCAAATCCTTCTCACAAAAATCAAGCAGCTCTAAAACATCTTATGCACTTTACTGGGGGAAATGGCAATTTCTCTAATAATCTTCCTGTCCTTAATTTTACTTTTACTTGGAACTGTTTCTTTAAAGCAAAAAAATATGGTTGTTAGCATACAACAATTCCTCAACCCTTATTCTTGATTAGCAACAGAGAATTATGCTATGTAAGAAAACATAGTCTCATTCTAATAGCATGAATAAGTCATGTATATGTTCTCGTTTCATACTAATAGCATGTATGAGTCATGTACGTATGTGTTATTGAAGGAGATCTTACAACACCAACAAATCCAGAAGATATTTTGGGCAGTTTTGTTTTAATTTGCTTTGATTAACTCAGTGTTTCCCAACCAGTGTGCCAGGGCACAGTTCCTCTTTTCTCCATCTAGAATTCCAAGCCAAAGGAGCTGTGTGCGCATTCACCCTGTGTCCTCCTTCCCCCTCTCATCTCGAAAGTGTTTGTGTGTGTGTTTGTGAGGGAGGGAGGGAGGGAGGGAGGAAGGAAGGAAGGAGGCTCCTCCTCGTTCCCCTCCATGAGCAATCATCAGGTGTGCCGTGGGAAATTGGAACCTCCAGGAAAAGGGGGGGGGGGGGAAGAGTCTAGTGTGTTGAAGTATAAAAACTCAAAAAAACCTACCTCAATAAAGGCACAAAATTACAAACACCCCCTCCCCTCCCCACCCATTGTCTACTTGGTCTCTCCCTCTCCGTGCATTGGGAAGGCCCGCCTCCCTTTCCCCAAGTAGAGACCTTCTCTTGCCTCCTGGGGGTTCTGTGTTGGAAGTTTGGCCCAGTTCTATCATTGGTGGGGTTCAGAATGCTCTTTGATTGTAGGGGAACTATAAATCCCAGCAACTACAACTCCCAAATGTCCAGGTCTATTTCCCCTGAACTCCATCTGCATTCATATTTGGGCATATTGAGTATTCATGCCAAGTTTAGTCCTGATCCAACATTGTTTGAGTCCACAGTGCTCTCTGGATATAGGTGAACTACAACTCCAAAACTCAAGGTCAATGCCCACCAAACTCTTATAGGATATTCTCTTGGTTATGGGAGTTCTGTGTGGGAAGTTTGTGTCTTTCTGCCATTCCTGCCAGGATATCTATGTTGTGTTCATCGAAACAGGCCCAGGTTTAACACTGAGTGTATAAATGCATTTAAAACATGTTAACTATATGTATTACTGTGTTAGAGTGTCATTTTGTGTCATTTTGGTTGGTGGTGTGCCCCAGTATTTTGTCAATGTAAAAAGTGTGCCGTGGCTCAAAAAAGGTTGGGAAACACTGGTTTAACTAATTCAAAACTCAATCTTTATTGTACCTTCATGCTAGTGGAATGCCTATCCTACAGTGTGCATGATGTTGGAAGAAAATCCAATATTTTTTCTTTTCTGTGTACAACTTAAAGTGGTGATGTTGTGCTAATTCCAATACTGTTCTGTTGGAATTAGCCAATATATAGCAATTCCCCTGTGCTCTTCTTCCATTCAGGCAAAAACAGTGACTTCATGAGTTTTCCGAATTCTCCATAATGAATTTTTAATATTAATTGAGTTTTCAGTATGAATTGAGTTTTTCCAATTCCCCAGAACTAATGTTTAATATGCACAGGGCGCTAACAAAGATATATGGCATTAACTTCAAGTTCTATAGATTCTGCTATTCCACTAGCAGAAGTCCAGCAATTTCACTTTTTTATTTCTCAGGGCCTGTGACGCCCCACTGGCTGGTTTTATCTCTGCATTTTGTAGCTGCTTTTTACCTGCATGGGCCTTTGTTCTATTGTCCCATTGTACTGCCATGTGGGCACTCAGGGGCGGAGTTGTGCCTTGGCTCCAAACCTGATGTCACCGCCCTTGACTCCTCCTCTTCCAGAGTTTACCTGAGGGGCAGGACTTCCTTTCTGCCTCCATTCCAGAGACCACACAGGCATAGCAAGGTGGAAACTAAGCCATCTGGGACAAAGCATTTTAGTTCACTGCTATTAAGCCTAACCTTCGCTCTCAACCAAGCCTGCAGTGCAAAGGAGGACCTGTCCTCAACAGAAGCTGTGGATTTGGGGGTTTTACAGAACTTTGTGGGTCTACAAAAGCCAGGGAGCAACAGAAGAACTGTGCCTCTCTTGGGATCCAAGAGAGGCACCGTCACTCTGCAAAACTAAGAGGCAAGTGATTGTAATACCTTTTTCAAGGACTTCTTTTGCAACCAACTAAGCATTTTGGGACACCAGCATTTTTACTGGTTGTTATTCAATAAATCTTGTTTGGTTCACTATTTTTGAGTCTAGCACTCATTCTTATAGATATCCTGGGTCTCCCTGCATGTGGGATGGCTTTTTCTCTACCTTCAGGGCCATAGCTTGCAATGTCCATTCTTTAAAGCCCTTTTTTAGGCCCTGAAGGCAGAAGAGGGCCCTTCTACACTTCCCTAAAACCCAGACGGAGCTGGGTTAAAATAACCCGCTTCCTCCCAGGTTTCAGTTCCCTCACCAAACCAAACCCCGGGCTTTCCCTTGAGGGGTGGCTAGATGCTATTCTGGGTGACTGTAGCACAGCAGTTCTCGTTTGTGCCTGGGGGGCAGGAGCCAGGACCGGGGGTCCCATTGGCATTGGGGCCTGCAGCAGCAGAGCTAGATTCTGAAGATGATTTAGAAGGGTTAGAAGAAGGAGAGTTTCCCATCACTGGGCCTCCTTCGCCCACAGAAAGCCTGGCATGGGAGGAAGGTTGGCTTGACCCTTACGACGAGACAGATAACCAGGTGCAAATGGAAAACAGTGATAGCGAAACTTATGAACGGCCGGGGGGGAGAGGTTCACAGGATCCTGTGAGTGAAAACATGGAAGAGAGCAGCTGGGAAGAATCTAGGGAGGACAGCTCTCATGGAGATAGAGACCCAGGTGCTGGGAGGCAAGGCCGAACCTTTGATAGGAGACAAAGCATCGAGACTAGCAGGAGGGGATGGTTCCACAGCCTAGACAGGCCGAGGTCTGTCAGCAGAGATTGGAGACGATGAAGCCTAGAGTGTCGGGGACCTCGGCCGAAAGATTAAGTATAGGATCCGTGGGAACGAATCCCCAGTACTTCGGCCACGTCTCTTCTGAGTAGACGTGTAGCGAAGCTGGTCCACGGAGCTAAGTTGGCTAGTGGCAACCAAGTCTTGCCTTGCATCTGTACCCTGCCTTGTTCCTGAATCCGCATTGCTGTGTGGAGCTTTGCCAAGCCTTTTGGATTATTTACCAAGCTGCTTTTGGACAATTGATTGTTTACTGCCTTTGGATTTGCTTTTGCTATTTTTATGGACAATATTCCTTTTGAACTGTTTTTATATATTCAATAAAGTAGTTAGCCTTCAGTCCGTCTCTGTGTGTGTGATTAAGGGGCCGGTCAAGTCCGTGCATCGTGACAGTGACCAAAAGTTGCCTGGGATGACATTCAGCCCCTTTCCAGCTCATTCCCCCAAATTTACCGGAGGAGCAGGCCTCTCTATATAGTACTAGTGCTAATGCAGGAAAATGACATTAGGAGGTGGGAGGAGGGAAATCCCTCACACCCTCCTGTCTGTGGAAGTAGTCCTGGGATTCAATCCTCAGAGGCCCAGCACCTGGAAAGATCTGAACCTTAGTTTAAGATTTGGATCTTTCCAGGTGTCAAATGAATGCATTGATTTGCTTTTTCTCCACGTTATTCATTTTTACCTGAGGCATTGTTTGAACACCTTGGGTAAAAGCAAGACATGTCCCAATTTTTGGGCCTGCCTGGAAGGGCTGTAAGAAATAAGTATCCAGGCATAGAAACATGTACTGGAATTTTCTTCCAGGTGAAGACACATCTTATCACAGTAAAACAATTCTGACACTACCTTAACTACCATGGTTTCATCCTGAGGAATCCTGCAATTTGTAGTTTATTGGGGTATTTATTTATTTATGACATTTCTACCCTGCCTTTCTCCACCCCCAGAGGAGACTCAAAGCGGCTTACACATAGACAACTATTCAATGCCATAAAACAATGTACAATTAAACAAACATTTAAATAGAACTTTAAAATACATCAAAACAATTAAAAACATTTAAGACAATCTCTTCACAATTAAAATGTCGCGAACAGAGAGCCTTAAAGCCACAATTCCCAATATAGGTTAAAGTAGAGTTTATTCAAAAAGCTCCAATGAACACAAAAAATGAGCAAAAGACTAAAATAAACACTTCAACTTCAGTATGAATATAACAATAATACAGAATGCAGACCTACTGAGTAAAAAGAGTTCAAAACAGAAAAACCCGGATTAAATCTCCACAAAATGTGCGATATGGGAAAAACACAAAAGGGTAAAAGCAAGTGTCGCCCAGGAACCGATATCATCCAAGAGGAGGAGCCAGGCAGCAAAGAAGCATTGAGAAAGTCCGTAGTCAATTCGAGGATAGAAGGCAGCAATGCGGAATAGCTTAAACCGGTCCAAGTCGTAGCGTGTTGTACTTCAGACAGAAAGTATCCCTCTAGTTCACACACATCAGACAGTCTTTGAAAAATAGTCTTTTATTGAAGCAAAATATAGTTTCCAACAAAAGGTAAAAGAAGGTTAAAACAATAGATATATCCATAAGGCATGGTTTCGAATCCAAAAATGGCGATTCTAAAATCAAATGGGGGGGGGGATTTTTTTTTGATTAGTAAAAGAAAGACACAAAAAATCTAGATGGGACTCTCCAAATAGGAAGGAGGGAGGGAAGGAGGAAGGGAGGGAGGGGTATTCTATTCTTGGAAGCAGCAAAAAAGGAGGAGGAGCCCCTCACTCCTCGCTGCCTCTCTCTCACCCCGATCCTGAGGGAGCGAGGGCCCAAGTTTGCCCAGGCTGAGAGGAAAGGAAGAGGCCTGAGGCTGTGAGGAATGGTGGGAGTTGAAGTCCAAAACACGGACCTGGAGGGCTGAAGCTGGCCCCTGCGATGGGGCATGGCAGAGCAATGGGGAAGAGAAGCATCTGAGAGCGCGCAGGGAGAGAGAGGAGGAGAAGCGCGCGCGCGTGTGTGAAGCTGGCCCCTGCGATGGGGCATGGCAGCAGAGCACCGGGGAAGCGAAGGAGGGGAGAAGCGTGGAGGACTACACTTTCCAGAATGCATTGCCTACCTAGCAGCAGCGTCACTTCCAGTTCCCCATAGAAATGCGGGAAAAAGAAGAAGCTGAATGAAGGCGGGAAGGAAATGAGGGGGAGAAGACAGGGAGAAGTGAGTACGTAGTACAATAATTAATTAATTAATAATTAATAATTTATTACGATCATAACGCAAATTGTTGGCCTCAAGGACCGTAAAAGGAAGTCTACTTCCGGGTTCGCGGCAGCGATCCGTAAAAGCTCAAAAGTCCCATTACATACGAATCTCTTACGAATCCTTTTAATTTCCGTTTCATTTTTCTCATGCTTAATATCCAAGGTAAGCACACAGTTCAAAAACCCAAAATCCAAAAGGTAAAGTCCAAAAGCTTGATACTAGATTCCAAGACAGTCCAATGAAACTATAGAATCAATCCATGAAAACAAGGCCAAGGCAAAAACATGATCCATAGACTAGAGACGAGGGAAGTTTGACCGTGATGTCTTTTCTAAACGAAGCCTGGAAACTGAGACATGAGCCTTCCTTACAATCTTAAGTAAGGAGAAATTAGTTTCACTTTGTATCTTTTTGCTGAAGTCTACAGCTACGCCGGACACCCTGGGAAACTTGCCGTCTCTCAAGGATATTTGCCTTGCGATCAAAAGGCATTTCTACCTCCCTGACCTCCCTTTGGTCATTAACATTTTCAGCTGCATCACTATCTCTATCAAGCCCTTCTGTTTCCTTAACGAAGGAATTTTCATCTAACAGAACCCTGGGAATCAAACTGTTCTCAGGAGCGGGGGCTTCATCTGGAGCTTCACTTTGCACATCAGCATTCTTAATGGCAATCCCATCATCCCCATCATGCACATGAACGCCAGGCTGAAACACCACATAGCGGAAGAGCAGCAGCAGCAAGTCCAAGAATTAGTCCACAGCACACACACAGCAAGGCAGTATGACAAGACAGGACACAGGCAACAAGGCAACACTTTGCCAACTGCAAGGGAATGGTTATTTTCCAGTCTCTCTTCCTTGGAGCTCGATTGAGCCAATGCCCCGTCATTAACCCTTTCAGCTGCCACAAGAGCTTCACGTGCAGCCCTTTATCTAGCATGCCAATCCCTTCTTCTCTTGTCACGACTTACAACATCCCAATATGCAGATAACCCATCTTCACACCAATTCCCATTCCTGGTAAATCCCACAAACGAGTCACTACTAGTTGGCTCTTGACACACATCACAAACTTGCTGTACGTTAGTCCAATCCATATCATCAGAGCTTAGTGAATCACCATCCCCACTTCCCATGAACTGCTCCTTGCCCCCAGAACCATCATCCCCAGCAAATCCAGTAAACGTATCTTCATCAGAGGACCATTAGGTATTTGCCGAATCCTCTTCCTTTCAAGCTCCCCGTCAGACTCCTGCCCCCGAGTAACCCGTTTCCCACTCCTAGCACCAGTTTCCACTGTCTCAGCCTCGCATTCAGGTGCAACCACAACACTACATTATTATTAAATTATATATTATTAAAATTCTCTATGCATTTTATCTCATCTTCCTCTTCTAAATTCTGAATATATAATACAATTTGATCATATGGTGCCTGTTAAATTATAGCTGGACTGTTATAGTTCTGTAATGTTGATACATTTATGGGATGAGATCCTACATCACATGGAAAATGGCAAACAAAGCCTTTATTTACAGCAGGGCTGCCCAGGAAGTCGATTGCGATCGACTGGTCGATCCCGGGACCGAAGGAGGTCCATCCCAGCCGGATGGGGCACTTCTAGATGGGGCAGAGCCATGCTTCATCAAGCTCCGCCCCCTCCCCCGGCTTCAGCGCTACCACAGCTTCTTCAGCCTTGAGGAGGGTAGTGCCAAGCCACTAGTGGCTAGCTATGCCACCACTGGCTTGGCACTACCCTCCTCAAGCCTGGAGAAGCTGCTGGTAGCGCTGAAGCCAGAGGGGGCAGAGCTAGGCCATGCCAAGCCCCGCCCCCTCCCCCGGCTTCAGCACTACCACAGCTTCTTCAGCCTTGAGGAGGGTAGTGCCAAGCCACTAGTGGCTAGCTATGCCACCACTGGTTTGGCACTACCCTCCTCAAGCCTGGAGAAGCTGTGGTAGCGCTAAAGCCAGAGGGGGCGGAGCCAGGCCACGCCAAGCCCCACCCCCTCCCCCGGGCTTCAGCGCTACCACAGCTTCTTCAGCCTTGAGGAGGGTAGTGCCAAGCCAGTAGTGGCTAGCTATGTCAGCACTGGCTTGGCACTACCCTCCTCTAGCCTGGAGAAGCTGTGGTAGCACTAAAGCCAGAGGGGGGGCGGAGCCATGCCACGCAAAGCCCCGCGCCCTCCCCCAGCTTCAGCGCTACCACAGCTTCTTCAGCCTTGATGAGGGTAGTGCCAAGCCACTAGTGGCTAGCTATGCCACCACTTGCTTGGCACTACCCTCCTCAAGCCTGGAGAAGCTGTGGTAGCTAAAGCCAGAGGGGCGGAGCCAGGCTGCGCTAGCCCCGCCCCCCCCTGCTCCGCCCTGCTTCTCTCTTGGTAGATCTTTCTGACTTGGTTTGATTATAAGTAGCTCGCATGCTGAAAAAGTGTGGGCACCCCTGATTTACAGTCTGTGCAGAATGGGGTGCTTGCCAATCATTCGCAAAGCAAGTACCAACATCTACCCATATTACATGCCTTTTTAAAGCTTTCTAACAGCATCTTACTATCTGATGTGTTGTTTGGCACCTATCTTGGCATTAGTTGAGTGGTTTACAATTTGCTCATGATCTCCAAGAGAAGTAATGGTAATACGGCACCAAAACACTAGGCATGAGAAAAAAGTTATGAAAATGATTCGTTTCGTAAGAAATTCGTAAGAAATGCTACTTTCGAGTATTTCCGCACCTGGACGCCAACCAGGAAGTGGACTTTCTTTATAGAACCGGGGGCCAGGATTTTCTTAAGTGTCGTTATTAGGTCGTAAGGGGGCACCTCCTTCTCTCTCACCACCCTCCCGCCTCCCTTGCCAATAAGTATTATGGCAAGGCAAGCCCTAAACTCGCTCCTTCTTTCGGCTGGAAGCCCGGAAAAATTGTAAACAGAGAGGATTACTCAAGTAATTCTGCAATGGAGGGCACTTTGGATGAAGTGCCCTCCTTTGTGGATTTACTGCTGAGTAACCCTCTCTGTTTGCATTTTTTCCAGGCTTCCCTGCCTCTCCTGCCTGCCAGGATCTAAAGCATCAAAGAGTATTGGGGTGAGAAACCAACCTAATGTATAATAGAATGAATGCTACTGTAAGTGCCTAATATTATAAGTAATCCAACTGGTCATACCTACATTGATCCATGCACATGCAATAATACAGCAGTAATAACAATAACAAGAGGTAAAATTCAAACCGAAGTATTCTGACTGGTCTCTCCTCATGCGGTGCAAATTAGCCCGGGAAATTCGCCCAGGAAAAGCCAGCGTTTGCTGCTTGGGAGCACACACATACATATTCTTGGGGGGGTATTTGCTGCAGAATCCCGGGCTCATAGAGAAGATTCTGCAACAAATCCTCCCCAAAGAATATGTATGTGTGTGCACCCAAGCAGAAAACGCTGGCTTTTCCCCGGGCTCACAGAGAAGAGCCCGTTTGCACCGCATGAGGCAGGGACCAGTCAGAATACTGGTTTGAATTTTACCTCTTCTTATACCCATTGTTATTGCTGTATTATTGCATGTGCATGGAATGTAGGTATATGACCAGCCTGGGCAAACTTGGGCCCTCGCTCCCTCGGGATCGGGGTGAGAGAGGCAGCAAGGAGCCAGGGGGCTCCTCCTCCTTTTCTTTTGCTGCTTCCAAGAATAGAATACCCCTCCCTCCCTCCTCCCTCCTTCCCTCCCTCCTTCCTATTTGGAGAGTCCCATCTAGAATTCAGTGTGATTTATTCAAGTTTTGGCCTACAACTCCCAGAAATCCCAGCCAATTTACCAGCTGTTAGGATTTCTGGGAGTTGTAGGCCAAAACTATCTGAATGCGCATGCGCTGGCATACGAACTACTAACGAATTTCGTTAGTAATTAAGTTACATTTAGAAATTTTTGGAAATTTTTTTGTAAGTCTTCCTATTACTAATTTTAAAAATCCCCCCCATTAGATATTCGATTTGCTATTTTTGGGTTCTAAAGCATGCCTACAAAACACACTACTAAATCATTTCATAGCTGCCTAAATCATTTCATCAACAACAGTGATGATGGTTTTATTGGTGGTGATGGAAATAACAATACAGCTCATAATATACATCTGATAAAATTGGTCCTCTGAAATTGACTTAGGAGAAAATAATTGTTGGGATCCATAGGAATATTAATCATGCAACTAAGGCTTGGGTAATCTAGCTGACAGTGTTCTTGCATGCTAAGTGGGCAACCATAGGCAACATCATTATTGAACAGCAATGAAGGGAAGAGAAAGCAAGATTATTAAAGCTTAGTTAAAAAGTTAGAAGCAGAAACAGGAGATGAAAAATTTAATGCATTCAGACATTATAAGATGGGCATTACCCATGCTTCTTGCCTTTTTTTTTCAAATGGTACAATGTATGCGTATTTCTTGTAGACAAGGCCTAAGGGAAAGAGGGAATTCAAATGAGATGTGCTATAGCTCAACTGTCTGTGTCAGCCTGATTATCCTTTCATGTATTCAAAAAGGTTTGCAAATGTCTTTATTCTGAAACGTCCTTGTCTACACAACAGTCAGCAAATCTCAAACTATAGTCCTCTCAAGGACGCCTCTCCTTTGTGCAAGAAAGTGTCATGGTCTGAATAAGGGAGTAGTTCTAGTTCCAAAGAAAACCCCGGGGGGGGGGGATGTCCACATGATTGGAGCCAATTGTGCATGCACGCAATATTTAACATTAACAAAAATAGTTTCAACGTATTTTGTTACACATACCTGTACAGTGTTCCCTCGCTACTGCGCGGTTCGCTTATTGCGGACTCGCTGTTTCGGGGATTTAAAAAAATATTAATTTAAAATATATATCATGGTATTTTTGCTGTTTTGTGGGGTTTTGCGGCCGCTCTCCAAGGTGCTTTCCCTCCTCAGTCCTCCCTTCCTTCCTCCCTCCAGCTTTGAAGGACGTATCCTTCCTTTCCTTCACTTTCCTTCACTTTCCTTCAAGTTTATAAAGACTTAAAATAGTGTATAACTACTAAAATAATGTATAAACATTAAAATAAATGTATAAACATAAAAAAAACCCTACATCACGGTTTTTCACTCATTGCGGGAGGTCCTGGAACGTAACCCCAGCAATAAGTGAGGGAACACTGTGCATGCATGATTGACAGTTCTGCATCATTGACTATATAGTTATCTGTCTTAATTTTAAAATACTAAATATCCATTGATTCTCAATCTCTCTCTCTCTGAAAATCATCACTCTCTACTACCCCCTTCTGGGCTATGTAGGGAGCTGCTTAGTATTTGTATGCATCTTTTTTGGCCAATGCAACACTCTTTTTCCCACTTAAATTTGTGATTCAGTCCCATAGGTCAGTGTTTCCCAACCAGTGTGTCATGGCACACTAGTGTGCCGTGAGCAAACATCAGGTGTGCCCCTGGGAAATTGGAACCTCCAATGCCCTTACTTATTAAAGGAGTGCCACTACGTCACAGTACAAAATGCACAATTAATCATACATAATCATACACAAAAAACACACCCAATCCTGCTGGAGAAAATCAAAAGTCTTACATAAGGTAGTTCAGCGTGGTCGCCACAGAGAGCGGAGGAGTTGCAAACCAGGAAGTAACGAGTTCACGGAGCACTCCTCTACAGAAAACTCACAATATTTGATGAAATCACGGAAGTGAGTGCAAAAAAGTGTATCCTCATGATGATATCCAACGTCAGTTCTGGGATCCGCACAATAACACAGTCAGTTTGCGGACAATTTAAAGAAGCAGCACCATAATCATAGCGACAAGGTAGAAAATCACGTAGATAATCACATATATTCAAACAGCCAGAGGCTGAAGATAGATGTGGTGATGGAATCGAAAGCTGGCATGTGCAAACTTGGACCTTCCAGGTGTTTTGGACTCCAACTCCCACCATTCCTAGCAGCCTCTGGCCCTTTTCCTCCCCCCCCCCCCCAGCCACTTAAGCAGGAAAGGGCCTCAGGCTGTTAGGAATGGTGGGAGTTGAAGTCCAAAGCACCCAGAGGGCCGAAGTTTTCCCATGACTGACAGCTGTTGAGCAAGACCTTCGTGTGTGTCTTTCTGCCATTCCTGCCAGGATATCTATGTTGCGTTCATCGAAACAGGCCCAGGTTTCACACTGAGTGTATAAATACATTTAAAAACATATTAACTATATGTATTACTGTGTTAGAGTGTCATTTTGTGTCATTTTGGTCAGAATTTTGTAAATGTAAAAAATGTGCCGCGGCTCAAAAAAGGTTGAAAAACACTGCCATAGGTAACTGCACATGTGTTTTACATATGCGTGTATATGCCTTCAAGTCACCTTTCCACTTATGGCGATACCATGAATTCTCTAGGATTTTCTTAGGCAAGGAATGCTCAGATATGGTTTAGCTGGTTCCTTCCTCTGAAATATAGCCCTACAGCACCAAGTATTCGTTTTCCCCCCTCCCATTCAACTAGTTTCTTTTGTTGCATATTGTGAGTCGCAACCAAAACTGCTGGAGAAATTATACTGTTTAGCAGTTATTGCACCACCTGATATCTGCCGGGAAGTAGCAGCCAACAATGAAAGGACCAAGGGGTTGACCATTCCGGCCCATCCCCTGTTTGGATATCAGCCAACTTAAATCAAGAAACAGTTTCCTAAGATCTACGGAGATACTAGTAGGAACATCTCAGAAAGCAAGAGTCCAAAAGTGGCAGCTAAAACCCCCAAACCTTAAGCAGTGGCTAAGACTGGATGAGAAACCCCCTCCTGGGCATACAGAAGGCTAGATGACCTGGAAGGAGCTGAACAGACTGCGCTCCGGCACCTCGAAATACAGAGCCAATCTTAAGAAATGGGGCTACAAAGTAGAGTCCACAACATGCGAGTGAGAAGAGCAAACCACAGACCACTTACTACAATGCAGCCTGAGCCCTGCCACATGCACAATGGAGGGCCTTTTTACACAATACCAGAGGCACTTGAAATGGCCAGCTTCTGGTCAAAGCATATTTAGCATAAAACCAAGTTTTTAATTCTGTGCTTTTTTTATACATTAGAACTGTATTCTCGATTTGCTTCTGACATCTGTATATCTGTCTATCTGTACCTGTATATATATAATAAAAAAGAATGTTTGTATGTATGTGTGTGTGTGTGTGTGTTTGTATGTATGTATGTGGCAGCATTCTGATTGGCTCCTGGCCTCTACATTCTGCCAACATGATTGGTTGCCAGTGAGGTAGCATTTGCATAACGCCTCTATTGGCCAGCCAACACGAACATTCCGACCCTCTAAACTGGCAGAGGAGGATAAGGCAAAGGCCTGAGGCAGTCACCAACACGAACATTCCGACGCTCTAAAGCGGCAGAGGGGGTAAGAAAAAGGCCTGAGGCAGTCAGGCATGGTGGGAGTTTCAGACCAAAACACTTTGCGACCCCTTTGCGACCCCAAACAATGAGAGAACAAGACCAAACTTGGCACACAGAACCCTCAAGACCCACTCTACATCCTGGTCCAGTTTGAGGAAGGATGGACCATGGATGACGGGACTTGCAGTACTTTAACTCACTTGCTTAGAGCACTCTGGCCCACACCATAGAAGGATCAGGACCACACTTGGCAAACAGATGCCTACTGGCCCACTTTACAACCTGGTGGGGCAGGATGGGCCACAAATGATGGGATTTGCAGTACCTTCACTCGATTCATTTCCCACAGAACATTGAAGCCCCTACAAATCACAAACCAGGCCCAAACTTGGCACACAGGGTACCCATGACCCACTCTACATCCTGCTGCAGTTTTGAGTGGGACGGACCACGGATGATAGGACTTGAAGTACCTTCACTCACTTTCTGAGACCACTGTGACCCTCATCCAATTACCAAAAAAGAACAAACCAGGCACACAGAGCCTCCATGACCCACTTTACATCCTGGTGCAGCTTGGAGGAGGGCAGACCATGTATGATGGGACTTGAAGTACCTTCACTCACTTCCCAAAACTGCTGCAAACCTAATCCAATGACTGATCAAGACCAAACCTCATGACCCACTCTACATCCTGGTGCCGTTTGAAGGAGGATGGACCATGGATGATGGGACTTGAAGTACCTTCACTAGCTTCCCGAGACCACTGCAAGCCACGTAAACATCTCATAAGGACCACCCTTGGCACACAATGCCTTTCTCAAATAACCGGGGCAGGGCTGGGTCCCCAAACTAGTGATAAATAAATTCAAGTAGTACCCAGCATTGTCATTGCTTAGCTTCCATGATCTGATGCCTGTATGGTATTTCAGCCCCATTTGATATATACACACCCCATGTCTTGCCAGGACATTTTCTGTCTCTTGTTTTTCCTGTCATTTCATTCTGGTGAGAGACAGGCACACATTTCTCATAATTCAGATCTGTGAGTCAAGATTTAATGAAATGTAGTGTCAAAGTCAACATGATGCAGTCAAAGTCATTTAAAGGTGTTTTTATGCCATTCACCCTGCAATCTGAACTCAATTCCAAGTAAATATGGATAGGATCAAACTGATTAGTGGCTTCATAACCACAGCATAAACCTAATATACTGTATATATTCATGTGTCAGCTGAAAGCAGATTTTGTGGCAAAAATTATGAATTATTATATGATCCATGAATAAGTCAAAAGTCATTCCATGGAGAGGATGAAAGCACCCATGTCTCCTTAGAGGGCCAACCATCCCTGGTTGCTGCCACCAATTTTCCATCCAAACCAGAATTGGCACCACAACAGTGAAACTAGAGGGACGCGGTGTTTCTTTTTGGTTCTCCCAGCACAGATTAAGTTCTTGCCTTTCACCATGCTACTCAGAGAAGGAGGCGATTCTTTTTCTTTTTGAGTTAAGGTGCAGTACTTACAGTGATTCATGAATAAGTCAGCCCAGGTTTTGGGGCTTATTTTTGACTAAAATTTCTAAACTTATACATGAGTATATTTTGTAACTCACTCATCAATTGGAAATGATATTTATAGACTACTAGCTGTGCCCTGCCACGTGTTGCTGTGACATATAGTAAGAATTTTATAAAAAATAAAAAATAAATTAAATAATAATATTAAATTACCCACTTCCGGGTAGATATCTGGACCACACAGGATTTTGTTCTCAACGCGAGATCACGCCTGCGAAGCGAAAATCCTATAGTCTCACGATACTCCTGTTGCCGAAATCTCGGCCCTTAATCCCTGCGGCCCACGCAGACGCGATTGACCTTCTCGGCTGCTGCCTCGGTGAGGTAGATATCTGGACTATTATGAAAGACTATTCCCCCCTTTTTTCTTCCCTTTCTCTCCTTTCTTCCTTCTCTACCTCGTTCTTTTATTCCTTCTTTCACTCTTTGGTTTCATTCTTCCTTCTCTCTTTCCTTCCTTCCCTCCCCCCGTTCTCTACTTCTTCTTTTGTCTCCTGTCTTCCATCCCTGTTTCCTTCCTTCTTTCACTTTTTATTTCTTTTTCTCCTTCCTTCCGTCTTTACCTCTTTCCTGTCTTTCCTTTCCTTTCTACTTTCTCTTCTTTCTTCCTTCCTTCAGTACCTCTTTCCTTCCTTCCTTCCTTCCTTCCTTCCTTCCTTCCTTCCTTCCTTCATCCTTCCTTCCTTCCTTCTTTCCCACCCTCCTTCTCTCTTTCCTTCCTTCCCCCTTTCCCTGTTTCATTCTGTAAGGACTCTTTACATTTCACTTTCAACTGTGGCCGGGTAGTTTTCTTATTCCACCCTTACCACCAATTTATATAAAGACTTATTTTATTTCCACTTGCTGACACCATATAATGTAATAAGTATTCACACAGGTCAGCTTTCCCACTGACCTTCCGATTACTGTGTCAGGGCAGGGGTATCCCTCTAACCCAAACTCCCACTGACACTATTTGTTAACTTTCGCTGCCACCACTCACTATACTTGGCTACCCACTAGGAAAAAGTTTCGAGGCTTGTGTGTGAAGGAACTACGCGGGGAGATATCCTTGTCAAAGAACTGCAAAGTTTATTCAAACAATGTTCTAAGTGTGGAGGTTCCAGAGTTCAAAGATTAGGTGGTTACAGTATCTTCTTACAGGCACGTATCTTAAGGTTACAATACACTAACTATTGAGATCCAGCTTGATACTATATAGCTGTACTCCTAGAACCAATAGCTCAGCAGTCTTTACACTAACTGCTTGTCCTTTAAACCCAACTGCTTTCCTAGCAGTTAAAACACAGCTTTTCTTCTACCTTCTCACAGAATAGAGTCAGAGGTTTTTTTAAAGCCAGCTGACAGCTGGCTAAAATGGATTCTCTCTAATTCTCCACACACCCTCTCTCCTTCAACTTTCACTGTCAACTGCCAACTGCTAAAGTTTGAATTTGAAGATTCTAAGGCCAGTTGCAGGCTCCGCCTCATGTTTCCATGGTAACGGAAACCCCTTGGAGGTTCTGCAAGCTAATATCTCTGTTAAACCTTTAGGGTTTGCTAAGTTTTTACCCCTTCAACATACAGTATATACATATATATAAATATCAACAATATTTAAAACCTGTAATAAAGAAATATGGCTTCACTACACATTCCTTTCCCCCTCCACCACATCCCCCTCCCTTGCCAAAGGGAACGAAGGGAGGAACGCAAGACAGAAGGAGGGGCGAGTGTGGCAAGGGAGAAGGGGCGGGGCCAGAGCAGGGAAGGGGCGGGGATGGGTCTGGAGTAGGGGGTGGGGCCGGGGTGGAGGGCAGGCTTCCATTCCCTCCCCGGCTTCCTCCGTTTACTTCCATTCCCTCCTCGTCTTCCTCCTCCTTTGCTTCCAAGCCTCCTCTTCCTCCTTTATTATTTTTCTTTCCTTTTCTTCTTCCCTCCCTCTTTCTCAGCCAGTGGCGGCAGCAATGCGCTAGCGGGAACCAGCCAGGCACCACAGCGCATGTGCCAGCCGCCTTGGCTGCAGGGCAAGCTGGGAAATGTAGTCTCCCAACTGTTTGAGATTTGTAAGTGATTGTCTTTGCTTTCTTACATTTTTCAGAGTGTTGGTCACACCTAGGACTGTTTGGCGTTGTGTGGCCAAATTTCGTGTGATTTCCTTCAGTGGTTTCTTTGCTTTTAAGATACTCATTACGGACATAGCACACACACACACACACACACACAGATATATATATATATATATATATATATATATATATATATATATGTGAGAGAGAGAGAGAGAGATGGGTTCCAGAATTCTCCATCTGGTGAGGTCATTCTACCTGTGGATATGTGAGTGGGCTAAGGTAATTATAACCTGATTCCAAGTGACACTCCCCAGAACTCATTACAGCAGTATTCTTCGCCTTGTTATCCTACTCCTTTGGGGCATCTGGTGTTATACTTCACTTCCCCCGCAAACAATGATTCTATTAAGTCTCCAAATGTATGTCTCTTGATTACAGGCAGTCCCCAAGTTACAAACCAGCAGGTTATGTAAGTTTGTTCTTAAGTTGAATTTGTATGTAAGTAGGAACAGGTACATTTTTAAAGTGTAACTCCAGTCAAATATACATATACATATATGTGTATTAACTTTGGAGAGCATAGGGAATGGTTAACAACCTTGTAGTGTTTTGCTGTCTGTGCCCCTGTTCAGAGGATTTTGCCTCACTTTCTGTTCTTGTGATCATTGGATTTTGAAAAAAAATGACTCGTTGTGGAAACAAGGATTGATGATAAAGCCTCAGTGGAAACACCTTTTACCCATGATAACCCTTTCAGGAGTGAACTTCCCTTCCTAGGAGCCGCAGTGGTGCAACTGTTAAACCATTGAGCTGTTAAACTTACTGACTGGAAGCTTGGCAGTTCAAACCCGCTGGATAGGGTGAGCTCCCGTTGTTAGCCCCAGCTCCTGCCAACATATAGCAGTTCAAAAACATGCAAATGTGAGTAGATCAATAGGTACCATCTCGGTGGGAAGGTAAATGACACTCCATGAAGTCATGCTGGCCACATGACCCAGGAGGTGTCTACGGACAATGCAGGCTCTTCGGCTTAGAAGTTGAGATGAGCACCACCCTGTTGGGCCTGTGTCTTCTGTAGGGATTCTGGACTGTAATGTGCAAGGGCTTCGGGCAGCTACTATTCAGGAGAGAGATGAAACTTTTGCATTTGCTTTCAAGAGACAGTTGGGAAACGAGGTTAGGGAGTTTGGTTCTCAGACTGATAACACACCTGCTTTTACTAATAGAAAGGAATGTGCTAAGGAGCAGTTCATTCGGGCCGTTCCGAGGTGCTTTCGGTTTGGAGGAGGATGGGGTGCGGGAAGTCTAGTCTGATATAGCCATTCTTTGCAGTTTCAATCTTCAGATCCAAGGCAACTTCAATGTCCACGCCGACGCAGCCTCTGCTCCATCTGCCGCCGCGGACCTAATATCGACCATGGCGATATTGGGCCTCTCCTTATGTAACTTGGGACCCACACACTCGGCTGGGCACACCCTCAACCTGGTCTTCAGCGCGGGGGTTCAAGTGGACCTAGCCTCCGTAATAGAGGTTCCATGGTCGGACCACTGTGCTCTAAGGATCCGGGTTGAGCAACCGCCCCCTCTATGCAAGGGCGCCGAACAGATTTTAGTTCGCCCGAGGAGACTTATGGAACCCGAAAGGTTCCTGAATGCTCTGAGGGATCTGGAGTCTATCAGCGTCCCAGTTGATGAGCAGGTCCAAGCCTGGAACTCCTCATTAGCCAGAGCTCTCGACGAGATTGCCCCCAGGCGCCCTCTCCGGCCCCGCAAACATCGATCCCCCTGGTATACAGAAGATCTTAGGTCGATGAAGTGGGAAAGGAGATGGCTAGAGAGCGTGTGGAGGGAACTCCGTGACGGAGTCTCATTATCAGCTTATAAGCTTTTCAAAGATGCTTATGAGCGTGCTGTCAAGGCGGCCAAAAGCGCCTACTTCTCCGCCTCGATAGCGTCTGCCAGCTCATGCCCGGCCCAATTGTTCAAAGTAATTCGGTCTTTGACGACGGTCCCTACTGTCCCAAAAAACAGTGATCAGGCCCTCACTGCCGGTGTTTTTCAGAGCTTTTTTGCAGACAAGATATTGAGCCTCCGCCGGGATCTCCCAGCCACGGTTGATACAGTAAGGGAACTTGAGACCCCGTGGCCCTCCGCCGGGCCCACCCTCGACCGGTTTCAGCCACTGGACGCAGATGCTGTTGATAAGATCGTGGCTGCAACCAGACCTACCACCTGCTCCCTCGACCCGTGCCCCTCCTGGCTTGTTAGATCTTGCCTGGAGGGGTTATGTGGGCCTCTGTTGAATATCGTAAATAGCTCCCTTGAGCAAGGAGTCTTTCCAGAGTACTTAAAAGAGGCGGTGGTAGCTCCATTACTGAAGAAACCGTCTTTAGATCTGGCGGTTCCCTCCAACTACCGACCAGTGTCGAATCTTTCGTACCTGGGGAAGGTGGTTGAGAGGGCAGTAATGGAGCAGTTGCAGTCCTTCTTAGATGATGCAACATGGCTAGACCCCTTCCAGTCCGGCTTCCGTTCGGGGCATGGGACGGAGACGGTCCTGGTCTCCATCACAGACCAACTCCGCTGCCAGCTCGACCAAGGCGGGTCTGCGCTGCTCGTGTTATTGGACCTCACGGCAGCATTTGACACGGTCGACCACAATCTTTTGATCCACCACCTGGCCATGGCTGGAGTGAGGGGGACAGCCCTCAAATGGCTGACCTCCTTCCTCCACCAGCGGTCTCAGCGTGTGAGGAGGGGTGGAGTGGTCTCCGAGGGCTCCCCATTAGTATGTGGAGTCCCGCAAGGGGCCATTCTTTCCCCTCTATTATTTAACATCTACATGCAGCCGCTTGTGGGCTTGTGTGTCACCAGTACGCTGACGACACTCAGCTCATTCTGAGGGGGAGGATAGGTCTGGCCCCATCCCTGATAATTTCCAGCGCTGCCTCGAAGCCGTTACTGGATGGCTGAGAGCCAGTAGGTTGAGGGTGAATCCGGTGAAGACGGAGATCTTGTGGCCTGGTCGTCCGGGCGGTGGGGATGTCCAGCTTCTGACCCTGGACGGTGTGGTGTTATGCCCATCGTCTTCCGTGAAGAGCCTGGGGGTCCACTTGGACTCCCAGCTGACCATGGAGACCCAGGTCTCTGCGGTCAGCAAGATTGCCTTTTTTCATCTGCGACAGGCAAGGAGGCTGGCCCCCGGTTCTTACCTTTAAGGCCTTACACGGCCTTACACGGCCTGGGGCCAGCATAACTGAGGGACCGTCTCACCCCATATTACCCTTCGAGATCACTTCGCTCGGAGGATTCTAATCTCCTAGCTGTCCCCTCTGCTAAAGTGGCCAGAAGAACTGCCACCCGCCGAAGGGCCTTCTCGGTCATAGCGCCGATATTGTGGAATGCCCTTCCGGCAGCTACACGGGCTATTCATGACTTACTCCCGTTTAGGCGGGCATGTAAGACTCACCTCTTCCGGCTGGCTTTCCAGGTATAGGCCCAGCGGGACCCCCATGCCATGCCAATGTTGCCAGACCGTATTAACTATTCTAACTGTGTTTTTAATGATGTTTTATTGTGTATTTTTATCTTGTATTTTGTATTGCATTTTAGAGTGTATATGTCTATTGTATATTGTTCTGCTTGGTGGCTGTAAGCCGCCCCGAGCCTATTTGGGAGTGGCGGCATAAAAGCCGAGTAAATAAATAAATAAATAAATAAATAAATAAACTTTTGCAAAAAAAAAGCTTCATGAATTCCTGCTCCTACATTTAGCCTCCTATGTTCTTGGTCTCTAGTGTTTTGAGCTCAAGTATTCAAGTCTGGACTCTGCTTTTTCTTGGACCCTTTTGGGACTTATCATTTACTGCATCTAGCCTGCTTGGATTTATACGAACTTTCAGCATTATGCAGCCTATGGCATTGAAAGCATTCACATGGATTATTGATTGAACTCTTTATTTTCTATGATATATTTTCAATTGCTTATTGCTTGCTGTTTTCTACAAATAAAGACTACTTCCTTCAGCTGTATTTGTATGTTGGATTGTGAGGGCCCAGGTCTCCATGCTGGTGTGCGACACCCCCCCAGAGCCAGACATGAGCACCATCCCCCAGAGCTGGAGATGATGGGGATGCTTTTACCTTTATCTATATTCTCTGTGTTTCATTGTTTTAAGGCAGTGATTTTCAACCTTTTTTGAGCCGCGGCACATTTTTTTACATTTACAAAATCCTGGGGCACACCACCAACCAAAATGACACAAAATGACACTCTGTCATTTTACTAACTGTCACCCTCCCCCCTTGCGACACCGCTGCTTCCGCTAAACCCCTCCCCCCGGGAGGCCCATGTGTAGGAGGCCCATCACCGTCCCACGGGGGAGGGCTGCGCTGAGTCGCCGAAGCGCATGCGGGCTCGGCTGAGCAGGACAAATAGGAATTGAGCACACGGGGTGGCTCCGAGCCACGGAACAAACTGCGGCGGAGACTCGCAGCTGTCACCACCCCCAGCTCTCCTTCTATCGCCCTCTGAGGCCTTGGCAACCTGACCCCCCTGGATAAACCACACAGCAGCTATGGTACAACGGGCTTTATTGAGAATAGGTAGGTATAGGAAAGAGGTTGGAGGCAATCTTAATAGTGTTTCCAACTAGCAGCCAATACAGGATTCAGCAGGGATGTGAGTGCTCCGCAGCAAAGGAGCACAAGCGGGAAAACGGGAACACAAGCCGGATGCAAAAGAGTCTCTTAGAATCCCAGCCGAAGCTGGGACATGTTGTTTTAAATGCAAAGAGTTCGAAAGGTAATAAAGTCTTTCAGGATCAACCACAAGGTCTCGACGACGAACAGGAACAAGGATGACACGGAGCAAGTCAGCCTGAAGCAGGCTGGCTGGCACAGGCTTGATGAAAGGCCCGACTGGCCTATCCCACAGGATCCTCTCCCAAACGCGTTGTTGGTACAAGACACCGGCATGGGGGTCCTCAGGGCAGTTATAGTGTTCCTTTGCTGCGTCGCACGTCAAAAGCTAAGATTGATGATCCCTTGTATGTTTTGTGAACTCAGTACTCTTGGAATGCAGTGCCCGTTAGCGAGTGCCATCTTGGCCAGGGAGTCTTGCTTTCTACTCCCGCGGCCCGCTTCCATTATCAGGGAGTCAGGATGGTACAACCTTGAGAGGCCTATGTTATGCTTGCATCCCTAGTCTTCTCATGGGAAAGGCACAGGAGGCCCAAGCAGGGTGTAAGAGCAAAGCAAGCTGGTTTGGAAACTATACACTGGTCATCTTGGCTGGAACGCTGCTCAAGCAAAAGTGACGCCTGAGGCCCTTGAGGTGTGACACCTTCCCAAAGGGGTTCAGCCCATCCAGGAGTGCTCCCCACGTTCCTTTGGCTTTCCTGCTGTTGCCTTGGGGCCAGATCAGGAAGGAACCAAGCTGGGCTGTGGAGCTGCGCATCCTGGCCTCTGCTCTGCTCTGCTCTGCAGCAAACCCAGAGCCCAGCCAGGAGAGGCCAGGAGATGAGGGGTTGCTCCCCTTCCCCAGCGCAGAGGGGCTACAGGGCAGAAAGCCTTACCTTGAGCCTCCGGGAGCAGGGTCAGACGGGAGCAGCTCCCGCGGACTCCTCCTCCCTCTTTTCCTCCTTGCTGCCAGAGGGGAGGAGTGCAGAAGAGTGCCCAGGAGCCAGGAAGCAGGAGGAGCCGCAGCCCGGCCAGGTAGCCCTTGGTGCACAGAGGAAGGGAAGGTAGGAAGGGAAGGAGAGAGAGAGGAAGGAAGGAAGGAAGTTCTGGACGCCGAGGGCTCTCCCTGACTGCAGCCAAGCTGGCTGGCATTGCTGCTTCGGCCAGGAAAGCCTCATTTCCACTGCCTGAAGTTTCCTGCTAGGCTCTCTCTCTCTCTCTCTCTCTCCACTGTAATTTCTTACGGCACACCTGATGATCTCTCACGGCATACTAGTGTTCCGCGGCACACTGGTTGAAAATCACTGTTTTAAGGTATTGAATGTTTGCCTTGTGTCTGTATATGCTGATATCCACCCTGAGTCGCCTCGGGGAGATAAGGCGAAATATAAATAAAGCGTTGTTGTTATTTTCTCTCACTTCCTGTTGTCTCATTAGAGTTGTTCCTACAATAATCGAATGCATGTCATCTTAACACAAATACAATTCCTGCAAAGAGAACATCAGATAAAATGTTTCAAGAATCTAGTGAATTCAATGCATGCATGTTTTACCCTAATACATACATTTGCATTTCTGTGTGAGATGGGCATCTGCAATCTGATCTTATGGAGTCGAGTGGTATCAAGGTAAACCATTTTACAGTGACTGATTTTACTCTTCGCAGGAACAAAAAAGCAATTTCTCAAGAAAATGTTAATAGAGCCTATTAAATAGCTGACTATTCCGCCACAATCTGACAGTCATTTAAGTCACTTTGCAGAATGTCATTGAGATTCTGTACAGATTCTTGAGAACTAGTTATGTCTTCAAGTACAGGTACATATGGGACCACTTCAGCATATGGTGAAGGGAAGGATTGTACAGCTGGATGCTTTCCTAGCTTATTCTGTATGGAAAGATCGAATGTCAGGGCAAAACCCTTATTTTGGCTTGATAATTTCAAAGGCACAAGACATTTTTGACATGACGAAACACTCAAATATGTGATTGTGCTTTAATGTTTCCATGGTTTGTCATATTATTATGGGTTTGTCATGTGGATTCCTGGGCATCAGGCATTTCTTAGTAACTTAATAAAACTTAATAAAACGGCTACTGCTACTACCACTTCCTTTACTTAACCTTGGTTTTTTAATTTTTTGGGTTCTCCATCAGGGGGACAGTGACAGAAGACAGAATTATAGATAACCTGTTAGCTCTACAGACAATTAGGGGTTAACTAGCCTAACTGGCAACAATATAATAATAATAATATATTTATAACCCGCATCCATCTCCCCAGAGGGGACTCAGAGCAACTTACATGGGACATATGTAACTGACTTTTAGGAAAGGGCAGGATTAATAAACAGAAATAGGGGTCAATAAGGATACACAACAGTAATCGTGGTGAAATGGAGTCTGCACTATGCTGCAAGATGGTGTGTCTTACGTAAATTAAGATGGCTGCTCTTCTGCCTTCCGGGTCAAAAAAGTGCTTTAAAAGGATGGACGTTGCAAGCTATGACCCTGAAGGTAGAGAATAGAGCCTTCCCACATGCAGGGAGACCCAGGAGCTCTATAATAATAAGTGCTAGACTCAGAAATAGTGAACCAAAACAGGATTTATTGGATAACAACCAGTAGAAAATGCTGGTGGCCCAAAATGCTTGGTTGGTTGCAAAAGAGTCCTTTAAACAAAGGCAAAACGTTCACTTGCCTCATGCAAGCGAAGATACCTTTCTTTGGATCCAAGGTGTCCAGTTCCTCTCCGGCTTTTGTAGGCCCACGGAGTCCTGTAAAACCCCCAAAATCTGCAGTCTCTGTTGAGGACGGATCCCCCTAGGCACTGCAGCTTGGTTGAGAGCACAGCTAGACTCAGTAGTTGAACTAAGAATGCTATGTCCCAGCAAGCTTAGGTTCCAGCCTTGCTTCGTTCGTGAGTTCTTTGGAATGAAGGAGGAGGGGACGTCCGGCCCCTTAAGTAAACTCCGGAAAAGGGTGGAGTTGAGGGCGGAGACACCAGGCATGGAGCCAGGAAGCAGCCCCATCTGAGTGACCACATGGCCAGACAAAGAAGCACATGGCTAACAAAGAGGATACAGAACAAAGGGGCCGTGCAGGTACATGGCAAACCAAATACAGATATAAACAGCCCCCTAGGGGGCGTCACAGCTGCCGCTATATCTAATGGTGGGAAATGGCACCTATAGCACAGGCCCTCGCCTCTCCCAGTCTCTCCCTCACTTATCTAAGTAATGATGTTCAATTACAAATCCACAGCACCCCAGAACAGTAGATTCAATGATGGTTGGTTATGTGGTTGCTGGTAATGGCACAGGGTCCCCAGAGGTGCCTCTTGCTGCTCCCTGCTTTGCCAAATCCTCCTCCTCCTGATTCTTCTTCCTCCTGTTCCCAGAGGTACCTGTCGCTCCTCCCTCCTTTGTTAGATCCTCCTCCTCCTCCTGAGTCCTCTTCCTTGCCCTGGTCTCCCCCTCCTCCGCCTCCTCCTCCAGCCGAAGCAGCGGCGGACCGGCAGTGCGTGCCAGTAGAAATGGCTACGCATGTCAGTACTGACACGTATGTCATAGGTTCACCATCAAGGATGTAGAGATTTAAGCATTGGACTATGACTTTCAAGACCAGGGTTTGAATCCCAGCTTGGCTATGGAAATCCATTGTGTGACCTTGGACAAGTCACGCACTTTCAGCCTCACGAAAAGGCAAACCCCCACCAAAGAAATCTTACCAAGAAAACTGTATGATAACGACTTGAACGCACATAACAACAACGCTTTCCACTAATATTCTGAAATCTTTCTCTGTTCTTCCAAGTGATTAGAAAGAAAGAGAGAAATGTTTCGAAACGAATTTGGTTTTGGAGGAGGAGGGAGACCGGGAGAAGAGATGCGAGACTTTGGAGTAAGAACTGGAAGGAAATAGGATTTTGTCGGGATCCACATCCTGACTTTCAGAATCCAAAGTAGGATTACCAATTTCCAGGGGCGGACGAAGGTAATTTTAAATGGTAAGCGAACATTATTTTGGCGCCCCTCCCCCCCCAAAATCGCTTGATAACAACAGGTATAAGCAGGGCCGGACTAAGGTAATTTAAAATGGTAAGCGAACATTATTTTGGCACCCCCTCGCTCTCCGGCCTTGTGGAGCATGCGCATGCACGCCAGGCGCGCATGCGCTGGGCCAGCTAGTTCTGCGCATACGCCATTGCTGCGGAGAGACTCCAGATGGACCGAGATACCAATCGCCCTAAGTGAAGCCGAAAAGGAGGAACTTTTGCAGCCGGGACGGAGCCGGGGCATTTTGGGCGATTGGCGTCTCAGTCCAGCTGGAGTCCCTTTGCAGCAATGGCACATGCGTGGAACCTGGCGGCCAGATGCGCCCCTGACTATGTGGCGCCCTAAGCGGGTGCTTACTTTGCCTAATGGTAAATCCGCCCCTGCCAATTTCACAACTTTCAGAGAACGATTTCACTATTTCCTACTTGTATATTTGAAATAAAACAAAGATGACAAAGCCATGCTAAATGCTCACTCCTGAATTTCTCCAAGCATGTAAGTCTTAATCAGCAGGTATTTATTTTCTGAGGTTGAGCTTTGCCATATTCCAAATGTTTGTCATGCAGCTGCTGTCCTTCCGATAACAACAGACAGCCATGTTTTGACCTTTTGTGTTCCAGTAGTTTTTGGTTTTGTTTTGTTTTTGTAACACTGGAAATATTAAATATAACTCATTGCTGAGTTCCAACAAGGGCAATTATATTCTACCTTAAATCCCTCCTGCAGTTCTAGATAGTATTCTGCACTTCGCGACACTTTAAAATGTGCTTATTATATACAGAGCAAAGAAGGAGCTGAAAATATGGTTATTCTATTGAAAGGATATGCACAATATCGGCAAGTGAATTATGTTGGAACTGTGACTGCAAACAGAAGTGGGCAAAGAGTAAGAAATTCAATTTCCGTCCCAAAAGGTCCTCTCTTCTAAATTATCTGGACTGAACATTCTGTCTTTGAATATATGAATGCTATTTTACACACAAAGAATAGCCGTTCAGCCTCATTGGCACTATTGATGTCCCATCGACAAATGTTTTCAGGCACGATTTGTAATTTGAATGCTCTTCCAGAATAGGCCTTGCAGAGAGAAAGAGAACATCAGTGGAAGCACACAAAGTCCCTCACTCCCCACAACAGGTATATAGACCATTGTGGGCTTGTCATACACCTCTCAGATTTATAGATGGGACCAAATAACTAGCACTTATACAAATTGTACTTTCCCTGGGAAATGCTTATTTGTAATATTTCCAGTGACAAGGGAACGGAAGCTATAAGAAGGGAGAAGGGCTTGCACACACTCTTAGTTAATTCGCAATTGAGGCAAGAGTTCTTTTGGGCACCATCAAACTCCTAGCAATATATTTGGGGTGGACAATGTTTTTTTTAAAAAATGCAAAATTACTTTGAAATGTCCCCTAGAAAGCAATTTATCTATGCTTTACAGGGATTAGGGCATTCAGGGAACTTCAGCTGATTTCCTATTTTTAAAAAAGCACTCTTCTGGAACTGAAATGCCCCATGGGCCATTTTCAATAGTGTGGGGCAGAGGTATGGAAACCTATGGCTCGGGAGCCAGATGTGGCTCTTTTCTTGATTGCATCTGGCTCTCCAGAGCAGCCCGGGTCTTGGTTTCCCAGCATGCAGCGGGGAGGAGTGACGCAAATGTGCTGCGATTGCTGCTTCCGTGCTACCATCGCCGCCTCTTCCTCATTCCCCGCTGCTCTCGGGGCCCTGTGCCCTCTTCGTCGGGGATAGCGGTGCCCGGCGGCGGCGCCTCTCCCTCGTCTTCCTTCCTCTTCCTTCCTTCCTTCCTGTGTGTGTGTTTTTAACGTTAAATGTTAAATTGTATATGTTGAAATTGTATTGATAATTGTTGATTTGTTTGTCTTGAGCAGTTCGTGCTATTTGTACACCGCATCGAGTCGCCTTCAGGCTGAGAAGGCGACCACAGGCCTTGGGGGAGGTGGGGGAGGTGGGCCTGGCCCTGGTGCCACAGACCCGGCCTCACTGACCCCAGGGAACGCCCAGCTCATCGCCCTCATCATCGGACAGCTCAAAAGCCGCTGCCTCTTTGACGCCTTCCGGAGGGACTGCCTCGCCAACATCGACACCAAGGCCCGCCTTGGCCCCATGCCCTCCTCCCCCTTCCTTCCTTCCTTTGTCTTCCTTTGTCTTCCCTCTCCTTCTTTCATTCTTTTTCCTCCCTCTCTCCCTACCTTCTTTCCTCCCTCTCTCTTCATTCCTTTCTTCCTCTTCCGTTCTTTCCTTCTCTCCTTCCTTTTCCCTCCCTCCCTCTCTCCCTTCCTTCTTTCCTTCTCTCCTTCCTTTTCTCTCCCTCTCTCCCTTCCTTCTTTCCTTCTCTCTTTCCTTTCCCCTCCCTCTCTACCTTCCTTCTTTCCTCCATTCTCCCTCTTCCTTCCTTCCTCTTCCTTCCTCTTCTTTCCTTTCTTTCTCCCCTTCACCCTTTTCTTCTCCTTCTCTCCTTCCTTTTACCTCCCTCTCCCCTTCCTTCTTTCCTCTTCCTTCCTTTCTTTCTTCCCTTCACCCTTTCCTTCTCCTTCTCTCCTTCCTTTTCCCTCCCTCTCTCCCCTTCCTTCTTTCCTCCATTCTCCTTCCCTCCCTCTTCCTTCCTCTTCTATTCTTTTCCCCCAAGTCTTCCTTTCCTTCTCCTTCCTTTCTTTTCACTTCCCTCTCTCCCCCTTCTTTCTTTTCTTCTTTTCCCTTCATTGTTTTACTTTTTCCTCACTCCCTTTCCTTTCTTTTCCCCACCCTTTCCTTTCCCCCCTTCCCATTTCCTTCTTTCTTTTCCCCTCCTTGTCTCTCTCCTGTTTTTCTTTTCTTCCTTTTCCATAGTTCGTTCTTCTTTTCTTTCTTCCTCTCCCCTCCCTCCTTTATTTCCTCTGTCTTTCTTTCTTTCTTTCCCCTTCCTTCCATCTTCTCTTCCTTCCCAGAGTCCTGAGCATGCCTTTTGCAGAGCCAGGTCTGAAGTGTCCTGTCATTCTGCCGGGGGAATCCTTTTCTCATAGTATGTATGTATATACTCACATTTAGTTGAATTCAGTCTATATCTCTCTCTCTATATATATATATATATATATATATATATAGGTTCTCATTGAAATAAATTTCCAAATATTTTGCTTTCATGGCTCTCTGAGTCAAAAAGGTTCCTGACTCCTGGTGGGGGGTGTAAGGGTTTCTATGGAGATCTGCGAAGCTCAAAAAAATCATTTGGAAGCTGCATAGAACCTACAGCAAAACACTTCTGCTTGTTCTGCATTGTATGATCACAACAGCCTGGATGGTTCACTTCAAGCAAGGGAGAGCAGTTCCTAATAGCCCTGCAATCAGATTTGGGTAGCACACATGCAGTCAGAAGGGTCCAGAAATGGTAAAATACAGATCTTAACCTTCAATTACTTTTTGAATAAGAACACAAGGGGGGGGGGGGGTGTTCCAAAGGATTGCAGAAACAAGATCTGATTTGGCCACATTTAGCTGTAGACATACCTCACGTGTACTACTGTACTTCATAGAATAAGCAATCCTTTAAAAAAACGAGCAACCGTGGGGCCTAAATGAAAAGATCCCTATCAATAATCTTCTCCTATAATCACCCCACCTGTAGATTTCCCTCACCTACTAAATCCTCCCTCATTTACCTGTGTTTGCACATTTGCCCCACCTATTGAGGTGGAATACACCGGAGAACCTCTCTCCAAGGTAAATTCCGTGTTTCATGTAGTACCTTGTGCTTCCATTTTCATTTATGTTGTATAAATAACAGTGGTTACTTTATTTGAATGCTTACTATATGTAATGTGAATATACACTATAAGCGTCTTTATATCTATGTTAGATTCTCGCCGCCTGCCCTGGGATGCGCTACGTGGGGATCGTTACTTTGGCCTTGAAAAAGACCCGTGGGGGTCGAAACGAGGTGGGACCCCTGTACACTTGTGTCCTCGTCGGCCAGAAGACTTTGCAGACGTCGCCCGCATAACCAACTCTCCGGATTGGGGAAGCCACTGAGCCCGCGATTGTGGTTCACGGCGAGTTTGCCTCCTATATCCTTACTGGATTACAAACACCCATCGGGGTGGGATTACAAATACCCATCGGGGTGGAATACAATACCTACAGCGGCGTTACTCCGACCTCTTTTCCCATTTGCGAACCTTTGATTTACGTTGCTCTTAATGTGTACTACTCCAGCTGTGGGATTGAGTTTGTTTTGGCACCTGAATTGGGTTTATATATTTAATTTGCCTGATACATTATCAGAGTAATTATTCAATACAATAATACTTTGGAAAATTCTGTGTTCAGATATTTTTCTTGTATATGTACTGGCCCAGCCTAATGCTGCCACCTGTCAATACAATACAGGAGCTGAAAATAAGGGACACAAAATTTGGGGCAGATATTTTTCTTGTATAGTGGTTCTCAACCTGGGGGTCCCCTCCTTTTGCCACCTGTCCCAGAAACCCTAACAGCTGGTAAACTGGGACACAAATTTGGGAGGGCCGAAATAAGGGACGTCCCTTAGAATAAGGGACATATGGCAACCCTAGTCAGAAGAGAAACAGGAGGAGTGTTAGAGAGCGGTTGGGAGTTAGTGTTCGAGAGAAGAAACCTGAAAATGGTCAGGTGGCTGGCAGTTAGCTGGCGAATAGGCTCTACCGCTATCAGGGAAGATAGTGTGTAGAGGTGTAGATAGATTGATAGATCCAGAGTAGGACTATCAGTATTGGAGTTAAGATTTACTAGGCAGAGAAGAAATCCTGTCTGTAAATTCTTGGAGGGAGAAAAGAGTGGTATTCTGTAACTAAGATTTGAACTGTTTAAAGCAGGGGTGGGCAATTATTTTTTCCAAGGGGCCACACGAGAGCCCAAAAATATTATGGAGGGCCGCACCTAAAAGCTGAACTACATTCTAATCTACATTATTTATTTATTTATTTACTATATATTACACATCATTAATATTAACCTATTAATATATCAAGAAATATTCATATATTATTAGTATTAATATCATAATTATTATATTATAGTATATATATATAGACATGATAATATATTGAAATTATAATATAATATAACATTATTATATTATTTATTATATTATTATATTATTATTATAAAATTATTATAAAATAATAATAAAAACCACAAAAATTAAATTAAATTCAAGAAGACAAGGTACGAACCAAGATAGAGGCTGACATCCTCAAGACAGGAAGGACCCCAAGATGGAATGGCCCAATGGCCCCAGCCCAGAGGATGGCAAAGCGGACCCAGCCGCTGCCGCAGAAGAGGAGAGCAGAGCAGCAGGCGATCGGAGGTTGCAGGCCTCCGCCCGCTCTCGCCCCCAGCCATTCCCCAGCTGATGGCCCTGCTATGGAGTGCCTGCAATTCCCGGGCCTGCAGGGGGAGCAGTCGGTGATCTGAGGCGGCTTATTCGACCTGGCGACCCAGAAGACAATCAAGTCTTCCGGGTCACCAGGCCGATAAGCCCCCGCGACCCGGTGATGTCAGGCACTCCATCCAGGGATCATCCAGGGATGTCAGGCACTCCAAAGCCGCCGCTCCTCCGACCTGTCTGCCGACACAGGCCCCACAGAGCCCACGATGGGATGGCAGCAGCGGCACCCCTTCCTCTTGGCCCTGCCCACGACGCCCTTCTCCCCGGGCCGGACAGAATCGGCTGCCGGGCTGGATCCGAGCCGCAGGCCGTAGGTTGCCCACCCCTGGTTTAAAGGAACCAAACAGTGTCATGCCAAAATCTCTGAACCAATAAGCTTAATACTTATTTTGTAAGTTCTCTTAAATAAACTTAATTGTTTAATTGTTCAACACACCTGCCTCACGTGTGCCTCTGTCAAAGAAGTCTCAAATCAGTTCCCTGCAGCAATCAAGAGCCTAATGGTGGCAGCGTACATTTTGAAGAAGAAACCTCTTCCGTTTTACCTCAGTTCACAGGCCTGAGTGCAAGTCCAGAGCATTCTTGCCTAAGATTCCTCAAATAAGCCAAATGCTTCATATTGATTATAGGTCTGGTGGTGACCAGTGGGTTTTCAAAAGGTTTTCCCGCCAGAAACCCATTGCAGCTTTATCACAGTTGGTTTTATATTTTGGGGGTTTCAAATAACACCCCCGATTATCCTCCCTTCTATTATACCAGTGTTTCTCAACCTGCGACCCCTTAATACAGTTCCTCATGTTTGGTGACCCCCCAACCATAATATTATTTTCATTGCTACTTCATAACTGTAATTTTGCTACTGTTATGGATCATAATGTAAATATCTGATATGAAGGAGATATTTTCATTCACATGACCAAATTTGGCACAAATACCAGATACGCCAAAATTCTGCTAAAGTTGGGGGGGGGGATTGATTTGGTAATTTGGAAGTTGTAGTTGCTGGGATTTATAGTTCACCTACAAATCAAAGAGCCCCTTGAACTCCACCAATGATGGAATTGAACCCAATTTGAAACACAGAATTCCCATGGCCAACAGAAAATACTGGAAGGGTTTGGTGGGTATTGAGCTTGAGTTTTGGACTTAAATCCAGAGAGCACTGTGGACCCAAACAATAATAGATCTGGACCAAAGTTGACACGAATTCTCAATAAGCCCAAATGTAGGTGCCCGCTGAGAGTGCCAGATCTGCAGGGGCGCACCGCCGGCGGCTGTAAACACTGCCTCTGCGCCAGCTGGTAATTCTGGGAGGCGGAGTTTCCAGCCAGTGCAGAGGCGGAGCTTACATCATGCGGAGCCTCCACGCATGCTGGAATCTCCGCCTCCTCACATATGCATTTGGGTGTGCGGGGGATAATGTTTGCCTACCATTTGAAATTACCTAGGGCTGCCTCTGGTTCCAACATGCAACACAAAGTCCTTATGCGTGTCTTCTGCATCATTTTCTGGCTGATGGTTTTCTCAGTGCTTGACTAGCTATAGAAAAATCAGATTGCATGGCAAAATAAAGAATATCATACTTGCCGAGACTACAGAACTAAAGCAGAGGTTTGGGTAGAGCTGAACAATAAGCAAGGAACCATGGCCAATGTGAAACTATTTTTTGGTTATCTTAGCTATCCAAACAATTGAGATGGAAAACAAGTCTCTTCCAGAAAAATGGAGTCTGCAAACATGGAAGAAAATGCCTCGCAAAACGCAGCAAAATGTCTCCTCTGTATTATTTATTAAATCTCAGCAACTCAGCAAGGCTTTTGGAGTGAGGTACTTCTTATTTTCCGATTTAGAGCAAGAAAAATATGCCCCTGAAATAACTTGCCCGGAGTCAGAGACCACCTATCGAAACCTACAATTTTCAGCTTCCCTGGTGTGCTGGCTGATGAGAATAGTGTGGATAATAACCTTTTCAATGTAAATAGAGTGTGCCTTCCAGTGGCAGCTCTGGATTACCTTTTCCATTCCTCTTTATGTCCCCTTTACTCCCTGCAGAGACAAAGCTATAATCTTTATATTCAGCATTTATACTGAAGGTAGTGTTGGATGTAGCTCCAGGCTCCTTGATAAAGCAAAACTAATGTCTGAGGGATGAAAACATACACTTGACCTATGATGACACTTGGAAAGAGATGTATTTACCTTTGGCATGTACCACCATGACCCTTATAACAGCATTCTTTTTAGAAAAGGTGCTCGTATCGAATCCTGAAAAATCAGGTCACATTTTGGATCAACACTACTTTGAAGGAGGACTGCACAAATGGGAAAGGAGCTATTTTCTCTGATACATGAATTGAATGCAAAAAAAAATGAATTGAATGCAAAAAAAATTGTGATGAAGAAATTTAAAACATGATTTGCAAAAAAAAAAAAACAACCCATACTGAGCACATTAGGTCTACCATCACATTTTCATCATCAAGGAAAATAACAATAATGTAATTGTTGTTGGAAATTAACAACCTTCTTCAAACCTTCTCTAGTAATGTTTATCTGTGTTTTCGATGCTTATTGTTTCCTCCATGTATGTTCTGGAATGCAGCTTACCTTACTCTATGGTTCCTGAGAAGTGGTAGGAGGAGCTGCAGAGCAGACCACACAATCACTCTAGCACAGTGTTTCCCAACCAGTGTGCCACGGCACACTAGTGTGCCATGAGCGATCATCAGGTGTGCCGTAGGAAATTGGAACCTCCAATACCCTTACTTATTAAAGGAGCACCGCTACATCACAGTACAAAATGCACAACTAATCATACATAATCATACGCAAAAAAACACATTCAAAGTACCTAATCCTGCTGGAGAAAATCAAAAGTCTTACATAAGGTAGTTCGGCGTGGTCGCCACAGAGAGCAGAGGAGTTGCGAACCAGGAAGTAGCGAGTTCACGGAGCGCTCCTCTATGGAAAACTCGCGATATTTGATGAAATCACGGAAGTGAGTGCAAAAAACAAAGTGTATCCTCACTATGTTATCCAATGTCAGTTCCGGGATGCGCACAATAACACAGTCAATTTGCGGACAATTTAAAGAAGCAGCTCCATAATCATAGCGACAAGGTAGAAAATCACATAGATAATCATATATATTCAAACCGCCAGAGGCTGAAGATAGATGTGGCGATGGAATCGAAAGCTGGCATGGGCAAACTTGGACCTTCCAGGTGTTTTGGACTCCAACTCCCACCATTCCTAGCAGCCTCAGGCCCTTTTCCTTTTCCCCCCTCAGCCACTTAAGCAGGAAAGGGCCTCAGGCTGTTAGGAATGGTGGGAGTTGAAGTCCAAAGCACCTGGAAGGTCCAAGTTTGCCCATGCCAGCTTTCGATTCCATCGCCACATCTATCTTGGGCCGAAGTTTTCCCATGACTGTCAGCTATTGAGCAAGACCTTCGTGTGTGTCTTTCTGCCATTCCTGCCAGGATATCTATGTTGTGTTCATCAAAACAGGCCCAGGTTTGACACTGAGTGTATACATACATTAAAAAACATATTAACTATATGTATTACTGTGTTAGAGTGTCATTTTGTGTCATTTTGGTTGGTGGTGTGCCCCAAGATTTTGCAAATGAACTTTGATTCTGTTTGAATGGCTGATTTTGGAATTTTAGTTGACATAAAACGACATCTGAATGCGCTGAACACAAGCCTTCGGGGCAAAATGCAGTGGCTCGAGGCGGGTTACAGAATAATTTAAACACATAAACATTGCAAAATCACTACAAATACAAATATTAAAATGCATTTCTATAAAGCTACACATTAAATGTATCTCTATGAAATACATACCTCTCCATTGGCGCCCTCTTGTCTTGGGGGGGGGGGGGGAGGCTTGCATACCCTAATGAAGTTGTGAGCTATGCTGGCCGTGGCATAATAGCCACCAGTAGGGCCTCCCATGCCAGACAGGTCACAACCGAAGGGTCTGACAAAGAGCGTCAAAGGGCAGGATGGGCTCCCTAGCCTTTCGGCAACCATCCTAGGAGAAGGAAAACTCTGATTTCAAACCCGGGCAGATGGTGCTCGTTTAACCCTGTAAGGTCAACCATCTAGAGAAGGAAACTCTAATCAAACCTACGACCTGAGGACCTCACTGCCACCGTCCAAGCTTGCTAGGCAGACGAAACTTTAGTTTAAAGGGTGAGGCCAGTTCTGTGGACGCTGTACTCCACCAGAAAAATCCATTGCACAGGCTCGAAGGACACATCCAACCTCCTTAGTCATCTACACGCTTGTGGAAAGCGTGGGATGAGTCCTTCCTAAGAATCTTTGTTCGCGAAGTAATGCCAGAGATAAAATACATATTAAAACACAAAATAGAGATTAAACAAAGGACAAACATTTAAAAATCATGCTTAAAGACTGTTTGGGTAGGCCTTCCAGAAGAGATAGGTCTATGTGGTTTTAAAATTCTGACAGTTCATTTAGCTGACGGAGTTCTTCCGTTAGGTCGTTCAACAGTTTTGGGGCAGCTGATGAAATGGTCCTCTGGATGAGAGTTGGCAGTTGGGTTCTGACAGGTTAGAGCAGATGCCCCCCCCCCAGAGGACCTCAGTGTTTGGGGCTCATTGTACAGGAGAAGTTGATCCTTTAGGTAACCTGGACCCAAACCATGTAGGGCTTTAAAACCAACACTGGTAAGCCAACTGTATTCACACATCAAATCCTTTGAGACTAAGCTGCTACTTTTGCAAAGGCATCTGTCACAAACACAGCTAAATATTTATTTATTTATAGTATTTATATTCCGCTCTTCTCATCTCGAAGGGTACTCAGGGTGGATCATATAACACATATATATGGCAAACAATCATAAATGACATACAGACGTATGGGGGACTCATTGAGTATGCATGCCCAGTGTGAAACACATCTCACCATGTTAAAACGGTGGATGTGGCTCTTAATGAGACATGCCACATTATCACGGGGTGTCTGCACCCTACACCACTGGAGAAATTACACTGTTTTTGGGTAGCCAGCCAAGCATTGCACTACCTGACATCCGCCGGAAAAGTAGCAATAGAATACAACATTTAAGAAAATAACCAAGGCAGTTAATAAGAACATCTGTCACGATCCCTGTTTGGTAACATTTAAAACAGCCAACATGTGTTCTGGACTTAAATCAAGAAATAGTTTTTCTAAGATCTACAGAGAGATTCGCTGGAACACCTCAGCAAGCAAGAGTTCAAATGTGGCAAGCTAAAACCTCAATTTATTTATTTATTTATTTATTTATTCGGGTTTCTATGCCGCCGACTCCCGAAGGCTCGCGGCGGCTTACAAGAGCCAAAGGCACAATAAAATACAGAAGGTTAAGAACAATTAAAAACAAGCAACACAGTAAAAACAACAACACAGTTGAGGTAGTGGCACAACCAAGACGCATGGGCCTACCCATCGAAGGCCTGCCTAAACAAATAGGTTTTACAAGCCCGCCTGAATGGGAGCAGGTCCTTCATTGCCCGGGTGTCGGCCGGGAGGGCGTTCCACAGCGTGGGAGCTATGACAGAAAACACCCTCCAGCGGGTGGATGTCAGCCGTGCCAGCTTCGCCGAAGGTATCATCCATGGCTGATACCAAATGAGAGACTCCCTCCTGAGCACACAGAAGACTGGGTGACTTGGAAGGTGCTTAACAGACTGCAATCTGACACCATGAGATGCAGAGCCAACCTTAAGATATGTATTTATTTATTTACAACATTTATATGCCACCCTTCTCACCCCGAAGGGGACTCAGCAGCTTACAAGTCACATGGACATACAGCATACTACATTATTAGCATAGTACTAATACACAAGTCATAATATAATGTTGCTGGGGGAAGGGGCCCTGATGTCGCAGGTGATAAGATGGAACTGTCTTCCCGGCTCCCCTTCTGAGGATTCTTAATTTATTGTTAAATTTATTGATGATGTTGTACAATGTTTTAAAATGATTTTATTGTAATTTGTATTTTTATGGTATTGTCAGCATCTTCTGATGCTCATGTGAAGCTGCTCTGAGTCCCCCTTGTGGGGAGAAGGGTGGGATAGAAATATTGTATATGAAATAAATAATAAACAAATTGGGTGGAATCCACGACATGCGAGTGTGGAGAAGAGCAAACCACAGATCACCTACTACTACAATGCAACCAGAGCCCTGCTACATGCACAATGGAGGACCTTCTTTTATTTATTTACAACATTTATAAGCCGCCCTTCTTAACCCGAAGGGAACTCAGAGCAGCTTACAAGTTATAAGTAAATACAATATATTATATTATTAGCATAGCACAATATCAGTACCATACATTCCCATATTGTACTATACCACTATACTGTAATATTATTAATAATATTACAAGTAATATGAAATATATAACTAATTGTATTATTATTATATTGATGTCGAGCAGGAATTTGGAAGGGGCTTGCCTAGAGAAGGCAAAAGCCCCGCAGACCCACCAAAGAGGATACGGTACTCTGGTGAGCTAGAAACACCCAATTTCCCTTTCCCCAAATAAATCTCAACAAAGTTGAAGAAATGCCACCGAGTTGTTTTATCCACCCCAGCTGAGAAGGATGACAGCCGCAATACCTTGCCCGCAAAGCTGACATACCCCAACTGTCAAAGTTCAAATTTCCCGCCCACTGCCCCTCTGATTGGTTAGAATCCAGCTGATTGGTTAGAATCTTCAGCCGGCTGGGAGGCACTGCCGGCTTAGCTGGGCCTCAGCCAATCACAGGGCCAGTGCCGCTCTCACATTCCAGCCAATGAGAACAGAGGGGGCGGGTCAGGCAGAAAACAATGAACCAGAGAAAATGCTTGGGTGGATTGAGTCTTGATGTGTGTCCGATTACCCGCGATAACAGAAATGTCCTCAAACGGGCAGGCTGTATTGTCTTTGTGTGAGTCAATAAACATCTGGGTCTGACAGGAAGATCAGACCTGGTAATCTTTAATCTGCGTTATTGTCAGTTGATGGTATCTTGGATTTGGGTTTCGGTCCCAAAGAAATGAAGACAAAGGTGAGGCAAATTGTGACATCCCTGCTTTTCAAAGGCAAGGTGTCACTTGGTGGATAATGGGGGAATCACCGGAGGGCAACGCTAATCAGATGGCCAGTGCTCCGAGTGCTGGAGTTATGAAGGGGTGGCATTTCAACTTATATTTTATACACCGGAATATAAGGGAAATATAGGAAAATATGTGGGGAAATACATTCATATCAGGAAGGGTAGAGGCATATCTCTCCCCCCTCAGTCCATAGGAAATCATGAGATAAGTCCCAAGGGAGGGAGGGAGAGGAATTTTCCCTAAAAGTTTTTATAAAGTTCTTGAAAGTGTCCCAAAGTCCATAAAAAGTAGCTAAAAATTCATGAAGGAGTTGGGAAAGTTCATAAAAGGCTCCAAGGGATCAGGTAGGTGAGCTCAAGTGTGTGGATCTAGAAACTACAGCCGATGTTGGAACTGTTACAGGATATGGATATGTACTAGCTAAGTATTTGCAAGGATCCTGTTCTGTTTAGATGTGTGTTGAGGAAGAACACCTGGATAATTAAGCAATTAAGCTTGAGCCACTCCCTGCATGGAGGATATCATGAAGAGTGTTTCCTTGATGTGGTGTGTGAGGAAGGAGATTATGAAGACTGTAGTTCATGGAGAGACTGATGGCAATTGTACCATGGACTTACTACAGGACTTGCTGAAGTTCTGGACCATTTAATACAGGATTCCTTGCACCATTGAAGAAGCAGATAATGCATGGTTGTAATGCATTGGACTTTGTGTGAGTTATTTTCTGCAATGGACTAAGTTTATTTTCAAGGCTGGTTGTTTGTTAAAGCTGCAAATTTATCTGATTACTTAAGAGTAAAACTTTGTTTTTCCATTTACTGTGACTCTGTGTGAATTGACAGAGGGCTGGAACTGGGAAGACTGCTGATAAGCTTCCGCATAGACTGACAAACCGCAACAGGAACTTGGGGTGCCCGTCTGCACAAGGGAAGGAAACTACAGATCCCGTCTTGCCATGGGGCCAGGGTGGCTGGCCTGCTTCCCTGAGGGTCTACTACGGGATGACCACGGTATGATCCCCAGGTCACAGGCTTCTGGACGTCCACAGAGTAGCGGCAGGACCAATCCGTGCAGCAAGGAGTCTCTTTAAACTGTTTCTCTTTAAACTTTTAATTCTTAAAAAATAAAAAGGTTATTCCCGGTGTGCAGGGGCCCAAATGCAAAAAGTGAGATAGCAGTTAGGCTTAGAATTAGTGTAGGAAAAGTATGATACCAAAATGGAGGCGATCTGTTGAATCGCAGATACAGGGCTTTGCGTTTCCTTATCTGCGGTTTCGGGAAACCCAGCTACGGCCTCCCTGGGATGCTCAAGGTGAGGCTGCAGTGCTCTGCAGCTCGGAAAATTAAAGGTTTATGCGTAGTGTGAGTTTTAGGGCAGTAAAGGACACAAAGTATTGCTATGGATAGGGAAAAGTTGCAAGTTAGAGTTTCTTTTATTGGGGGATTGGTTACAATGTTAGGGTTGGGGAGAGAAAGCAAGGAAAAGGCAAAATGCTTGTTGAAGCTGCTGGAGCCACACTTCCCATGACATTGGCCCAACGGAGCATCCAGGAACTGTGGAACTCCCTGCTGCAGGTCAAATCAGCTTGAATGCAGGGGGCTCATGACCACTCGTCCTCAATATTGTATTACATTCTTATAGCAACACCAGAGGCACTCCAAGTGGCCAGCTACTGACCAAAAGGGCATTTATTTATTTATTAAATTTATTTGGATTTATATGCCGCCACTACGGAGCGGTTTACAAAACAGCATTGCAATCAACAATAAATTTATAAAACCAGATTAAAATCCATTCTATAACTCAAACGAATAGCTGTATTTTGCATGCCCTCTGGAAGGTTGGCTTGTCTCGCAGGGTCCGGACTTCAGCCAATATATTCCACAAGGAAGGAGCCACAATCGAAAAGGCTCTGCGCCTGGTAGCTGTCAAGCGGAAGGTCTTCAAATTGGGAATTTCCAACAGATTTTGATCTTCAGAGCGAAGTGATCTCTGGAGTTGGTAGGGGGTGAGGCGGTCCCTCAAGTACACTGGCCCCAGACCATACAAGGCCTTGAAGGTAAGTACCATCACTTTGAAGGTGATTCGGTGCTCAATCGGTAGCCAGTGCAGCTGCTGGAGAATTGGAGTGACATGACATCTCGCCGGTTCCCTAGCGAGGAGTCGGGCTGCAGCATTCTGCACCAGCTTGAGCTTCCAAATCACCGCCAGAGGTAGGCCAATGTAGAGGGCGTTACAGTAGTCTAATCTTGAGATGACCGTAGCTTGGATCACTGTGGCCAAGTCGTTCCTAGACAGATAGGGAGCCAGTCGCCTAGCTTGGTGGAGATGGAAAAATGCCATTTTGCTCACAGTGGAGATCTGAGCCTCCATTGTCAGCAGAGGGTCCAAGAGGACTCCTAAGCTCTTTACCGATGATGACAGACATAGAGCCTCGCCATCTACCATAGGTAATTGGATGTCCTCACTCCCGGGTGGCCCAGCCATAGGATCTCCGTCTTCGCTGGATTCACCCTCAATCTGCTGGCACGCAGCTATCCAGTCACGGCCTCAAGGCATAACTTGAAATTAACGGGTACGGAATCTGGCCGGCCCTCCATCCTCAGAACGAGCTGGGTGTCATCGGCATATCGATAACACTCAAGCCCGAAGCTTTGCACCAGCTGAGCAAGCGGTCACATATAGATGTTAAATAATAAAGGGGAGAGGATGACCCCCTGAGGGATCCCGCACAGAAGGCGAGATCTCCTGGAGACCAACCCTCCCTACTCCACTCGCTGATCCCAATTGTGGAGAAAAGAGGTCACCCAATCAAGGGCTCTCCAGCAACTGCAAGGCGGTGGGTCAAAAGATTGTATTAGTAATATTAGGGCTCGCACTAAGACTCTAAACTATCTAGTGCGTGAGTTGCTGACGATGCTGCCCTTGTCGCCCATACAGAAGCAGCTCTGCAGCGCCTAACATCCTGTTTTGCAACAGCTGCAGAGCTGTATGGGCTGGAAGTCAGCCTGAAGAAAACGGAAGTCCTCTACCAGCCCGCACCACAGGAAGAACACCATAATCGCCACGTCAGTATAGGCAAATCTGTGCTTAAGTCCGTTCAGCAGTTCACCTACCTGGGAAGCATCATCTCTTCAGACGCCAAGATTTATAAAGGGATAGATCACAGATTAGCAAAGGCATATAGTGCATTTGGAAGGCTTCACAAAAAAGTCTGGAGCAACAAGCACCTGAGGCAAAGCACCAAAATCAGTGTGTACAGAGCTATCGTACTGTCTATTCTCCTTTCTGGGTCTGAAACATGGGTCACCTATCGCCAACACCTACGACTCCTTGAACGCTTTCATCAGCGTTGTCTTCGCACAATCCTAAATATACACTGGAATGACTATGTGATGAATGTTGTTGTCCTTGAGCAAGCAGGGATCATCAGCATTGAGGCCATGCTATTGAGAACACAGCTGCGCTCGGCAGGGCACGTCTCTAGGATGGAGGACCACCGCCTCCCAAAGTGAACTCCTCTACGGTGAACTCGCCACGTGTCAGCGCAAGAGCGGAGCCCCCAAAAGAGATATAAGGACTGAAACAACATCTCAGGCTCGGCCAGATTGATCACTGTAAAGATGACCGGGTGATGGTGACGCAGCCTACATGCTTGCGTCACCATCACTGGTTGTTTGAATCTCTGCACCTTCAATACACTCTCGCTGCCACCAATAAATTGTGAGGAGGCTTGTGTTTCTCAAGGATACTGAGACTTGTTTTAAACAGGCTTGAAAATGTTTATTTTCACAATAGCGTGGTGGTTACAGTATGTTCAGAGCTTATTTGGTTACTCATCCGAAGAGGCAAATCTTATGGTTACTTTAACTACTACAGGGTCCTGTGGTACCAGACTTTAACAACTCTTTCAGTTGTTTTCCACCAGTCTTTACCACAAGGAACACCTCTCTGTCCTTTCAATAGGCCACAGACTAATTCTGCCTTCTCCAAAGGCTTCAGACAAACTCCTTAACTCTGCCCTTTCCAAAGGTACAGCCAAGCTGCTTCTCCAACAGCTACTGCTGGCCAACTTCCTCTGGCAACAACTCCTGACCAACTGACATTCTCCAACGGCTGCTGGCTAACTGTCAGAATTTAAAATGTGCACCTGCACAAGCCAGTACCAGGCTCACTTGAACATTTACGAGAGCTGTGCCCTTCAATAATCTTGCCAGCCCCCCGCAGACTACTCGGGACTTAAGCATACAATTCATTAATAATTAATAATCACAAATAAAAACAAATAAACACCAATAAATACAAATAAACACAAATCTCATAACACATACATTCACCTCACTACAATCACCAACAATGGTCCACCCTGGCCTCACATCGGGAGGCATGGAGACACACTATCCACGATGCTGCGGCCTCTTTCGAGAAGACACGCCGAACCGGTCTCGATGAGAAACGACAAGGCAGAAAGAGCCGCAACTTGGAAACAACATCACCCAAGGAGACTTTCTGCGGTGCTTTCTGCAACTGGACTTGCCTATCTCAGATTGGCCTTTTTAGTCATCAACACGCTTGTAGAAAGTGTGGGATGAGTCCTTCCTAAGAATCTTTGTTCGTGAAGTAATACCAGAGAGATGTAATATGAAATATATAACTAATTGTAGCATTATTATTATATTGTACTAGCTGTACCCGGCATGCGTTGCTGTGTCCTATTTAGGAGATGCGAGAAAGTCTTGAGTATGTAAGGGTTGGAATTGTTGTTAGTGAATTGGGTGTTTTATGTTTGTGCCTCAGCTCTTTGCCTGCAGTCCTTCGGGTTTGACTTGTACCATGGCCAGGACGGATCAGCTTGGGGAGGGCTTGTCCTGTCAGGGGATCTCTATCTTCACAGGTGCGTCCAGTGTCTGTTGGGGGACTGTTAAAAATCCTTTCCGTATCCTTTTTAGCCACCTTTCTCAAGATCTTCATGTCTAGCTTACTTTCTGCTCCTCTCTTTTCAAAGATGTCCTGCTTGTGTCTTTTGCACCCATTGGTCGATGTCCGATGAGGCTTTCCTCATGGACAGGCCATCTGAGGGAGCTCTTCCAGCGCTGGGCATCAGAAGGTACTTGGTGATGACCTCCATCCCTTGGAGCCAGCATACAGAGGGGCTGGATGGTCCTCTTATTAATGTGGAATTCCAAGCCACTGGAAATCTTTTGGGAAAGGAAGAAGAGCTCCCCTTGAATGGTGTTGATCTCCATCGTGGTCTTCTGATTTGAAAGTGTTGGAGGAGGCTCTGGCATTCCCCTGACAGTTTGTTATGGGTCGGAATGTTAATGTTGGCTGGCCAGTACAGCAGTTATGCAAATCCGCCCTTACTGGCAGCCAATCATGTTGTCAGAATGTAGAGGCTGGGGGAGTCTTTGGCAGCCCTGGAGGATGCTGGGAAATGTAGTTTTATTTTTTACTCGTTGTTTTGGGGCCTTTTAGGTTTTGGGGGAAAGTTTCTTTGCTACAAACGTACCTTGCTTGAAGCCTATTTCTGTTGGCAAGTTTTGTGTTTCTGCGTTGTAAGGTTTCTCTGTTTGAGGTAGTCTTCACATGACGGCTCTTCCTTTATATATATAGATGACACTCTTATAGTATTTAATAGAATACCAAGTTCCCAAACTTTGTGGTTTGTTTGTTTGTTGTTTTAATGCAATGCAACGGTTTGGTTGGCTCCTGACATGAGAAATGAACCTGCTCCAGGAAGACTAAGGGAGGAGAGAGAAGCGCGGCCTGTTCCAGAACCTTCGGGCCCCCGGTCGCGTGGCAACCGCCCCCCCTCCCCTCGCGCCAGGCCAGGCCCCGCCCCCCTCGGCCTCTCTCTCTCTCTCTCTGTGTCGCGAGCTCGCCCCTCAGGGCATGCCTTTCCATTGCAGCCCTGTCGCGAGACAACCCTGATTGTGTAAACTCAGTCAGGGGAGGAGGAGAAGGAGAGATGCCTCGTTAAAGAACCTCAGAAGTGAGGCAGAAGGGGAGGACTAACCCCCCACTCTCCCCCCCCTTCCCCCCCTTTCTGGCTTCCTGACGAGAAACGGCTGAGCGGGAAAGGCCAGGGAGGCGAATGACGGGCCGCGCGCTCCGAAGCCCCGCCCCCCCGAGGAAGCGCGAGAGCGGAAATGGCCGGGCCGTGAGAGCTGCGCGCGCGAACTGCGCGTCCTCCCCCCAACAAGTCTCGGCGCGAGACGACGCAGCCGGCACCTGAGGGGTAGGAGCTCCGCCGCGCGCGGGGAAGCGAAGGGAAGGGAAGGACCGGGGCGCTTCTCCTGGCGATGAGGGGGAGGGCCCGGCCTTCCTTGGCGCCTTGAGGGGGGTAGGAGAGAGAGAGAGAAAGAGAGAGGCTTGGGCTGCCGAGGAAGACGGGGTGCCGAGACCGGCTGCCTCAGCGAGTGGGCCGCAGCCTCCTTCCGGCTTTCCTTAGAGGAAGGAGCCAACCCTTGGCGCGTGGGGCCTCCTCGCCGTGTTTACGCCTCCTGGGTAGAGAGGGGAGGGCGCAGGCCCGTCGGGGAAGGAGGGAGGGAGGGAGCAGAGGCGCCCAGGGACCTCAGGGGACTATGATTATATGATATCCTACAATATATAATACTAATGATATTATAACTGTATATTTGATTTAAATGCAATATTCCTAATGATATTGCGATATAATATAGAATAATATGAGTATGGTATAATATATTGTATATATACATTGATATAATATAATATTCCTAATGATATTGCGATATAATATAGAATAATATGAGTATGGTATAATATATTGTATATATACATTGATTAATATAATATTCCTAATGATATTATAATTGTATGTTGTTTTGTATTATGAATAATATGAGTATAATAATATGCTATAATATAGTATAATATAATATTATAATATATTGTATATAATATAGATTAATAATATGAGTATGGTATAATATATTGTATATTTGTACATTGATTAATATAATATTACTAATTATATTATATGGTATAATATATTTGTTAATATATGCTATATTATAATTGTATATTTGTTTACATGCTATACTGCTATATACTGCGATATAATATAGTATAATATGAGTATGGTATAATATATTGTATATGTACATTGATTAATATAATACTACTAATTATATTATAATTGTATATTTGTTTACATGCTATACTGCTAATGATATTGCGATATAATATAGTATAATATGAGTATGGTATAATATATTGTATATGTACATTGATTAATATAATACTACTAATTATATTATAATTGTATATTTGTTTACATGCTATACTGCTAATGATATTGCGATATAATATAGAATAATATGAGTATGGTATAATATATTGTATATGTACATTGATTAATTTAATACTACTAATTATATTATAATTGCATATTTGTTTACATGCTATACTGCTAATGATATTGCAATGATATTATGCAATATAATATAGTATAATATGAGTATGGTATAATATATTGTATATGTACATTGATTAATATAATACTACTAATTATATTATAATTGTATATTTGTTTACATGCAATATTCCTAATAATACTGCGATATAATATAGTATAATATGAGTATGGTATAATATATTGTCTATATACATTGATATAATATAATACTACTAATTATATTATAATTGTATATTTGTTTACATGCAATATTCCTAGTAATACTGCGATATAATATAGTATAATATGAGTATGGTATAATATATTGTATATACATTAATATAATATAATACTACTAATGATATCGTGATATTATAATTGTATATTTGTTTATATGGAATACTGCTAATGATATTGTGATATAACATAGTATAATATGAGTATGGTATAATATATTGTATATGTACATTGATTAATATAATGCTACTAATTATATTATAATTGTATATTTGTTTACATGCTATACTGCTAATGATATTGTGATATAATATAGTATAATTTGAGTATGGTATAATATATTGTATATACATTGATATAATATAATACTACTAATGATATCGTGATATTATAATTGTATATTTGTTTTACATGCAATATTGCTAATGATATTGCAATATAATGTCATAGTGCAATGTGATGTGTTATACTGATATTGTGCTATGGCAGTTAAGTAGTTTGTTGTATTTACAGTTTGCTATAAGCCGCTCTGAGTCCCCTTCGGGTTTGAGAAGGGCGGCATATAAACATCGTGAAATAAATAAAAATAAATAAACAACTCAGTTCAAAGCAGATATTGCGGATTTTATGCCTTGATATTCTGGGATATAGGGTTGGGTGGAAGGGCCCTGAGAGTCTACTGTAATGGGGTGAATTTTGAAGAAGAGTGGTGGAAGGAAAACAGTGCCAAATAGGTGAAAGCCCTGAAATAATGGAATATGTCAAAACTGGCATGGAGACAACTGAAGACAAGTGCAAAGAGCTTTTTAGAGGCACACCCACGTTTAGATCTGTTGGGATCCAGCACCCTTCCACACAGCCAATGTAATTTTTCTGTCTAAATTTGCTGTATCATGTTAGCCGCCCCGAATCCCCTTTGGGAAGATGGTGGTAGGGTATAAATAAAGTTTATTATTATTATTATATCCCAGAGTATGCAAGTCAGAACATCCCACAACATATGCTCTGAACTGGAATATATGGCAGTGTGGACTCAGATAACCCACCACCAATAAAGAGAGGGTGGCCTTTATTTACCTTCTGCCCTGGGGTTGGCTTCCCTTTTTGTATGTTAAACGTCCACCCTTTTGTCTTTCCTTTATTTCTCTTAGATAGATCATTACTGCGCTGAAACCGTTTGGGACTTCTCTCTCTGCCATTGTTTGTCCTATCCCCCCCTTTTGTGGTTTTATTTAGCCTTCTACACAACAGTGAGATTTGTGGATTGATAGGGAACATGGCATTGCTCTGATCCTAACATCTGGGGGCCCTTCCACACAGCCCTATATCTCAAAATATCAAGGCATATAATCCACAATATCTGCTTTGAACTGAGTTATCTGACCTCACTGGAGCAGGCATGGGCAGCCTTCGGTTCTCTGGGTGTTTTGGACTTCAATTCCCACAATTCCTAACAGCCTATTAGGCTTCTGCAGGAGGCAGAAACTGGATTTAAAGTGGATCCATTCTCTAGTTTGATGAGGCACAAAGACCGTGGTTTTCTTAACTCTTGTTTTCTTCTGTCTGCCACTTTCACTGGTGGCACCCATGGCCCTGCAACTAGCTGGCAAAAGCACACACAAGCCATCAAGGAAGGGGTTTGTTTTCTTGTACACGTGACAGGAAGTCTGACATTTGTGTTGTCGAAGTCTTTCATGGCCGGAATCACTGGGTTGCTGTGAGTTTTCTTGGCTGTATGGCCACGTTCCAGAAACATTCTCTCCTGATCTTTGACCCACATTTCTGGCAGGCACCCAAGCTTGTCAGGTCTGTTGGAAATGAGGCAAGTGGGTTTTATATATCTCTGGAATGTCCAGGGTGGGAAAAAAACCTCATTTCTGTTTGAGGCAAGGGTGAATGTTGCAATTGACCACTTTGATTAGCATTGAATAGCCTTACAGCTTCAGAGCCTGGCTGCTTCCTGCCTGGGAAAATCCTTTGTATGGAGGTGTAAACTGGCCCTGATTGTTTCCTGTCTGGCATTCCCCAGTTTTCTGAGTATTATTCTTTATTTACTATCCTGATGTTAGAGGTTTTTAAAATACTGGTAGCCAGATTTTGTTGATTTTCATTGCTTCCTCCTTTCTGTTGAAATTGTCCACAAACTTGTGGGTGTCAGTGGCTTCTCTGTGTAGTTTGATATGGGGATTGTCAGAGTGGTCTAGCATTTCTGTGTTCTCAAATAATATGCGGTGTCCAGGTTAGTTCATCAGGTGCTCTGCTATGGCTGACTTTTCAGGTTGAATTAGTCTGCAGTGCCATTAAATGCTAATCAAACCCTGAACTCGCCTACCTACATGACCCCATTTCCATCTACGAACCTACGTGATCTCTGATCATCTGGAGAGGCCCTGCTCTTGCTCCTGCCTCCAGGTGCGACTGGTGGGAACGAGAGAGAGGGCCTTCTCTGTGGTGGCCCCCCGACTCTGGAACTCGCTTCCCAAGGACATTAGACAAGCCAACACTTTGGCAGTTTTTAGGAGGAGCCTGATAATGTGGCTATTACAGTGTGCCTTCCCTGAATAAAGTGAACAATTTCCTGCTTGACCAATTCCCTGCAAAATGTCCTCAGATGCACTTTAACTACCGTATTTTTCGCACCATAAGACACAGTTTTTTTCCTCCCAAAGTAGGAGGAAAAATCAGCCGCGTCTTATGGAGCGAAGAAAGGGAGGCAATAGTAAGCCTTTCCCTTGGCCGCCTCCTCCTCGGTCCCGCCTCCGCCTCCTCCGCCGCCTACCTCTGCCTCCCTCGCCGCCGTCGCACATGGGCATTAGGTCCCAAGCGCGTCTGACGCAGGCGCGCCTGGCGTGCTGACGCAGGCGCGCCTGGCGCACTCGGGACCTACTGCCCATTCGTGCATGGGCAGTAGGTCTCGAGCGCGCCAGGCGCGCCTCGTCAGGCATGCTTGGGACCTAATGCCCATGCGCGAAATGGGCAGTAGGTCCCAAGCACGCCAGGCGCGCCTGCGTCAGACGCGCTTGGGACCTAATGCCCATCTTGCTGGCGGTGAGGAGGGAGGCAGAGGTAGCCGGCGGCGGGCGGCGGCGGAGGAGGAGGAGGCGGCCAAGGGAAAGGCTTAGGGATGGCGGAGGGCGCCGAGAAGGGTCCACCCTTCCAGGTGGGCAGGCCGCGCTTCAAGCAGGCAAGCGCCGGGGCCCACTTTTTGGCTCAAAATATTTTTTTCCAATTTTCCTCTTCTAAAATCTAGGTGCGTCTTATCAGCAGGTGCGTCTTATGGTGCGAAAAATACGGTACCTGTTGGGTTGATCTCCCCACATTATCCTTAAAACCCTCCTGCTATGTACTTCCTACCTCTGTTCACGTCCAGTGTTTATTTATTTTAAAATTTTAATATATTACATCTGGCCTGGCTATTATGGTTTTAAACTTTGTGGGTTATTGCTTATTTGTGAGTTTATTGATTGTACTGCCTTATTATTTGCTACTGTGTTGTTTTTATTGATTTGTCATTGGGCTTGGCCTCATGTAAGCCGCCCCAAGTCCCTTTGGGGAGATGGTGGCGAGGTATAAATAAAGTTTTATTATTATTCTCTGTGTAGTTTGACACATGTGGTTGTGAGAGTGGTCCATTATTTCTGTGTTCTCAAATAATATGCAGTGTCCAGGTTGGTTCATCAGGTGCTCTGCTATGGCTAACTTCTCAGGTTGAATTAGTCTGCAGTGCCTTTCATGTTCCTTGTTTCGTGTTTGGGCAATGCTTCGTTTGCTGGACCCTATGTAGACTTGTCCACAGCTGGATGGTATACGGTAGACCTGGACAAACCTGGCAGGAAGCTGCCAGGTTTTGAAGCTGCAAGACCAGTAAATGCTAATCAAGCCCTGAACGGTTTGTGACCTGCCTACCTACGTGACCGTATATCCATCTACGAACCTATGCAATCTCTCCGATCATCTGGAGAGGCCCTGCTCTCGCTCCCGCCCCCTTTGCAGGCGTGATTGGTGGGGACGAGAGAGACGGCCTTCTCTGTGGTGGCCCTCTGACTCTGGAACTCACTTCCCAAGGATATTAGACAAGCCCCCACTTTGGCAGTTTTTAGGAGGAGCCTGAAAATGTGGCTATTCCAGCGTGCCTTCCCTGAATAAAGTGAATAATGTCCTTCTTTGACCAATCCCCTGCAAATGTCCTCAAATGCACTTTAACTACTTGTTGGGTTGATCTCCCCACATTACCCAAAAAACCCTTCTGCTAGATAAATTTTATTCCCGTTCACATCCAGTGTCTATTTATTTTAAAATTTTAATATATATACCACTATGGTTTTAAATTTTGTGTATTTACTGTTTATATGTGTTTTTTTTTAATTGTATTGTTTATTTTCTGCTGTGTTGTTTTTATTGCTGTGTTGTTGGCCTTGGCCTCATGTAAGCCGCCCCGAGTCCCTCCTGGGAGATGGTGGCGGGGAATAAATGAAGTTTAATAATAATAATTTTTAAAATTATTTACCCTTGTTTCAAACAGACAAGAGTTCTTTCTCCCAGTCTGGGCATTCCACAGATATATAAATCTCACTTGCCTAGTTTCCAACAGACCTCACAACCTCTGAGGATGCCTGCCATAGATGTGGGCGAAATGTCAGGAGTGAATGCTTCTGGAACATGGCCATACAGCCCAAAAAACTCACACAACCCCGTCTTGTATTTTTTTCCTCGTCTCAGTTTTAAAAGTCAGTTGAATACCAAGGGATGGCTTAGAACTCTGTCAGCCACGAAGCACTTTGTACCTGATGAGATCCTTATGTTGTTTGTTTGCTTACTTCCCCAGTTGAAGATGTGCATGCATGCTGCATGAGAGGTGCTTGGTTTGACCAATCAGTGTGGGATGCCTGAAGTCAAAGGTATGTATGCTTACTCAGAATCTTTTTCAGTCTGGGGTCTTAGGATATCTCTGTGCCAATGCAGAATATGAATAGGACTCATAGAATTGGAAGAGACCACAGGAGCCATCTAGTCCAGCCCCCTGCCACACAAGGAAAGCAGAATGAAATTAATTTTTTTATTTTAATTATTTATAACCCGCCCTTCTCCACCCCCGAAGTACCCCTGCCAGATCAGGTGGAATCTCCTTTTGTGTAATTTGAACCCACTGCGCCAAGTCCCTAGTTTCCAGGGTAGCAGAAAACAAGCCTGCATCTTTTCACATATTTATACATGATGATCATGTCTCCTCTAAACCTTCTCTTCTGCAGACTAAGCATACTTCTTTAAAACACTCCTCATAGGGCATGGTCTTTTTTATATTATTATTTAGCACATTTGTATACCGCTTCCTCTCAGCCCAAAGGCGACTCGGGGCGATTCACAAGGCAACAAATTGAATGCCAACAGCATCATAAAAACAGCATTTAAAACAGTTTAAAACATTAGCAAATAAATGAAAACCATGACAATAATAAAAGCAACATTATGTCTCCTAGATAAAACAGAATCCAATCTCGTAGTCCAATTGTTCCAATCCTATCTCAGTTACACTGCCTTTTCGAACGCCTGCTCAAACAGCCAAGTTTTGGCCTTTTTTCGGAAGGCCAAGAGCGAGGGGTCTGATCTAATGTCCTCAGGAAGGGCGTTTCACAGCCGAGGGGCCACTGCTGAGAAGGCCCTGTCTCTCGTCCCTGTCAAATGCATTTGTGATGCAGACGAAGGGGTACTCAGCATGGCGTACAATCGCAGCACTACAGGCCGCAACACCACAATACATAATAAAATCAATACAGCCATAAAATCAACATCAGTATAAACATTAAAACCAGCATATTAAAAATCCAACAATACTAATAATTTAGCTATCAATCGGAGCACATTGTCAATCTAGTCAAGTGTCAATCCAATGTTTTGTAATATTTTTAATTTTATACTGTATACTAGCTGAGCCCGGCACACGTTGCTGTGCCATATGCCATTCTCTGTCTATCTATCTATATCTATCTATCTCTTTCTGTTTTTCTTTGTCTTTCTATCTCTGTCTGTCTGTGTTTCTATCTCTTTCTATGTCTCGCTCTCTGTGTATCTCTACCTTTCTCTGTATCTGTCTATCGATCTGTCTCTCTATCTGTATGTATCTCTGCTTTTCTCTATTTATTTGTCTCTTTCTGTCTCTCTCTCACTCTGTCTCTGTTTCTTTCCCTCTGTCTGTCTGTCTGTAGCTCTCTGTCTGTCTGTTTTTCTCTCTATTTCTTTCTCTGTGTGCCTCTGTCTGTGTCTTTCTATGTCTCTCTCTCTCTCTATCACTCTCTCTCTCTCTCTCTCTCTCTCTCTTTGGCTGTCTCTCTCTCTCTCACACACACGCACACACACACTGTCTGTGTATCAATCTCCCTATCTCTCTCTCTTTCTGTCTGTCTATCTCTCTGTGTCTCTCCAGGACTGTCTCTATCAGTCTCTCTCTCTCTCAGTCTCTCTGTTTCACTCTCTCTACCTCTGTCTGTGTCTCTGTCTGTCTTGTGGTGTGGGGGGGCAGGCAGGGGAACGTAGGTGGGAGGATGGGAAGACAGGTGGGTCCTTCCTGTACCCACCAAAGGCTCCTGTCGGCTCCTACCTCATCCACCCTCGCTTCAGTTCCCAAAAGGCCCCGCGCGCCACTTCCCCTTCCTGCCCTGTCTCCACCCTGTTTCCCAGTGAGCCGCGGAGGAGGAGGAGGGGCTAAGGAGGAGGAGGAGGGGCGAAGGAGGAGCCAGCTCGGTTTCTCCTCCTTAGCCCGGCCCCTCCCTTGCTACACCCACGGCCGCCGCTGTTCCGGAGGGGCGGCCGTGCCGTGGATGGAGGGAGGAGGCGGGGCTAAGGAGGAGCCGGCTTGGTTTCTCCTTAGTCCAGCCCCCTCCCTTGCTGCATCCACGGCGCAGCCGCCGCTGTTCCGGAACAGCGGCGGCCGTGCCGTGGATGGAGGGAGGGGAGGGGCGGGGCCAAGGAGGAGCTGGCTCAGTTTCTCCTTAGCTCAGCCCCCTCCCTTGCTGCATCCACAGCGCAGCCGCCGCTGTTCGAACAGCGGCGGCCGTGCCGTGGATGGATGGAGGGAGGAGGGGGGCCATGCAGCTGGCTCAGTTTCTCCTTAGCCCCGCCCCCCCTTGCTGCATCACGGCGCGCCGCCGCTGTTCCGGAACAGCGGCGGCCGTGCCGTGATGGAGGGAGGAGGAGGCGGGGCTAAGGAGGAGCCGGCTCGGTTTCTCCTTAGCCCGGCCCCTCCCTTGCTACATCCCGGCGCGTCCGCCGCTGTTCCCGAACAGCGGCGGCCGTGCCGTGGATGGAGGGAGGGAGGAGGCGGGCTAAGGAGGAGCTGGCTCGGTTTCTCCCATAGCCCGGCCCTCCGTTGCTGCATCCACGGCGCAGCCGCCGCTGTTCCGGGAACAGCGGCGGCCGTGCCGTGATGGAGGGGAGGGAGGAGGCGGGGCTAAGGAGGAGCCGGCTCGGTTTCTCCTAGCCCGGCCCCCTCCCTCCATCCACGGCGCCCGCCGCTGTTCCTGAGGAGGAGGAGGCGAGGTGAGTGTTGGCTGCCATGCGCGAACGTTCTGCGTTCGCTGGCAGCGAAGAGGCCGGGATGGGAATTCCCTTGGCGGTTTTTGGGGCTGGTTTTGGGGGTGTTGGGAGGTACCTAGGGTCTGTTTTTTGGGCCCTTTAGGTACCTTATTGTATGGTTGTGTAGGCTGTCGATTTTAGTGCTTCTGCGTTTTATGGTTGCGTTATCTATGATCGTCAATGCACGGCCGTGTCAAAATTATATATATAGGTTAATGGTTTAATGCTTTTTTAGTTGTTTTTAATTGTTATTGTGCTGTGGCATTGAATTATTGCCAATTGTAAACCGCTCTGAGTCACTCTCGGGCTGAGAAGGGCGGTATAAAAATGTCCTAAATAAATGAATAAATAAATAGATAGAACAGTGGTTCTCAACCTACCAAATGCTGTGACCCCTTAATACAGTTCCTCATGTTGTGGTGACTCTCAACCATAAAATTACTTTAGTTGCTACCTAATATCTGTAATTTTGCTATTGTTATGAATAATAAACACCTGATATGCAGGATGTGTTTTCATTCACTGGACCAAATTTGGCACAAATATCAGATATGTCCAAATTTGAATACTGGTGGGGTTGGGGGGTAGGTTGACACACACACACACCCAGGGTCCCGATCCCCAGGTTGAGAAACGCTGGCTTCGAAAGAAGGAAAAGGTCATAGGAAGCGGCTGTTGAGAGAGCATTTGTATGTCTTTGCTTGGATTAAGACAGGGCTAGAGGTGCTATAGACCCTGCCAGGCAAGGCTTCTTCTACCACCTTTGTGGTGCCATTGGAAGCACCAGAAGCACAATCAGTAAAAGAAAGTAAGTCAGCAAGTGATGGATACAGTTGCAATAAAGCTAAACTGCCTGTTACATTTGCAAGCCTCTTCTACACTGCCATATAAAATCCAGATTATCTGCTTTTAACTGATTATCTGTCAGTGTAGACCAGGGGTGCTCATACTTTTTCAGCATGCGAGCTACTTATAAAACAACCAAGTCAAAATCATCTACCTACCCATGAAATGTAAAACATATAACTATTTTCAAATTTATTAAGGATTCTTTGTATGTACAATGTATGTTTATGTACCTTACATAACTGAATAAGCCAGTATTGCACAATACACATAATAAATAATTATTTACATTTTTTGCAATTGCCTGAGTTTACTTTGATGACTTGCACTGAATTGAATCAGCCAGGGATGCATAGTCCGGACAGTAGCTGCTGACAGCCAGCTTCAAGTACATTTCCCACCTTGACATCATTCCACAGATATAAACAGGCAGAATGAAAGCAGACAGACCTTGAAGCTGCAAGGCCATTCAATGCTGATCAAGGTGGCCAATGGAACATTCAAAAATGCATCCAGACAAGAGTTTCTTCTCCCACCCTGACATCATTCCACAGATATAAACAGGCAGAATGAAAGCAGACAGACCTTGAAGCTGCTGTGCAGATGAACTCCTCGCAGTCGCAGATCTTGGACTTTGGCAGAAAATGGGTGCCAAAGCCTCCTTGTCCTCCCTCGTGGCTCGTCTTCGCCGCCTGCTCCAAATGCGCATGTGCGGGCAGGGCACCCGCCCCCTCCTTCCCTCTGCTGCCCTCCTTCTTCTCCCTCCCTTCTCCTCAGGCCACGCTGCAACGGCAGCAGTCGGCACTGAGAATGGAGGTGCCAGCGGGGGGAGTCGCGTCAGGGGCAGCCTGAGCCGGGCAGCCCGGAGAAAGATGTGTGCTGCGCATCCGGCCCTGGCCGCGATCGACCAATACTGCCTCTGCGATTAACGTAATGAGCACCCCTAGTGTAGACTCATATAATCCAGTTCAAGGCATATAGTGTGGATTATCTGTGTTGATAATCTGAATTGTATGTAGAAAGGGCCTGAGTTTACACTGCCATATAGTACAGTTCAAACCAGATATTTGGGATTTTATATGGCAGTGTAGAAGGGGACTCAGATTTGAAAACCATTTTCGCTATTCTTAGATGTGTCATGCCAATACGGAGGTGTTAAGAGTTTTTATCATTTCTTAAGTAACAAGTAGTGTAAGGATCAGGGCAGCAAGCAGTAAGAGCCAAGCCACCTGGCCAGCATTATGTGATACAGTGTTCCCTTGCTGTTTTGCGGTTCACTTTCTGCGGACTCGTTTCGCGGTTTGGGTTGAGAATATTTTAAAATATATTTTTATACATTTTGTGGTTTTAAAACTACCCCTTGGAAAGGGGTAGTTTGTGATGGTATACTTTAACAAGTAGGAGGCTTATGCTTAATACACGTAAGCATGAGACTGTTGTACTTGATCGTGCGTTGAATATTTTGAAGAATGGGTAGCACTGATGGATTTATTCCAAAATAAATGGCCTGGATTAATTCTTAACCATTTTTCTTTGGAAGTGAAGGAACAGTTCTAAAAGTTTTATTCATTTTCAATGTATATCTCGCCTTTTTTTGTAGGTAGTACCCAGGGCAGTTGACAGTAAAAGTGTAAAACTATAATAAAACAGTTTCAGAGTAAGTAATGTTGACTTAAAAAAAAATATGAATGGCTATTTTAGTACACTGCAGCAAATGTAATGAAATGTCTCACACCTTATAAGCTGAGATATTCATTGTGGCATTGTTTCCTTTTAACTAATTGTAGTGATGCATATGTGCCTGCATTATAAGAGATGCAGCATATGGCACTGCTTTATTTTCAGTGTTATTATTCAGTGGCTGTGCACAGCAGCCATTGAAAAGCCGCTTCCTTGTTTTCTTATACTAATTTAATAGCTATGTTGAGAGAGGTCCTTCGTGTCCTCTTTTGGTGCAGAAAAGTGACTTGGTCAACTGGTGATCCAAGAAAGTGACATTCACTCTCCTGGAATGTATTCATTTATTTCATGATATTTATATGCCGCCCTTCTCAACCCCAAAGGGGACTCAGAGCGGCTTACAACAAACTGGAAATACAACAAACTACATTACTGCCAAAGCATGGCTTACAGCAAACTGGAAATACAACAAACTACATTACTGCCATAGCACAATATCAGTATTACACATCACATTGCACTATAACATTATATGGCAATATAATTAGTAATATTGCAAGTAAAACAAATATACAATTATAATATCACAATATCATTAGTAGTATTATGTTGTATCAATGTATATACAATATATTATACCATACTCATATTATACTATATTATATCGCAATATCATTTGCAATATTGCATGTAAACAAATATACAATTATAATATCACAATATCATTAATATTATATTGTATCAATGTATATACCATACTCACATTATATTATATTATATCGCAATATCATTTGCAATATTGCAATATTGCATTTAAAACAAATATACAATTATAATATCACAATATCATTAGTATTATAGTATATTATATATTAGATTATATCATAATTATATTACACTGCATTACAATATAATTCTTATATTACAATATATTGACATAATATAATACAACATTATTATATAATATTATATTGTTGCTGGGGGAGGAGCTTTGATGTTGCAAGAGACAAGATGGAACTGTCTTCTCTGCTCCCTTCTTCACTGTGGCCCTAGAGCAGCCTATTACCTTTCCCTTGACGGAGACTGTAGGTGTAAACATATCTTTCATAGGATTGGCACTGCCCAGGTAATTGCTGGTGTGTGTGCATACAAGGGTGTGAGCAGTTGTATATGTGTGTGTGTGTGTGTATATATATATATATATACATATATGCTAGCACCATCACTGCTGCTGTAGTGCAAATCTTGTGGCATTTTCCTCTAGTGATAGCCAAGGATTTATCTCCCAGCATATGAGATAGTTTCATTTATTGGAGCAAGAGGGAACAATCAACATTTGTTGCTACTGTACATGGTCTGTTCAAATATATTGGGACATATTTTAACTTTATATTTATGGTCTTCCGTACTTCCTGTTTATACTCTACCTCTCAATATATAATGCTGCGAATTGGACAGCTGAAGGCTCATGTTGCTTGCCATAAGAGCAAATTAACCAGTGTTCCGTTGTTCGTCTCTGCCCCCATGGCCTCTCTTGATGAGATGGGCTGGGATACTAACAGAATGATCACCCCAATCATCCTACAGCTACAACACATCCTGAAAATTCTTCTCTCAAATGTCTGGGATAACTAGAGAGGTCTGTGAAGAGTAGATTTAGACTGTCCTCACGTTATCACAAGTGTGACACTGAAATTTATCCCCTGGTGAATGCATGTCAGGAAGGTTAGTATCTATCCTAATTTATTTAGATATAATAACAGTTTATCTCAAGTTCTTTGATTGCCAATTGTGAGTTGCAAGTCTTTTGTCTGATATCTATTATATAGACCAGTGGTTTCCAACCTTTTTTTTTTGACCAGAGGCCACTCTCCAACATTAGTACCAAAAGGGTTATGAATCCATTTTTGGTCAACTTTAGATTTAGTTCGGTTATTTGGGGGCTGATTCAGAAAATTGCATTGGTTAGACCACATCAAAACCTGTTTTCTTATACAGAACATATGCCATCCAGTAGTCACCATCCGCTCACCCACAGAAAAAAGTATTTAATAATCTAGAACTGATGTAGTAGTAATAATCTTTCATGGGTAGTCAGCCTCTTCCCTCCTGACATCCCCATTGCCTCAGCACTGTAAGAGGGTTTTTTGAGACCAGTCACTCTCTCTGCTGCATGGTTTCGAGCAATGATGTAGTAATGGTGAGGCCGTGGACCATATTTTCCTTCTTGCGGACCACGGAACACAGGTTGGGAACCACTGACATAGACTGTCATTTGTAAGCTGGTTGTTTCGGCCAACTGTTCAAAAAGTACAAGATTTGAAATGTGGATCATTTATAATTTTCCATTCCACTACAGCACTGCTATAAAATGGCTAAGAGAATGGCAGAAAAGGAGCTCACTGACAGAAATTGGGATCAAGAGGAAGACAACGAAGAGGTAGGCAATACAAATGTGAGCACCCCTGTTAAATGATATCCTATGATATCCAAAATGTTTACATAGTAAAGGTTCTGAAATACTGTTTTAAATGGATTTATGAATCTCATGTGAATAATGAACATATATTGCATTTTATTTCAGTTATTTTTTTATTGAAAACATTTATATTCCGCCCTTCCCACCCCGAAGAGGACTCAGCGCGGAGCACAGCATATATACGGCAAACATTAAATGCCGGGACAAGAATATACATATACGCATGCATAAACATTAAAACATTATCTCAATAATTAAAACACACCATATAAAACAGTTTTAGTCATCTGCGTCTAATCTAATTGGCCTGGTAATATTTCCTATTGCTGCTTTATTGCCCTGTCCCAAAAGCTTGGTCCCACAGCCAAGTTTTTACCATCCTTCTGAAGGACAGGAGGGAGGGGGCTGATCTGATCTCGCCAGGAAGGGAGTTCCATAGCCAGGGGGCAATCACCGAGAAGGCCCTGTCTCTCGTCCCCACCAATCGCGCCTGTGACAATGGCGGGAAAGAGAGCAGGGCCTCCCCGGAGTATCTTAATCTCCGCAATGGTTCATAGGGGGAGATGCATTCAGACAGGTAAATTGGGCCGAGACCGTTTAGGGCTTTATAGGCCAAAGCCAGTACTTTGAATTGTGCCCGGTAGCAAACTGGCAGCCAGTGGAGCTGGCATAACATGGGAGTTGTGTGCTACCTGTATGCCACCCCAGTTATTAACCTGGCTTCCTCTCGTTGGACTATTTGAAGCTTCCAAGCAGTCTGCAAAGGCAACCCCACGTAGAGCACGTTGCAGTAGTCTATCCTGGATGTAACGAGAGTGTGGACCACCATAGCCAAGTCTGATTTCCCAAGATACGGGCACAGCTGGCGCACAAGTTTTAATTGTGCGAAAGCTCCCCTGGCCACCGCTGTTACCTGGGATTCCAGGTTCAGTGATGCGTCCAGAAGGACCCCCAAGCTGTGAACCTGTGCCTTCAAGAGGAGTGTGACCTTATCCAGCACAGGCTATAACCCTATACCCTGTTCGGCCTTGCGACTGACCAGGAGTTCCTCTGTCTTGTCTGGATTCAACTTCAATTTGCTCGCCCTCATCCAGACCGTTTCAGCGGCCAGGCACCGGTTCAGGACTTGGACAGCCTTCCTCGCATTTGGTGGAAATGAGTGATAGAGTTGGACGTACTGGGAATGTGGCGCAGCTGGCTGAGAGTCAGCTGCATAAGATCTCTACTGACCAGAAGGTCATGAGTTCGAGGCCTGCCCGGGTCGGGGTGAGCTCTTGACCAATTGTGTAGCTTGTCTGTCTATATATGTTGTATGTGTATGGCATTGAATGTTTGTCTGTATATGTGCATTGAGTCTGAGTCCCCTGCGGGGTGAGAAGGGCGGAATATAAATGATGTAAATAAATATAAATAATCTGCATACAGATGGCATCACACTCCAAAACTCCAGATGATCTCACCCAATGACTTCATGTAGATGCTAAACAACACGGGGAACAATACTGAGCCCTGCGGGACCCCACAGGACAATGGCTGTGGGGCCGAGCAGGAGTCCCCCAACAAGACCTTCTGGGTACGACCCTCCAGGAAGGACTGGAGCCACTGCAGAACAGTACCTTCAAGACCCATCCCCGTGAGGCGACCCAGAAGGCTACCGTGGTCTACGGTATCGAAGGCCACTGAGAGGTCCAGGAGAACCAACATAACAGAGCCCAGAAACATGGCTGCAGAGATCCTGCACCACTATCACATAGTGTAAATTTCCATATATGTGCTGTGGGGCCTTTGTGTGGAATAGCAACATTACACAATTGAATTCCCATCCGAATGTACAACCAGATTGACATGTTGTCGATGCGGTCATGCACCGTGGTGCCATTTGCATCACTCCACTTCCATCTTGAACCAAATATAGACATTCCACCTTAGGTTAAAATGTCCAAACATCTCCACAGAAGATTTCTAGCTAATGACTTGACTTCCTGACAGCTCTGTGTGTAGGTACACCAAGAGAATTCTGCACTAACCCTTTGTGCTGTGTTATGTTTTGTTTCAGATTTCACTCAGCTCCCAGGCACAGTTGTTTAGGGGATGGATGGGTGAAGGGCTGTAGTAAGTAGAAGGGTGCTCCAGTGCTGTGTATTATCTTTTGGGATTCCATCCATTACGCTTAATCCTTACACCTTGTACGTTCTAAGAATGTGATTTTTTTTTGTAGGCAGGAACTTTCTCAGTCGCCAGTGAAGACATTTTGAAGAACAGAGCTATTAAGAAAGCAAAACGGAGGAACGTGGGGTTTGAGGTACATAAAGACATCTCCTGGCATTGTAGATCTTTATCAGAATATTCTGTATTGTTTAAAATTAAACATACTTGCAGTCTCTTAAGTTCTTCACAAGATAGATTTATCCTTAAGTTGAATTTGTTTGTAAGTTAGAACAGGTATATTTTAAGTGTAACTCCAGCCAAATGCATACATACACACACATACATACATACATAAGCTTTGGGTAGCATAGATTTACACCCCTGTGGTGTTTGTTTTGCTGCCTATCCCCCTACTCAGAAGATTTAACCCACTTTCTGTCCTTGTGATAATTGAATTTTGGGGGGAAATGGTTTGTTATGGGAACTTGGATTGATGTTAAAGCTTCAGTGGAGACCTCTTTTCCATGATAACTCTTTCAGGAGTGACTTTCTTTTTCAAGGGGCAGGTTTCTCTCACTTCCTGTTGTCTCATCCCCATCCTTAATTATGAGTCGTTTGAGAATGACAAGGGCTTTTGTTGAATGTTTGCAACTCAGGGACTGCCTGTACATTTAGTGATAAATGTACAGGGTCTTGGTGAACATGTTCAGCTGAATGCTTAATTCTTCAAATGTTCAGTGACTATTTCATGCCTAGATTTTCCTTGTAGAAAAGACAAAAGAGAGCAGATGCATTGTTTATTACTTGCATATCCCTCTGTTTGCCCTCCTGAAATCTGCACATACAATCTGTCTGAAAAATTGCATAACTTTTAAAATAAGACTATAGTATTCGTTTACCAACCTGCATTTTTATTTTCTTCAGAGTTACATTCTTTTGAGCACACCTTTGGGTTTCTGATATTTATTTATTTATTTATTTATTTATACATACAACAAACTACATTACTGCCATAGCATGGCTTACAGCAAACTGGAAATACAACAAACTACATTACTGTCATAGCACAACATCGGTACTACACATCACATTGCACTATAACATTATATCACAATATCATTAGCAATATTGCATGTAAAATAAATATATAATTATAATATCACAATATCATTAGTAGTATTTTATCAACCAATTGCCTTTATTTCAGTTAACAAACCTTAGGCAGATACAGAAAAAATATAATACAGATAAAAGTCACATATAAAACACAATACAGGTTATCAAATGTACACATATTAAAATTGCTGGCCTTAAAATTTATATCTCTTAGAATCTAATAATACGTATCTAGGGCTGTGTAGTTTTCTACTATTTAGTGTACTGCAGTTATAATCGCATAAAGACTGTAGTTAAATTTCTCGGTTTCTCTTCGGTTACTTTTCTTTAGATAAAATGCTACTAATGAACACCTCTAGTTTTAGTTTTACTCCTGTGGAGGTAAGCTCATGCAGGGTTGCAGATCTTATAGACTTAACTGAATATAGTCCAGGTTTAAAGCATCCCCAGGAAGGGGAACACACCCTACAGGGGCCCTGCAAGAGATTGTTATCAAATACCACACCTAGTACAGAAACAAAAGTGCCATTCTTAGATGAAGAGGTGCAATTATTGAAAACTTTTCAGCAACTTCCCTCACCAACTCTAATAAATATAATGGACAGACTATCTCACTTACACACAACTCTGGTAAAATTACAAAGTATGGGCAGGGACGAGTTCAAATCAAATTACTGTACAGGTGGACACCTATTAACTTAAATAGTAAGGCAGGAAGTGACCTAAGGGTTGAGAATGAGTACAGAGTGTTGAGTGTTCCTCACTGTAACGACCAGGCAATAAATATAAAGGAGAAAACCCAAATAGATAAACATCAAGAGAGCCCCGAAAAACTCAAGGAGACTGATGGGAAGAGGGGACAGACCCATGACAGACATTGACACCAGGCATATGGAGGAAAAAGAGCATCTACGCTAACCCCACATAGACATATATTGCCTATTAAAGAAGAGAAGACAGGAAAATCACAGCTAAAATTTTTATCATGGAATATTGCTGGGTGGAAATCTAGAACAAATTCGGGAGAGGTGCAAAAATTTCTTAGAACATTTGACGTTATCTTCCTCCAGGAAACCTGGTGTACAACAAACTTGACCTTTAATGGTTATTCCATCTTTGAAGCACCAGCAACGACCCCTGTGACTAGAGGCAGACCAAAAGCTGGCCTTGCCATTTTAATTTCCACAGCTCTTAAAGCTTCTGTTAAACATTTGTCAAACCTTAAACAGATAGCAATGGCCTGTATGCTAGATTTTAAATTTATATGTATATTACTGATTAATGTGTACATGCCTCCCATGCCTAACAGGGAAGATTTAATCAATGCATGGGAGAGCCTGGGAGATTTTATAAGGAAAGCCGCGTCCAAAGGGGGTGAAACACCCAGTTTTGAGGTGACTTTCTTTCCCTCACAGGCGGGAGAGGAAGGGAAGCCGCGTCCTTCCGACTAACTTGCGAGAAATGGCGGAAGAGCTTCGAAATAGGAAATTCACTTCTGGATTACTTAAATCTCTTCGAATACACTTCAAAACTAATTTAAATACGAATTCATTCCGAGTTCCGAGGTCATCCGACAAACCTAACTAGGCCTACTAATTACTTTGGCTGCTCCTGCTAGGGAGAAACCACGTGGGACAAATTGGCCAGCTTACATGAGCACGATGCTAAAAATGCTAAACCGTGATATTGTGATTCTGATGTACTCTTTATGTATAAACTTCAGTTAATAATTCATAGTAATGCGACAGTCCTGTGTGGTGCTAAAATGAGTCTGGGAAATGAGTAAACAAATGTCGGATTGAACTTGAGGTCACTGAGCTATAAGTTGACAGACAGCAACTGATTTATATTTTCTTTTCAGTCTGAAAGTAGTGGAGCTTTCAAAGGGTTTAAAGGTTTCGTTCTACCTTCTGGAACTGGTGGATTTTCTGGTTTCGGCAATGGCACCGGAAATAAACCTTTAGGAGGACTATCCAATGGCAGTAGCAGCAGCATTACAAGCAATTCTTCATTCTCTGATTTAAAGACAGCTGGCAAGTCACAAACTGCATTTAGTAAGTACACATCTATGTTATACTTTGTAAAAAAATATTATTACAATGTCTGAGTGATATGTTTTAAAATGAATAGTATCTAAAATGGGAAATGAAATATTTATGTACGTATTATAACATGTATGGCCTATGTGAGGAGAAAGCTGTATCTCACTGGTTAAGTTTATATTTTCCAGGTCATGCTTACCCCTTTGTATAAAAGGTAAAATACACTAAAATACAGCCCAGAAGAAGGGGAGGAAGAAATAATTGGGAGCGTAAAGGAAAACTACTTGAAATAGAATTTTAGAAAGGACACACATACCTTTTATAACATGAATTAATGTTCCTTGGCAAATAAGGTAGTGAAGTTGATCCTATAACAGTGCTGTAGAGCAGTGATTCTCAAACACTGGTCCTTCAGGTGTGTTGGATTTCAACTACCAAAAGACCCAGCCAGGTTGGCCAGTGATCAGAGATTTTGGATAATGAAATTGAAAACATCTGGAGAACCAAAGTTTTATTTATTTATTTATTTATGACATTTATATGCCGCCCTTCTCACCCCGAAGGGGACTCAGTGCGGCTTACAAGTAAAGTGTAAATACAATATGTTATATTATTGCCATAGCACAATATTATTATTATATATTACATTGTACTATAACATTATACTGTAATATTATTAGTAATATAATGTAATATAAAATGTAATATAAAATATATAATTATAATATAATATTAGTATTATATTGTTTTACGTCATAGTATTAACAATATTATATGTATATACAATATATTATACTATAAGCACAGTACATGAGGCAAGATGGTACTGCCTTCCTGGCCCCTCTCTTACACTCTGATCTCAGAGCAGTGGTTGGTGCTGGGGGGGGGGGGGTGTCTCCCAACTGATGACACTGGAGGCAAGATGGAACTGCCTTCCAGGCCCCTCTCTTCACTCTTTACTTAAGACATTTTTTTCAACTGTATTTTCTACTACCTATTGATTACACAGGCAAGGGATTAATTCATCAAGCATACTCTCACCACCTTATTAATTCTGGCCATCTTGGGGGGGAAAGGTGGCAGGTGGACAGGCTGTATCTCTCACAGAATTGCCACACTTTTTCAAGAGGAATTTTTTTTCCTGATTTGTTGTTTTGATTGATTGACAACTTATTATTCGGTTAAAACTTGCTGAAATTCCATCAGTTCCGGACAGGTGTTGTTCTTCCTTAACATAAGGAACAATTGTGCTTGACTGCCTTAAATTAAAGAATCATTCTCTTTGGTCAAGTAAACATGTTGTTTACCCAAGGGTTCCTAGATCAGTTATGTCAGGAGTTCTGCAGTTCCCTTCATCAGAACTTTTCATGTCCTCCATAATGCAGTTTTAGGCTTCAGTCTTTTTAGGTTGAAATCTTCAGTCTTGGCAAGCCTTAATATGCCCTTGCGAGACCCCAATCATCATTGGCCTTCACTCCACACATCACAACAGTGGTCAATGTTTGGCCTCAAATCTTAATGGTAGAAGAGTCCTATGGTGTCAAGTCTCAAACTGCCAAAGCCACCCTGGGTGTTTGTGTGTCGGTTGTGGGTTTGTGTGTGTGTGTAGGGGGTCTTTTATAAGATTGCCATCCAAGTCCTCTGTCTGGACTCTAGAGAATGCCAGGCTATTGCTTGAATACAAGGCTGTATTACAATATCAAGTATGAAATTGCACCTGCTGAGAGCACTCATGCTTATAAAGGAAGTAAAATAAAGTCACCAATTTTTTTATTTTTTTATTCATTTTATTTTTTTATTTTTTCCTTCTTTTTTTCTTTTTGGTTTTCTTAGTTTATTACTCTTCCTTTTTTCCTTTTTCCTTCTTTCCTACTCTTTCTCAGCACAATTTCTCTCTCACTTTACTTGTAATTCTAAATCACTTTTTCTTATTTTCCCTTCTTCTAAAAATAATAAAGAATTTATGCAAAAAAAGAGAAGAAAGTAAAATATTGTCTAGAGGAGGATAGAGAAGATTTTAATAATACTCATAAATCCAAGGTAAACGAAATTCCAGGGTACTTTTGTTTTTTTTATCAGTTTCTTCTTTTCTGTCTTCATTCTGGCTGTAAGATTTGTGTAATGACTTTAGGAAGAATTTTGAACCAAAATTAAACTTTGGATGAGTCTCGTTTTGCTGTTAACCACATTGATAGATCATCTTTCTTTCTAATAGGTTCTGTAGTATCCAGTGGGTCAGTCAGTAATATTGCAGTTGAGAAAACACCTGCAAATGTGGAAGTTAATGGCGAATGTCAGCAGCCACTGTCATCTGGATTCACTCAAAGTAAAGCATGCAGCCCTGATTTTTATCATAAACAGTTAGCTGCTCTGAATTGTTCCGTGCGTGACTGGATAGTAAAACACGTAAATGCCAATCCGCTCTGTGACCTGACGCCGATATTCCGAGACTATGAGAAATATTTAGCTGAAATAGAAAACCATGGAACCAATAGTGACAGCAATTCTGGAAGCAACAGTAAGAAGGCGACTGGAACACCGTCTGGCTCTGCATTTGGGAATTCATGTCTGCAGCAAGGCTCTGCATTTTTATTTAACAGCAAGAAATCCGAAGATACAGCAGGAAAGAAGACAGAATTGGAAAAGAAAGCAGAACCAAAGCCAGGGTCTTCGCCAACTGTCTCATTTACATTTAGCAAGAGTGTTGACAACTCTGGTCTGAATTCTGGTACTGTGTCTAGTTTCTCTTTCTCTTCGGGAAGTACAGGGTTATTTGGAAAAGAAGCAAAGCAGGGAAAGGTTCTTCCTTCGTTCTCCAGCAGCGCGTTAGAGACACCAGCAGAAAGTGGAAGCAGCGAAAATAAAGGTATGCAACAAAATAAAGGTGGGCCAACCAAAAAAGCATTTTGGGTTTAACGTTGGGTTTAACATCTTCCTTTCTCAGTTTGGCAACAACCTTTTGTATGATGAATCATAAAACATCTTAGTTTGGTTTAAAATTGGCTGTTATGTTTCTACTTGTAGTGATTTTTTAAAAAATGCTGTTGCTATTATAAAGTACTAGCTGTGCCATGCCACGCGTTGCTGTGGCCTATATTAGAGGTAGCTATCTGGAGTATTATGAAAGAGAGGTACCTACCTATTCCTTCCCCCATTTTTCTTCTCCTTTCCCTCCTTTCTTCCTTCTCTACCTCTTTCTTTCATCCCCTTTTTCGCTCTTTGGTTTCATCCTTCCTTCTCTCTTTCCTTCTTTCCCTCCCCCGTCTGCCTTCCTGCATGCGCAGCGTCTTCTGATACCCTTGCACCGGCCGAGGGAGACGGAGGGGAAGTCACGCCGGGGGGGGGGGGAGGTGTCCCAAACAGCTGGAAGGAGGGCCCAAGCTTGCCCAGGCCTGACGTTGATCCTTAATGTGTGGGAAAACAGGGTCAGAAGTAGGCCAGGAGCTTCCCTCAGGACCGAGGAGTTTCCTCCTCCGCTTCCTCCTCCATCCCCATCTCCCTCTCTCTTCCCTCCCAATGGCAGCGGCTTCTCTCGGCAGCACGGCCTGGCTTTCTAATGGACAGAAGCACCACCAGAGCCCCTCGTGCTGCCGCAAGGGCCTGAGAAGACGGGCGAGAGAGAGAGAGAGAGAGAGAGACACACACAGAAAGAAAGAGGAGGCTGAAGTCGGGTGTAGAAGCAGCGGCGGCAGCAGCTCATGGCGGGAGGGAGGGGAGGAGTTTTGCATGCGTGCACTGTCTTCTCTATTTCTTTTTAAATTTTAAAGGTCTTATCGTTTTTGGAGGGAGATTTTTTGAGTGAAGGATATAGATGGCTTTGGTTGGTGGCTTGTAGTTGGTGTGTCTGCGTTCATTGGTTGTATTGTTTACCTCGGAGTTACGACAGTTATCATTTTATATATATATAGATTACTTAGTACATATTAATACTCTATTTAAAATTGACTTTAAAATATTTTTAGGTTGGGAGGTATGTTGTTAATGTGGTTCATGCAAAAAGATCCTCATATCTGATACATTGATATGTGGGGAAAAGAACGTATATGTATAAGAGTGGGCCAAATCTTTCTTCCTACAGAGGGTGATGAAGACGAGGAGGAGCCACCAAAAGTACTAGTTAATGAAGTAAAGGAAGATGATGCCTTCTACTCAAAGAAGTGAGCTACCTCCTTTAATGTTGAAACTATGCTAAGATTATACTCTTATGCTGGATCTACACTGCCCTATATCCGAAGATACAACAGTATGTATAGGTCAATAATCAATAAACAGGTATGAAATATAAACTTACATAGAATAAACAAGTACAAATTTGCAATTATAATGTTGATGCTCGGTACGTCAGAATGAATATCAAACTAAACATAAATTTGCCACTTGTAAAGTCAGTCAGTTGAACTGAAGAGTCTGTAGAGCACACGACTGGTTTTGACTTTTTTAGTCTTCCTCAGGCTACTATGTCTATGAATATTGTAATACATTAACTGGAGCGTATAATATTTTCATATAAATACAGTTATAAATTAGGTATAAGTACTCACAATTGTACATTTCCGTGAGAAACACTTTACATTCCTCTCTCAAGTATTATGTCTTTTTAAAATTTGTATCAATGGTGGGTACTAAAAAGGAACAAACGGTGGCTATAATAACATCAAAAATTCTTAAGATTACAATTTCAAAAGTTTGCATGCATATTCATATGCTCACAGTGTTCATGAATTCATATATTTCTGAGATACTCTGCTAACACTGTTAATTCTTATTGTGAGTATAGAATGTTTCTTTGGGGATCACCCACAATATACTTGAAGAATTGTTATCAGGTGGGATGATTTAAAGCAGGGGTCGGGAACCTATGGCTCGCGAGCCAGATGTGGCTCTTTTGATGATTGCATCTGGCTCGCAGATTTCAGCTTTTCAGATAAGACCAATGCTGGAGCAATTCCCAATGGAGTCCCTGCATTGCGAGCGAGGAGGGGTGGAGGGAAAGAAATAGGGAGGGTCCTTGGGCCAAGCGGAGGGAGGGAGGGGAGGCGGCTCTCCTGTGCAGCCTCGGCCCTCCGTCCATGCATTCTCTGCTCCTGCTGCTGTTGCCACCTTTCGTTCCTGGGTGTGTGTGGCAGGGGTGGCGGGGGCCTGTTCCTCTCGCTGGTGGTGGCCAGCCATGCACTGACCCTGGCCTGGCTCCGGTGCCACGCGGACAGGAGCCACAGTGGCGAGTACCTGGACGGAAAGCCAGAGAGGGAGAAAGAGAGGAGGAAACTGCGGCACTAGAGCCCCGCAGAAGGAGCCAGGCCGAGAGGAGCACACGGGGACAACCTCTCCCTCCCCTCCTCCCCCGAAAGACAACCCCGTGGGCGGTGCCTCTTCTTCCCTTCCTTAACCCCTTGGCACCTGAGACAGGAACTCTGCAGCTAGGAGGCTCTCCAGGGCAATGGCCAAGGTGTTGTCCAGTTTTGGACATGCATACAGGGCTTGCCATCCCCATGATGTGCTCTCTCTCTCGTGGGTCCCTTTCCAAACCGCTGAGTAAAACCCCAGAACTGGGATAAAATGGCAGTGTGAACTCAAATAATAACTCAATGCAAGGCAACAGTTCAATATCAAAAGTATATAAATATAATATAATATTCAGGCATAAAGGACAACACAATACATTCCAGGTAACCAAGTGCGTGCATACTTGCGTTTACAATGAACGTGAATCAAGCTGCGAGACAAATCCGCTAATGAAACCAAAAGTCCGGGGAAATCCGAAGTAATCCCAAGTATAATGCGGTATCACTGGGCAATGTTTGCAAAAGGTCCCGAAATGTTCAATAACGAGCGAAATTGATATGTGGGGAAAAGAACGTATATGAACGGCTCAATTCATGTTCTTTGTAAACGCAAGTATGCGCACTTGGTTACCTGGAATGTATTGTGTTGTCCTTTATGCCTGAATATTATATTCATATACTTTTGATATTGAACTGTTGCCTTGCATTGAGCTTTGACGTTCACGTAACCTTGCTCCCCTTTTTTTGAATGACTCAGATAATAACCCAGTTCTAAGCCAATCTGGCAGGGTTCCCAGCCTTGACCATCTGGGTTCTAGGGCTGCGTGGAAGGAAGGGAGCGTTCCTCCAACCCCCATTCGGGGATTGATTGCTTTGGTCTTCCGCAGCAGCCTCATGGGAACTCAGTTCCTCTCTGCCTTCTCGTGGAGCCTAGGAGCATTGTAGGGCTTTATTTACACACCGCTTTCTTGCCCATATTATTTGGGGATTGCTCCAGCATTGGTCTTGGTCTACGGATTTTTCAGTTGGACATATCCACCGTCATTCTGCCAGGGGATTCCTTTTCTCATAGTATGTTCACATTTAGTGAATTCAGTCTTAAAATATATTATATATATTATATGGCTCTCACTGAAATGAATTTCCAAATACTTTGCTTTCATGGCTCTCTGAGTCAAAAAGGTTCCCGACCCCTGATTTAAAGTATCCAGTTAGATTGTTTGTATCTATTTAAAGGCGTTACTTGATATAATGGTATAAATGATTACAGCCACCAGATGGCGCTGATGATGCTCACAGTATAGTTGGGATTTATAGTATGATATGTGGCAAATTTATGTTTAGTTTGATATTCATTCTGATGTACGGAACATCAACATTATAATGGTAAATTGTAATGTTGTACTTGTTTATTCAATATAAGTTTATATTTCATATCTGTTTATTGATTATTGACCTATAAATACTGTTGTATTTGTTGGTTTATATTTTTTGGTGTATAATCAGGAACCCATTTAATCTTTATCCTAGGATCTCATCCCAGATTATTTGCTTTGGACTGTATTATATGAGTGTCCACTGTCATATAGTCTGGGTATAAGCAAATAATCTGGGATCAGATCCTGGGATAGTAGGGGCCCCACTATGAAGTAAAGAGTTAGACCTGCATTTCTGTCCTCTTGTGTATGCAACTGAAAATCAATAATTTGTGACAAATACAACTTGCGAGTCAGGAAAACTGTTGTATTAGATACTAACTGTTCCTGCAACGCATTGTTGTGGCCCAGTCCATGTATATATGTTTTTTGTGTGTATATATATTTGTGTATATGTGTATATATGTTTTGCGCATGCATTGTAATGTTTTTTTTTTTTTTCTTGGCTTTTTAAGTCTCTTTCGCTGTGTTTTTCAGTGGGGTTTTTTTTTTTTGAGTGATGGACACTTTTTGGCCTGATAGGTGTATTGTGACCAAATTTGGTGTCAATTCACCCAGTGGTTTTTTTTAGGTATGTTAATCCCACAAACGAACATTACATTTTTATTTATTTATTTATATAAGATTGTATACATCTTTTCATACGTTTCATAACTTTGTTGACTTATTTTATTTGGAAGTGTTAGTCTTTCCTCTGCAACGGTCCTGGGTGTCAAAAAGCCATTTAGACTTTATAAAGGGCTTGTGGTTTGTAATTTCTTGTATTTTATTTTTTATGATAAACAGCTAGTATTTCCCATAAAACTCCCCAAAGTTGCAAATACAGTTTTTCACAAAATACAGACAGCGCTGTTTCCTAAACAACCTTGAAGCCCACTTGATATCGTTGCATCGCCATTATTTGAATATTTCAAATGTTTGTTTTGAAACATTTTAATAGTTATGTGATCAAAGCTTATTGATATTTACCTGGCCTTTTCTGCCATGTGATTAAATGTCTTTGGTATTTATATGTTGGTGTAATACAGGGGTCGGGAACCTTTTTGACTCAGAGAGCTATGAAAACAAAAATATTTTGAAATTTATTTCACCGATAGCCATATAATATAAAATCCATCCAATCCAATAAATAAAAAAAACCAAAATCTGACCAAACTCATTATATATAGATATAGATAGAAATTCAGAGATTTCAAAATCCCCAAATAAAATAAAATAATAAATTCAAAATCCTTCTGGTCCCCTGTGTTTTGGATAAAAGGATAAGTAGTAATAGCCTACGTGGAAGCATGCTAGGGCAACGAAAAGCAGCACCAAAGGGGTGAAGCCCCAGCACGGGAGGAGGAGGGGTGCCCTGCCACCCGGAGAAGCTTGCCCAGACTCACCTTTCCGCTCCATGGCGGCCAGTGATGGAGGCCCCCCCAGTCCCCCTTTCGTGCGTGCACTCTAAAGATGCCCCTTGTGTTTGCGCAGGGAGAGGGCCGGCCGGCTGGCACAGGCACACGGCCGGGATCTTCGCGTGCTGCTGCACATGCCACCAGATCTCTTCGCCTGCGCAGGGAGAGGGCAGGCCGGCTGGCCTTGGCCCCGGCAACCCTCCTAGCTTGAGGAGAAGCCCGGGTTTGGTGGGGCTGGGCAGGATTGTTATTTGGTGGGGCAACCCTATCAAAGAGCCAGATGAAATCATCAAAAGAGCCAGATCTGGCACACGAGCCATAGGTTCCCGACCCCTGGTGTAATAGTAGTAAAGCCATACATAATATTTTATTATACTATGCTTATGTACTTCAATTCTGTGAAATATATCTTCATCCTATCTGCCTATTCATGTTCTATAATACATTTAATTTCAGATGTAAAATCTTTTACAAGAAAGATACTGAGTTTAAAGAAAAAGGAGTAGGAACACTACACTTAAAAACTGCAGGAAATCAGAAGACCCAGCTCTTAGTTCGGGCGGATACTAATTTAGGTATGTAACTTTTCTTATAAGTAATTGTGAAGGAAAATGATCAGCTGAAGGCTGCTTGCTCCCTTCAAATAATTCAAATGTTTGCTCTCAAATCTGTGATCATTTGGCCCCCAGAAAATTCATTCCATAGTAGTGCATGTGTTGGTATCTTTCAGCATTTGTTATGGTCTATGTCCCGGTAGATTGGATGCATGGATAGTACAGGTTTTTCAGAGGATTTGTGCCTAAGTCTTGGTGAATTGACAAGTTTGCCGTGAATTGACAAGTTTGCCACTTTGGCTTTTCCATCATCTAATACTCGGCGAATTGATTCAAAAGTTAATCTCCCTGTGTTGGGTTTTTTTGTTTTGTTTTTTGAAATGATGAATAGCAACAATCTGAATAGAATACTCTTCAGTGGCAACTTAACCCTTCTTCGGGAATAGCAGCCAATGTCTTTATTTATTTCCCATATTTCTATCCCGTCCTTCTCAACCCCCAAAGGGGGCTCAGGGCGGCTTACATTGAGCCCCATTAAGAGGCTATTTCAACAATTACAATAAAATCACAGCATAGACATAGCATAATTAAAACATACATAATTAAAACCATCCATAAGCCATCATTAAAACAATAAACCAGCCTCGACAGTCCAATTCCCTTTAAGGTGCTGCTTACATCTATTGACCAAACGTCTGGTCCCAGAACCATGCCTTTACTTTCTTTCGGAAAGCTAGGAGGGAGCATATTGATCTTATCTCAGCTGGGAGTGTGTTCCATAGGCAGGGAGCCACCGTCGAGAAGGCCCTGTCTCTCGTCCCCGCCATACGCATTTGAGCTGTAGAAGGGAGCAAGAGCAGGGCCTTCCCGGATGATCTTAAATTTCAAGGTGGATGTGTTTGGACAAGTAAGCTGGGCCAGAACCGTTTAGAGCTTTAAAGGTCAAAACCAGCACTTTGAATTGGGCTCGGAGATGGACCGGCAGCCAGTGGAGCTGACACAATAGGGGGGTGGTGTGTTCTCTGTATGTCGCCCCAGTTAGTAATCTGGCTGCCGATGGTTGTACTAGTTGAAGTTTCTGAACTGTCTTCAAAGGCAGCCCCAGGTAGAGCGCATTGCAGTAATCTATACGGGATGTAACCAGAGGGTGGACTACCATGGCCAAGTCAGACTTCCCAAAGTACGGGCGCAGCTGGCGCATTGTATTACTGAATGGAGTTTAACTGTGGGAGAAAAGAAGCTATAAAGCATTTATTATTATTATTATTGGTGTTTATATCCTGATTTATCTCCCCAAAGGGGGCTCAGCGAGACCTTAGGGTGCAGTTTCTCTCCACATTCGCAGGCTTAACTTTTGCAGATTTGATTGTTTGTGGAGGTTGAAAATAGTCTTGTACTGGAAGACGTAGGCTGGATCTACACTTCCATATAATGCAGTTTCAGAATCCAGATTGAACTGGATTATATGGCAGTATAGACTCATATAATCTAGTTCAGTGCAGTTAATTTGGATTCTGAAACTACGTTGTATGACAGTGTAGATGGGGCTTTAGAGATTCCTGGAGAGATGACGCTCCTGGCTATTTTTTTGTTATTCATCAAAGGTGGCATTTCTATCCCATATCACAATATTTCTGCCATACTTCCCAAGTATTTGTTTTTTGCCTTTCAAAGACAATGCACAATATTAGTCTGCATCAGTATGCAGAAAGCTCCTGTCGTCGTAGTGCCTTTCAAACTGAGAAAAAGAAGTCTTTACATCTTAAGATTTCACAGAATGTTTTATGTTTTTACTTTTCTGTGTTGAAAGGTGGCATAGAGTAACCTGTTTTGTCCATCCCGCTTACATGCAGGCAACATACTGTTGAACATTTTGGTGGCCCCCAAGATGCCATGCTCAAGAACGGGAAAGAACAACGTCCTCATTGTCTGTGTCCCAAATCCTCCCGTTGATGAGAAGAATGCCACCATTCCGGTTCCTATGCTGATAAGAGTGAAAACAAGCGAAGATGCAGAAGAGTTGCACAAAATTTTAATGGAGAAAAAAGAGATCTGAAATTTGGCCTGTTGAATGTTATGAGGGAACTTGCCAAACTGCTGCTTCTCATTTTTCCCCCTCTCCTTGACTATATTATTTACTTTTAAACTCACTTCTGTGACATTCTGAGGACTGTTTTAGGAATTCTGAAGGGTTTTAATGAGAGAAAGAAACCAAGACGGCCAATAAAAGCTTTAAACCTGTTTCAATTTCTCCTCCCTTTTAATTTGAAATATCTAATGCATGATTCATATTAAGTAAGAACTGCATATCAAAAACAGAAAGCATCATATATAGCGAAATTCCTGAAAGCACACAAATAGGTGTTTTTTTTACAATTCTGCACCAGAAATGTGTAAAAGTAAAGGTAGAAAGAAAAGGATGGACCCAAGCTTCTGGGACTTATTTTCCAAATCTGAATTACAATTTCTCTCCTTGGAGTGAAACTGCTCTTTGGATTTTGTTGAAAGTACAAATATGTCAAATGGGATTGCTATAATTTTGTGTTTCAGTAACACAGATGCTGTACAACACTTGATTTTTATCATATTTGGACTGAGACATGCTTATAGAGTTCTGAAAATAATTGTTGATTCTATGTTCATATACATAGGTCAATAAGTCCGTGACTTTTTGAATTTCTCACCTCTGAAAGGGCAACACTGCTCCTGTCAATGGGCATCTGTCAGTTGACTCCTGTCAAAATTTGAACAAGCTGCGTCATTTAGTTTGTGTTTGACAGCCATTGATAGCAGACTACTGCTTGATTTGAGGAGAAAATGGAAAAAGTGAATGTCGTGTGCTCATTAAGCATTATTTGTTGCGGGGAAAAACCATCACTCAAACCAAGGCTAAGCTTGATAAATACTATGGGGACTCTGCACCATCAATTTCAATGGTAAAAAAGTGGTTTACTGAATTTTGTTGTGGCCGTACAAGCACGGAAGATGCCAAATGTTCTGGACGCCCAGTTGAGGTCTCTACACCCGAAACAATTGAAAAAATTCACGATATGGTGTTGGCCGATCGGAGATTGAAAGTGTGAGAGATTGTGGAAGCCATAGGCATCTCACATGGCTCAGTGGTTTCAATTTTAAATGATCACTTGGGTATGAGAACGTTTTCCGCAAGATGGGTGCCGCATTTTGCTCACAATTGACCACAAACGCAATCATGTGACAATTTCACAGGAGTGTTTGGCGTTCTTCAACCGCAATATGGACGAGTTTTTGCGCCGTTTCATAACTGTGGACGAAACGTGGATCCACCACAACACACCAGAGACCAAACAGAAGTCAAAACAGTGGGTTTCTCGGCATGAATCGGCACGAAAGAAGGCCAAGTTGGCTTTGTCAGCCATTAGTCATGGCAACCGTTTTTTGGGATGCACGCGGTATAATCCACATTGTCTACCTTTAAAAGGGTAAAACAATCAATGGCGAATATTATACCAATTTATTGGGTCGATTTAATGAGGATTTGAAAAAAAAGACCACATTTGGCCAAGAAAAAAGTTCTTTTGCACCAGGACAATGCAAGGGTGCACACATGTGCAGTTGCCATGGCAACAATCTATGAATTGGGATACGAATTGCTCCCTCATCCGCCCTATTCTCCGGATTTAGCCTCGAGTGACTATTTCTTGTTTCCAAACCTGAAAAAATGGCTCGGCAGAAAGAGATTTGACTCCCAACAATGAAATCATCTCACAAACAAATACCTATTTTGATGACCTCAACAAATCTTATTTTTTGGAAGGGATTAAAAAAATTGGAGAAATGTTGGACAAAGTGTATAGAGCTCAAAGGAGACTACGTTGAAAAATAAAATGATTTTTTAATCCAAAACCCTGTGTTTTATTCAAAAAGTCACGGATTTATTGATCCGCCCTCGTAAAGCCTTGGTGTTATCCTGGACTCCAAATTGTCGATGGAGGCCCAGGTTGCCTCCACGAGCAAAAGGGCCTTCTTCCACCTGCGCCAAGCGAGACAATTGGCGCCCTATCTTCCGACGGAAGCGCTAGCTACAGTAATCCATGCCACGGTTACATCAAGGCTGGATTACTGTAATGCTTTGTATGTAGGTCTACCCCGGTCACTAACCCGCAGGCTCCAGATGGTGTAGAACGCAGCCGCCAGGCTTCTCACAGGAACATCGATGAGATGCCACATTACACCATCTCTGCAGCGCCTGCACTGGCTGCCCGTTGAGTATAGAGCCTTACACAAGACCTTGACCTTGGCTTTCAAAGCCCTACGGGCCGGGGCCCAACATACCTAAAAGACCGCTTGTTGATGCCTGCTTGCTCAAGGACCCCGCGGCCAGCAAACAAGAACCTTCTTCACATACCAGGCTTGAAAGAGGCCCACCTGGAGACCACGAGACGGAGATCGTCCTCCGCTGTGGCCCCCCTTCTTTGGAACTCGATGCCACCGGACCAGAGAGCCTCACTCGACCTGCCCCAGTTCCTGACCGCTCTGAAGACCTGGCTATTTAGGAAAGCCCATGGTTAATGCAGAACCAGGAACCCAAATACCGGGCCTGGCCCCTGCATTTAACCACAGAATATTTTAATCTAGTTTTAAATACTCTATTTTAATTGTGGAATTTGTTGTGTGTAAGTCGCCCGGAGCACTAACGTGGAGGGCAACTCAGAAATAAAGTCAGTCAGTCAGTCAGTCAGTCAGTCAGTAATTCAATTACAGAACTCTATAAGCATTGTCCCTTCTATTTGCGTATAATCCAGTAACACAGCTTTTAATGTAGCACGTATGTTGAAGCTCTCTAAGTGAGGCCTAGACATTAAAGTTTAGACACAGTTTCTTATCATTCCATTGAGAAATAGTTGAAGGGAGAGCAGAGAAGTGCTATATTCTTATTGTATTCATGGATTGACTGTCTCTTGGATATTGTTATGACAACAGCAGCTTGTGTTGTGTGACCCTTCAGTGTCTCTTGTCCTTGGGACCTTTTTGATAAAATCCTCTTGCAGTGTTCATGCTTGAAAACCCAGTCCCCATTAATGTCCGGGGCCTTGTGTAGGAGGACTGTGAATTGTGCCCACCCCATTTTTGTATGTGTGTGTATTTTTGCACGTACAGATGCACACATGCTTAACATGATCAGCAGTCAGGCCTTTAATACCATGCTATTTATTATACGACTATAGTAGTAAATAATATAGCCACACACATAGTCCAAAAGGTACTAATTACTGCGTGTTCTGAAATGTGTGGATTTTTAATGTATCTAAGGTTTTGAACTGGAAGGGAGATAAAATGCTGTTAAAACAGAATCCATTTTAAATATAAGTTTCGTGCCTTTCTACATCAGGTTTAAAATGATAACCTTCTAAAGTAGTATGTATTTGAAGAGTTCACCAGTATACGCTGGAATATCTTGGTTTACAATCCAGTCAGTTGCCCTAGAGTCTAACTGAAATCAAATTAAGATCCTATTATATTAATGAGGCTGTAAATTTGTCACTCGTTTTTCGTATTCAACTAGATACGGAACCACTGCATGCTACTTGTTATAAATGGATATTGATTTCAGTTTTATAATTAGAGGCTCATCTGAATAGTCAAGAGCTTCAGTAATGCTGCTTACTCTTATCTTAAGAAATAGTGTCTTAAAAACCTCTGGGAGTCTGGGTACTGCAGGTATCTAGAGCAAATAGTTTGCTTTTTAGTAAGCAGATAATGAGTTCCATTCCTACACACACACACACAACACAGTTTTCTTACATTGTGACTGTTAGTAGTGCATATTTTCTGTGTTTTGAACTTGTCTGAGTTTGAGGTGTAACTGCATATGTTTAACAAATCTCAAATTACTGAGTCGAATAAGAAACTTTTAACAATTCAAGAGGAAGTTTATTTTCATATCCTTTTCTATGTCATATGTGTGATGCTGTTTCTATAAGAAATCCAGTGTACAAGACAACTGCTGTATCTGCAGAGAATCCGTTCTTGGGTTTTGCATGGATATGCCTGACTTGCGTGGATACGCCTGAGTCCCTGTCCCCCCGTCCCGTCCCCCCGGGGAGGTTGAGAAGGGTGGGGTAAAAATACTGTAAATAAATGAATGAATAAATAAATAAAATAAAAGGACTTGATGCCCTGGAATAGTGGAATAGTGCTAGCAGAACTTGAGATGGGAAGGCCTGCCCGGGGGGGACGACGACGGAAAAATTGTGATAGTTTTACCATCATTTTTCCTATGGAATAGTTGAAAAGTGTGTAGAATAGGGTTGCCACCTGTCCTGTATTATACGGGACGTCCTGTATTTTAGCTCTCAATTTTGTGTCCCATATTTTCAGCTCCTGTCCCGTATTGACAGGACAGGTGGCAGCACAGTTGCAATGTCAAGATGCAAGCCTGAGCCACGCTCTGGGTTTAAGGACTTCAATTCCTAGTGCGCACTGCATCCCTCCCTCTCTTACCCTACAATCCCCAGAAGGTGCGAAGAAGTTAAGACTCTTCGGCAGCCCTTTGCGCAAAGTTCTCTGGGAGCCGTAGTCTGGTGGCCGGCATACCATTGGGACGGTGAGTGGTGGGAGACTTCCACTGCGTCTGCACGGGGAGAAGACCAGCAGAAGGAGGGAGAGTGAGTACATGCACCCTTTACCAGGGCACCTACGCAGTCACCTTCTCCTTGGAGGATCTCTCGCGAGGAAGGACTCCATTATCGCCGAGAGCCGCCCGATTTCCCAAACACCACGAGTATTCGGCCAGGCAAACGGCAACCTCACTTCTCTCTTCGGCGGGTGGCTGAGGATTGAGCTGCCGGGTCGGGGCCTCCTCCTCTGGCGGGGTTGCTCCTCACAGCGCCGAAACCGCTGCAAAGGCCCGGTTATCTCCCTCAGAAAGACTAGACCTAAAAAGGGGGGGAGCAGGGGGGTTATGGGGGCGGGGCTTAGGTATCCTGGCTTCGCCTTCTTAGGGCTAAAGTTGGGGTTGTGTGCTTCTACAAAGTTGAATGAAAGCCTCGTGCCTTTGCCATTCAAGTTGTAGTTCAAACTGCGTTAACTTTCCAGGGTAGATGCTTTCTTGCAGATCATTGTACACAAACGTTATTCAAAGCATACCTAACATTTTATTTTCAAGTTTTTATGAAGTGTCCCTTATTTTTTGTAAAAAATCCTGTATTTTTAGGTAAATGTCCCTTATTTCTTATATCAAAAAGTGGCAACCCTAGTGTAGAATATGTTTTTTTCCAATGATAAATAATAGATCTCTGACATGATATTCAAACTACAGTATATAATATGAAGACCTTAATGAAAGATTTACGAGCCTTTGTTTCTACACACTTTTCCTTCAGTTTTTCCAGAAAAAAATGGTTTTGGGGTTGGGGAACCCTGTATTTTCCTAGTTTTTCCAGTTTTTTTCCAGGCCTTCCCATTTCTAGGCAGAATTACAGAAAACCTAGAGAGTATGTGTTTTGTCAGATGTAGTTAACCGATCTTGCAGATATGCCGTTTGTACTGTACACACAGCTATTTTAAAACTTCATTGTTTTTGAAATTTCAAACTGAGTGGATGAGTGCTTCTTATATCCATTAAATATTTGCCAAAGGTGCTTAAAATTGGAGATTCAGTGTGTCAGTACTGACAAGTAAAGATTTGATGGAAATACCAAATTACATCATATACAGTATAGCAAAGATAATATAGTAGTGGAATTTTGGAAAATCAGTTCCTTTGAAACACTGCAAATCACAGGTATCAATACCAAAGCTATTAAAATTACAGGGTGTCTGAAAGTTATCTTTACAATTTTCTTTGTGAAAGTGTATGTGGGAGCAAAGGATCTGCAGTCTGGACACATGAATGGTTAGAGTGGCTAGAGTTCTGGAGTTTTCAGAGTAGTTTCTAATGTGATGTGAATGACTGGTTAAAGCAGGGTCAGGCTCGGCCAGGTGTGGTTCGGTTCCTTTCCCCCATTGAACCTCACATGCCATTTTCAGACGGCAGCCGAGGCGGTCCACGCCACTGAGAAACGCATTTTCTTTAGGGCAGACAGGCATAACGTGTGGCCGCTATGCTGGCCAAAGCACGCGCACGAGAGAGGGGAAAGGGGGCTCCTTGCATTATTATATGGCTCTCACTGAAATAAATTTCCAAATATTTTGCTTTCATGACTCTCTGAGTCAAAAAGGTTCCTGACCCCTAGGTTAAAGCATCATAGAACAGAAGAACACCAGAAATTATAATTAGAAAAAGAGGGGAAGAAACATGTGGGTGCAGTTCATCTATTACCTTAATATTCTGAAAGATTTGGCTCTGTTGACCTCTCTTGCCTCATTGCAACATGTAACAATGGAGAACCAACCTGTCACATTAAAATCATGCTGGACATGCAAATATGAACCTGGCTAGGCGTGGAAATCCAAAAGAGTGAAGCCATTAAGAGACATTTTGGGAGCAGCATTGATCCAAGCAAACATTAAAAATTATTTTACATTCCTGAGAAGGAAGGAGATCTGTTGAAAAAGATTTGGAGCTATGCATTGTATGTTGCCGTTTCTACCTTTCCCAGGGTACATACTGTTTAATTACATCAGGATCACTACTATATGTGCCTCAGGCAGTTTATGCTGTGTATGCGGATTGTAACAAAAGATGCACCAGTTTCAGAAAAAAACAGAAATAAGCACCCTTTGTCCTCTTCCCTGGTTTCCTCTACACTAGCGAATTTAACATATAGGGTAGTTGATTTTAAATAGAAAGGTTTAACCTTCATTTTAAATTAGACACCGCAAGTTTAATTACTGCTACGTTTTCTTAGGAGAGACTAGTCTTTAGGTGTGGTCCATGTTGACTTGCTCCCATTGAAAAGTTAAGTGTTTGGTTGTTTGTTTGGTGACGATTCACAGGATCTGCTCAGAGCAGGTTTAAAAACCTACAAAACTAGAAGACAATTTTCCCCTTTTGAACAGAAATGTAGCTTTAAATTATTATTTTTCTAAAACACTTTAAACAAGCTTATTGAGAAGTGCTACCTAATGAGAGGACGTTGTCTTAAGTTGCAGTTGTCGCCTTGTAGGCAGTGTTCGTAGTATTTTCTTTCTGTGGGGTTGATTTGCTGTTTTGTCTGTTTGCAAAATTTCCAACTCCACTTACAAAGCGATTTTTGTTTTCTGAGAACAGTAGTGAGCCTAAAGTTCAACCCTCAGATTTGCTAAATGTTGTTGTTTCATACATGCAGAGTTCTCTCTTGAAGCATCAGGATTGAAGTCTGGTTCTCACTGAAGTGTAAAAGCTGTGTCTGAGGTGTGTATCATATTGGCAAGAGGTAAGCACTCTCCAGAGCTGTGCTTCCCAACCTTTGGTCCTCCAGGTGTTTTGGACTTCAGCTGTCATGATTCCTAACCACAGGTAAGCTGGCTTGAATTTCTCAGAGTTGAAGTCAAAAACACCTGGAGGACCAAAGGTTGGGAACCAAGCTCCAGAGGATCCAGGGCCAATTGCCAGCCCCCTCCCAAGGCATTCCCACAGGGAAAAAAAAATCCCAGTCTGTTCATGGAGTTAATGTTGTCCACTCATTGGGTGATGCTAGCTGGGGATAATGGAAGTTGCTGTCCCAATATCTCTGGTGGACATCTGTTTTGGGAAGGCTGTTCCAGGCAGGATATTGAATTTAAGCCAGGGTTTCTCAACCTTCCTAATGCCACGACCCCTTCATACAGTTCCTCCTGTTGTGGTGACCCCCCAGCCATAACATTATTTGCGTTGCCACTTCACAACTGTCATTTGGCTACTGTTATGAATTGTAATGTAAATATCTGATATGCAGGATGTCGTTTTATTCACTGGACCACATTTGGTACAGATACCCAATATGCCCACATTTGAAGACTGGTGGGGTAGGAGGGGGTGGGATTGAGTTTGTGATTTGGGAGTTGTAGTTGCTGGGATGTATAGTTCACCTACAACCCAAAAGCATTCTGAAGTCCACTAATGATGGAATTGAACCAAACTTGGCACACACAACTCCCACGACCAACAGAAAACACTGGAAGGATTTGGTGGGCATTGACCTTGTGTTTTGGAGTTGTAGTTCACCTGCATCCAGATAGCAGGACTCTCTGTGGGAGTTTGAGTTGTGGACTCAAACCATGATGGATCTGGACCAAACCTGGCCAGAATACTCAATATGCCCAAATGTAAACACTGGTGGGGTTTGGGGAAAATAGACCTTGACATTTGAGAGTTGTAGTTGCTAGAATGTATAGTTCACCTACAACCCAAAAGCATTCTGAAGTCCACTGATGATGGAATTGAACCAAACTTGGCACACACAACTCCCATGACCAACAGAAAACACTGGAAGGATTTGGTGGGCATTGACCTTGTGTTTTGGAGTTGTAGTTCACCTGCATCCAGAGAGCAGAACTCTCTGTGGGAGTTTGAGTTGTGAACTCAAACCATGAAGGATCTGGACCAAACCTGGCCAGAATACTCAATATGCCCAAATGTGAACACTGGTGGGGTTTGGGGGAAATAGACCTTGACATTTGGGAGTTGTAGTTGCTGGGATGTATAGCTCACCTACAATCAAATAGCATTCTGAACGCTGCCAAAGAGAGAATTTGGCCAAACGTCTCACACAGAACTCCATAACCAACAGAAAATGCTGTGTTTTCTAATTGTCTTTGGTGACCCCCCTTGCGACCCACCCAGGGGTCCCGACCCCCAGGTTGAGAAACACTGGTTTAAGCTAAGTAGAGTTGAAGACTTGAATATTTCTTAATTAGAATGTTGTTTGGCTTGTCTGTCTTCCAGTAACGTATCAGATGTGTAGGGAAATGCTTGCAGACTAGCCAGGGTGCAAGCTTATCACATCACTCTGAAGTAGGGCACAACTAAATGTTTGAGTACAGGGCTATGACAGCGGAATCCTCTTAGTGCCTTATGTTGTAGTAGCACTTAGTAAGTCACATAGAGGAGCAGTGTAATGGCAGTCAGGGAAAGCTGTCTTCATTAGCAGAGAAAGTTGCACTGCCGGCTCTTGAGCATCTGCAGGACAGCTTCCTCCGCTGACAGAAATAGCTTTCACTGACACCACTGTATTGCTGTAGCTTCTTCATTCAGGTAACAAAACTATGGCGTCTTTTCCCCCCAAAAAAGATATTTCACAAGTTTGTCAAGTGATGAGTTCTTATAAGTCTTTCCATGAAACAGAAAATGGGGGGTGTGGGGGCAAATGCAGCTATTTTTGCTTTATTTTCAATCTGTACCAAAAGTCTAAAAACACAGTTACCTATAATTAAGTGTAAGGTTTTATTCCAACATTGTGTAGCCTATTTAGAAACACCGAAGACTGTTCTTTTCTAAAGCCTTAAGTTATCTTTAGCAGAAGTTGCTAAATTGCGTACCTTAAAACATTGGCTCTACTGCAGAGTGCATGGAAATAAACGCTTAATGAGCAGTTGTTTGAACAATCAATTTGAATCTTTCTATCCTCTTATGATCAAAATAAGATTTCTTTTTGTTGCCACCATAATAAGCACTATCTTAAGAAGTAAGCCCGCCTAACATTTTTTCATATGTAATTTGCTAGTTGTGCTTTCTTAAGAAATGTACAAAAATCCATGGAAATGTGAATAAAAATTGGGAGACATTCACTTTGATTTGTGCATTTTTGCATCCTATCTGCCTTGGTGTGGTTGGATGGGAAGAGTATGGGACAAATACAGTATGCTTGGCCACGGTGGTACACGCTCTGGTTACGTCCCATATAGATTACTGCAACACTCTCTACCTGGGGTTGCCTTTGAAGACTGTTCAGAAGCTGCAACTAGTCTAATGGACTGCAGCCAGGTTGATAACAGGAGCGGCATTCAGAGAGCGTACAACTCCCCTGTTGTGCCAGCTCCACTGGCTGCCAGTTTGCTACCGGGCACAATTCAAAGTGCTGGCTTTAGCCTTTAAAGCCCTAAACGGTTCGGGTCCTACTTATCTGTCTGAACGCATCTCTCCCTATGAACCATCGAGAGGTTTAAGATCATCTGGAGAGGCCCTGCTCTCGGTCCTGCCTTCTTCACAGGCGCGACTGGCGGGGACGAGAGACAGGGCCCTCTCAGTGGTGGCTCCTCAGCTTTGGAACGACCTCCCTAGAGACATCAGATCGGCCCCCTCCCTCCTGACATTTCACAAGAAAGTCAAGACCTGGCTGTTTGAGCAGGCATTTGCTGATGAAATATAAAGGTTTAATTAGATATATGGAATGACGACGATGTGACGGAAGCTGATTTCAACATGACGCTGAGACTGCAATTGTATGTTTTTGTTAATTTGTTGTTATTTTTTGTTTGTTTGTTTGCTTGTGTTGTATTGAGGGCAGAGACTGCCTTGTGTAAACCATCCCGAGTCGCCTTTGGGCTGATAGGGGCGGTATAGAAACGTGACAAATAAATAAATATGCTTATAAACTCAGTGGCAGAATAATACTTATGTTATGCCTGCAGGAGGTTCTCCGTTCAGTCCACAGCTTTAAAAAGGATGTTAAGTATTTATAATTGGTCCACTCTTATTTAAAAAGGCTTTTCTCCTCTTTGATCAGTGTATGTTAATCTAAATACACATTTTGTTTTGGATATTGGAAACTTTTGTGACTAGCACCAAGCAAGAAGTTAAGGGCTACAATCTTTACACAGTTCTTCAGGTTGGATGTTACACTAATTGAAATGGCAGAAAGTGGAAAATATAGGAGCAATGGCAGCAGATTATGCAACTACAAAAAACGGCGTGGTTGCTCAGAGTAACAATCAAAACACATGAATTTTGAAGAAGGTAAAATAATTGTATTGGTAGTATCCAAGTTGAAACAATCAATCAATGCAATGCAAAAATAAATTGGTGTTAATTCACACTGGTAAAGCTCCAAACTGATGTGGTAAACATATCCATCATAGTAGTGAAGAGTAAATGTTCAAAATGATCCAATGAAGATTTGTAATCCACTGGTGAAATGAAATTATAATCCGCACGTCGTTACGTGCAATAAATGTAGTCCACACTGGATAAGGTGTCGGTGGTGTCCAGGAGTCGTCAAAGGCCGACGACGACGCAGTTGCGTGGGCCCCTCTCACGTTTCGACCAAAGTGGTCTTTCTCAAGGCTGAACGACAGGATAGGGTGGGTGTCCAAAGTAATAGTTGACCAAATACTGTATATCTATATGAAAACATATACAATGTAAATAGACGGAGGCCAAAATCCATAAAGCAACACACTAGCAAATAAGGCATACGTTCATCATATATCTTATAATAAACAGTGTCAAATCATAATATTCAATCATCATAATATATAATATCATAGGGAAGAGGTAAGTATCCATACAGTACAACAGGGTAAATCTCTCCTAGTAAACAAACCAAGAAACCCCGTCAATAGGCTCATTTGGCCATTGACCTTAACCCATAATACCAACCGCATCAGACAATTGGTCAACAAATATTGGGTCATACTTAAGGACATCCCGGGTCTCGCTGAAACCCCTATCATAGCTCACAAACGACCCAGAAACATCAGAGACGTCCTTCATACTCAATTAAAGGAACCTACATACAGAAGCATCCTTACATCTAAGACACATCTTTGCGGACATTGTGCTCAATGTAGCTTCGTGTTCCCTGAGAAACGTATCTTCAATCCTGGCACGGGACAGTTTATTAACTTTCAAGGGTCTTTTTCGTGCAATTCGGATTTCTCCGTGTATGGCCTGGTCTGTCCTTGCGGGAGCGTTTACGTGGGAGAAACGAAACGTCTCCGTCAACGCGTCTCGGAACACCGATCACGCGTCAGAAGATTGTCGGAAGACTCCCCACTGTATATGCATTGCAAACTTAAACAAACATGGACCAGATTCCCTCCAATTATTCAGCCTCCAACGGGTTAAAATTCCCCCGCACGCCAATGCGGAGCAATTACTTAGACATGCTGAAACGGGCTGGATTTTAAAATTAAATTGTGAGCAGCCCCATGGGTTAAATGAAAAATTACGCCTGCATGATCTGATCCTTTAAATCCTACTTTGAATGCTTCCTTCCCACCTCTTTACACCTGTACCTCATTCCTCTAGACTAGATTTAAACCTATTGATTGCTAATTTGATGTGCATTTGCCATGACCACATAGAGAGACACACTTCTCACTCTATGCTTTAGGTACGTCTATTTACCCTGTTGTACTGTATGGATACTTACCTCTTCCCTATGATATTATATATTATATATATTATGATGATTGAATATTATGATTTGACACTGTTTATTATAAGATATATGATGAACGTATAATGCCTTATTTGCTAGTGTGTTGCTTTATGGATTTTGGCCTCCGTCTATTTACATTGTATATGTTTTCATATAGATATATTTGGTCAACTATTACTTTGGGCACCCACCCTATCCTGTCGTTCAGCCTTGAGAAAGACCACTTTGGTCGAAACGTGAGAGGGGCCCATGCAACTGCGTCCTCGTCGGCCTTTGACGACTCCGGGACACCACCGACACCTTATCCAGTGTGGACTACATTTATTGCACGTAACGACGTGCGGATTATAATTTCATTTCACCAGTGGATTACAAATCTTCATTGGATCATTTTGAACATTTACTCTTCACTACTATGATGGAGTGTACCTGGATTTGAACTTGGAATATTATATGAAGGAAGCATGAACTCTGCTACTCTGCTGGGGCCCTTTTCCACTGCAGCTTGCATTGCAATCATTACAGTGTAACATATATGTATTCTATTCATTACAAGAGGGTTTTTCATTGACCAACTTTCAGCCATGAATTTAAGGTTATTTAGTCACCACAAATGTTGCACCTTTTAGTAGTGGGACATCACTCCACTGAAACAAAACAATGTATTATTTATTATCTGCTGCACATTGTTAGTTGCAATGAAACATTTATGGGAACATAGGGAATATGGAGTGTAGTGGTCCTTCTCCTCTTATTCTCATTCTTATTCTTTCCCCTTCTGTTCTTCCTCCTTGCCTGGGAGGTGTGAGGAGGGAAATACCCTTTAATCTCCACCCCTTTCCTCACCTCAGGTTTGGGGCTTGGGCCAAACCACCGAGGCAGGGAAGAAGGGATCCTTCCAGGCTTTCCCCACATTGGAAGGGAAGGTAAGAGGGGCAATGAATGATCCTCCTCCCCTCCTCTACCTAGTGGCTTCTCTCTCCACCCACTTCCTTCATAACACACCTCCCCTGCCCTCCCTCATTTTACCACTCCACATATAGAGTTTACCACATCAGTTTGGAGCTTTACCAGTGTGAATTAACACCAATTTATTTTTGCATTGCATTGATTGATTGTTTCAACTTGGATACTACCAATACAATTATTTTACCTTCTTCGAAATTCAGAAGTTTATGCAAACCTGTATTTCATTTCTATATAATTCATTACCATATCTTAACAGGTTTTTTATTTTTAAAATCACATCCGAAACAACTTGAGAAACTGCAAGTCGTTTATGGTGTGAGAGAATTGGCTGTCTGCAGAGATGTTGCCCAGGTGACTCATGGATACATTACCATCCTGTGGGAGGCTTCCCTCATGTCCCTTCATGGGAAGCTGGGGTCAACAGACAGGAGCTTACCCCATCTGAACCACAGACCTTCAGGTCAGCAGTTCAGCCAGCAGAAAGATTTAATCGATTGCACCACCGCAGCTCCCTGATCTTAATAATATAATAATAAAACTTTATTTATACCCCGCCACCATCTCCCCAAGGGGAGGCCAAGCCCAATGACATATAATAAACAACACAACAGCAAATAATAAAACAATACAATCAATATAACGTACATATAAGCAATAACAGGCCAGATGTGAAATTTTAAAGTTTTAAAATAAATAAACACTGGATGCGAACAGAGCTAGAATGTATGTAACAGGAAGGTTTTAAAGGATAATGTGAGACAGGCAACCCCACAGGTAATTAAAGTGCTTCTGAGGACATTTTGCAAAGAATCGATCACAGCAGGGTGTTATTTACTTTATTCAGAGAAGGCACATTGGAACAGCCACGTTTACAGGCTCGTCCTAAAAATTGCCAATGGCTTGTCTGATATCCTTGGGGAGCGAGTTCCAGAGCCGGGGGACACTACAGAGAAGGCCCTCTCCCTCGTCCCCATCAAACGCGCCTGCGAAGGCGGTGGGAGCGAGAGTAGGGCCTCTCCAGATGATCGGAGAAATTGCCTGGGTTCGTAGACAGAGATGCGGTCATGCAGGTAGGCAGGTCCCAAACGGTTCAGGGCTTTGTAAGTAAGAACCTGCACCTTGAATTGGGACCGGAAGATGAATGGCAGCCAATGGAGCTCCTTAAACAGGGGGGTTGACCGCTTAACAGTGGCCCTATGAGATACTATTCTTGGAAAGCACTTGTGTTTGAACTGAGCAGAACTGCTGTTAAAGTTGCAGTGGAAGTTGCACATCCAAATTTGCCCATTGGTCAGTGGGAGTGGTAGATAAGATTCACGATTATCAAGAGACTGTATTTACACCTCTTGAAAGTGTTGAACTCCTCATGAAAAGGCCAAAGGAAGATGTGCCGATATATGTCACGAACAAGATGCAAGCCATAGTTTTATTTATTAAATGTTTGTATTGCGGACATTAATCACAGAAACAGAGCTAATGTCGTAACCAGTAGAGCAGAAACATAGAATTGTGGGACAATGGGTGGAGAGGTAATCTTCAAATTATTCGGAAGCTTTAGTACTCCTATAGAAAATAGTGGGAACTGGAGTCTAGTGTCCTGTTTATTCTCCCTCTTTTCAGATAAATGCACAGCTGCGATGGCCTCAATCTCAAGAAAACTCCAGCATTTCATTGGTTTCTTTAGTCCCCTTTTTCCAAAATGTTTTAACCACCTTAGAAGTTCACCAAACATGGAAGGAGGTTTCTTTCTGCGTCTTGCATCTCCAACATTCCCCCCTTTGGGATTTATCAATTTTAGCCAGAAACCAACAAAATGATTACCAAAATAATTAAGAAAAACCCAGAAATGTGCTGTTTGGGTATTTTTTTTCAGGAGAAAATTGGCAAGATGATGTAGAAATTTGCCTATATAGTTATGTGGCAGCGAGAATTATTATGGCAAGATCATGGAAGAGGGAAAAAGAACTACTTATTAAGAATTGGAGAAGAACAATTGTATAATATATCCAAATGGCCAAGATCTCCAATGGCTTAAGGCAGTGGTTCTCAACCTGTACAGGTCCCCAGGTGTTTTGGCCTTCAACTCCCATTGATCCTAACAGCTGGTAAACTAGCAGGGATTTCTAGGAGTTGTAGGCCAAAACACCTGAGGACTCACAAGTTGAGAACCACTGTCTTAAAAAAAGGAAACAAAGAATTCGTTAGAAGATGGAGACTGGCTTTTGGTTACTTTAAAAAAAGTAGACAAAATTGATTTTGAGATAGCCAAATGGGATTTATTAGTGTAATGAGGACAGATTTTTATTAGACACTAGTTCCATATAGGGTGCCGTCGGAAGTCATGGTTGGTGGTTCACGAGTGGGACTGGGAGGTGGTGGGACTGGGGAAACAATACTTGATTGTTGAATCTTGAAGATTGTATGTCATCGTTTTTCTCATATATCACAATAAAAAATTATACATAACAAAAGAAAGAAAACCCCAGCCAACTTTGTTGGACAGTAGTGAACAACAGGTTGTGGCTGTATAAACAGTTACCATATTCATTTAAAGGCATAGATGTACCAGGAGATGTAGCACCTTTGAGTTTGAAAGAGACAGGTAACATAGGCTTTCATAGACTCAAATCGATTCCATCAGATACATAGAGTGCAGTGCCTTTGGTGAAAAGCTTTGGTGAAAAAGTGATAAATTCAAGTTTCAATTTAAAATGTTCCTTTCAAAATGTTCATTTAAGAACAAGAGGGTAATTAGGCCTCCAGTTGCTAGACTTTGACTCTTATCACTGCGATTGATGAGAATTGTAATCCAACAACATTGTGAAATATATATGATCCCAATCAGTGATGTGCATACATAAGGTTCCTGCAGATTTCCACACCCTATCTTAGGCTCTTTCTACACCACCATATAAAAACCAGATTATCTGCTTTGAATTGGATTAAATGACAGTGTAGACGAAGATAATCCGGTTCAAATCAGATAATGTGGTTGTCTACTTTCATAATCTGGATTATATGGCAGTGTAGAAGAGGCTTTAGAGATGTGTCTTGCACAAGTCAACAGCCATAGTGCTTTTCAAAATCACCTAGCGATCTACGAGCTGTGAGAACCAAATTTACTTCTCACGCTTTAAAGAGAATATCAGGAACTACATTGTAGCCGCAGCTATATTCTTAGGCAGAAGGTTAGTTTTCACTGGCTGGGAGACAGGATGTAGACAGTGATACCTATAGCTTTATCCTAGAAGTAAACCATTATATTCTAGAGAAGAATATTTTCTAGAATATAATGGCTGCTTTGGGAGGCAGCAACTAAAAGTAAGTCCAAAATCTTTCCCTAAAATCTTCATCCACTGAATACACCAGTCCACATGGATGTACATTTCTCAGATAGATGTAGTGCTTTCAAATTGACTGGTATAGTTTACCATTAAAAGGTGAAAAAAGCAGTCTTTAAAAAAATGTATGTCTCTTGACTTTTTAAAAAAATGCTAAAACCACTACTCAAGCTGGAGTTTTTCTATAGTCACTAAATGAAGTGATCCTACAGAAAGGCTTCCATAGCTTCCATAGAAAACTCTACACTGGGATTTGAGGCAATTGCACTTTTGGTAAACCTGTTGCATTCTTTAATGCAGTGTTTTTCAACCTTTTTCGAGCCGCAGCACATTTTTTACATTTACAAAATCCTGGGGCACACCACCAACCAAAATGACACAAAATGACACTCTAACAGTAATACAGTAATACATATAATTAATATGTTTTTAAATGTATTTATACACTCAGTGTGAAACCTGGGCCTGTTTTGATGAACACAACATAGATATCCTGGCAGGAATGGCCGAAAGACACAAACTTCCCACACAGAACTCCCATAACCAAGAGAAAATACTATAAGAGTTTGGTGGGCATTGACCTTGGGTTTTGGAGTTGTAGTTCACCTATATCCAGAGAGCACTGTGGACTCAAACAATGTTGGATCAGGACCAAACTTGGCATGAATACTCAATATGCCCAAATGTGAACACAGATGGAGGTTGGGAGAAATAGACCTTGACATTTGGGAGTTACAGTTTCTGAGATTTAGAGTTAACACACAATCAAAGAGCATCCTGAACTCTTGCAACAATGGAATTGAACCAAACTTGGCATATTGAAACTCTCATGACCAACAGAAAGTACTGAAAGGGTCTGCTTGGGAATTGACCTTGAGTTTGGAAGTTGTAGTTCACCTACACCCAGAGAGCACTGTGGACTCAATGTTATGTTGTTGTTTGTTTTCTATCCAGAATCACAATGTTGGAGGGAGGCTCACCACTTTAGGGTCCCTAAAACAGGCATGGGAAAACTTCAGCCCTCTGGGTGCTTTGGATTTCAATTCCCACCATTCCTAACAGCCTGAGGCCCTTTCCTGCTTAAATGGCGAGGGGGGGGAGGAAAAGGGCCTGAGGCTGCCAGGAATGGTGGGAGTTGGAGTCCAAAACACCTGGAAGGTCCAAGTTTGCCCATGCCAGCTTTCGACAGAGACCTCTTCCTCCCCCTTCCCTTCGCGCCCGTTCTTCCCCCTCCTGCCAAACACTTACTTTTTCTTCTACACTGCCGCTTCTGCCGCCATTTAGATCCGAGGGGCCAGCGTGTGTGTTCAGGAGGGGAGGAGGGAGGGAGGAAGACGAGACCCATGCGGGCGCTACTGCGCACTCGCCCCAGAGCAAAGCGAGGCAAAGTGAGCAGAGCGAGGCTGGGAAGAAGGGAGCCCGAGTGGAGAAGAAAAAGTGTTCGGCAGGAGGGGGAAGAAAGGGTATTGGAGGTTCCAATTTCCCACGGCACACCTGATGATCGCTCGCGGCACTGGTTGGGAAACACTGCTCTAATGAAGCAAATGAACTCAAAGGTGACTTTGAACCTCATCTGATTCCACGTCTGGCCCCCTTACTGGCACATTCATGGAGGAATTCCACAAGGAGTCTGAGAAAGCCTGGGCATTTAAGCACACAATGCAAACGTTAGCTTATGGTTATCTTAGAAAATTCTTTACTTTTCTACAGGACGTTCATATGCAATTCTTTACACCATTCACATGTTTGAAAATTATGTAGGTGTCCCCAATATGCAAGGACCCAGTTTAAACATTCCAAAGCAGAAAAAAAACAAAGACCGCATAAGAGTTAACCCAAGTAAATAAGAGAAACACTGGTTTGACACGGATTAATACACCAAATTTGGAAAATGTAAACCGCTGACTCGAGTTGTGACATTGCTTCCCCTTTTCATTCTTTACGTGGCTTAAATATGCAATAAAAGAAACATGTCAATCCTTAGAAAAATGCGTGAGCATTACCAACCTTTGAAAAGCAACACTGATTGAATATGTCCACAATCAGTTTAATAAGGATTACTAACAAAACAAGTATTAAGATTGCACCGAAAACATTTTGTCAAGAGTGCTTCATTAGTCCCTTCAAATGTGTTCACTGGCACCTGCATTGGGAAAAAAAGTGTTTTCAAAATACATCCATACTAGATTAGGAACAGGCCCCACTGAACATAGTGGGGCTGATCTTTGGGGTTGCATACATACGTCACTTTAGGTTCAGTATTATGTGTAGAGCCAAATCTACTGTTTCATCCTCATCTTAAGTATTTGCAGCATTCTCTCCCTATGGTTGAAATTGATAGGATTTTAGTTAGCTGAGACTAACTATCTATTCATTTTAATGGGTCTGCTCCAAAGTAAGACTAACCCTCCGTTTTGTTGTATGTGAGAATGTTAATGTGCTCCACTCTCTAGAGCAGGCCTGGGCAAACTTTGGCCTTCCAGGTGTTTTGGACTTCAACTCCCACAATTCCTAACAGCCTCAGGCCCCTTCTTTTTGCCCTCAGCCGCAAGCGGCTGAGGGGCAAAAAGAAGGGGCCTGAGGCTGTTAGGAATTGTGGGAGTTGAAGTCCAAAACACCTGGAGGGCCAAAGTTTGCCCAGGCCTGCTCTAGAACAAGCATGGGATAAATGGCAACATACTACTTACCCCAGTCTAGGGATTGTTTGGAAGTTAGAGGTGTGCGAAACGGCAGAAATCAGTTGTGTTTTTTGTTCTGTTTTCGCTGCCTCCCCCCCCCCTTTGTTTTTGGGAGTATTTTTCCCAAAACAGAATCTGAACTCTGGATCCCGAATTACGAATCCGAACGGCCCCCCTCCTAATCTCCAAGAATCCTCCCCAAAACAGAATGCACTCGAAAGGAGGTTTAGCACAACGGTTAAATCAGCAGCTGCTAAAGATCTGTCAATCAAAGAGAAGTTCGAACTCCGTGTTGGCGTAGGCAGCCAACCGTCAGCCCTGCCCACTGTTTAGCTAAGCAGTTCGAAAACAGCTTTAGCTGTAATTAGAGAAATTAGGTACCGCTAATTTAAAAAACGGGGGAGGTTTTTACAAGGCCATAAAGAGAAAGACCAGATGCTGGAATGTGGAAATCCTGACAAGCTCTTCGTCATATGAGGCTGGCGCAACAGCACCCCGTGGCACGACACAAGAACCTCCTGTGTGTTTGTCTGCGTATGTCAATACAAAGTGGCATTGAATGTTAGCCGTCTATATGTACTTGTGATGCGCCCTGAGTCCCCTTCGGGGTGAGAAGGGCAGAATATAAATAAAGTGTTATTATTATAAAAATTGGAATGAAAACTGAACAAAACCAGAATGGATTTCTGCCATTTTGCACCCCCCCAATTTGGAAACTTAAGCATCTAGTTGTGAGTCTGGGTCATAGTTATTTATGCACAACAAAATCAAATGGCATAATAGTGGCGGGTTAAACCACTAAACTGCAGAACTTGCCGACTGGAAGGTCCGTGGTTGGAATCCACGGGACAGGGTGAGCTACTGTAAGCCCCAGCTTCTGCCAACCAAGAAGTTCAAACACATTGAAATGTGAGTAGATCAATAGGTACCGCTTTGGCGGGAAGGTAACGGCACTCCATGCAGTCATGCCATATGACCTAGGTGACGTCTATGGACAACGCCAGCTCTTCAGCTTACAAATGGAGATGAGCACCACACCCCAGAGTCGGAATTGACTAGACTTAATGTCAAGGGGAAACCTTTACCTTTACTTCAACATTCATTGGCATCATCATTTGTAACAGTACAACAAAAGAAAGGGATGTTTTAATTGTGTGTCGTGCTGGTCATCATAGTACAGGGTGCAAATTCCAAAGAATTGGAGGAGCACTTGCTTATGTTCCTGTCCTCTACATGCAATCCCTCTGCCAAAGTATACTCTTCAAACATTTTAGTTCAAGTTGCACTCGAATAGAAACAGAACCCTCTTTGTTGCTTTTTTTAAAATAGGAAGAACCCACACACAAACACGTAACGTACATATTTCCCCATTTTAAGTTGTGAACAAAATCTGTTCAAGCAGGTTCTTGCATGATGTGCCGCAAAGACAGAATGAGATGTACAATTCAAGGAGCAATTTCAAGAGGAAAGGTTGTCGCCATCACTGAACAGGTCGTCTTCAGCTGCGGAGAGAGCCTGCCTTGGCCACAGTGTCACAATCGGCTGGAGAACAGCAGGAAACCCTGTTGATCAACCACTTTCGAAAGCGGCGTATATGGATTTCTAGAACTCGAAGGAAGTTCCCTTTTTCAATGAGAACTCAATGAGAAAAATGACTGGAAGAAAGGAAAATCCCCAGGCTGTCTTACTTTACATAAAAAGGGGGTATTTAATGTATAGATGCAACATTACTGAAGACGGAAATTTGTAACACTGCAAGCACCAATCGGCGACAGCCAAGATTTAAATGAAAATCTTACAAATAGTGTTTTAAAAGAGCGTACCTAATAGGCAGCATGTTCACGAAACTATCTTCACTACGCTCCAAATTGCACTTGTATGCACCGTCTTGTTATAAATACAGCAGCCTTGAGCTACGGTCCACATGCCACAAACAAATATCCACCAGCATTTCCAAGATTTTTGTTTGTTCGTTCGTTTTCGTTTCAATTATCATGGTAGTGTTTTGGAGAACCGCAAAAGGAGTCTAACTAGTTACGAGAGTAATAATGATATCATCTAGCATTGATAAACAAAACAAAATAGTTATTTTCAAATGAGTACGATTGTAGAGCAGGCCTGGGCAAACTTCGGCCCTACAGGTGTTTAGGACTTCAACTCCCACAATTCCTAACAGCCGGTAGGCTGTTAGGAATTGTGGGAGTTGAAGTCCAAAACACCTGGAGGGCCGAAGTTTGCCCAGGCCTGTTGTAGAGCCTCTATGCATAATGTATTCACCTATCTGGTCACTCTGTATCTTGACTCAAGTGTACCTGTATCATGTGAATATATGATATGTATTATCATTTTGGTTCCATTATTTTGGGCTATAGTAATATGGAGTCGCACAGTATTTATTTTATTTCCATAGATTATGGATTATTGATCGTGGACGCCCAATATTTGACTTGTATATGGAGACTTCGTCTTGAAAAAGCCTCTTGATAGGCTAAACGGATCAGGCCTAGAACCTTTTACCGTCGATGGTCTCATCCAGCGTCCCCCGCAATGGAGTTCGTATTTTATAAACGCCATCTCCCTCCACCTATTGGCATGTATATTTCTACCCTCTGGAGTCAACGATAATACATCGTATTCAGCCTTGAGTCTCCACAACATCAGGACAGTCCTACCAAGCTATATTCTGTGGCGAACATTCATCTACCCTCCGCCAAACCGGATTTTCCGGCGGCATAATGTGCCTTATACACCTTTGGAATTACACTTGAAGCCATGGCTAACGTAAACAAGACTCCTTTCTCTTTGGAGCCAGCGGTATTACATTGGACTTAAGTCTCCAAACGGAGCCCAAAGAGTTAATAACACACCAATTATGTAGATTGCAATAATCTTATATTCGTTTAGCACGACTCTATTTTTCTGTCTTTTGCATGCATAAATAATCATTCAGTATAACAAAATACTAATGTACAGTGTAACATCAATGAAGTTATTTCACGCCTCTTGTTATTACAGTTTGTCTTTTTTTTTTTGGGTCTCAAAAAATTAGCATATTTCTATTTCAGTTGGTCCCAAATTATGTACTCACGCGGGATGGTCCCTCAAAATATAAACAGTCCATATCAACAAACGTGATCCTTTCGGCGCTCCTCACGGTCGACAATTGAATAGATATCCGCGCTGAATCGTTTCGCCCTCCGGGGCTTCTTCTGGACCGGGGACTCTTTTCCACTGTCGTAGGCATTTCTTAACCCAAAGTAGTGCTTCTTAGTAAATAAATATCAAATATGGTGAGGCTCAATGCCTTCTGCTCAAATCATGGACCTGTTGATATGGACTGTTGATATGGACTGTTGATATTTTGAGATATAAAGCATACTGATTATTTGATTTGGTTTGAACACTTGGACGCTCGAAAGGGACCATCCTGCGTGAGTACACTTTTGGGAGAAATCCCCCCACAAACCGTAATAACAAGAGGCCTGAAATAACTTTATTGATGTTACACTGTGCATTAGTATTTTGTTATATTGAATGATTGATTATTCATGCAAAAGACACCAAAACAGAGTCGTGCTAAACGAATATAAGATTATTGCAATCTACATAATTGGTGTGTTATTAACTCTTTGGGCTCCATTTGGAGACTTTAGTTGTAAAGAGGAACCACTACTGTTTTGTTATGTTATTACATTGGACTTAGCCTCGAGTCTCCACATTATCAGGGCATTCTTGCCAAGCCATTTTCTGTGAAGGACATTTATTTATTCTCCACCAAACCGGTTTTTCTGGCGATATAATCCGCCATAAATTTGCTTGGGACGACAGCGTTTGGAGCCACGGCTACCGTAAACAAGACTCCTGGAGAGGTACCATCCACTTGGGCGGATCATGCTTTAAAGAACTTTGTTTGTTTACTCAATGTTGAAGAATAATTATGTAATTTGTTATATGTGAATTATATGTATTTTCTTATTGCATAACGGGAGTGAAACATTGGAACTCCGAATATAATAACATTATCTCTAAAATCATACTAATTTTGAAAAGAATTATTTTGTTTTGTTTATCGATGCTAGATCATATCATTACTCTCGTAAGTAGTTGCGATTTACCTATTCACATTCTATAGCCCCCCGACCCTCCGCTTTGAGTGTTTTGGAGAACCCAACAGTTAGGCTTCTGTATACTAATGTGCAGCAGAACGAATACAGCACAGATCTATGGGAACTGGTTGAGTTTGTAAAGTATTCGCACCTAAAAAAAATTAAAATGAAGTATAATGCTTTTCAATATAGCCCATGTCAGTGGGTCCCTGTTTTCTATAGTTAGGATAATGTGACTATTTGAGGCCTGCTGGGGTTGTTTGCTTTTTAAAATAATAGTCTTTATGTTAATGTTCTCCCAGTTCTTATTATCAGAGACACCTATTCTACTGGAAACAAACTGACTCTCCAGACTGGATCCAAATGAACCAAACACCCAGCAAGTACATTTCTTTTATATCAAATTCACACTTTCAGGCATATATAGCTGGGTATTTCACTAATCTTTGGTAGATGAAGAAAATGTAATTGCAGACTCAAGTTTCTGCAGCAAGCTTTAGAATTATACCATCGACAGAACTGGGGACCGAGCCACTTGATTCCAGTTGGGCTACTACATTGTAGCTTGAGATCATTCAGCTCGAGATCATTCAGTTTTGATCTGTAACTTCCCTTTGCGGTTACACTATACATTGCTATCCTATCCAGTTTAAACCATATTCATAAAGTTGTTTTTAATGCAACAAGGAGGGGATGTCAACAGTCTATTTAAACAAAGTTCATTGGTACATCAGTAAGAAATCCTATGGAGTTTTCTCTCAAAGTATATAAAGATTAATACATTCTGTACAGGTTGGTTGGTGTCCGGTTATGAAGTAAACACTGTAACAAATTGTTCATAAAGCATTGTTTGTTTTTTTAAAACAGGCCCTACTTTTGTGGTGATGTGTGTGTGTATGTGTGTGTCTATTGGAAGTCTTCCGCCAGTCGTCTCTATAAAGAGGTGGTGTCTTTAGTTTGAAGTGAGCACACAGTATTCTAGCAAAGGAAGGAAGAGGCACTTTTGATTGGCTGGCTGGTAATCCTAGACATCCCTTTTTCAGTGTAATGTTATATCTCCAACACTAGATGGCGGTGCTGCATCAGAAGATCACTGTAGTTAGGGGTTTTTTAGGCACTTGGCTGCACATTTTCCAAGGCAGTGCCCAGTTCTCTGTTATGTCATCAAAATTGGTTTCTGCCGCATCTCCAGAATATCTAAATGGGAAAAAATTAGAAAGCATAATGGTCAGGAATCAGCTGTTAAGTTTCTTCTACTACAGTAATACCTTGACCTAAGAGTTTAATCTATTCCATGATCGAGCTGTTAACAAACCGCTCTTATCTCAAAGTGAATTCAATCCATTCCGGTCCCCTGAAATCTCCTCCCCCATTCTTAGTACATGTTTTTAAATAAGAAAATGTACAGTATTTTCCGGGGTACTAGACGACATTTTAGGCCTGGAAAATCTTAAGAAAAGCTGGGGGCCGTCTAGTATGCCGGGTATAAAATTAAAATAATAATAATTAAAACAATAAAATCCAACTACCTTAGGAGGGAGGGAGGGAGGAGGAGAGCGGAGGGAGGGCACGGGGAGGAGGAGCGACTTTGCATTCAGCGCCTCCGTAGTTTCTTGACTCCTTTGTTGGGTTCAGCGAGCCATGGCCGTGCCTTGAAGCAGGGGCTGCCACCGGCTGCACCAAAGCAGCAAAGAATTCCTGCCTTCTCAGACAGCTCCAGAGCACCCTCGCCATTGCACTGGCAATCCTGGGCTTTAGCCCTCTTGGAGAGAGGGTGCACACATTGGTGGCTCAAGGAAGTCCTCAAGCCCGAAGACAGAGGGAAGGCACGGCCTGAAGGTGGAGACGGGGCCAGCGCCAAGCCCTCTGCCTCTTCCTCACATGCCTCCAGCATGGAGGGGCTCGGGATGGACGACGTGGGAGTGAATGCCGGCGGAATAGCAAGCCTTCCTCATTAGTGTTGTTATTACTACTACTATTATTGAGACTATTATTGAGATTGGGTGGCTATCTGTCAGGAGTGCTTTAATTGTGCTTCTCCTGCATGAAGGTAGAAGGGTGTTGGACTAGATGGCCCTTGAGGTCTCTTCCAACTCTTTATTAATATTAATGTTATTATTGCTATTATTATTATTGAGGCTGGGTGGCCATTTGATTATGCTTCTACTACATGAAGGCAGAAGCGAGTTGGACTAGATGGTCTTTAGAGGTCCCTCCCAACACTATTACTATTGTTATAATTAATTTCTAGGGGGGCGCTGAGTAAAAAAAATTCTGGAAAGGGGGTGGTAGGCCAAAAAAGTTTGAAAACCACTGGCTGAGTGGGCTTCAGAAAACTTTTTCCTGTTAACCAATTTTTATGACTCCAAAATTGAGCTAAGGGGACCCCATTTGGGGTCAGGGCCCACAGTTTAAGAAACCATGGCCTAGAGCAGTGGTTCCCAAAGTGGGCGGTACCACCCCCTGGTGGGCGGTGAGGCAACCTAGGGGGGCGTATTCTGCCTGGAAAATGTTTATATAACCCTGGATATATAGGATAAATAGGTCTAAAAATAAAACATTTACTGTTAAAAAATCAGCATAGTGTGTTTGATCCTCATGTTCTCCCCCTTATTTATGTGTTAACCCTTAACTGTTTGTCTTGTAATATGTGTTTCTCTGTTATGTTATAATTCAGCTGTAAACCGCTCCGAGCCTCCGGGGAGTGGCGGTATAAAAGTTTGAATTATATTATAAATAAATAAATAAATATGCAAAGTTTGCTAACCAGGCTGATTTTTCTTTTTATGAAGTACAGCTGAAGCATCTTCTGCAGAGTCCACGGTAAATACTGCTCACTAGATTCATGTAAATGTCTAAAACTAGGTGACATTCAGGGGGAAAAAATGAGATACCCCAACATTGAGCTAAGGGGATCTCCTCTAGGGTCAGGTTCTACGATTTAAGAGGCAGTGAACTATATGAAGGAAAAATAAGTCTAACTTCACTCCTTTCTAACAATGGGCTGTTGGGGGGGGGCACATTGAAAAGGCTGCATCTCACGTACTTTATTTATTTATTTAGAAGATTTGTACCCCACCTTTCTCTACCCTCGAAGGGGGACTCAGGGCTGCTTACATCGGCAATAATTCAATGCCCCACAGTACAATCAATAAAAAACAGTTACATAGTAAATACCAACATTCAACAGATTAAAAACCATTTAAACTGCAAAAAAATCTGTGCTCTAAAGTCACCAATTAAGCCAATTTACAGTCCATTTCTATATTTCTCATCCTTTTACTGACCACCTGTTATCCTACTGTCTAACCAAATGCCTGGTCCCATAGCTATGTTTTTAGTTTTTTTCCTAAAGGAAAGGAGGAAGGAAGTTGACCTAATTTCACTGGGGAGTGAGTTCCGCAGGCGAGGGGCCACCACCGAGAAGGCCCTGTCCCCCGTCCCCAACAAGTGAAATTGCAACAAAGATGGGATCGAGAGCAGGGCCTCCCCGGAAGATCATAAATTTTGAGGTGAGACATACGGGGAGATACGTTCGGACAAGTAAGCTGGGCCAGAACCGTGGGCCAGAACCGTATGCCACATGATGTAGACCAGGGGTGCCCACACTTTTTCAGCACGCGAGCTACTTATAGTAAAACCAAGTCAGAAAGATCTACCTACCTTCTCAAGGCTGGAGAGGGGCAGGGGCGGGGCTTGGTGCAACCTGGCGCCGCCCCTCCTCTGGCTTCTGCTCTACCAGCAGCTTCTCCAGGCTTGAGGATGGCAATGCCAAGCCAGTGGTGGCATAGGTAGCACAAGGCTGGCTTGGCATTGCCATCCTCAAGCCTGGAGAAGCTGCTGGTAGAGCGGAGCCAGAGGGCGGGAGGCCGCACCAAGCCCCGCCCCTCCTCTGGCTTTGGGCTCCCAGCAGCATCTCCAGGCTTGAGGATGGCAATGCCAAGCCAGTGGTGACATAGCTAGCACAAGGCTGGCTTGGCACTGCCATCCTCAAGCCTGAGAAGCTGCTGGGAGTGCGAGGAAGCTGGGGAGGGGCGAGGCTTGGCGCGGCCTGGCTCCGCCCCTCTGAGAAGCGCCCCATCCGGCTCGGATCGACCTCCCTTGGTCCCGGGATCAACTGGTTGATCGCGATTGACTTCCTGGGCAGCCCTGATGTAGATATTAAAAGTAAGTCTTCACTGCAAGTGTGCCTGTGCTCCCTGTTCTGTATTTTTTTAAAATGCTGAAATGTTGAACCTGATTGGTTTTTGGATAACAATCAGTGGCAGACTCGACTGGAAATTTCTCCTGCACGAGTCCTCTTTATACAGAATGGGAGGAACCCTTCCACACCCAGCATTCATTTCAGTAACTTCCAATTTCTCCAATTCCAAAATACAGACAAGAGTTCACCTGTTAAGATTCGATGCATTGGCAACGTGACATAAGTTAAGTGTGCATAGAGTAGGAAGTTTTCGTCTGTCCTGTTCAGCTTCAGCCATGAGCCCACAAGAGACCTTCCTGTTCCAGACAGAGACCGTGACCGGAGGTTGCTTGCGTTGTGCAAATCTGTCACAGCAAAACAAACATTGGGGGAAATAAGATTATTATCCATACACATGACCGCAGACTCCCTGAATGAGTCTGTCCTAGACAACACAGCTTTCCCCAACAGGCAGCCAGCTTCTTCTGGAAACGTACAGGCAAGATAGGGAAGTCTTCTCCAAGATCTCTTTGTCACCATCAGGAGACATAAACACACGGTCACAAGATGACTACTATCCCACACTCATATTTTTGTGACTGGGAGGGGAGTGGAGAGAATCCAAGTAAGTATTCACAAACACACACAACAATGTAAGTTATTTTTCAAATTCTTCCATATTCATCCTGTCAAAAATATTAACATGTCCAGAAGACATTCTTCTCCCATTACCATCTATGGGAGAAATACATTATGCAGAGAGGCCCTGATAACAGAAAGCCCTCCTGAAAAAGCTGCAATCAACACTAGTCTCACTTCCTTTTTTGTGGCAAATTGAACATTTAGGGGGGGGAAATCAGCAAATATTTCTGCATGTAGTAACTAATACTTTTTACACAGTGTGATACAAGTTGAGTATCCTTTATCCAAAATGCTTAGGGTCAGAGATGCTTTGGATTTTGGATTTTTAAAAAAATAATAATTTTGGAATATTTGCATAAACATAATAATAATAATACTTTATTTACAGTATAACCCGCATCCATCTCCCCAAACAACAAATCAGAAAAAATAAAAAATATCAAAAACATCAGAAAACAATAAACACAATAAACTAAATACATCTTTGAAAACACAACAACATAGGTGAATCTAAAACAGAAACGACAGGGCAAACAGAAACGAAAATGCGAGATCTTGGGGATGGGACCTTCATAAACCAGCTTGAACCCTTCACTCCTCGGGGGAGGCCCTCCTTTCGCCCCTGCCAGTCTCACAGACTTGTCTGGTGGGCAAAAGGGAGAGAGCCTTCTCCTCTGTGGCCCCCCAACTCTGGAACTCCTTGCACTGGGAATGTGGCGCAGCTGGCTAAATGTCAGCTGCATAAGATCTCTCTGACCAGTAGGTCATGAGTTTGAGGCCTGCCCGGGTTGAGGTGGGTGCTCGGCCTTTAAGTGTAGCCTGTTGTCGACCTTTGCAACCCGAAAGACAGTTGCAGCTGTCAAGTAGGAGATAAAGGTACCACATTAAGTGGGGAGGCAAACATTTATGAGGCCATAAAAAAAAGATTCCAGTCACGCTGAGGAATGCGGAAGGAACAGCGAGGGACGCTGGAACGCTGAGATGAGTGCGTCAGCTCCCCCTGGTGGCCAGATTTGCCTCTGTTCATTTATATGTTTGTTTATATGTATGTAATATGTAATATGTCAAAATGTATGTGCTGTACTTTGAAAAAACGGCAGGGATTGTCTGCTTGTATGTGTACCTGTAATCTGCCCTGAGTCCCCTTCGGGGTGAGAAAGGCGGAATATAAATAAAGTACATAAATAAATAAATTAGGAAAGCCCCCACTCTGGAGACCTTTAAAAAACACTTTAAAACCTGGCTTTTCCACTGTGCCTTCTGAGATTAGTCATAATTTTTACCGTTGCTCTCCTTAATGTCCCCGCTCTTTTTGAAGTCCATGCCCCCGTGTTTACATGTGCTCTCTCTCGCAAAGAAGCTACTCCACTTATCTCACCCTGACTTTTAAACATTTTTTATTTGTGCATGGGGCCCGCCTTGTCATTTGTGATTTTAGATATCTATTTGTATATTGTTCTTTATTTATATGTATGTTTTTTCATTGTTTACTGTTGATGTTTTGATTTTTGGTTTTGTTGAAATTTGTTATCTGGGCTTGGCCTCATGTGAGCCGCCCAGAGTCCCCATTGGGGAGATGGTGGCGGGGTATAATTAAAGATATTATTATTATTATTATTATGGGATCCAAGTCTAAACATACATTTATGTTTTGTATGTACCTTAGTCACCTGAAAGTAATTTTATACATAGTATATTTTATCAATCTTCTACATGAAACAAAGTTTGTGGTATTGAACCATCAGAAAGCAAAGATGTCACTATCTCAGCCAGCCATGTGAACTGTTTCTTTGTGTGTTGTTTTGTTTTTCTTGTTGTTTTTTTGGATTTTAGAGCATTTTGGATTTTCATATAAAGGACATTCAATCTGTCCTTGACACGAAGAGTGCTTTAAACCAGTGCTACTCAAAGTGGTGGTCCATGGACCAGAATCAGCACCAGGAATGTGGCGCCGCTGGCTGCATAAGATGGCTGCACTGACCAGAAGGTCATGAGTTTGAGGCTTGCCCGGGTTGAGGTGAGCTCTCGGCCAATTTGTGTAGCTTGTTGTCGACCTTTGCAACCCAAAAAACAGTTGCATCTGTCAAGTAGGAAATTTAGGTACCACTTTGAGTACCTAAATTAGGTACCATAAATCTCCAGCAAGTACACACACAAAAAAGAATGAAGAAATGCAACAACTCCCCCTGGTGGCCAGAAACTGGAATGTTAAATTGCCTCTATGTATGTTGTATGTCAATGGCATTGAATGTTTGCCTGTATATGTGCATTGTAATCCGCCCTGAGTCCCCTGCGGGGTGAGAAGGGTGGAATATAAATTATGTAAATAAATAAATAAATAAAATCAGGGCCCTTTCACACAGTCATATAACCCAAAATATCAAGACAGAAAATCCCTTAATATCTGCTCTTAACTGGAATATATGGCAGTGTGGACTCAGATAAACCTGTGTGGAAGGGCCTGCAGTCCATGAACTGTGGGCTTTCTGTCTGCAGCAGTTCCCAGGAGAGGAAGAAAACTGTAAACAATGGACAGAAATGTGGTATTGGTTTCAGGCACACCAAGGGGGAACCTGCTGGTTTTTCACACAGGATAACTTCAGAAGCACCTGTTTAAAAACATTTTTAAAATAAACTAGTTCATTTTATCTCTTTGCTCACCTCCGTCATCATCATCTCTGAAGAACTCCTCACTATCATTGGCGGAATGGGATTTCTTCATTTCAGCAATTCTATTCCGGGGCACTTTCCTTTTGAGGGATGGGGAGAAAAAGGAAGGGCGGTTGTTGCGCTCTGGAGTGGGAGGAGTGCTGAAAGACGTGACCTGGAGGCAGAAAGAAAGAAGGAAGGGAAGGAAAGAAAGAAAGGCAAGCATATTGTAAGGGATGACTGTTCTGTATGAGTAACATTTTATTATTTATTTATTATTTAAAACTTTTATATCCCAACCTTCTCACCTCCGAAGAGGGACTCAGACTGGCCTTACAGCAAGAATTTGATGCAATTGTTATAAATTAAAACATAATACAACAATACGTTAAAATTCATAGAGATAAATACATACAGATAAAATACATTAAAACCAAATCACCAGATAAAATCAATTCACCTCAATCCATATATGTGGTCATTAATTTTTTCTAAAAATGCTTCCTTATTCTGGGAGGATTTGGAACTCCCCCTCCCGAGCGAGATCAGATCTGTCTCTGATCTCGCTTGCTTGGGAGTTCCATAGCCGAGGGGCAACCACAGAGAAGGCCCTGTCCCTCGTTCCCACCAGACGCGCTTGTGAAGGTAGCGGGACCGAGAGCAGGGCCTCTCCGGAAGATCTTAACCTCCTTGATGGTTCATAGGGGAGAACACGTTCAGACAGGTAAACTGTATAGGGATTTATAGGTTAAGACCAGCACCTTGAATTGTGCTCAGAAGCTAATTGTCTTGAATATCATTCACTGGTGATCTGATCTAACCTACAATCTAGGTAGAACATGAAAAGTGTATTTTGAAAACCATACATGCTTGCAGTCCATAGAAGCATTGGGAAAGCACAAAGTTCTGTCCACCGATATTTAAAGATAACAATAACAAATGTGAAATATTTTAATGTAGGGTTGTCTATGAGTTGTATCTAGCCTACAAACTTTTTCATCTGATTGCAAACAACCCTGCCGGGGTATAATATCAATGAAGGCAAGTTAAAGACTGTTGACAGCTTCACTCATAAAATCAAGTAAGTTCCATGTGACATTTTCCAATTCTTACCCCCTGAAACTGTTTTGATGTAATGCCTTTGGTAATGCCCAACAGTAAAATCAACTACAAAGTGCAAAGAGGTCAATCTGTACTGTAAACTCCACTTTTCGGTGCCCACGTTGCACTGCAATGGCAGGGACTTTGTCTTGAGAGAGCACTCTGGAGAAAATAAATAAACCTCCTCATGTATCATTAACTTACTCTCTCATGCAGAGGGGAATTTGGGTTTGAACCATCCTCTGTACCATAGGGAGAAGTGTCACCTGTTGACACACGGCTCACGGCCATTTCTGCATGCCCTTTTCCCTGCGGTCCCTTCATTCGCACAAATTCCATATTGTTGTATTTATAAAAGCCAAAGGACATCCTCTGCGCCATTTTTGCTGCAACACTAACCTATGATGGACAAAAAAAATATGGTAAGCCACTTAAAAGGCATATGTGTGAACAACAAACAAATGCTTTTTTTCCTCTTCCAACAACCTGAACACATGATGTAAAAGGGGGCAGATAACAGCCAATTCTTACCCTATTATCATAGACCTTCTTCAAAGCCTCATAGCGGATGGATCCCTGAAAGATGACACCTTGGAAGGTGTTACTTTTGTCACTGGCCACCAGCTCCACACAGACCATCTCGCCTTCCCCTACAGTCATGTCACTGAATACCTAATGTGACAACCAAAGTGAACATTTGTAAGAAGAAGAAAATAGTAGTTGCAGACAACAAACTGTGAACATTTTCCACCCGTCGGCATTCATTCACCCCGGTGACTTAGCGGCAACTATTACTTTGGTTGCTACAACAGACAGACTCAGTATCTATTTGCATGTCTTGTGCAACGTCCTGGATATAACTCCGACTTTGGATTCAATTCACCTAAGGTACTTTGGGAATCTAGTTACTTTTGAATGCTTAATACCTTTTTCCGGATAATCCGGACTATTTACTACTATTATTTACTTTACGAATTGTATTCACACCACTCCATCCTCTCCTTGGCGCCAATATATATACTTCACTGGAGTCTTCATATATCATACATAAACTTCTTGACGGCGGTCACGCACACATTGCTTGCTCTTCTGACTCGGCGTTACAAGCAGCAGCAATTACTTGTACACTTTGCTAACTTCATGGAGCTGAGTCCCAGCTGCCCCCCGTTTTGACCAGGGAAACTTCAGTTAATAATAAATAATAATGATAATAATACTTTATTTTTAACCCGCATCTATCTTCCCCAGAGGGGACACGGAGCGTCTTACATGGGGCCGTGCCCGAACAACACATCACAAAATATCAACAACCTCAAAGAACAATAAACATAATAAAAGCAATAAGCACAATAAAATACATCTGTGAAAACGCAACAGTACAGGTGAATCTAAAAACAGAACCAACAGTTAAGCCTGTATACTCCGCAGATGTTTTTCACCAAGGTCTGTCTTGATTTATGACTACTGGTATAACTACCTCCGTGTATACCCATTCTATCCACTACATCTTGTGCCTCAGAGAGATTATCTGTTGCATTTGTAATTTGATTTTTTGATACTTCCATATTGTTTATTATATTCACACGTGATTTCTCTTACTAGAGACCGTGCATCTCTGGATGATTGTATATATCCAATTACAACATACCCTGTTGATTATATTCATTTCCTCTTAGAATGTAACGTCTGCAAGTATGTAGAAATTACAATATCAATATCGCACCCCAAGCATCTTGGAACCCTAACGGAGCTCATAAGTGTAAGTATAATGTCACTCATGTATTACAACCTTCACTGGAGGGCAAATGATTTGGGTCCATGTGGTGATTCCAAGAGGTCCGTAGGTAAATATATTCCGGGTTGTGGCCATGGGAGAGAGCTGTTTGCCTATATACAACCCGGAATATATTTACCTACTGACCTCTTGGAATCACCACATGGACCCGAATCATCTGCCCTCCAGTGGAGGTTGTGAGTAACACATGAGTGACATTATACTTACACTTATGGGCTCCGTTAGGGTTCCAAGACTCTTGGGGTGAGATATTGATATTGTAATTTCTACATACTTGGGGACATTACATGTGTAAGCATAATACTGGTGCATTCCGGATTTGTTTATTGTTAATTGTAGTTTGTTATGTATGAACTTCTGTGCATGTATTATATCTATAGATATATTTATACCTGTGGGTATTTAAACCAATGACTGTGTATTACTCCATATGTTGATATGTTAGCCTATGTATGTTTTGTTACCTATGTATGTATGATATTACACATGGATTATCAGTTCAAGAGGCATGATAGTATGAATCTTCATTGAGAGTGTTACATTCCATTCCATAGGTATATACAACATACAACTGTAGTGATATCTATATGCTTCTTTTGTGTTTTGTTTTGAATTATTGTGGTTCCTGCCTTTGTTTGTTGGTTGGAATTGCTGCTTAAGGGCCTGTGACAAAAACAGCTTGTGAGAAGGAAAGGCAACGCTCCCACCTTCCTCACCTTTGGCCCGAGTGGCATTCAGCAGCAACATGAGGGAGCCCAAAGAATGTGGCATGTCTGGTGGTCAAGGATTGCCACTGCTGCAAATGCTGCCCTGTGTAAGTTTTTCAAGGCTTTTATAGTAAGCTTCCATTAAAAATGGCTACCAGCCCTACGATGCTTATACAGCAATCCCCTAACGAAAATTACTGCCACCACTGCATCTCAATCACACATCGTAGCAAAGGATACAGAGCTCATGGAGCTGTTGTCATAGCATGTTTTTAGCACTGACCCATATATAAATTGATCTAGGTTTTTGGTTTTTTTGGGAGGGGGGTTGCCAAAAAACTACCCTAAGGACAAGTATCTATGAGATATGAGCAAATCTTCTAATACAGAGGTATTGCAGCAAAAGGAACATGGACTGGAAAACACCAGGGAACCCTGCATTAACTACTCTGAGCTTTCCAAAGGAAGGTGGAATACAAGCACTTAATATATGAAGAAAGATCTGCAGAGGCTGGAACGCTACAGTGTTACACAATTTAAAGAAACAGGACTGTATGCTGGAACTACAGAGACACACAAGAAATGACACCTCGGACTTACCTCTTCAAAGTTGTCAATCATAAAAAATATGTTTGGATAGCTGATCTTTGATTCCTCCCCTTTGCTGTCCATGGGATGTTTACTTGGAGAGGCAAAGACTTGCTGGAAGAAATAATTATAATTTATTATGGGTCTGTCAACATATAAAGCTTTGAATGCCAGCAAAAGAGAGACATTAGGATGTGTGGTCAACCATTGTGGTGGGTGGGGGGAGAGCTCTCCCTTTCTTCTACTGGTAGAGCAGTAAAGAAGCAAATGTGTGGATGGGTGGAAGGCAAGGACACACTGAAGGCTTGTGCTCTTCTTTAGATTTGAATCCAAACTTAACACATAGTGATACAGCATGAGTTTTATATTAGGGCAAGCTCCACAAACTCCTTCAACCAAGGTTTGCCATCACTAAGCCATCACTAGTAATAACTGGTTCAAAATTTGATGAAATGCAGGCGATGAAGACTCTGTCCCCCATGCTTTTTAATATCTACATGAAACTGCTGGGAGAGGTCATCTGGGGTTTTGGAGTTGGGTGCCATCTCTACGCAGATGACACCCAACTCTACTACTCCTTTCTACCTAATTCCAAGCAACCTCCTTGAGTGCTGGATGAGTGCCTGGTCACTGTGACTGTCTGGATGAGGATGAATAAGCTGAAGATCAATCCTGACAAGACAGAGGTCCTCCTGATCGATCGTAAGCCGGATCAAGGTATAGGATGGCAACCTGTGCTTGATGGGGTTGCATACCCCCTGAAGTCACAGGTCTGCAGCTTGTGTGTCCTCCTAGATTCATCGCTAACGCTTGAAGCCAAAGTGTCAACGGTGGCTGGGAGGGCCTTTGCACAATTAAAACTCATGCACCAGCTGAGTCCATACCTCGTGAAGTCTGATCTGGCTATGGTGGTCCACACCTTAGTCACTTCCAGAATGGATTACTGCAATGCACTCTACATGGGGCTACCCTTGAAAACAGTCCGGAAGTTTCAATTGGTCTAATGGGCGGCAGTCAGATTACTAACTGGAGCATCTTACAGGGAACGGCCAACCTCCCTGTTTAAGGAGCTCCACTGGCTGCCATTCATCTTCCGGTCCCAATTCAAGGTTCTTACCTACAAAGCCCTGAACGGTTTGGGACCTGCCTACCTGCGTGACCGCATTTCTGTGTACGAACCCAGGCGATCTCTCCCATCATCTGGAGAGGCCCTGCTCTTGCTCCCGCCCCCTTCGCAGGCGCGATTGGTGGGGACGAGGGAGAGGACCTTCTCCGTGGTGGGCCCCGACTCTGGAACTCACCCCCAAGGATATTAGACAAAACTGCCACATTCGCCGTTTTTAGGAGCAGCTTGAAGATGTGGCTGTTCCAATGTGCCTTTCCTGAATAAAGTAAACAACACCCTGCTCTGACCAATTATTTGCAAAATGTCCTCATAAACACTTTAACTACTTGTTGGGTTGATTGCCCCACATTATCCTCTAAAACCCTCCTGCTACAAACATTCTACCTCTTTTTGTGTCCAGTGGTTATTTATTTTAAAATTTTAATATATGACATCTGGCCCAGCCATGGTTTTAACTTGTCTGATATTGCTTATGTCTGAGTTATATTGACTGTATTGTTTTATTATTTGCTCTGTGTTGTTTTATTATGTGTTATTGGGCTTGGCCTCATGTAAGCCGCCCCAAGTCCCCTTGGGGAGATGGTGGTGGGGTATAAATAAAGTTTTTTATTATTATTATTTAAGGTTGATAGGAATATCATTGGTTTTTGCAAAGTTATTTTGAGTGAAAGGAAAGAGGGCGCATCTGAAGCAAAGGAATTTGCTCTTCGAGCCACTTGTTGTGTGGCATGCATCTTACCTGAGATTTCTTCCTATGAATGTGAATATCCCCTCCATCGGAACGGGTGCAAACTGCACATGTCACTATGTAATCCAGCTGAAACAAAACCAGGCATTTTGAGACAGAAGCATTGATCAAACATAAGCAAGGCAAAACATTGCAGAAAATGTCATTTTAAAACAGATTCAATCCTTCTCAGTTGAATATTAATCTATTGCAAGAGAGTCAAAAATATATAAGTGCTTGTATCAATAAAAACATAAAATTGTAGAATCATAGAGTTGAAAGACCCTACTAGAGCAATGGAGCCCAACTGGCTAACCATGTTGGTACACTGAATCAAACTGACAGATGGACATCCAGCAGACTCTGCTTAAAAACCTCTAGAGAAGGAGACTGCCGTAGTCAGCATATTTCACTATTGAATGGCTCTTGAATGAATCAGAGGTTTTTCCTAATATTTAGGTGGAATCTCTTTTCCTGCAAATTGAATCCATTGCTAGCTTCCTTTTCCTGAAAAGTCTGATCACTGTCCGAGACTCCTACGAATACAATAAAACTCTGAAAGAACAAAATGCTTTCTATCACCTTTTGTAGAATGAGATTCAGGCAGACACTCTCCTCCCAGTCAATGTCTGGGTCTCCCAAACCCGGCAGCTTCTTAGAATCCCTGCGATACACTTCCACTTCAACCTGCTGAGAAAATCCAAGCAAAAAACACTGATCAACAACAGGAAAGGAATTTCTAGGCAGTATGTGTCTATTAAGGTGGGAACAATAGCTTACTTTTCCCACTGCTTATGTGTCATGTAGCACCACATTAAATCAAGCTGAAGAAGCCCAAGACATATTATTTTGTTGAAAGTAACCTTGCTGAGAGTAACATTTCCCAAGGCTACCTACAGAAAGGGTAATGCCTGGGGTGTAACTCTTCCACAACATCAAAGTTATGGTATAGGGGAAAGAGGAGACAGTTTGAGTGCTGGTCAATAATGATGATGATGATGATGATGTATTGTCAAAGGCTTTCATGGCCAGAATCACTGAGTTGTTGTAGGTTTTTCAGGCTGTATGGCCATGTTCTAGAAGCATTTTATCCTGACATTTCGCCTGCATCTATGGCAGGCATCCTCAGAGGTTGTGGATGGTCCAGTATCCCCCTCGGGTACTGAACCAGTGCCTGGCCGCTGTGATGGTCTGGATGAGGAGGAACAAGCTGAGGATCAATCCCGATAAGACAAAGGTTCTCCAGGTCAGTCGTTCATATTGGGTGGCAACCTGCGCTGGACGGGTTACACTCTCCCTAAAGTCTCAGGTCCGCAGTTTGGGGGTCCTCCTGGATTCAGCGCTGACACTTGATGCACAGGTGTTGCCGGTGGCCGGGAGAGCCTTTGCTCCCTTTGGCCTTTCCCACTTTTCTTTTTCTTCCTTCCTTCCCTCCCTCCTTCCCTTCTCCTTTCTTTGCCCCTTCCCACATCTCTTCCTCTTCTCTTTCTTTCCCTTCCTACCTCTTTTTCCTTCTCCTTTTCCCCTTCTTCCTTGCAGGCCACCTCCACACGCCTGTCCTGTGTGGCCAGGAGAACGTGGTGGGAGTGGATGGCCTCTGGTGTTCCCTCACAGGCAGTTGTGGGCAACTGGTCAAGGAGGCGACACGTTGCTCTGCCCCGCAGTCTGCTTGCCTGTATCTGGCCCCTCTCCGGCCTCCCTGCTTGCTTCCCGGCCCTGGGGCCCACCTCCGATGTCTGCCCGATCTGCCATGCCAGGCAGGCCCTGAGGGTGTTCTCCCAACCACGAATGCTGGCTCAGCAGCAGCCAGTGCCATCTTGGAGTACCGGGGGAGGAGAGAGAAGGGGTTTGTACGCATGCGCAGTATTTCTGCACATGCGCTGTTCACCTGTGGTGCAGGGGATGCTGGGAGATGTAGTCTCCATGTTTTTTTGGTTTTTTAAAGTGGTTGTTCGTGAGTTTTTGGGGAATTATCCAGATGGTAAACATACCTTGTTTCGAGGGGGGTTTTGTGGCCTGGTTTGGTGTTTGTGGGTTCAGCGGTTTTACTGTTTATAAGCTCCTCAGCACGACAGCTCTCTTTATATATATATAGATGTATGTATTTTTTATTGTGTTTTGTTGATATTGTTGATGTTTTGATTTGTATTTTACTTGTAATTTGTTGCTTGGGCCTGGCGTCATGTAAGCCGCCCCAAGTTCCCGTTGGGAAGATGGTGGCGGGTTATAAATAAAGTTTATTATTATTATTGTGACCTCACAACCTCTGAGGATGCTTGTCATAGATGCATGCAAAACGTCAGAACATGGCCATACAGCCCGAAAAACCTAAAATAACCCAATAATAATTTTATTTCTTACCCACCTCACTTCGTAGCAGGTCACAGCACAGTCAATCACACAAACATTGCAAAAATTCTATAAACACACATATTAAAACACAGCTCTATAAAAGATACATATTAAAATGTATTTCAATAACATATATATTAAATACACAGGACAGAGATTAAATATAAAATACATATAAAATGCATATTAAATACACAGGGCAGAGATTAAAACACAAGTCGCAAGTTTAAAAGTCATGAATAAAACTGGCTGGACTGGTAGAATTGGAGGAGAGAAGAACTGGAGGGTCACCATTTTCTCCTTCTGTTTGGTGACCTTGCTACTCCTGATCAATGTTTTGACATTGTAGTTCAACCTATTTCTGAGCCATCCCTAAGCAAGGGATTCATCCGTGTCTTGAGAAGAGAGATCAAAATCAGTCTTCGCTGACAAGACTGTCAACACGTTGCAATGTGTAGAACCATTTTTAACACACACTGCAGCTCTCAAAGGGGGGGGGGGGTCCAACCCAAAATTGGAAAAGGTGGCAAAAGCATCCCTGTCTTCTTATTTGTCATAGATACTATGTTGGTGCTTATAATTTTGAGTTAAGGATGCCTATCAAGTTGAATTGACATCAATCTGCACAGCAGGATTTCAAGATGAGCCAAAGTCTGGACAGATGGAAAGAACATACGCAGCCTTCATGGATGGATGCAGAGCCCAAAGTAACAAAGCAGCAGCAATGTCTAACCTGAGGTGTGCTGGGACTCTCAGACAGCCAGAGCTCCCATACACCTGCAAATGGTTTTCTCCCAGCTGCAGGCACAAGACGGTCCATTGTTTTCTATCAATGAACATGAGACATCTTACCAAGCCTTCTTCCTTTATTCTTAGAGGTTGCTATTTAGCTGTCATCACAAATCCTTAGGAATATTTTAACACTAGGCACAGACCCAGCCCAAGATATTTGGCTGAATTACATTCATGTATAAGGTTTATATAAAACATAAACTAATTTCATTTTAAAACTAGAATCTGATCTCCAAAGTATCTCATCTATTATATAAATGGGTTCACGTCATGTGATGTATACCTCAAACAAAGAAACCATACAACGCAGAAAAACAATACTTGCCAACAGAAATAGGCCTCAAGCAAGGTACGTTTGTAGCAAAGAAACTTTCCCCCCAAAACCTAAAAGGCCCCCCAAAACAACGAGTAAAAATAAAACTACATTTCCCAGTATCCTCCGGGGCAGCCAACGACTCACCCAGCCTCTACATTCTGAACAACATGATTGGCTGCCAATAAGGGCGGATTTGCATAACTGCTGTAACCATAGCAACGCTGGCAAGAGCCATCCAAGGCTAGGATAGAATGCTGAGAGATTTCAGTTGGTGTTTGAGGGTTAAACTGCCAAAACCAAACTCTGAGGGAGCAATTCTCCAGCAAATTCCTACCCACACAACACAACACAACTTCCAATCACAACCCATCCCACCAACCTTACGGGACCCCCGTACACACAACACCTACAAACACCACGAACTAAAACCGTTCCTTCCTTCCACACAGACATAAACTGACCCAAAAGACAAGCCATGCCTTATAAAAATAACAGCATCGGACAACACACTCACAACGCTACATACATCAAACAAAAAAGGGCTGAACAAACGCCAGAACAGAAACACAGACAACAGGCCACTCACTGCACGACGCACAGCTGAGAACCAAATGCAAAGAACTGCACGACAAGAAGAAGCGCGCAGTCAGGAACAACAAAGACGCAGAAATGCAACACAACAGCAGAGCGCAAGGAGCGCAGAAACAAGACGTCGCAACACAGAAAACAAACTTCAAAACCACCACAACCAATTCCACCGCCTAGCCTTCAGATACAACGCTGCAGAAGACTACAGCATGGTGCCAGAGGCCGACATTGGCACCCTAACGCACATCTGCACACACTGCAAAGCCCTGAAATACCCAGCAGAAACAACAGGAATATGCTGCCTAGCCGGTAAAGTCTCTCTACCACCACTTGCCACTCCTCCACAACCACTACAGACTTTGCTGAGTGGACACACTCCAGAATCAAAACACTTCCTCCGCTATATAAGACAATACAACTCATGCTTCCAGATGACATCATTTGGAGCACACATAGAAAGTGCGCAATTCATGCCTACATGACCCCACCAAGACCGTAAGTAACATCATTTCCAACCCTTACATCTCGCATCTCCTAAATAGGGCACAGCAACGTGTGCCGGGTACAGCTAGTCTATATATATAAATGCTCTGTCCGTAATGAGTACCTTAAAAACAACAAAACCACTGAACGAAAACACACCAAATTTGGCCACGCAATGCAACACAGTCCTAGGTGTGACCAACACTCTGAACAATTTAAGAAAGCAAAGACAATTACTTACAAATCCCAAAGCAGTTGGGAGACTACATTTCCCAGCTTGCCCCGAGCCCAAGGCAGCTGGTGAATATGCGGTAGTGCCTGGTTGCCTCCCGCTAGCACAGGGAGGCGAATCTGGCGGCGAGGAGCAAGAGGAAGAAGAGGAGGCCACGCCCCCTCCGTGCGGAGAAAGAGCCGCCATTAAAGCATTGGAAGCCACATGCAATGGCCACACAGACAAACACACACACAAGCCAGCCAATAAAGCATTGCAAGGTCTCGCATCCCCCTGTATGAGGGGGGGACGGACCAAAAAGCTGTCCCACTTCTCTCAGAAGAGACTGCAGAGAATGCCATCGGTGGGGAGAAAACCTCTCCAGGATCGAAAGAGGGGTGCCTCTGAGGCAAGTGAGGTCTCCTCCTCGGCAGTGGTGGCTGGAGCCAGAAGGCTGTGGGGCCCATGCCTTCTTCCCTGCGCAGGAACAGCGCCGCCTCTGCCCTTTTTTGTTTCCTTCCCCGTGTTCCCTTGCCCTTGATGGACAGAGGAGCGAGCGAGGAGGTGGAGGGAAGGGTTCAGGCAGGTGGGAAGGTTGCTCTCCTTAGCTCCTACCTTCCTTTCCATTCCCTTCCCGGCTGGAGTAAAGGAGGAGGCGGGAGGGGTATGATCTGAACCACGCCGGAGCAAGCTTGGGCCCTCTAGGGGTTTTGGACTTCAACTCCCACAGTTCCTAACAACCAGAAGAGTGTTAGGGATTGTGGGAGTTGGAGACCAAAACTCCCGGAGGGCCCAAGTTTGCTCAGGCCTGATGTAGAGCCATGGACATATTCCATAGCAAGGAGCCATGGCAGTTAAAGGGGCCCTATAGGGTATCTGGCCCAACCACTTTTTGAACTAAAAGAAGACACCCTCAAAGCCTTCCCAACAGATGGCCATCCAGTCCCCAAAGGCCATCCAGTCCCACATAATTTGACAGAAAAGGAAGACACCATCAAACCCCACTTGACAGATGGCCAGTAGGAAGGCAGCCCCAAAGGCCATCCAGTCCAAACCCCTATGGCCATGTGTCTGTCTGTCTATCTAACCATATTTCCATCCATCCATACATCTACTATCTATCTTTCTGTCTATGTCCTGCCTTCTGTTCCATCTATCAATGTCCCTTCTGTCTGTCCCTTCTGGCTATTGCTTCATGCCTGGAATTTCTCTCTTCTCTGAGGGCCACAGAAATGCATGGAAAGGAGAGAAAGGGGAAGGGAAAGAAGAAGTGAAGGAAAAAGGGGTGAAGGAAAGTGAGAAAGAAAGGAGAGAAAGAGGGAGGGAAGGTTGGCCACAGCAACGCGTGGCTGATACAGCTAGTTATGTATATAAAAGGATTCCATTTTTAAAAAATCTGAAATACCTTTACATTTCAGGTAAAGGGTACTCCACCTGCAATACTTTACAATAGGATCTCCATAAGTTGGAGTAATCTTCAAGGCACATATTAAAGAGACAATTTACTATTTAAGATCCTATTAAAGACCTAGCTTTTCCAGCAGGCCTACCCAGTCAATGTTTAACTATGAATTATAAACTAATGTCCTGTTTCAACGGTATTTTAATTTTTGCTCTGTGTATTTTACTATATGTATTTTATGCTATGTTTTATGATTATGTGTTTTAACTAACCCGGTGTGTTATGTCCTGCCTTGAGAAGTAAAAAGAGGCGGATGAAAAATGAAATTATTACAATTATGACAATAATAAACCAAATCAATGCACAAAGTGCAACTAGAAGGCACTGGTTTGAAATTTGGAATACAGGTGTATCTTTGGTATGAAAAATAATAACTGTTTCAAGTTTTAACAATTGCTTCATAAGGAGATCACTATTATGAGTGTGGATTAAATATTTTAAAAGATTTTATTAAAAGATACCACTATGGTTCTTTCCACAGGAAGCTTTATTTGGAAGGGACATTTCTTTCGAAGGAAATTAGTTGACTTACAAAGACTTGTTAATACTAGACAATAACCAATACAGTGACCAATACAGCAAATGTCATTTGTAGGATTTATGAATTTGATTAATGTTATTACAGTGGAAGTGTGGTTATATAGTACTATCTAAAGAGAGTACAATTATAATGGGTAAAGATAGATAATAAGGGCAAGGTTTATAGAATTGTATCTGTAGATGAATGTTTAATACCTGTATGTTAGTGTAGATAATATGTATTAGGTTACTGTGTTTCCTTTTTTAAGTTCTGTAGCATGGTGTAGTGGCTAGTTTATAGTTTTAGTGATATAAATTATGAAAATCTGGGGGGTTTTGTTTTATTTTTACTCTTTCATTAAATTTTATTTCTGAATAAAAGTTTTAAAAGTGGAAAAGAAGGACATGAGTAGGTGATAATATTTATTTTTCATTTACAATATTTATATGCCACCCTTCTCATCCCAAAGGGGACTCAGAGCGGCTTACAAGATATTTATACATACAATATATTATTTTTATATATATATATATATAATAGCTTTTATTGTTTAAAATGACATTTACATGTAAACACAAACTCGTCTGTGTTCCATTTACACAGACATAAACACAACTACATAGTGGTGGGTAAGGAGGGGGATGGGGGAGATGGGTAGGGATACATGGGGATAAGACATAGACATATAAACATATAAAAACAGGTTGACTTCACCCGGAACCAAAGGAGGGTTTGCATATTTCTTTGGGTCTAAATAATATATTTTTTTTCTCTTACAGCCAAAAACCATGTAACTCTATTTTTTCCTTATTCTTGATGTAACATAAAAAGGGTTTCCAAGTTTCTTCAAATTCTACACTTACATTTCCTCTCACCAGGTTCGTTAATTTATCTAATTCTGCAAATTCCAAAATTTTAAATAATAATTCTTTTTCTTCTGGTATGTCGGTCTTCTTCCAGTACCGCGCTAAGACGATTCTGGCCGCCGTGAGGATGAAACAGAGTAGTTTTTCCATATGTCTGTCCATTTTTTGGTATTCTATAATATTTAAAAGAAATAACTCAGGTAGTTGTACAATGTCCTCTCTCAGTATTTCTTGCGCCAATTTATGTACTTTGCCCCAATATTGTTTTTACCGTGTCACATGACCACCATTGATGGTAGAATGTGCCCCTATTCTTTTGGCATTTCCAGCATCTATCATTAGTGTTTTTATAAATTTTCGATAATTGTGCTGGGGTTATGTACCATCTGTACATGAGTTTCAGCTGGTTATCCCTCATTGTATAGGCATACATATATTTTGGTATTGTTTTCCACATCTTTTCCCAGTTTTCAAGGGGTATATTGTGTCCTATATTTTCATGCCATTTTTCCATATATTCTCTTATGGGGCCTTTTCAAATCTGTCGGCTAAAATATATTTATATAACTTGCTTACTCTTTTTTTCTCTGAGTGTAGCAGAATCTTTTCCCCTGGCGATAGTACTTCTGTCCAGCCCACTTTGCTATCTGTCTGGTATGTCTTCCTCAATTGGGTATATTGAAACCAGTTTAGCTTCCCTTCACCTATTTCTTCCCTGTTTTTTAAAATCCAATTGTTATGCTCCTTCTTTAGTATATGTTTGTATGTTAGCCATCCCTCTTTCTCTGTCTTTGTTATCTGTATCGCTTCTGCTGGGGAGAGCCATAACGGAATCTTCTGGGAGATTTTAGTCTTATACTTTTCCCAGACTTTCAGCAGAGGTGCTCTTATAATGTGATTTTTGAAGTTCTTATCCTGGTCGTATTTGTTGTAAAATAGATAGCCATGCCAGCCATATCTCAAACACTAAAAGTCTTCAAAGTATAAGTTTCCAATAGAATATTTATTATCTTGAATAGTTCTTTGGCATGGAAAACATATATCTATTCCCAAATGGGGATGTGGAATCGAGGAAAACCTCTCTTCAAACAATTCAAAAATTCTCAGAGTCCTTACATCCGAATTAAATCATAGGTAATTATCATCAAATATATGTCGGATTAAGAAACTTCTGGGGGTCGACGGACTAAATATCAAAGGCCTTGCCGTTTCGCCGGGGAAACCCAGCTTCATCGGGACCCAAAATCATAATATTGTTTTGTATTCCACTTTTGGTCCGTGCATCTAAAACATAGAAATATATACAATAATATCATTAGGTACATATAATCAAAAAGCCCACCAGTTGAACAGGACAACCCTTTTAGAAGGCTAACACATATATATCACATATTACATACCATATTATCATTTTCATATATCTCAGAGTGGACGCAGCCACTGCTTCGCATAGTAGTCAACGGACAACACCCAACGCTGGAGGTCTCCGTTACATACTCTCCTCCTCCGTTCCAGGTGCAACCTACTCCAAAATCTCACTGATTGTTAGGGAATCGTTATGCCCCAGGGGTAATTCGCTTTTAAGGGAATGAATCCAAAAAACCTCTCTTTGGTGTAGTAATCTCTTATGATCCTGGTATGGTTTGGGTGTAATCGTTTCCAATACTAGGATTTTAAAATCATTGAAATCGTGATGACGTCTATAATGGGTATATAGTGGTGAGGATTCGTTCTTAGTGCGAAATCTCGATTTATGTTCCTGGGCCCTCGTACGTAAGTCCCGCCCACTTTCCCCCACGTAATATTTATGACATGGACATATTAAACAATAAATGACATTTTTACTCCCACATGTTGCCCCTGTTCGAAATTTGTAGGTGTGTTTGCCCTCGAGGTCTGTAATTGAGTCTTGGGAAGAGATGTGTTTACATATTGTACAATGATAACACGGTTGAGTACACCTCTTTCCACTGGCACTATGTTGGGGAATTCTATGATCGGCATGAATCAATAGTTGTTTGAGATTGGATGTTTTTCTGTGGGCGACCATTGGGGGTTTGTTTAATCCTGGGATTGAGCTAACAATGGGCCAGTACTTACGAACAATTTTAAGAATAGCGTGGGTGTGGGGGGTAAACGTTAAGGGCCATATAATACGATCACTGGGTGTTTTAGGACGGTGTTGAAAGAGGGTATTCCTGGGGATATTATGGATTTTATTTAAAGCTTTATAGAGAATGGAGTTAGGGTATCCCCTCTTTCAGTTGAGATATAAGGGCGCGGCTGACTGTTCAAAATCTGCCTCTCTGGAGCAGTTCCGTTTAAGGCGGATTAGTTGGGAAAATGGCAAGTTATGTTTTAAAGAGTGAGTATGGTGCGACTCAAAATGTAAATACGAATTTCTGCTGGTGGGTTTACAATAATTTTTCACTCTTAAGGTGTTCTGTTCCCTAAAGATCGTGAGGTCTAAGAAGGTAATGGTTTGAGGACTGGTTTCAAACGTAAATTTAATCGATGGATTCCATGTGTTGAAGTACCTCTTAATTTGCTCAATATCGCCCTCTCCTGACCAGATAAAGAAAACGTCGTCTATGTAACGATAATACTGCCTAATGGGTGCTGTTATGTCTAGATCGGGGTATAAAAATTGCATTTCAAGGTCAGACATAAACAAATTAGCCACGCTGGGAGCTAGGGACAGGCCCATTGAAATTCCGCCATTTTGTAAATAAAAATCACCATCAAATGTAAAATAATTATAATCGAAGACTATGTCGATCAGTTCCATGAGGAACGATGTCGGGGGGGTGCGAGGGGAGGGGCGAGCATCCAACAATTTATATATTACAGTCCTTGCTATCCTCAAATCTATATTTGTGTACAATGAAGCAATATCCGCAATTACAAACACATCATGATCATGCAATGCCATTCCATCAATCTTAGAAATCAAATGTCCTGTATCTTTGACAAAGGCAGGTGATGTACTCACAAATTCTTGAAGGATGGTATCGAGGAAGATAGCAAGGGGTTGTAGCAGGGAGTTGGTCGCGGCGATAATTGGTCGTCCTGGCACCGGAAATGTCTTTTTATGAGTCTTCGGAAGAAGGTAAAATTTGGCTATGGCCGGGTGGCGATTAATTAGAGCAGTCCCCAGTTGCGCGGATATGTATCCTTTTTCTACCCCAGATTGTACTGTATGTGTGATGGTTTTCAAGTATCTGTCAGTGGGATCATTGGGAATGCGAGTATAGAATGTTGTATCTGATAATTGTCTTATTGCCTCAGCCATATAATCACTCCGATTTTGCAATACCAAAGCTCTGTCTTTATCCGCAGGTTTCATAATTACAGACGGATGTTGTCCCAGTTGACGGAGTCTCGTAATGTCCTCTCTGGATAGATTGGCATTCTGTGTGTCTTTATTATGATTTATTAGAGCCACTTCTTTGGATACAACTGTTTCAAAGTTCTTTAATGTGTCGGATCTCACTGGTGGAACAAACGAGCTCTTGCCTTTAAGGCGGACTGGGACTTCATCCATTTGCCGGGAAGGGTGATCCTGAAAGTATTCTTTTAACCGCATCGATCTGTATAATGTAGCAAGATCTTTACGTATGTTAAGTGTGGAGCATTGGGGGGTGAATACAAATGAGGTCCCTTTATTCAAAATGTAGGCGTCCCTGGCAGAGAGAGGCAGATCCGAAAGGTTAATAATTAGGTTGGAAGCTTTCTGTTTTTGGCCCGGTGAAAATTTTTCTTGGGGGTTCTTCCGTATTATGGGATGTCTCAGGTCGTATCTGGAACCGGGATTGAGGTGGTGGATCCGTCCGATAGACCTGCTGAGTCTTCTGTGCTGGCTCCGGACTGGGTGGGTTTGTCTGGGAAGCGAACCTTGCGTTGCGTGGGTCGGGTATATGGGCGAAATTGCCATCTATATATTCGGTTGTTGGCAAAGTCTGTTTCATCACGTTTGACCTTGCCCAGTTTCTCGGTCTTCAAGTCCTGATATAATTTGTCACATTCTTGTTGAATAGCATTGAGATCCGGGAGGTTAATGGGAGGATCAATTGTAGATTTTATATTATCAATTTCTTCATTTAAAGCCGACATTTCGGCAGTCGCTTTTTGGATAATAAGAAGCATCAAATCAAGCCAATCGCTCAAATTTTCCAGACAATTTGCTTCATAGTAGGTCACTAAGTCCGGAAGGCCCAGACCCCCATTCGCTGGAAGGTCCTGCATGAATTTTTGTTTAATCCTAGCCTTTTTTCCATTCCATATGAACTTACTGAGTTCCGCTTGCCACCTCTTTAAAATGGTCTGGTTTTTTAGTATGGGGAGGGATTGAAATAAGAAGTTTATTTTTGGAAACACTTCATTTTTATTGTTGAAATCCTCCCTAATAAGGAGAGGTTTAGGTTGTTCCAAACTTTTAAGTCCTCTTTGATTGAGTTCCATACTTTTTCATAATTATTTTTTACCAATTGACAGTTTTTGGATGTTACATGGATTCCTAAATATCTCACCTTTTTAATATAATATATTATATTATTAGCATAGCACAATATCAATATTATATATTACTATATTGTACTATACCATTATATTGTATTATTATTAGTAATATTACATGTACTATAAAATATATAATTATAATATTGTATTATTAGTAGTAGTAGTATTATATTGTATTATAATATAATATGCAAAAGAAAGATAATTATGGCAAAAGAATTTTTTCCCATGCACTCCTATCCTTCACCAATTGCAATTCCTTGTTCCCTGTCCCAACTATGAAAGCATAAATTATCATTCTTTGCAAATGAAATGTCAACTGCTGTGCAAACCAATGTCAGCATGCATAAACATATGACTTATGTTTTTATTGTATGTTTTAACTTTTTGTGTGATCCACCCCGAGCCTGCAGGGAGGAGCGGAATATATAAAACCGAAGAAATAAAATAAATAAACACATTCAAATTTGCACAAAAATAGAGGTTGTCGTTCTGTTGGAAACACTGGGTTTTTTTGCCTCCCTAACCCAACCACCTCGGCATAAGATACAGAATCCAATCAATAAAATGCTTCCAGCTTTGGGGTCACAATCATGTCAAATCAATAAACATTTGGTTGGACTTGACCTTCAAGAGGGCTCATAAAAAAGAAGAGACATTTTGTCAATCCATTACCAAGTCAAGCTTTTAAATGAGAAGTGAACAGATATTGTCCACATAGGTCATTGAAATAGCAGCAACTCTGTTTTCTGATGGTTCAACACACAAAAACTCAAAATTATTGAAAAATATTAAGAGTGTATTAAGGCTATGAGTTTCCTTTGGGAGAGAAAAAGTAGGATATAAATCAGGTATATCCTGGGGGACACATGTGGCCCCTTGGGCTCTTTTCTTAGGCCCTCCTCTCTCATACCATCCTATCCTCCCTTCTCTCTTTCCCTCCTCCTAACCTCACCCTTTCGTCCTTCCCTCCCTTTTGCCTTTCCTTCCTTCTCTCTTTCCTCCCTCCTTCCCTCCCCTTCCCTCCTTTTCTCCTTCCACCTTTCCCTTCCACCCTTTTGTCCTTCCTTCCCTCTTTCCTCCCTCTCTCCCTCTTTCTCCTTTCTTCCTTCCCTTTTGTCCTTCCTTCCCTTTTTTGTTTTTCTTTCCTCCATCCCTTCCTTCCCTTCAATTAGTCCTTTCCTTGTCTTTCCTTATCTCTTTCTTCCCTCCTTCCCTCTTTCTCCTTCCATCGTTCCCTTCCTCCCTTTCGTCCTTCCTTCCTTCTATTTTTCCTTCTTCCCTCTTCCTTCTCTCCCTCTTTCTCCTTCCATCTTTCCCTTCCTCCCTTTCATCCTTTCTTCCATCTTTCTTTCCTTCCTCCTGCCCTTCCTTCCTTCCATCCATCACCGGGCAACCAGCCCTCCTAGCAGGGACTGCTAGCATGTCGTCCCCAAGTTAGAAAGTTTGTTCATGCCTGATATAAATAGATAATACCGGTGATTATTATAATGATGACAGTGACAATGATGATAAAAATAATAATAAGCAGCTATATAGGACACATAAATGAATTATGTGCTTAGATTTGAGTCCCATCTCCAAGATATCTCATTATACGTATGCAAGTATTCCAAGATCCAAAAAATCCAAACATTTCAAAACATGTCTGGTTCTAAGTATTTTGGAAAAGAGATACTTCACCTGCAATGTTTTCCGGGTTTCTGCCTTCAAAAAACACGCTTTATGTAGAAAAAGTTGCCTGGAGTTCAGGGTTTGAAATCATTTTCCAAACTGAAGTCATAGCCCCATATAAACCGAGAATATGCCCCGCAAAAACTTACATTGAAACTGAAAACTGCACAAGAATATAGGCAGCATTGAGCAAAATTTTTGTCAAAATACTTTGCCCATCCTTATCACAGTTTTCATGACAAGCAATGAAAATATTATAAGAAACCAAAAAGTGTCCCTGTAACAGCCACAGATGAATAGTGGTGTGTATAGGCAAGTTCACGAGTGCTTAGAAGTTGGAGAAATGATTCACTGGAGGGGAAAAGGGATTTGTTATTAATGTGCCCTAGTATAATGTATTGTAGATGATTTATAAGACCATTTGCAGTTACACAACTAAAAAGGCAGTAATGGAAAAATATACAAAGCTATTATTTCAGCTAAGATAGTGAATAATCGCAGGAGAGGGGCAAGACATAAATATTAAGCAATATAAAACATTTATAGACTGAAAGGAATTAAAAGCCACTCTGTAAAATTTTCACTGGGCACTTTGTTGACAAACCAAGAGACAACTGGACAGATAGTGGCAGAGGGGAGTATTATGAAAAGGTTCCCAAACAATCTGTATTTAAGTCTAACAGATCCCCTCATTCTCTCTTTCTTATATATATACACACACAGAGAGACATATATTAATGAGAGAAGATAGATGAGAAGATAGCTAGCTAGCTAGGAATGAGGCTACCACTGAAGAACTCAGGGCTGCCCCAGGACTGAGCAAGGAAGAACTTGTTTTAATTTGTACTTGAGTCATTAACTTGATAAAGAACCTATCTGCAGGCCAGTGATCTTCCCAGATGATTACCAAATATAAAGAGAATGCTTCACTATTCCCAATGTGTCACACTGCAATTCCCCCTCCACAATACTTGCTCAAGATTCATACTATTTATTTTAAGCTCTTTTGACAAATTCCACATTTTTTCATTGTTTTCCCTCTAGTGCTGTCCCCATATGCTTTAGAACTGTTAAAAATGCTGTTAGCGGTAAAATTAATTATCACTCACACCTTATTTTGTAGTGTGTTGGATCAGGAGCAAATGGCACATGCTTAGACCCCATTAGAAGGTTAGAGGTTTAAACCACCTTCAAGTTTTTGAGTTCTTTTGTTAGGGGAGGAAAATCTTTAGGGTTTGTTTGGGTAGTATGTAGGTGTAGGTGCCTTAAAGTTGTCTGTCCACTTACAGAGAATCCCATGAATTTCTGAGGGTTTTCTAAGGTAAGAGACACTCAGTTCCTCACCAGTTCCTTCCCCTAAAATATAGCCTACCCGGTATTTGTTGTTGGTCTTCAATACAAATATTAATCAGGGCTAACCATGTTTCAGTTCCAAGATCAGACAGAATCTGTTTAGTCTTTAGGCCAGGGGTCGGGAACCCACGGCTTGCGAGCCATATATGGCTCTTTTGACTATTTTATCTGGCTCCCAGGCGCGGCGGGCCCAGCATCCGGCCCCTCCCCGCCCAAGGAGTTGCCGGAAAGCGGTCCTGGGCCACAGGCCCTGCCAAGCCTGAAACCCGCAGTGAGGGAGACAGGGAGGACCAGGGGAGAACAGGCCCGCCACACAGCTTTTTCCACGGCCCAGGGCCGCTTTACGACAACTCCTTGGGTGGGGAGGGGCAGGATGCCAGGCTGCAGGCAGAAAACGCCACGTGGTGGGCCCTGCTGGGCCCGAAACCCGCAGCGAGGGAGACAGGGAGGACCGAGGCAGGCCAGGCCCGTGTGGACGGTGGGCCGAGACCTTTCCCCGCCCGACCGGAAGTCAAGCAAGGGCCAGCGGCAAGAAGGGGGGGTCAGGCGCAGGCCCCCCCATGAGCCCTACCCCTAACAGAGAGAAAAGACAGCCAAAAGAGAGGCCGGATGCAGGGCGGGCCCCTGCCAAATCCGGCGCAACGGTGGGGGAGGAGGGAAGAGTGCGGGAGGAGAGCTTCCCCGAACAAAGGAAGGAGCGGAAGCCATGCAGGCAAAGGTCCTTGCCGATGGCACAGCTGGGCACAGGGGAATCCTTTTCTCATAGGATGAACGTATATACTCACATTTAGTTGAATTCAGTGTTAAAATATATTATATATATTATATGGCTCTCACTGAAATAAATTTCCAAATATTTTGTTTTTATGGCTCTCTGAGTCAAAAAGGTTCCTGACCCCTGCTTTAGGCATAACTGTTCTTCTAAGGAAACAATCAGATTCCACCATGATTTTCACTATTAGAAAAACTATAGAAGTTCTTAATCTAACTGCACCAACTTCCATACAGGAAATCTAACAATTCCTTGTAGCAAGATATACGGTATATGTCCCAATTGCTATAATTAACACGAATCCAGCAATTGGTAGGCATGATGATGCCACTACTAGTTGTTGAATCTGTGTTCATAGAAGGTCCAAAATACACCTCTGATTAAATACCACCTACTTTGTCTGGTAAAGGAAGCAGTAGACTGACACATTCACCTATGTTAGTGAAAGTAATAATAATAGCCAAAGTAGTAGTAGTAGTAATAATAAGAACAACAACAACAATTTATTTATAACCTTATTTGTTTATTTAAAACTTTTGTACCCCGACCTTCTCACCTCCATAGAGGGACTCAGACCGGCTTACAGCAAGATTTAATGCTATACAATTTAAAACAACTGCAACAACATATTAAAATACATAAAAAGCCCAATACATAAAAACCAATCACCACTAAAAACAAATTCCACTCGGTCTGTAAGCGTGGTCATTCATTTCAGACTATAATCAATCTCAGCCTATTCTGGGAAAGCTTCGTTCCACATCCAAGTCTTCGCCTCCTGAAGGACAACAGAGAGGGGTCAGATCTAACATCACTTGGGAGAGTTCCATAGCCGAGGGGCTGCCACAGAGAAGGCCCTGTCTCTCATCCCCACCAGCTGCACTTGCGAAGATGGCGGGACCGAGAGCAGGACCTCTCCGGAGGATCTTAATGTCTTTGATGGTTCATAGGGGAGAATCTGTTCGGAGAGATAAATTCGGCCAGAACTGTATAGGGTTTTGTTGGTTTAAAACCAGGACTTTGAATTGTCCTCAGTAGCTAATTGGCAACCAGTGGAGCTGGCGCAATAAGGGAGTTGTATGCTCCCTGTACGCCGCTCCTGTTAGTAACCTGGCTGCCAAGCGTTGGACTAATTGCATCTTCCGAGCAGTCTTCAGAGGCAACCCCTTGTAGAGAGTGTTGCAGTAGTCTATTCGGGATGTAACCTTCTCTATCTCCCTGAGAGGACTCAGGGAGATTCTGGCTTGCCTTGATAGTGAATATGGAGGTAATGTGAACAGAGAAGGGTGGAACATTTATGAATTAAAGATGTCATGAGCCAATGCTAAATCCTTTCCCACCTTTGTCAACTGGAGGCGTGTACTTCTCACCACTCAGGTAAATAGCTATTTAGAAACCTATATCAAAGACCAAATGCACAAAGACACAGCCTTATTAATAGCCAGCTATAACCTAATTCAGTTCTTTCTCTCTCAGCAAGCCGGGAAGTGAACTGGCAGAAGGTTTCATACAATACAGACAATTGTCCTCTGTAGACAATGCCTGTATGATTCATACATGCGGTATTCAATTATTCATTATAATCTATTCTGTTTTTCATGGGAAAGCCATGTTGATTTTCTTTCTTTATATAATGAAAACAGCCTTATGACAGAGAACACTGATTTTATACATGTGCTCCAATAGCTCTTATATACTAGGGACAGACACAGCAAAAGAGTACTTGTCACAGTTACATTACTATTTCTATGGAAAAGAATGGAGGGATGTCATGCTTTGGAGGTGCAATTTTTCAGGGTTCATCTTCTCATGATCACAAGAATATCTCAGACAGGGAGAGCCATATTTTCGGTAAAGTTTAAAAAATATTCATAAATGTAGGCACATGGATATTAAAATGACAAACAATGTGCAAACCACTGTTTTGGGTGTAATTTGTTTCAAAATGTCAGCTGCACATTGTAGGGTAGCTAGTAGCTGGTTAGGTTTTTCGTACAGCCATCTTATTCTTTTAAAATTTGATTCTAAATAACTTTCGAACGGTTTATGAACCGCTGTAAGTAACCCGTAAGTGAATTACCAAATTCGAAGCCGCCGCCGCCATTTTTTAAAAAAGAAATCGCCATTTTCGGAAAAGAAATCGTCATTTTCAGAACCCTAACCCTGGCCCACTCCCGGGCGCGTCCCCTTCATCGGCCGGAGCCGCGGCCTCGACGAGCTGCCCGGGGGCAGGTGGGGGCCGGCTTTTGTGATGTTTATGGCTTTCTCGCCGGCCAGCAGGCGCACCCAGGAGCACGGCACCAGGCACAGCGTGGGAAACACAGAAACAGAGGAAGCCAGAGAACCAGGTTTGAAAGCACAGGTCTTCCCTACCCTTCTGTTTTCCTTTCAGTTTGGATGTGGCCATTAACGAAGCCATTCCAAAATTTCAGAATTTTAACGAATTAATTTTGAATTTTTCTCCAAAATTTTTGGAAGTCAATCATATTCAAAACGCCAGCGCCCCCTACACCCGAAATGAGTTTTGAACAATTTTTTGGGATCAACCAGCCCTTGTAGCTAGATATTTCTAAAACACCAAAGAACAGGCATTCTGAACAACTTGTTGCAATTAATTAATACAGATAGAGGGGCAGGCATAAGAAATTGAAAAAAAATGGTTGGTACTATTTATTAAAATCTATGGTGCGCTCACAACTGGAGCACTGTCTAGACTGAGGTTAATTACCACATATTTAAAAGAATATTACAGAGCTAGAGCAAAGGCAGAATAAGGAGATCTAACTGATGAAGAAGATGGTGGGCCTTCTCTATTACGAATAATGACAATATTTGGGACTGTTGAACTTAGAAAAGTAATGAATACAGAAATTGTATTATCGAAGGCTTTCATGGCTGCAATCACTGAGTTCTCGTAGGTTTTTCGGGCTAGATGGCCATCTTCTAGAACCTACAAGAACCCAATACAGAAATTATGCATACTGGGCCTATTAGTGCGCTTCTTCTTTCATGAAAATGAAGGAAAGTGACTCAGGTGCCAAAATAACTATGTTGATGTTTGGGGGCCAGCACTCATGGCAACAAGATCACGTGGGACAGCACTATACAGTCACCTCTTTTGTAGGAAAGCTGGAAAATTATCAATGAGGAAATAGGCATATTAAATGATTAATAGTCTAGAGAAAACGGGGAGGAATAAACATTTCTCCTTATTTCTTTAATACTAGAATCTAGGGTGAAAACCCAATAGAACTAAATAGAGATTGACTGAGGATGGCAGATGTACAGCCGTGTTCATAACTGTCTAGAACTGAGGAACGTTAGGCAGGAATCCTACCCTCATTCTTGATCATGCATATTTCAGTTTGCAAAGCTAAATTCCTCCATTCCAAATCTGCTGCAAGAGAAACAACAAGCAGATGTAAGTAGAGGGGAGAAGAAACTTTTCTCCTTCTCTCATCTAGGGTGATCCTTCAAGTCAGCAGTCTGTAGTAACACATGTCACATGACATTCTCACATGAGGGTTGGGGTGTGCATTTGTGACTGTTTAACAGTGTGTTATTGTGCTATTTATTACACAATGTCATTGCACTAGTGCCATTTCCGAGTTATTCCCTTTGTTTGGCCATACCTTTCAATTCAAGAGGGAAACCTATGAACTGGCTCCTAAAACTGCTGTATTCTAGTGTTGACACTGATGCTATAAGTAACTACTACTATTTCTGCAATAGCAGCAGCGGCCACGTGACCTGCAGCCCCACACTGGTGGTGAGGCCAGGAAACGCCTTAGGCCCAAGTGTTGTGAGACCCCTCCCCTTGCCCACCCATAACTTTTCTCTATGTAATGCCACATGTGTCTTTGAGAGTCCCAGAGAGAAAGAGAGAGAAAGACAGACAGAGAAAGAAAGAAAGACAGACAGAGACAGGGTAGAGAAAGATGAGGTATAAATAGGGTAAATAAATGAATAAAACTTGAAAATGTTTATGCTAACTAAAATTAAATTGTTTAAAATGCCTGTCTTGTAGGGTAAATGCTACTGAATTAGATTACTTAGCTAGGGTTGCCACTTGTCCCGTATTATACGGGATGTCCCGTATTTTCGCTCTAAATTTTGTTTCCCGTATTTTCAGCTCCTGTCCCTTATAATTGACAGTGGCAACCCTAGATGTGATTTACTGTTTCGCTCTCATTCCGCCACTACCACTCCAGCCTCGGCCGCCACCCCTTCAGAGGAGGAGAGAGTGAAGGAGGGCGGCAAAGGAGGCAGGAAGGGCCCGTGAAGGCAAAGCGCCACCAAGGCAGGCAGGCAGGCAGGCAGGCTCGCCCCCTCCCTGGGTTTCGGAGGACAGCCTGCGCCTCACTGGCGGCTAAACTAGCGGTATGGCAAAGGGAAGGGATGTCTCTTCTTTTGGGGTCCCTGAGTCAGGTGACCCCGGAAAGTCCCCTTGCCCTTGCTTTTCCCAGACTTGGGCCCTTGACTGCCAGGCAGTCCTTGAGGCCATGTAACCGGAGCTTGTACTCTGTGAGGGACAGGATCACCAGTCACAACAACAGCCCTCTTCGCCCTCAACTCACAGGAGGGAGAGTTCGCCGATGTGTCACAGGCCCAGATTAGGAGCGCCTCTAGGAAACCTGTCCTGCACCTGGAGCGAAGGCAGTTTGGCACCATTTTCACAGCCATGACTATTTACACGTAATGTTTGATTTTCAAGTTTTTATGAAGTGTCCCTTATTTTTGTGAAAAATGTCATATTTTTAGGTGAATGTCCCTGATTTCTTATATCAAAAAGTGGCAGCCCTATACTTAGCCCAATGATTAGCTCATGATGGTAACACTTTCCCCACCTCTGTAGCCAACATACCTTCTTCCCATCTCCATTATCCTCACCAACATAGGAGAGTTTCCTCCGGACATAGAAAAGCATATCATCCTGCCGGGAGGCCAATTTCTCCATAAAGTAGGTGGAAAACATCCATGTCCAGAATACAATGCGGTCATCTTTGAAACATCCTAAAAAGGAAAAAAAATGCAAATTAGGCACTACTTCATTTGTTTTGTTTCCATCTCAGTACATTAAATTGCAGTCTCTTCTGATTCATTTCCAAATCAAAGCAGTTGGATGAAATCATTATTATTCAGATGCCTACTATGATGTGAATGAAAGGTGAATAACATGCCCTTTAGTATGGAAGAGAGCCAAAATGTATCACAACTCTGCTGTATGTGGCAGTGGAGCAAGCTACTACAGGCAAGTCAAATCCAATCAAATCCATGAAAATCACACTCTGTTTTCCACACTGTTTGACAGTTATATCACTTACAACATTACCACTCAAAGGGGTGTCAGGGACCAGTGCTGGTCCATGAACCATCAGCTGTCAAGTCTGCAGCAAGTTTCCAGGAAGGAAAGAAAAAATGTTATTGCCAATGGATATACATATAATACCAGCCCAGGCACATATTCAACATCTACATGCGACCCCTTACTAAGCTGGTGCGGAGCTTTGGGCTGGAGTGTCATCAGTACGCTGATGACAGCCAGCTGGTGCTGAGGATGGACGGCCGGCCGGACTCTGTACCCGATTGTTTCCAGCAATGCCTCAAAGCTGTGACTGGTTAGCTATGTGCCAGTCAGTTGAGAGTGAACCCTTCGAAGATGGAGATCCTTTAGCTGGGTCACCCGGATGGGTGTGAGCTCCGGCTGCCGGCGCTAGACGGTGAGGCATTACGCCTGTCGTCTCTAGTAAAGAGCTTGGGGGTCCAGTTGGACCCGCTGCTGACAATGGAGGCCCAGGTCTCCACTGTCAGCAGATCCGCCTTTTACCACCTGCGGCAAGCGAGGCAGCTGGTGCCCTACCTCTCCGGAAATGACCTAGTCATGGTAATCCAGGCAACGGTCATCACCGTCCTGAGTTAACTGGAAAGGACAGTATACAAATCAAAATAATAATAAATAAATAAATAATGCCAAATCCCCAAATCAGATATCCTGAGAAGCATTCATTTGGAAAACATTGATCCTATTCATTGACAGACAACAGTACTGACTAGCCCAAGATCATTCAGTGAATCCGTAGCAGGGAATTCATGAGCAACGATGAATAAAGAACAACTTCTTCAACACTGAAGAACTGCACCCAACACATATACACCGGTCCTTATTGATAATTGTCTGTTCTAATGAAGATAGGGAGCACATACATTATGCTCTCCTTAAGAATCCATTTGTGGTTCATCCATTCTTCACAAAACAAGGTTCATTTTGTACTTATCCAGACCCAGGTCCTTTCTCATTAAACTCTGCTCTCCACTTAATTACTTGCAAGTTACCAAAGCCCATTCCATGCATCTGTTTCTAATACTTGGACATATACCAAATTCAAAACAGCAAAAAATTACAGAACTGCAGTCTAGCTCATCGTATGCTTCACATTCAGGACCATGACTCTGTATGCAGCAGGATCTAGTCATGGTCCTGAATGCTAGTGTGATGATCCCCAGGTAAGACTGGGAAAGCCCTATCCAATTCCCTTGAAATCACCATTGTGGTTGTTTTGTGTTTGGGGGGTTGGTGACACCTGGAACTTCTACCACTCTGGGTGCTGCAATGAAAATGATACCCCAGAATCCTCAAGAATGTGTAATCTATTATATAAAGGGGTTCCTGTTTTGGAACGACTGTCCCAAACAGAGAAACCTTACAACGCAGAAACACCAAACTTGCCAACAGAAATAGGCCTCAAGTAAGGTACGTTTGTAACAAATAAACTCCCCCCCCCCCAAACCTAGAAAGCCCCCAAAACAACGAGTAAAAAAACCTACATTTCCCAGCATCCTCCGGGGCTGCCAACGACTCACTCAGCCTCTACATTCTGACAACATGATTGGCTGCCAATAAGGGCGGATTTGCATAACTCCTGTACTGGCCAGCCAACATGAACATTCCAACCCATAATAAACTGTCAGAGGAGGATAAGGCAAAGGGCTGAGGCACAAACACAAACACCCAAATCACTTCCCACAGAAAATCACAGACCACACCCAAAATTGACAGTAAGGCTTCATTAACTTAATTTCCCTGACTAGGCCTCACTTAATGGAATGCTGTTTACGCTCTGAATTGACAGTAAGGCTTCATTAACTTGATTCTCCCGACTACGCCTCAGCTCATTGGACATTGTGTATGGCCTGAATTGACAGTAAGGCTTCATTAACTTGCTGTTCCTGCCTAGGCCTCAGCTCATGGGACATTGTGTATGGCCTGAATTTACAGTAACCTACCTTGGCACACAGAGCCCCTATGACCCACGCTACATTCTACTACAGTTTGGAGGAGGGTGGACCATGAATTATGGGACTTGAAGTACCTCCATGGATAATGGGATTTGTACTACTTCAAAACCCATCATTCCCCACAGACCACTGTGGCCCAGAACCAAGACCGATAAAGACCAAACTTGGCACACAATGCCCCCCATGACCCACAATCCATCCGACTGCAGTTCAGAGGAGGACACACCATGGATAATGGGATTTCAAGTACCTCCACTCACTTCCAAAGTTAACTTCCAAGCATCAACCTCTACATCAACACAGCAGACGGAAAGACAAAAAACATTGTATATCCACAAGCTATGCAGAACGCCAGCAACACCACACACCAACAACTCCCCAGGACTTCAACATCCCACCCACCAGAACAACCCACAACGACACAGCCAGGGCCCCAACAACACCATAACTAACAACAATTCCAACCCTTACATACTCAGACTTTCTCGCATCTCCTAAATAGGGCACAGCAACATGTGCCGGGTACAGCTAGTTCTATTTTAAAACAAGACATAGATACTGGATTTCTTAGAACAGAAATTGACTTCCCATCAGTTCTGACATCCAATTTTGCTAGAATGAATTAGAGGGAGGGAGGTTGTGGTGGGGTGGGTGAGGAGCAAAGAGCTGAAGCAGTGGAAAAACTGAAAGTAAAATATCTCAGTATTTATTGATTTCAATTATTTATAACCCACCCTTCTCTACCCCCGAAGGGGGACTCAGGGTGGCTAACAAAAGGCACAATTCGATGCCACATAACAATCCATAAAAACCAACAATTACATCATAAATACATGTACAATCAATTAAAACCGATTAAATATCCATAATTAAACACATAATCCAAGTTCCGTATGAAAGATTGTCTAAGCCAACTGCAGTCCATTTCCATAACCTTTGTCATCCTTTTTATTGTCTGTCTGCTGCCCAGTATCTAACCAAATGCCTTGGTCCCACAACCACGTCTTTAACTTTTTCCTAAAGGAAAGGAGGGGAGAAGTTGATCTAATTTCGCTGGGGAGTGAGTTCCACAGGAGTATTTGCGACGAAGGTGGGAGCGAGAGCAGGGCCTCCCCGGAGGATCGTAAATTTTGAGGTGGGACATAAGGGGAGATATGTTCAGACAAGTAAGCTGGGCCAGAACCGTAAAGAGCTTTAAAGGTCAAAACCAGCACTTTGAATTGTGCTCAGAATTAGACAGGCAGCCAGTGGAGCTGACACAACAGGGGGGTGGTATGCTCCCTGTATGTTGCTCCAGTTAGTAACCTGGCTGCATTCCGTTAGACCAGTTGAAGTTTCTGAACAGTCTTCAAAGGCAGCTCCAGGTAGAGTGCATTGCAGTAATCTATTTGGGATGTAACAAGAGCATGGACCACCATGGCCAGATCAGACTTCCCAAGGTACAGGCGCAGCTGGCGCACAAGTTTTGACTGCGCAAAAGCTCTCCCAGCCACCGCCGAGACCTGGGGTCTCAGGCTCAGCGATGAGTCCAGGATCACACCCAGACTGCGAACCTGTGTCTTCAGGGGGAGTGTGACCCCATCCAACACAGGCTGTAACCCTATATTGTATTTACCTGGAAAAAGCCTCTCTAGAAATCTTTAGGCTCTCCAGTACGTAAGTTCTGTCATACTAGGACCTAGAGATTCCTAGAGAACATTTTAATCAAATCTTCAAATAATCGGATCTACAAAAGCCAACCTCACAAATGTGGAGGGCCATTAATATACATGTATTCGCCTTTAATGTATCATAAGGGCCTTTTCTTTTGTTGCAATGGTATATTACATAGCTTTACAAAGACTTGTTGGAAATAAAGATTTTTAAAGAAGGAAATAAGATTTTCTGATCATTGACGCAAATCACATATAAATCAGAATACTCTACAGATGAAAGGAAACGAATCCACATCTTTGGTAAATAAAGCCAATTAGTGGTATCTTATTCCAGTAAGATCAAACCGGGAATATGTTTTCAATATATTTCTTGAAGTATTCTTAAAACTCAGAACACAAGCTTCTTCACAACATCAAGGAACTGAGCTGTATCTAGGACGAATTCAGCTGGCATGTCAAAGCCAACGATGTCAAAAGGCATGAGCTGCAGCAATAAACCAAAATGGCTCAAAAAGCATTCTTTTAACTACTCAAAAATTATCCTGAAAAAATACCCTTCGTTAAACACAGCAAATTTCAACAACACCAACAACTTATTACAACCTGGGGGGTCTTTAGGCCTTGTCAGAAAACACTGACCAGTCCAACCCTAATAAATATAAACAAACTGGAAGAAGACTGATAGTAATATTCATGTTTATCGTATGCTAGTACAGCCTATATTTATACTCCTGAAGCTAACAGAAGTTGCCCATCCATGCAACTATTTCTGGATATTAGGCCTGGGCAATCATGGTTCTAAATGGTTCTAAAGTACTTACAAAACTAAAGTTCTGGTGGTGAAAACTAGGTGGCGCTGGTGCTTTGCTTCTACAGTGTTGCTAAAGTTTTGGTGGAGAACATTTCAGAACTCTAAAAAAAACTTTCAAAATATCATTATAAATGGCAGTTCCTAATTGGTTCTGTCTTTAAAATGGCCAATAATGAAATGATAATGAAGTTTTGAAAGTTTTGTTAAACTTCTGAAATGTTTACCACCAGAACTTTAGCAACACTGTAGAAGCAAAGCACCAGCGCCACCTAGTGTTCACCACCAGAACTTTAAGTTTTGTAAATACTTTAGAACCATTTAGATTGAACCATGATTGCCCAGGCCTATTGGACATCCTCTGGAAAAATGCTGATTCATTTTGTGCAAGAGTTGTAATTTGAGTTGGATTGCTTATTGTAACATGAAAGCTTCCTCCACACAAAACAAGTCTTCAAACCTGCTATCACTTCCCTACCTGACCCCCATCTTGTCTTAATATGGGATTAAAGTCTTGTCTAATTTATATTAATTCTCTAGCCATTTTTTTTCCTGGAAATATCTAGAAAGAAGCACAGCCGGGAATTTTCTTTTCCCTGCTTTTAAAGCCTGTGAGAGTACAGTGTTCCCTCACTTACTGCTGGGGTTAGGTTCCAGGACCTCCCGCAATAAGTGAAAAACCACGATGCAGGGATCTCCTATTTATTTTAATATTTATACATTATTTTAGTAATATACACTATTTTAAGTCTTTATAAACTTAAAATAAAGGGAAGGAAAGGCCCTTCAAGGCCAGTGGGAGGGAGCACTGAGGAGGGAAAGCGCCTTGGAGAGCGGCGGTGGCAAAAACCCCACAAAACAGCGAAAATACCATGATATATATTTTAAATTTTATGTGAATGTAATTGGTTCGGATTGTTTTATGGTATTTTATGATGTTTTAAATCTTGATGTGTTTTTATATGTTTGGAAACCGCCCTGAGCCTCAGAAAGGGTGGTTTAGTAAATCGAAACAATAAATAAATAAATAAATCATTTTTTTTAGAAAATCCGCAAAACAGCGAGTCCGCAATAAGCGAACCGCGAAGTAGTGAGGGAACACTGTATTGCATATCTAATTAAAAGCATTTTTATTCCCAATGCATGGGAAAGCCATGTTGATTTTCTTACAAAATTACTTTGGGGAACATGAAGCAAATGGGCTGCACATTCCCAACTTCTGCTCTCCTGGGTTTTCTAGCAATTTAGGCTGAACAGGCAGTCCCCAAGATACAAACAAGATTCTCTAGGTTTGTCTCACCCCGTTTGTAACTGTGAGTTGCTTGTACGTCAGATGTTTGTAACTCGGGGACTGCCTGTGTACATATATGGGAGGAATTTTCAATGATCTGAGACTTACTTGAGAGATGAGGTTGAGATAGGCATGGTGGTGCACTGCAGTATTTTTTCATAATCTAAAAATGATTGAAGAAAGACTGCATAATTTGCTTCAATTTAATGGAGCAGGCCAGGCTTAGAGTTCCCCAGAATTTAATAAGGTTTTCTTTTCCATATATGCCTGTGGGATTGGTTGTCTTAGGCTGGCTTTCATTCCTCCCACTTTATAATTTAAATGGTAGCTTTTTAGCTCCTTTCGTATGTACGGTACTTTATTACTTTGCAGATTCTGAACTTATGTCACATATACTTTCAGACACAACATTTCCTCAAGCACTGGCTGTCAAAACAGACCAGGAAGAGTGAAAGCTGCATCACTCTGCTCTTTCGATTGCTCTTTAAAAGAATGTTGTTGAAAGAAACCTTGCTGAAATTACTGCATATAAAAGAAATATACATACATAGTAAACTCAGGAACGGGGAATCTGAGGCACACAGCTCAAATTCAACTGAAACAAAACACTAAACCACTGTTTAGAATTATGAGAATAAACTATGTTAAGTCACAAAAGTGTTAGCAAAGAAGAATCTCAACCATATCTTGACAGCTAGAAATATCCGCTACCCAAATTTTAGTTCATAATAGAAAATTTATTTCAATTTCCAGTGCTTGAGGAAATGTTGTGTCTGAAAGAGTTTATTTTATAACTTATTTAACTTTATCTTTCTTTCCTTTTGCTCCTGTGTGCAAATCCCGCTGGCTATACCTTGTTTCCATAATGCTAAACAAAAGAACACGTTGCTTACCTACAACTGTGGTTTTTCAAGTGGTCATTGTTAACTCATACCTATGAGTTGCTCCGTACAGATGCATAAGTATGAGACACAATGGCCACAACCATGTTTTACAATTAATATAATAATAATAATAATAATAATAATTGTGCGACTCTGCAAAAGCCCATGCCATTTTTGATCCTTTTTTCAGCTCCCCACCCCCATTCTGTTTACCAAGAAGTTCTCAAAATCAGGAGGGGTTTCAGTTTTCATTCTGGTACGGTTTGGTCCATTGGCGCCAATGGGAAAACTGAGGCTCATTTATCCATTTTTAGACCTATCAGCATGAAACTTGCCTCACTTGTAGGCCACATTTACAATTGCAAGCCAGCTAAGTTTCAAAACATTTCACCAATCCTCTTATTTTTTATAATAATAATTATATATATATATATATATATATATATATATATCTCACAAGAGGGGGTTCTGGTAATTGAAGTCCCAAGTGCATGCCACAAGAGAGGAGGAAAATTCACTCAAACAACCAGGCCTCTGATTGGCTGAGAAAGAAAGTGAGAAACACACACAGAGAGAAACTTCAACTCCCATCATGCCCCGAGAGGAAGCACAGAGGCTCCTCCAAAGCATGCACCGCACAAAGTCCTGCTGGGAAAGCAAGTTCTTATTCACCTCAAGTGGGCACTGGGGGATGGGGATGCTTTGGGAAGGAATGGAGGAAGCCGACAGGGATTAAAGAAGGCAAGGAGTCACAGCTTGCCTGATTTGAGAGACTACCTATATGCCGCCTTCGTCTCAGGTAGATGGCTGCTCAGCCCTATTGGCCCCCATTAGATAAAATGATACAGCTGATGTGATCTGTATTGGCTAAGGCTTCGGCTGTCCCCTGCCAGGTTCATTTCTATGAATTTGGCAGCCAAATCCAAAACACCAAAATGATATCATACACACCCCTAATGATGATGGTGATGATGATGCTGAATTTATTATTCATCTCTCACTGCAGCTTGAGGCAGGATACAACATCATTAAAACAAGAGATAAAGCACTATTAAAAGACATACAACAAAATACACAGAGTTAAAATCCACGCATAAAATGCAGATTAAAATTCACAACTTAAAATTGTCCAGGGAGGCCTGACAGAAAAGGTGACTACTCAATCAAACCAGTTATATGTGCAGTCTAAAATGGCTAATAGTTTCCTAAGGACCCCACAATTCCCACCTCCTTCCTTTTAGTACAAGTTCAGGATCACAAGCAATGTCTCATATGTTAAGGAGGGTTCACTAGAAAATATCTTCAATAGTTCAAGCCAACGTGCCATAAATAATCCATTGCACAGGCTCGAAGGACACATCCAACTTCCAAAAACGCTCTGTAGCGATAGGTGTGGGACGAAATGGCAGGTGTAAAGATGCACTGGAAGCTGCAGACCCAACCCTGTATGCAGGCGGTTCAGGACTTTAGTCGCTCGAGACTGCCCCGGGAGATGACAGTCTTGTTTGGCAGCATCCTGAACGACCAAGAAGCCTTTTTAAAGGAGAGCACTGCTTGCTCCATATGGAGAAGGGCCTAGAAAAGGTGGCCTAACGAAAACTCATCCCCATCTACCCAGTTGGCTAGCCGTTACTCTAAACTATCTAGTCAGTGAGCTGCTTTTTGCTGATTATGCTGCCCTTGTCGCCCATGCAGAAGCAGCTCTGCAGCACCTAACATCCTGCTTTGCAACAGCTGCAGAGCTGTTTGGGCTGGAAGTCAGCCTGAAGAAAATGGAAGTTCTCTACCAGCCCACACCACAGGAAGAATACCATCACCCCCACGTCAGCATAGGCAAATCTGTGCTTAAGTCCGTTCAGCAGTTCACCTACCTGGGAAGCATCATCTCTTCAGATGCCAAGATTGATAAAGAGATAGATCACAGATTAGCAAAGGCATAATAGTGCATTCAGAAGGTTTCACAAACTAGTCTGGAGTAACACCTGAGGCAAAGCACAAAAATCAGTGTGTACAGAGCTATCGTACTGTCTATTCTCCTATATGGGTCTGAAACTTGGGTCACCTATTGCGAACACCTATGACTCCTCAAACGCTTTCATCAGTGCTGTCTTCACACAATCCTAAATATACACTGGACTGACTATGTGACGAATGTTGGTGTCCTTGAGCAAGCAGGGATCACCAGCATTGAGGCCATGCTATTGAGAACACAGCTGCGCTGGGCAGGGCACATTTCTAGGATGGAGGACCACCGCCTCCCAAAGATACTACTCTATGGTGAACTCGCCACGGGTCAATGCAAGAGAGGCGCCCCAAAAAAGAGATATAAGCACTCCCTGAAACAACATCTCAGGCTCAGCCAGATTGATCACCAACAATGGTCCACCCTGGCCTCACATCGGGAGGCGTGGAGGCGCACTATCCACAATGCTGCGGCCTCTTTCGAGAAGTCACGCTGAACGAGTCTCGAAGAGAAACAACAATGCAGAAAGAACTGCAACCTGGAAACAACATCACCCAAGGAAACTTTCTGATGTGCTTTCTGCAACCTGACTATCTCAGATTGGCCTTTTAAGACATCAACGCTCTTGTAGAAAGCGTAGGATGAGTCCTTCCTGAATCTTCGTTAGCAAAGAAAAGCCAAGAAGAAGAGGAGGATTTAGATCACGTCTATTTAGCGACAAATCCCTGCTCAGCCAGGGCACTGACCTTGGACTAGTCTCGCCACTTTTTCTCATTCTCCCTCTATATATCTTACCTGCCATTCAATAATACTGTAAATATTATATCAGGAGACAGAAAACATACCATGTACAATTTTCAATAGTCTGATATCACACTTCACTTGTGTCCCTATTTCTGCTTATGGCGAGGAAATAATCTTTTTTAAAGCTTCAAACTATGTTCCCCTACTTAAGAAAGTTTATGTCACCCCCCAAAAATTGCTTTTATTTTCAAAAGATAATACATGAACAGAAAATACACGTGCATGCTTTATTTATCCAGGCTGTCAGTCTATTTTAAAATAAGGAAGAAAGATACTATATATGGACAGATGCAAGAATGGAAAGAATCAATAGCAATTATTACTGTGGGTTTAGCTTCTCAGTTGAATTCCCAGTTTAACCCCTGGGGGCATAACTGTGATATTTCATGAACCATGGCAAGCAATTATTCCGTACATTCATATCAGCTTCAGGGCAGTATTAGACCGGCTCAGTGAATTAGAGAGTATGGCAAGCAGAACTACTGATATGTATGTCAGAAAAGACAAGAGTTAAATACATTCACCTTGTACCATGCCCTTCAATGGTTTGCTCACAAAAAGAGGGTTAAGTGTAACAGCGTTACATCAGACACCCATCTGAACACATATGCACACCAGACTCCCTAAACAACAACAATAAATTGCTTTATTAAAACTGTTAATTATCAGTATGATTATATTTATTACTTAGATTGCTAATTAGATTGTGTTAAATTAATTTTTTTTAATCACATCAGTAGCAAACATTTCCATGACATCAGACCAAAGTTCACAGTACTTTACATAACCCAGGAATATAAGCCAGCTCTGCAGTTTACTCTTGCAACTTAACTGTTGGTTCTGATGGACCTCTCAACAGCCTTAGATACCGTCAACCACAGTAACCTTCTGAGTCGCCTTTCGGGAATGGGCCTTGGAGGTACTGTTTTACAGTGGCTCCGGTCCTTTCTAGAGGGTCGTACCCAGAAGGTGTTATTGGGGGACTCCTGTTCTACCTCACAACCATTGTCTTGTGGGGTTCCTCAGGGTTCTATATTGTCCCCTATGTTGTTTAACATCTACATGAAGCCGCTGGGGGAGATCATCAGGAGTTTCGGGGTGTGGTGTGATCTGTACGCAGATGACGTCCACTCCTTCCCACCTGCTACTAAGGAGGCTGTTCAGGTCCTGAATCGGTGCTTGGCCGCTGTGACGGGCTGGATGAGGGCGAACAAATTGAAACTGAATCCAGACAAGACAGATGTACTCCTGGTCAGTCGTAAGGCCGAACAGGGCATAGGGTTACAGCCTGTGTTAGATGGGGTTACACTCCCCCTGAAGTCGCAGGTTTGCAGCCTGGGTGTGATCCTGGATTCATCGCTGACCCTGGAACCCCAGGTCTCGCCAGTGACCCGGGGAGCATTTGCATTGTTAAAACTTGTGTGCCAGCTGCGCCTGCACCTTGGGAAGTCTGACTTGGCTACGGTAGTCCACGCTCTGGTACATCCCATATAGACTACAGCAATGCGCTCTACGTGGGGTTTGCCTTTGAAGACTGTTCGGAAGCTTCAACTGGTCCAACAGATGGCAGCCAGGTTACTAACAGGAGCGGGGCTCAGGAAGCATACTACTCCTCTGCTGTGCCAGCTACACTGGCTGCCAGTCTGCTACCGGGCACAATTCAAAGTGCTAGCTTTAGCCTATAAAGCCCTAAACAGTTCTGGCCCAACTTACCTGTCCGAACGCATCTCCCCTTATGAACCATCTAGGATGTTAAGATCGTCTGGGGAGGCCCTGCTCTCGACTCCGTCTACGTCACAAATACAGTTGGTGGGGACGAGAGACAGGGCCTTCTCAGTGGTGGCCCCTCAGCTATGGAACACCCTTCCCAGGGACATTAGATCAGCCCCCTCACTTTTAACCTTCCGGAAAAAAGTCAAAACCTGGCTATTCAAGCAGGCATTTGATAAGGCAGTATAACTGACATAGGATTTGGAATAATGGACTACAAAATCAGACTATGCTTTTATCTAGGAGACAAAATGATGTTTTTATTATTGTTATGGTTTTAATTTATGTGCTAATGTTTTAAATTGTCTTGGATGTTTATTTTTATTAAGTTGTGTGAACTGCCCCGACTCGCCTTTGGGCTGAGAGGGAGCAGTATACAAATGTACCAAATAAATAAATAAATAACTATGCTGGGAACATTCTTTATATTTTGAGATCAAAGTTAGTTCCACTCTTCCAACAATCTGGAAAACTACCTACAAAAACTAAGTGCACTTACATTTCCCTATTCTCCGTCAAACGCCCACCACCGCCACTTTGGCCTCAGCAACATCACCATAATTAAGTATTATTGTAATCTCATATCATTCCTTATATTTTATTTATTTATTATTTCAAATTATATACCACCCTTCCCAATAGGCTCAGGGTGGTTCACAACACAAACAAACATAATCACAACAGCAGTTTAAAACACAATAAAAGCAATTTATGCTAAGACAGAATATGGATTTAGCAGCCTCTAAAGGTTAAACGACTGTCGGAAGAGGTTAGTCTTGCAAGCCCTCTGGTAGGACGGCAGGTCTGTTATTGCTCGGACCTCCTCCAGCAAGGCGTTCCATAAGTTAGGCGCTAGTACGGAAAAGGCACGCTGTCTCGTAGATGACAAAAGACAGGTTCTAACCGACGGGACTTCCAAAAGATTTTGGTCCTTGGACCGTAGCGATCTCTGGGGAATATGCGGGGAAAGGCGGGCCTTCAAGTACGCTGGTTCCAGACCATACAAGGCCTTAAATGTTAACACCAACACTTTGAAGGCGATCCGGTACTCGGGAAGCCAGTGCAGCTGCTGTAAGACTGGTGTGATGTGACATGTCAGTGACACTCCAGCCAGCAGTCGAGCCACAGCGTTTTGCACTAGCTTGAGTTTCCGGATCACTGACAAAGGAAGGCAGATGTAGAGGGCGTTACAGTAGTCTAATCTCGAGATGACTGTGGCCTGGATTACCGTAGCTAGGTCGTTACCGGAGAGGTAGGGCGCCAGCCGCCTTGCCTGGCACAGATGGAAAAATGCCGCTCTGCTAACGGTGGAGACCTGAGCCTCCATCGTCAGCAGAGGGTCCAGTTGGACCCCCAGGCTTTTTACTAGGGATGACGGGCAGACTGTCTCATCGTCCATAATAGGCAGCCGGAGCTCCCCCCACCCCGGGCGACCCAGGCACAGGATCTCCATCTTCGACGGGTTCACCTTCAACCTGCTGGCCCGTAGCCACGCAGTCACGGCTTCAAGGCACCAATGGAAATAATCAGGTACAGAGTCCGGCTGGCCTTCCATCCTCAGCACCAGCTGGGTGTCATCAGCATACTGATGACACTCCAGACCAAAACTACGCACCAGTTGATCCAGTGGATGCATGTAGATGTTAAATAACAGAAGAGAGAGGACAGCCCCTTGGGGGACCCCACATTCAAGGGGGACCCTTTCCGAGACCACCCCTCCACTCTCCAACGGTTGTCCCCGATCTTGAAGGAGGCCACCCATTTAAGGGAAGTCCCCCTAACTCCCGTCACAGCTAAACGGTGGATCAATAATTCATGGCCTACTGTATCAAATGCTGCCATGAGGTCCAATATTGTCCCTAAATGACAGGGATCACTTATCACATTGCCTAAAATAAGCAGGGACAGAATAAGTGATTAGAATAGGAGGACTAGATGAAGAGGAGACATAATGAACATGTTTAAATATATGAAAGGATGTCATATTGAAGAGGGGGCAAGCTTCTTTTCTGCTGTTCTGGAGTCTAGGACACAATGGAGCAACTGATTCAAATCCTAAGCTGTGAATCACTGCTAAACCCAGTGTAAAATGCATATGTATTTTCAAAAGGATAACAGCCCAGAATAAAAAGATCTTCTTAAGTAACACTCCCCGCAAACATGGATAGCCTCTGGCTCCAACCAAAGCTGTGTCTGCCTTTTGATTTGGAAGAGGTTCCCACACTGCCTGTCTCTTGAAAATGTGCCCATTTGACAACATGCCAACTTATCATTCCATTGTCCTTTAATAAAATGACCTGCTCTATTTCTTCATGTTTTAGTATGCCAGCACAATTTCCACCATCTGTAATAATGACTCATGGGCAAACACATTCCCACACCTCCCTCCAAGCTTGTTACTCATAAACTAAGGACTCATCAAGCAGAAAGAGGAATGGTAAAGTCAGACATTATGATTCCAAATGCTTCAGTGAAGGACTAGAGAACTACCGTATTTTCCAGCATATAAGACTGGGCGTATAAGACGATCCCCCCAACTTTTCCAGTTAAAATGTAGAGTTTGGGATATACTCACCGTATAAGACTACCCCTCTTCCAACACACACCAAATAAAAATTTTAAAGGCATCAGATTTGATTCCAATATGGTAATTTTCCTATTACTGTATCTCTTTCTCTGCCTCTCAGATCTCGCACCTGCGCACCTCCACCGCTTCACTGCAGTCTTCAGGAGCACGGTCTGAGAGGTGGAGGAGGAGGTACGGTAATAGGATACAAGGGCGGGACAGACAGGTAAAGCAGGTATGTTTTTCTGGGCCCAGAGCCATTCTAATCTCTTTTTTTCCATACCCCGGATGCCTGCAGCTTGCTCCGCCCTTCACTTGCACCTTCCCATTGAGGCGCCCCTTCACCTCACCATCAGGACCGCATTAAGTTCATGAATCCTGATGAATGGATTTTCTTCTACCATACTTGTACTGAATCGCCCTTAATGTTTTCATACAGTCGCTGCATACGGCAAGGATGCTGCCACTGCGATTTTTGAGCTCTCCCCACCATATGCGGCAACCAGATTCTCCAATCCGGATTGGAAATTTCAGCACCTGCTCTATAAGACGACTCCTGGTGTATAAGACGACTCCCGCATATAAGGCTACTCCCGTGTATAAGACGACCCCTGACTTTTGAGAAGATTTTCTTTGGTTAAAAAGTAGTCTTATATGCCAGAAAATACGGTATTTAAAATAGGAATTTTTTGACAGCTATCCTTCAACCTAAAGTACCCATGATTATTAGAAGGCCTTGCTCAAAGGTGGGTTCAACAGGAGTAAAAACAATCAGGAATTAAAACCAAACAATGCCAAACACACAAACATGTATATGATTAAACACACATATATGCAGCAGTTCCAAGTTACAAACATCGGACTTACAAACGACTCACAGTTACAAACTGGGTAGGACAACTACCCCTCGGAAGGGACATTCACTCCTGAATGTGTTATCCTGGGAAAAAGGTGTCTCCACTGAAGTTTTGTCATCAAGCCTCGTTTCCACAACAAGCCACATTATTCAAAATCCAATGATCTCAGGGATGGAAAGTTAGGGGAAATCTTCTGAATTGGGGCACAGACAGCAAAACAAACACCACAGGAGTGTAAAAATTTCCCTATGCTATCCAAAGGTTATGTATATATCTGGATGGAGTTACACTTATAAAATGTAGTTGTTCCTACTTATGAATTCAACTTAAGAACACACCTACAGAACCTACAGTATCTTGTTCGTAACATGGGGACAGCCTTATAAGCATGCATGCTCCTTCTCCCTGAAAGACAGTTGTAAGGCTAACAATGGTGGGGTCTGAAGAGGTTGTTGGCCACCTTGAGTCCTTGGGGGGTGAAGTGTAAATAAAAATACGAGCTTTGGCAATTACCAACATTGTTACCAGTATCTGTCTTCATTTCCGGAAGGAAACAGCTCAACAAGAATTTATCAGACCTGGCTCCTGCAGCTTGAAGGGTTTTTTTTTACTAAACAGTGTACCATATTTCATCGCAGTGCATAATAGTCGCCACTGCAGAATAGCCACACCCTTTTTTGGTACATTGTCTTTGCCCACGTAATAGTCACACAGCTAGTTCACTATTCCAAGCAAGTGAATTAAGGGTGCAACTGCTCTTTCGGCACTAAAAGGCTTGACTCAACTGAAAGCCAAGTATGCTCCATAGCACCAAGGAAAGGGAGCAGGTGGGGGGGGGGGATTTTGCCAGCCAACCTCTCCCCTCCACAGCTACAGAAGTGGAGAGTGAGTTCACCCGCCCACCTGTCCTGCAGCTTCATAATAGTTTGGAAGGGAGATGCTAACCTCTCCCTTTCAAGCTACACTTGTAGTTCAGCAGGGGCAGACAGGATGGGGGGAGGGGGTTGCTAGTCTCTCTCTTTCAAGCTATAGAGGCTCCGTACCTTGGAGGGGACAGGTAGGTAGGTAGGTGGGAGAACTTAAGAAAATTACAGCTAATAGGTCTACTCAGTGCTACCGTGTAACTACTACAACAAGCCACAACAATATAAGCAAATATACTCAAAAATAGGATTGCATATCAAAGATATTAGTCTTATATTCAAAGGAAATTATCCTTCCTTCTATATTACTTAGACTGCCGTCACTGGAACTTATGAATGCTTCCACTGGTTGCATGAGTAGATTGCTCCACAAGAGCAACGACCTGTGTAGAACGCTTATGTGCTGAACGAACTGTGTTGAACGCTAATAGCTTAAGAATTGTGTAGAACGTATTGTATAGAACGCTAACAACGAATGAATTGTGTGGAACGTATTGTGCAGAACGCTAAGCATTGAATGTATTGTGTAGAACGTTTTGTATAGAACTCTATGTGTGGAACGTTGTGTTAGTATGCTATAGAAGGAAGGATAATTTCCTTTGAATATAAGACTAATATCTTTAATATACAATCCTATTTTTGAGCATATTTGCTTATATTATTTATTATTATTTATTTCCAGCATTTTTACCTTTGTTGTAATAGTTAGGTGGGAGAACTTACCCACCTGCCCGCCCGCCTCTCCCCTCCACAGCTTTTTTCATTGCATAATTGGTGCCACTCCATAATAATTGCATCCTCTTTCCGCTCCAAAAAATTGGGGGAGTGCAATTATTATGTGATGAAATATGGTATTTTAATGTCCCCATCTTTGCTGAGAAAACCTACAAACATTCATTTGTTAAACAACTACAGTGTAGACACATCTTGCTACATGTAATTGTTTCACTTCTCTTCACTCTGATGTTTCTAACACCCCTCCTTCAATACTTCTCAGACTGGACAAAGGTTTTTCACAGTTGTAAATTAGTTGATCTGTGTTTACGTATATTAGGATGTCGTCCTCACTCACTACCTACTGTTGGTTAAACCCCAACTATCTGAGTCAATCATGAATGTGGGCTAGAGTACACATACAAGTAAAATGTTAATAACTTATTTCTCCTGATCCTAATTCCCCTCCCACTGGCTAGCATGTGTATATGGAATATGTTACCTAATTTTACCTTCAGAGCTATTTTGTGAGCTATGTCTCAGGAAAAAAGGAAGGGAGGGTAGCACAAAGAGCTAAGCTTCAAAACCGAGCAGAAATTTGTCTCCAGGCCTCCCTTGTTCATTTTATTCCACTAGCGCATAGCTCCCATGTTATCCCTTGCCTTCTTCTTCTGTAAAAACTGAGCTGCTGATGGAGCTCCGCTGCTGCAGATCCATTTCAACATTTCTTTTGCTGGCTACTGTACCAAACTGACAAGGATTTAAATAACAAAATCCAAGACAGACTTGCGGGGATGTTAAAAGATGTGCAAGAGTTCCCCCAAGTAGTCTAAAGTTCTTAGTGCAGGGTTAATAACTCTCAAAGTGAACAGGAAACATAGCCACGAGTTAAGCCACACAGGTGCCCCTTGCAGGAAAAAGACAAACACCTCAATCTATAATTTACAAAACACTGACAAAAAAGTAGCCTTACTTTTACTGATTTGAATACCCAAGTCTAGACGTACAGGCTGAAAGGGAAGAAAACCCTCATTTGCAATAAAAATAATATATGCCCATTCATGCTTTCAGAAAGATGGTATAAGAGGCCCCCTCTATCTAGAAATGCACTTCTTGTAGTTTAACAACAACTTTTCTTAAAAACGTGTCTTAGACATATGTACAAGCACACCCATATACAATACAATTGGTGGATTGCCTGACTGGATTTACGTTGCATCCAACTCTTGAACCAGCGAAGTTACATCTGTTCTTTCTACACTTCCCTTTTGTTTCAACTTCTTTTTCACCTCCCTTGACAATATGTGATCTTACAGTATAGGAAGTCAGATTTGAATTGGCCAAATAAAAATTGGAGGAGGAACAGAGCTTGGAAAAGTTACTAAAAGGTGGCCTTGAGTAGTTCTAAACATATGTGGCATCTTGCTACTGTTGACTTTCAGATTACGGAACTCCTGCTAAATTTGCAAGGAACCCCTAGGATCCTTCAGTTTGTATACCACTAACCCAAATAAGATGTGTCCTTAGTGGCTGAGAGAAGGCTGAATTTATACAACAGATGTGAGCTTCTGCAGTGTAGACTGTGGCAGACTGAGAGCCTTAAAGGAGCCAAGCCCAATATAGTTTAAAGTAAAGTTTATTAACAACGTCCAAATAACTCAAAAAAGGGTCAGAACAACCCAAAAACACTTGAACTTCAGTGAAAATATCAAAATAACACAAATGCAAGCCTGAGCCAAAAAAAGAGTCCTTAATTTAAAAAAACCGGATTAAATCTCGCAAAAAACCGCGACAGCACAAAACACAGGAAGAAGCAAGCGTTGTCATTCAGGCCGATGTCGTCATCCAAAGGGGGAAAGGCAGGCAATTAAGAAGTGTCAGCCTTGTCCGAGGTCAATCCGCAGGAGAAGGCAGCAGAACAGAGTGGTTTAAACCGCCCTGGGATCACAACAAGGAAGGAGAAGCAGCGGCAGCAGCAACTAGCACACAGGAAGCAAATGCGGTGTAGCCAGACAAAGGAAACAAGATGTGGAACACCCCCACCCCCAACCAATACAATACCCAAGTCCGTGGAAGAAGTCCAAGACCCAAACTCACGTCCAAGAGTCAGTCCACAGCGAAACAAGGCAGAACACAGATAGCAAAAGCAACACTAAGTCCTTCTTATTCATAATTCCTCGTCAGAACTTGATTGAGCTAACGTCCCATCATTAGCCCTTTCAGCAGTTAATACAGCTTCACGTGCTGCCTTTTGTCTCTCATATCAATCCCTTCTTCTCCTGCTATGACTTACATCGCTCCAACATATGGACTGATCATCCACACTCCAGTTCCCATCCCCAGCAAATCCCCCAAATTAGTCACTACTAGTTGGCTTCTTGCAAATATCACGAATCTGTTGAACCTTAGTTCAGTCCATATCATCAGATACTTCTGAATCTCCATCCTCATCCCCCATGGACTGCTCCTCACCACCAGACCCATCCTCCCCAGAGAACCCCAGGAAGGTATCTTCATCAGAGGACTCATTAAATATTTTGTCTTATCCTTTTCCTCTCACGTTCCTCATCAGACTCCTGATCATGAGTAACCCGTTTCACATTCCTGAATGCAGGTTGCACTCTCTCAGCCTCACATACAGGCTCAACTACTACATGGACAGAAACAAAAGAAGCAGTGGGAAAACAGGGAGAGTTATGAGTGGGGAACAATATTATGCAAAGTGATAATATTCTGTGAACGAGTCAAGACAATGGTGCCTTCCGAAAATACTTAGTGTATCTTGTTCGACATAATCAAATGTTTCCATTCGAAACCTGTCCATTCTTTTTACTAACTATAAAAAGTCTAGCTAAGGAAGTTGAAAATGTGCTGGAAAAATCTACATCTCTACTTAAGAAGAACATATCCTCAAAAATGGACAATCAGCAAATATGTCATGTCACATGAGGAAATCATAAAAATGCAAAGCTTTGGGATTCTTACATTTCCCTTTAACTCTTAAAAAGAAAATGAGGAAGTAGTTCAGGAAGCCCTCAAATTAACTGTTTCAGAACAAGCTAGGAAACAAAGCCTGGCTTGTTCCAAACCTAATAACGATAATTCCAAACACCTTTGCAGAAGCATACGAGAAGCTTCGCCTCTCATTGAACACTGAGAAAACCAAAATGCTCTTCCAGCAGTCACCAGCCAATCCCTCTCCAATGCCAGAAATACAGCTTAATGGTGCAACATTAGAAAATGTCAACCATTTCCACTACCTTGGCAACCACCTCTCCACCAAGGTCAACATTGATACTGAAATACAACACCGCCTGAGCTCTGCGAGAATAGCATTTTTTTCAAATGAAGCAGAGAATGTTTGAGGATTGGGACATCCATAGGGAGACCAAGGTGCTTGTTTATAAAGCTATTGTCCTCCCAACCCTGTTATATGCCTCTGAAACATGGTCTGTCTACAGATGTCACACTCAACTCCTAGAACAATTCCATCAGCGTTGCCTCTGAAAAATCTTGCAAATCTCTTGGGAAGACAGGTGGACAAATGTACTGGAAGAAGAAAGACCACTAGCTGGAGGTCAGATGTGACCAGCAGTGCTATGGAATTTGAAGAGGCATGAATGCAGGGCAAAAAGGAGGAACGTGACAAGAGGAAGGTCTATCAAGCCAACCCCAACAGGGATGCCCTCACTGCGGGAGAACATGCAGGTCAAGAATAGGGCTCCACACCGCACTTGGAGAACAATCTTACTCGGACAACAAGGGATCGCCTAAGTAACTATTATTCCCTATGGCACTGTGTTAACCTACAGGACACATGAATTCATCCCAGCCTTCTGATCTTGTTCTTCAAATGAACAATATTTCTTATGCTGACATGAAAACAATGAAGGCCAAAGACCTCAACTACAACACTTTGTACAATAGCAATTGTGTAAGCTGAGATAGCAGCTACATTCTATGGCAGTACATTCCTACTAAGTATTTACAAGACTGTTTTTATAACTGATCTTGTGCATCTGTCTCTAGATTTTATGAATTTTCAGAGCTGTTGAACACCCAAAACTGCCATCTCTTCAACCGGAGTTATAAATGATCTGTTTCTCCTTAAATCCTTTTCTCTAAAATTGACTTGGCTTCAAGATTGCCAGTCCAATGTAAAGCTCCTAATTGTACAACAAGGCATCCCCGGAAACCCATCTCAGCACTTCTGTATTTCTAACAATACAAACAAAATTTAAATAACGATCAAGTAGATTTTAAAGTACTACAAATGCACACGATCAGGGGTTTTTTTTCTATAGAACAAATGGCATTTCACAAAAATTACAGAACTATAGCCAAAAGTATATGTGGAACTTTGCTTTACAACTGTAGCATCCTACATCAATAGATGAGAAAGTGTCATTTGCTAAAAATAAGAAATTACACTCAACTGAATCAAAAATGGTTTGTTACAAAGTTGACCACAAAATGAACCAGAACAAGAATGCTATAGCTCCTAAGCAGAACACATACATAACATGGAGGGTATTTCTTGTTTGACCTTCAACATCCCCAAGGAGGCTTGCTAAGACCTATTCTAAAGGAACTTTCCCTGGACCCTACTGTGTTTATCAATGATAGAACCATCTCCAATCTCTCATTTCTTGGCAAGTTTCTGGAGCGTCTGGTGGTTTTTCAACTCCAAGGGTTCCTAGATGAAGCTGATTATCTATCAATTTCAGTCTTGTTTCAGGTCAGGTAAGGGGCAGCGACAGCTTTGGCAGCCTTGGTGGATTACCTACACAGAAAACTGAACAGAGAGATTGTGGTCTGGTAGTTCTGCTGGACCTTTCAGCAGTTTTCAATATAAATAAGCCATGGTATCCTTTCTAGTTGCCTTTCTGGGATGGGGCTTGGAGATACTGTTTCTCAATGGCTCTGCTCCTTCCTGGAGGGACATTGGCAGAAGATAGCGCTGGGGGGTTTCTGTTTGACTCCTTGGCAATTGGCCTGTGGAGTTCTTCAGGGTTCAGTTTTGTCCCCCTCCCCCATTCTATTTAACATCTTTGTGAAATTGGTGGGAAGAGTCAGCAGTTTTGGGATTGAGTGTCACCACTATGCTGATTTTTATTTATTTATTTATTTTTGTTTGCCAGCCATCCCCAAGGGCTCAGGACGGCTTACAGAGAATATATAAAACACACTTTAAAACAACCGAAAGAATTAAACTCTTAACTAAAAACTATAAAACTATTTACAGCTGATTAACCAGATCAGACCCCGAAAGCCTGCTGAAATAAAAACATCTTGCACGCTCTGCAGAACTTTGTTAGATCTCTCAAAGCTCGCACATCTTCTGGCAGAGCGTTCCAAAGAGTTGGGTGTTATGTGACCTCTCACCGGCGTACCAGTGAGAAGCCTAGCAGCTGCATTTTGCACCAGCTTGAACCTCCGGATCACCAATATAGGTAGGCCAATGCAGAGGGCGTTGCAGTAGTCTATTCTCAAGGTGACCGTGGCCTGGATCACCGTGGCCAGATCCTCCTTGGTCAGAGAGGGAGCCAGTTACCTAGCCTGCCGGAGATGGATAAAAGCCACTCCACTGGCATTGGAGATCTGAGCCACCATTGATAGCCAAGGGTCCAGCAGGATTCCCAAGCTCTTCACAGAGAAGGGCGGACACAGGGGTACGCTGTCTAGGGTAGGCAACTGAACAGTCCCTCTACCAGGGTGACCCAGCCACAAGATTTCCATCTTTGCCAGGTTCACCCTCAACCTGCTAGCACGCAGCCATCCAGTCATAGCTTCAAGGCACTTTCGGAAATTATCAGGTACAGAGTCCGGCTGGCCGTCCATTCGCAGAACTAGCTGAGTGTCATCAGCATACTGGTAACACTCCAGCCCGTAGCTCCGAACCAGCTGAGCGAGAGGTCACATATTTATTTTATTTATTTATTTACATCATTTATATTCTGCCCTTCTCACCCCGCAGGGGACTCGACGCAGATCACAATGCGCATATACAGGCAAACATTCAATGCCATAGACATACAACATATATAGACAGACAATGAGCTACACAATTGGTCGAGAGCTCACCCCGACCCGGGCAGGCCTACGAAAGGTAGTACTGTCCAATCCATACTATTATACCATATTTTCAATTTATCTATATGGTTGTGAAAGCTTGACAGTTTAAAAAGCTAATAGGAAGAAAATAAACTAATTTGAACATAGGTACTTGAGAAGATTTATATAGACAGTGTGTTACAATAAATAAACAACAACAGATTTTTAAAAATATAAGCAATAAATAATGCCTAGACTCTCCATAGAAGCCAAGATTACTAAACTGAGACTGTTGTACTTCATACATATCATGAGAAACCATGACTCTTGGGAAGAAACAAGAATAATGGGAAAGATAGAAGGCAGTAGGAAAAGAGGAAGATTGCATTCCAGATAGATAGATTCAATTAAAAAAAAACACAATCAAGAAAAACACCCTTTATCTGTAAGACCTGAGCAGACCTGTTGATGATATTGAATTCGAGACTTGGAGGTCTCACATTTATAGGGTCACCATCAATTGAAATCAACTTGACAGCAAGAAACAACAACAAACAAGTATTCTTGTTTTTTCTAACCAAACAAAACCATTGTTTACAGATACAGGACCAAAATCCAATAATACTAATTTATTCCTTTAGAATCCTGAATTCAATGGGCAATAGCAAAATTCTGTTATCCTTTGCATGTGCTATAACTGCACACTGGCCACATACTTCATTGTAGTCCACTTTCTATTATGATACTATCATATCACTTTGAGCCCACTCAATCCCATCTGGTTTTTGAAGCTAAGCAGAGTCAAGAATAGCTAGTACTTGGATGGGAGATAACAGCGAAATACCATGGATCTTTAGATAGAGTCCGTGTAAGACATGCCTCAAACACTGGAGTGCAATGCCAGGCAGAATTGGCAATAATGACCTAAGTAAACTAATGGTGTAACTCAATTTAATGCCGCTCCCTTTGTTCCTATGTTTACAGAGAACTCAGAAGCCAAGTAGATATATATACTGGCAGTACAACAAAGTCTGTATATGTTGGAGAAACAATCTTAGCCCACCCCTGTAATTCCCACCTCTAGGCAAATAATAATTGTACATGGCTCAACTGAGTTCCTTCAACTTTTATGAATGTAAATGCACAAGACTCCTTTCACAAAGACACACATTCATGAAGAATGCTTACCTCATATGAGAAGTCCTGCAAGGAGGAATGGAGTTAATGATCATCCCCCTCCAACCAAGCAAACACACTGCCAGTATAAAATTTCACAGTCAGGTTAAATTAATGTTGAAGGAACTTCAGGAGAAATATTTGCAACTGTCTCCAAGCTAGACAACAAGCTACCAAATCAATTGTGAAGCAAGCTTTGCTCCCATCTAGCAGGGGAAACAAAAATGCTTTGTTTAGAGTAGAAAACTGAATCGTCTCATGAATAGATCTGTCACTTCTTCGCTCAGCTACATAGCATCCTATTCAAAGTGTTCTCTTAATTTCTTTCATAACACAAACGTTCTTTGATGGAAGTTTTAACCAATTTACATAATAATATTGCAAGTAAAATTATTACAGACAACCTGGAGAATCCTTGAGAATTCCATATATAGGCACGGAAGAATCCCGAGCCTCCTCCTTCTTGAAGCTCTTCCTACTCCGTATACTCTTGGGGGGAAAGCAATATACTGTATATTTTATTTATTTATTTATTTATTTATTTCTACTTCAAACTTCTAGATTGCCACTCCCTGAGGGCTCGGAGTAATTTACAGAATTGAAGAATAAACACAGTATGAAAACAGATAAAACAACAAAATTACAATACAAATTCAACTAACAATAAATTACCATTAAACATTGTAATAATACACGGTAACTGGACTATGCCCTTCCCAATTAACTCTAACAGGTCTTCCAATCGCAAGGTCTAAGGGAGGGATCCGTGAAAGCTAGGGGAATGTCTTTCCTTAGTTTCAGTGATTTCAGGGTGTTTTGAGTCTTATTGGTTTTAATTGAGGGTCTATGGGAGCCTGATCTGGCCCAGCTCCCGAAGCCCAACCCCCAGAAGGTCCTGGTTTTATATTTTTTATGTTCGCTCCTCCCCAAAGTACGGCCAGGATCGGCTCCAGGGCTGTCCTTATCTTCATTGCTCATACCGGAGCATATGGGGGCAGCCCGATGTCCTTGGCGGCCCTCTGGGTTGACTCTGTTCAGTGAGGAGAGGCTCGACTCCCTAGGAACGTCAGCCTCTTGGAAGTTTGCTGTCCCCGGATAGTCCGCTGATGGACCGGAAGTTGGGTGTTCCTTCGGTTTCTTCTTCCGGCATCTCTTCCGGCGCCTGCTCCTTCGTCTCTTCCGGTCCGGGTCCAAGGAGGAGGAAGAAGACCGCCTCCCCTCGGCGTCCTCAAGGCCATCTGCCATGTTGCTCAGCCCCCCAAGCTCCTGACTCGTCGCCACCAGACGGCCACGACGTCGGGGACGGGGTCTCTGAGCACAGGCTAGGACCTCAGTAACGTTCAAAGGCGTCTGGTCTCTGCCGGCGCCGGACAGCTGGGCCGATCAACACCACTCCCAACCGGCCATGGACCACCAGCCACCATGTCAGCACCCCCGTCAGGGCTGGACGTGACGCGAGAATAACATGATTCCCAGGGATCCGCCGCCAGGGCCGAAACAATCATGAAAGAACAATGGGTGTTCTTGTTAATTGCCATCCAGTCAGCTTTGACTTATGGTAACCCTAAGAATGAGATGTAGATAATTCACATAATACAGCACTATAATCATATTTATTTATGTATGGGTAGACTTAACCAAAGAAGCCAAGGTCCTGAGTTTGTAGGACCTGGTAGTTAATGATAAGGTTACCAGTCATTCTCGTTGCAACGGTGTAGTAACTGTGATTTTAGTTCTTGCAAACCACTGGTGGTCCATGAACCACAGGGTGGGAAGCACTGCTGTAGAATGAATGCAGCTTGTCACCACTTTAACTGCTTTGGCTCAATGCTATGGAATCACGGGGGGTTATAGTTTCACAAGGTCTTTCGATACCTCTGCCCAAAAGTGCTGGTGCCACTAGGAAGCTATTTGGCATATATTGGACCAAAATACGCCTGAGCTAGTATAAAGTAAGATCGAGAGTTGAGAAGTTTCCAATTCAAATGTCCCGCCAGCTATATAATTACTACCTGTTGCAATCTTCTACGACTTCAGGTCAACTTCACAAAGCTCTGAAGGTTGTCACTGTCTGGCTGTTGTTACATTTATGCCCTGCTTTCCTTCCAAGATTGGGACATCACTCTCTCTCTCTCGCTCTCTGGCATTACTTCGCGAACAAAGATTCTTAGGAAGGACTCATCCCACGCTTTTTACAAGCGTGTTGATGACTAAAAAGGCCAATCTGAGATAGGCAAGTCCGGTTGCAGAAAGCACAGCAGAAAGTCTCCTTGAGTGATGTTGTTTCCAAGTTGCGGTTCTTTCGAGACCCGTTTGGAGTGTCTTCTCGAAAGATGCCGCAGCATTGTGGATAGTGTGACTCTATGCCTCCCGATGTAACGCCAGGGTGGACCATTGTTAGTGATCAATCTGGCCGAGCCTGAGATGTTGTTTCAGAGAGTCCTTATATCTCTTTTTGGGGGCGCCTCTCTTGCACTGACAAGTTCACCGTAGAGTAGTATTTTGGAAGGCGGTGGCCCTCCATCCTAGAGACACGCCCTGCCCACCGCAACTGAGTTTTCAATAGCATGGCCTCAATGCTGGTGATCCCTGCTTGCTCAAGGACAGCAACATTCGTCACATAGTCAGTCCAGTGTACATTTAGGATTGAGCGAAGACAGCACTGATGAAAGCGTTCGAGGAGTCGTAGGGGTTGGCGATAGGTGACCCATGTTTTAGACCCATAAAGGAGAATAGACAGTACAAGAGCTCTGTACACACTGATTTTGGTGCTTTGCCTCAGGTGTTTGTTGCTCCAGACTCTTTTGCGAAGCCTTCCGAATGTACTATATGCCTTTGCTAATCTGTGATCTATCTCTTTATCAATCTTGGCATCTGAAGAGATGATGCTTCCCAGGTAGGTGAACTGCTGAATGGACTTAAGCACAGATTCGCCTATGCTGAAGTGGGGATGATGGTGTTCTTCCTGTGGTGCAGGCTGGTAGAGAACTTCCGTTTTCTTCAGGCTGACTTCCAGCCCAACAGGGACATCAAGCAATTAACAATTAAAAAGTCGATAGGATTAAAAAAACATATAGCTGTAAATATCAAAATGGAATTACTGTATATGCATAAGTATAAATATAGTGGTGAGCAGGGTCTGTGACCCCGTTGTAGGCACTTTCCCCTCTTTACATAATGATATAAGAACATAAGAACATAAGAAGAGCCATGCTGAATCGGGCCTCAGCCCATCTAGTCCAGCATTCTGTATCACACAGTGGCCCACTAGTTGTACACAGGGATCTCTAGCAGAAAGGAGGGCAAAACCCTCACCTGCTCCCGACCCCCCACAACCAGTACCCGGGGAAAATCCTGCCTGCCTCCATCAACACAGAGGTGGCACTTGGATGGCCATTTCAGTAACTACCGATTCCCTTGGTATCCATGAATCTGTCCTCGACTTACCGGTGGATCATATCCAAATCCATAATTCTGGTCCCAAAACGTGACTTCAACTTATACATGAAATCTACTGTATATGTGTGTTAAACTTGCAGAATTATTAAAACAATTCAATTAAAATACAATGAAAATTTTAAATAAATAAACTCTTTAAAACAGTTCTGGGTTGGGTTTTTTTAAGTTTTAAAAAACATTTTAAAAAGTTGCAATACCAGAAGGATAACAGAGTGAAGATCATTCTGGCCTTCCTACGGTAGGAAGAGAGTTCAAGTTTAGAGGCAACTGCTGAGAAAGCCTTCTCTCGTATCCCCATAAACCGTGCTTGTGATAGAGGTGGGACTGAGAGAAGAATCTCTCCTGATGATCTCGGGGCCTAGATACGTTCATACCAGGAGATACAATCTGCCAAGTAGCCTGGATCTGATTTATAGAGGGCTGTATAGGGCATAACCATCACTTTGAATTGTGCTCAGAAATCAATAGGCAGATAGCAGAGCATTTGCAACAAGGGAGTTGTGTGTTCCCTGTTAACAATCTGGCCACAGCTATTTGGGTCAGCGGGAGTTTCCAAACTTCCTTCAAAGGCAGTCCCTATTAAAGCTACTGCAACATGAGCTGGAGAACCACACCTTTCACTCATCCCCCCTGTTTGTTCCTTCATGTGAACCCTCCCTCAGGGCATGTACATTATACTTTGTTCTCCAATTGAGCATTTGCATTTTAGGCAGATATTTAAGCAGATATGGAGCATTTGCTTTTTAAGCAGGTTGGTGAATACTAGCTGGTTGTGGTTTTGCTTCATGCATTTATTTTTGAATAATTCTTTTTCACTGCTGCTATTGCAAGTCACCTTCTTTTTTTTCAAATTAAAAAGCATAATACTGCTTTTAAAGGGAGAAATCATACACATACTCGTACACACACAATTTGTTTAAGGACGAATACTCCAAGATGCATGCCTAGCTTAGTTTTAACCCAATAATCAATTATTGGTATATGCCTCACAGTGAGGCCAGATAGAAGCAAGCCAAGCGAAAGGAGGTTAATACACAAAAAAGAAGAGCAATGAAGACAGATGTGATGAATTACCTATCTGGTAGACTTGGTAAAGCCTGGAAAAGTAGGCCCAAGAAATTGGCAGCCATTTTAGATAGGTGCCAAGGTGGCATGCATCTTGGATCTCATTTTCAAAAGGGGATGTGCCTAAGTGTAAGCCTGGAGGGAATTGAGGGGAGTTAGGATTGGCTGGTAGATAAGGGGGCGGAGCCTAATTTAGAAAAGGGGGGATGACTTGAAAGGGGGCATTTTGAAAAACACTGTCAGACAGAGTGAGTGACTGAGAGAGAGTCAGTTCAGTGAATGAGTCCTTTGGAGGGAATGTGAGAGAGCATTTAGTCAATAATAATAAACTTTATTTATATCCAGCTACCATCTCCCCAATGGGGACTCGGGGTGGCTTACATCAGTACAATTAAAACTACTAAAATACCAGTCTGGTAGCCATTATCTAGCCGAATGTTGTAGTTGGAGACTCCGTCAAACTTGTCCATAGTCGATTATCAAACCCATTGTCATCTTTTCCATTGTCCGCATAATTACTTAAGGCCTGGTCCCACATCCATGTTTTTAACTTCTTTCTAAAGGAGATGAAGATGACCTAATTTCCCCAGGGAGCGAATTCCACAGACAGGGGGCCACCACCGAGAAGGCCCCGTCTCTCATCCCCACCAAGCGCATTTGTGACAGAGGTGAAGTCAAGAACAGAAAATCTTAAGCTCTGAGGTGGGACGTAGAAGGAGATACATTCGGACAAGTACGCTGGGCTGGAACTGTATAGGGTTCTATAGGTCAAAACCAGCACTTTGAATTGTGCTCAGAAGTGGATTGGCAGCCAGTGGAACTGACATAATGGGGGGGGGGTTAATGCTCCCTGTATGTCACTCCAGTGAGTAGTCTAGCTGCCACCCGTTGGACTAGTTGAAGTTTCCGAACAATCTTCAAAAGCAACCCCACGTAGAGTGCGTTGCAGTAATCTATTTGGGATGTAACAAAAGCGTGGACTACTGTGGCCAGATCAGACTTCCCAAGGTGTGGGCGCAGCTGGCACACAAGTTTTAACTAAACTCTTAAGTCAAAGTATCACTGTACTGAAATGTGAAAGGACCACTGGATTTGAATTTCTGCTCAGCCACGGAGTTCATAAGCTGAACCCATGACATCAACTTCACTAATGAACCTAGAAGACCTAATGAAAGGGCAGTGAGGATGAAACAACATGACATTAATAAACGTCATAGAGAAAGAGGGGGAGGGAGGGGAAACAATATGAATGAGTAAAGTAAAAAAGCTTTCTTATTTATTATGTTTGTATCAAGTGATGCATCTGTCTTTTTGCTATTAGTATTCTGAGAACATCTAAAGGCTGATCCATGTGACTAGTTGGCATACTCCTTTTTTTACAGGTGCCAGAGAACAAAAAAGGCTAATTGTACATATCCCAAAGATTTGATCTAAAACAAAAAGGAGAACGCTAAATCTATCACCAATGGTTCTGACATTATCTGAGCAAACAAGAAAGGGAGGGGGGATCCGAGATCTGGAAATGTCTCATTACAGTTCTAGGCAGAATCTGAATACCCACGACAAAGCCAGCGCCCAGCATGCAGCCCAGACCTCGAGTGACATCATTGTGTCTGCGGAGCGACGTGATTTAAAAGCAGGTCGCTCGCTCCAGACTGTGGAAGGAGACACAGCATGCTTTTATGCCACCAAGGGCTTTTAGACAGAAACCTATCAACATGCCAGGGAAAAACCACTATTAACATCCTGCTCACATGCCTCTTAAAATAAAAAGACTCAGGCAAAATGGGGATCTTTTCTTTTCCTCCCTTCCCAACTCCTCCCCTCAATTTTGCAAGGAATCCACCACCAAACCTACACAGAAAAGCTTTTGATCCCCATTTTTCCTCTAGGTGAGATGAAAAGTTCCTTTGTATAGTTTGGTTAGTCAGAGGAATTCAAACATTGCTTTGCTGATCCAAATAGCAATTTTGCATTATTTAAAAATATGTGGGAAATACTTATTAAGGCCCAAATAATTTTATTCCGTTGCCTTTTAATCAATTAAAGTCAACTACATTTAAAGGAAGATGTATATTATTGAAATCTCAAAATGCTTGCTCTTATCACAGCCAATGTAGTGTTAAAGAATATAACATTGTGCTCTCTAAAAAAATATCACAATACAGCATCTCTCTCTCTCTCTCTCTCTATATATATATATATATACAGTATATATATATATATATATATATATATATATACAGTGTGTGTGTGTGTGTGTGTGTATATATATATATATATATATATACTCTGTTCGTTTTGAGTGACATAACTCAAAAACCGCTGGACTATTTGCCACCAAATTTGGCCACAGGACACCTCCTAACCCAAGGAGTGAACATCACTAAAAAAAATTGATTTTGTCATTTGGGAGTTGTAGTTGCTGAGATTTATAGTTCACCTACAATCAAAGAGCATTCTGAACTCCACCAACTATGGAATTGAACCAAACTTGGCACACATAACTCTCATGACCAACAGAAAACACTAGAAAGGGTTTGGTGGGCACCGACCATGAGTTTTGGAGTTGTGGTTCACCTACATCCAGAGAGCACTGTGGACTCAAACAATGATAGATTTGGACCAAACTTGGCATGAATACTCCATATGCCCAAATGTGAACACTAGTGGAGTTTGGGGAAAATAGACCTTGACATTTGGGAGTTGGAGTTATTGGGATTTATAGTTCATATACAATCAAAGAGCATTCTGTACCCCACCAATGATAGAATTGGGCCAAACTTCCCATACAGAACCCCCATGATAAACAGAAAATACTGTGTTTTCTGGTGGTCATCGGCAACCCTTCTAACACCTCCTCACAGCAGCCAGATTAATAACTGGGGCGAACTACAAAGAGCGGTCAACCCCCTTGTTTAAGGAGCTCCATTGGCAGCCGTTCATCTTCAGGTCCCAATACAAGGTGCATCAGACCTGGGGCGAGAGCCGTGTTTAACCCAGTTTGGATGCAGACGTCCTTCCCTCCCACGTCAGACCTGGGGCAAGAGCCGCATCCAAACTGGGCTAAACATGGCTCTCGCCCCAGGTCTGACGCAGGAGAGCCGTGTTTAACCTAGTTTGGATGTGGATATCCTTCTCTCCTGCGTCAGACCTGGGCGAGAGCAGTGTTTAACCCAGTTTGGATGGCGGATTTCTTCCCTTTGCTTCCCCCCCTTCTGGAATAAAACAACTACTTTCAAAGTAAAGACCACCCAATGACACAGGAAATAACACTTTGAAACTATTAACAAAGGATTCGGAAGTTTTGAACAGTTTTGAACTTTTTTTCTGTGAAAATCAGAATTGACTTTAGATCCGAACCACCAGCGCCCCCCACATCCGAAACGAGTTTTGAACCTTTTTTATCATCAAACAGGCCTAGTAGGCATGTCACAGTTAGAAAGCTTCTGATAAAGAAATTACTTTTTACACTTACTATTTCTGCCTGCCCACTCCTCACTTTGCTCCTTGTCCTCTGTCTAAGATTTTTTCTTCTTCTTTTACCAGGATAGACAAAGGTTGAAAGAAGGCTGATAAAACCCAAGTCTTTCAGTATTGAAAATAAGCATCCTATCTACAGTAAACCATGCGATAAAACATCAGCTGGGAAAGGGTAGGATTCTACTTCAGTTGAATCTATAGTAGTTGTATGCATGCCTACCTTCAACAAAGTAAACAACATCTGCATCGTGAATCCCTTACTGAGTAGATTCACAGAGGAAAGGGAAAATGGCAATAAACCATATGAAAAGTGGAAACTGATAAAAACAAAAAACCCATTAATAATAATAATAAGAATAAACTTTATTTATACCCTGCCACCATCTCCCCACTCGGGGCGACTTACATGAGGCCAAGCCCATAAGTGCATTTCAATACAATAACATAAAAGACATAAAGCAACAATCACAATAAAATAATAATTAAAAAATAAAATTAAAAATCAAATGCAAAATATAATAAACAGTGCAAAATAATACAGTAGAAAAAACAAACGCAATTACCATGAGCGGGCCACATGTGCAAGATACAGTAATAAAAAACTAAAGATGAGATAAAATTAAAAAACTATATATTTGTAGGAGAGGTTCATAAACATGGGAGTAAAAACAGTTCTTCATGCGGGCAAGACACAGTGCAATATGAGGATGCCCAAATTTTAGGAAAATGACAAAGAAAATTTGAAATCATTCTTCCTGAATATCTTTTGAAAGAAGCTCTCAAGTGGTCTTGACCAGGCTCAAATGTCCTTGTTTACTTTGCAAGATTTACATGACCTGGTTGTTTCATTTCAAATGTGCATATTGAGACTTGGGCTATGACTGCGGCTTCAAATCTCCGCTTGGCTATGAAAACCCACTGAGGGAGCCTGGGCAAGTCACACTCTCTCAGCCACAGAGGAAGGCAACCCTCAACAACAAATCTTGCCAAGTCCCATGGCAAGGTCACCTTAGAGTCACCATACATAAGAAAGGACTTGAAGATTAACATAAACATTAAACATAACATCTACAAATATTTTACAGAAGTAGTCACATGCAGATTCATACATTCTTGCACTGGAAAATTACCATCCTGAAACTAGAGGGAAAAAGAGTATCTGAGCTGAGTCATTTCAACAGAAACTAATATTGCATTTAGAATCCCAGTTATTCTTACCAGCTTCCTTGGCAGTTATTTCACAACATGTTTCTTAAGAAATGGATGAAGCCATACTCATTTGCTTCAGCTAACTAGTTTTACTATTTTTGAAAGGAGTTCCTAAAATGAGCAACAGTTTGGAAAAGAAACAGCAAATCTTGAGGATCCACCTAACAAAGGTGGCTTTGCAATGCACTCGGCAGACCTTAGTAGATAAAAGTCACGGTTTCAGATGGGGGTACAGTTGGAAGTGGGGAAAAGCTTTTTTAAAATATGGACAAACAACGTAATAACCATGTGGTTTCTAGTTAAGACTAAAAGGTCTAAAAAATAACAGAAAATATTGTTAACCTTATTGTTAAAAATTAAATATATGCTGATTTTTAAAAACTAAAAAGATAGTAGTGTGACAGGCATGTAGCCCGGGGGTGGGGGCTTGAGGAGCTTCACCCCCCCTCCCCAAAATTCTCAGGATGGTCCGCGAGAAGGCCTTACGGGTACATTATTTAAACTGTTATGTTTATTCATATCATGATCTGATCACCATGCTCAATATATCCTATATGCATGGGGGTATTGGGGTAACGATACAAAAGGTTTGCTAGGGTAGATCCTCTCACTCAGACTCAGCCCCACCCCCAAAAAAATCAACCCCCCCCGGCGAATCAAAATCCTGGTTACGTGCCTGTAGCGTGAGTACAGTATAACTCAAATTCACAGGTCCTTTATCCACAACTTCTTTCATTCATATCTGATAAAATATATTCTCCCTAAGCACTTTCTAGGTCTTTCCCTGTGAGCCTATAATATTTTGGACCAGAAGTCCTCCATACCAAAATGGTTGGCTATCATCCACCATTTTGCATATCCACATGAATTATGGGAGCATATCCCCCAAAGAGATCAAAATATATAGCCAGAGTGCTTCTTCATGATAGTGGTTTTCAAACTTCCAACCTTGAGGGAGGAATTTAAACATCTGTTCTATTGAAGACACCACAAACACACATCTCATGGATGTCCACCCAAAATGTGGCAAGCATAGGGTGAATACAGGTTGCAGTTTAGCCTCACCATACCTTTCCAGTGAACTTTGAGGGCCAACTTTCCAGAAGTAGCATTGACCAGAAAGCTGCCTCTTTAGGAAAGCTTGTCCAGAATTACTAACATTTTTCCATAAGTTTTTCTTAAGCATTTCAAAAAAGTTTTTTTGTTGCACAAAAAAAAGAGGATGAGGGTAGTGGAGCTCTGGTTAGTAGATTAGAACTATATAAATGTCTACTATGTCACCAAGGAATAGGATGGGGATTGAGGATGAAGAGAAGCTTTATATTTATTATAATTATTACATCTATATTTTCATCTCAAGTGCTATTATACACTTCATCTAAAGCAATGGTTCTCAAACTTTGTTGGCCAACTTTCCACAAAAAAATTTACTCTGCGCCCCCCCTAGAAATTATTTTTTTAATTTTTTTAAATAGCAATTAAACAGAAAGATATAAAATACTGGAGGGGGCTGGGAAGAATTAAGGGTAATGTAGTTCAACTGCACCCAGAGAGCACTGTGAATCCAAACAACTATAGATCTGGACCAAAATTGGCACAAATACTCAATATGCTCAAATTTGAACATTGGTGGAGTTTGGGGAAAATAAACCCTGACATTTGGGAATTGCAGTTGTGTGAAGTTATAGTTCATCAGCCATCAAAGAGCATTCTGAACTCCACCAACAATGGAATTGAACCAAACTTGGCACACAGGACACTCATGACCAACAGAAAATACAGAGGTTTGGGAGAAAATTGACCCTGACATTTGGGGACTGCAGTTGTGTGGATTTATAGTTCACTAGGAATCAAAGAGCATTCTGAGCTCCACCAACAATGGATTTGAACCAAACTTGGCACACAGGATTCCCATGATTAACAGAAAATACTGGAGGGATTTGGGGGAGATGTTAAATAGATGATGGGATTTGCAGTAACTTCAATTACTTCTACTTTGACATCGAAACTACTGGGGTCTCTTCCACTGCTTGGAAGCACAGCTGCTGGGAGAGGTCTCCATGCCAGCCCCTGGAGGGGTGCAGGAACAGCCTCCAGAGCCCCCAGGCTGCCCCTTGAGGCAGGGAGCACCCTGATAGCGGGCTCTTCCTCCTCGCGCTTGCAGTGGCTCTCCTCCCCCAACATCGGCAAGAGCTCCTTAGGCCCCTCCCCCTTCTACTGCGCGCCAAATGTGGGAGACACTCTCAGACATTGGCAAACACGCAGGGGAAGAGGGCAGGTGCAGTTGTGGAGGGAGGGGCTGGTGGAGGGAGCATGGTCCTTGCACCACCCCTCTTCCCCCGTGCACTTGCCAGCACTGGAGAGTGTCTCTCTCCCGGTCTTGGCAAGTGTGCGAGGGAAGAGGGCCGATGCAGGGAGCACGTGTCCAGGGCCGATGCAGGGAGCATGCACCCTGCACCAGCCCACTTCCCCCGCGCCATTGCCAACATCAAAGAGCATTTCTCTCCCGGTGTTGACAAGAGGACCATTGCAGGAAGCACCAGTCCTCATTCCCCGCACTCATTCCAATTCTGGGAGAAGGCCTAGACCTCTCGGGGGCTTTTTGGTGATCTGCAGGAGGGGGCGGGGCCTAAGTAGGCGCCACCGCGACCACTAAAATTGGCAAACACAACCCCAAGGGTGAGAACTGCTGGAGCAATTTTGGAAGGGGGCGGGGCCAACCAAGGTGGCCATCACCCCCCCCCCCCGATCGCTCCAGCACCCCCCAGGGGGTGGTAGTGCCCACTTTGGGAATGATGGATCTAAAGTTTCAAAAATTCCATATATCCTCTGTAACAGAAAAGAACTCACTCTCATCATCTGACATCAGAGCTGGTAGTCATGCCTTCCCATGCTGTCTGATGTTCTTCCTATCTTCTCTTCCAGTTCTTTAGCTGTCTTTTATCTAATGTTAGCAATTGCCATATAAATCTAAAAATTACAAACATTTAATCCCCAGTTACAAAATAACCCCACCATCCCATCCCCAATTTCCATGATGATCCTTTATTTGCAAGATCTGGAAAAGTATTTATGTATGAGATTGTGAGTTATTTCTTTAAGGGACACTGGAAGCAGCAGGAAAGATATTAAGATCTTAAGATCTTAAACGAATTACCTTGAGATTAGACCATAAACCCTCAGCATGTGCAACAAGTCTTGGGCCACCATCATGACAAAACAACAGAGTCCAGTTTGCTGAACAGAGAAGAGGCCTGCTGTCTTTTTGAGGTGGGAATGGGATGGAGGACAGCTACCTTTTGTTTACATTGTCTTTCCTGACTCTAAAATGCACACCAGCCTTTATTGTACATTCTGCATGAAGGTATGGCTTTGTTTTTTGTTTCTCTCAGAGAAAAGTACAATACGGCATTCTGACATTCCTTCACAGCTGGCAATGGGTTGTGCCTATGTGTCATGAGCTGTGAAGCAAGCCCAACACACAAACTGCCCTATGCGCTCGGGTGAGTCTAACAATAGGGTCCATGCGCCGCATATTATGTCCCCCAGTCAAAACAAGACAGATGGGCAATGAAGAAAAAAAGAATCTGAATCAAAACCCTTGCAATTTGAGTGAGCATAAGGAAAAGCAATATAGGAAAAAGGCTAATAACCAGTCTGTATGGATTCAAGTGAAACGCTGCAGCACTTGTAATAAACCATCCAACGGAGCACTTCCTGTCGCATGTCTATCTCCTTCCATCTCAATGAAATGTTGAGCACATCAGACACACCTACACGAACCCTTCCTGAGACAAAGGCAGACTGGAAGGAAACAAAACCATCTCCACCCTGACTATGTTTAAAGGTGTCCTGTAGCTAGGAAGATTACGATCTCTTTCTTTCCAGGGGAAAACCTAAAGATTAACATGAAACTTTGCTTCTGCTTCAGCCATCCCTAAGACTATGGGGTCATCTACATAGAGGGAAAGAATAGGAATAGAGCAGTCATAGGAAAGAATGAGCCTAGACTTGTGTGACTATTTTGACATCAGGCCTAAGAGCAACTCACCACCCAGCAACCCGTTCAAAAGGATGGCGCCTGGCTTAGCTAGCCCTAATCATGATGATGATGATGATAATAGCACCATCTCCCCAAGTGGACTGGGGGCAGCTTAAATGAGGCCAAGCCCAATAACACATCACTAAAACAACACAGCAGCAAATAAAACAGTACATTCAATATAATTCACATATAAGCATTAACAAAAAAAATTTAAAACCTTATGGCCGGGCCAGATGTAATATATTAAAATTTTAAAATAAATAAACACTGGGTACGAATGGAGATAAGATGTATCTAAGCAGGAGGGTTTTAAGGATGATGTGGGGAGATCAACCCAACAGGTAGTTAAAGTGCTTCTGAGGACATTTTGCAAGGGAATTGGTCAGATCAGGGCATTATTTACTTTATTCAGGGAAGGCACACTGGAACAGCCACATTTTCAGGCTCCTCCTAAAGACTGCCAATGTGGGGGCTTGTCTAATATCCTTGGGAAGCGAGTTCCAGAGTCAGGGAGCCACCACAGAGAAGGCCCCCTCCCTCGTCCCCACCAATCGCGCCTGCGATTACATACAATGAGATGGAAGATTGCAGATTAAAAACAAAGAGATGACAGCTATTACGATTTAGTTAGTCCAGAAGATCAAAGGGAATGTTCTGTGTATTTTGATACGTATTTTATAGAAATATGTTTTAATCTGTATTTTTACAGAAATACATTTTAATATATCTATAATTTATTTATTTTATTCAGACAGGCTTTTTAAGAAGCTTTTTAAGATCATCAGTGGCTGCTGTGATTTTATATGGTTTTAATGATGTTCAATACTGTTTTAACCCTGGCATATTTGTATACATTTTAATGCTGGTTGTGTTTAATTCTATTTTCATGTTTGTATATTTTTAATTGTATATTAATGCCTTGATGTCAAGCTGCTTTGTGTCCTCTTTGGGGAGATAAAGTGGGGTCTGAATAAATATAATAATATATTTTAAGTTGTACTGTAATGCCTTTAGTTGTGAGCTGCTTTGAGGGCCCTTCCAAACAGGCCCCATATCCCAGGATCTGAATAAACAGAAAATCTGGCATATAGAGCCCTTCCACACAACCATATAACCCAGAACATCAAGGCCGAAAAATCCCACAATATCTGCTTTGAACTGGGATATCTGAGTTCGCACTGCCATATATTGCAGTTCAAAGCAGATAATCTGGGATTTTATTCAGCTGTGTGGAAGGGGTCTGGAAGGGTCCTCAGTCTCCATATGGAGAGAAACAGTGGGATATAAGTAATCATCATAATATGTGTATTCCTAGAATTTTTACAATGTTTACGAGTTTAAATTATGCTGTAACCCACCCTGAGCCACGAGGAGAGATGAGTAAGAAATAAAATTATTATTATTATTATTATTATTTAATTGAACCATTTAAATGCACAATTTAAACTTTAGCAAGTAGTTGTGCTGGACACAGCTGATTCAAACCTAGTCTGAGTACCAAATGTCAACAGTGACTGCTGACATTTGTTTTTAAGATCAATTCAGGAGGTGCTGTTTTAATATTTGTATATTTGTAATGCTGTACCAACCTTTTTACATCAAGCCGCTTTGAATCCCCTTCAGGCGAGATAAAGCGGGATATAAATATAATTCTCTCTCTCTCTATATATATATATATATATATCCCACTTGATCTTTATACGGAGACGCAAAGTGGGTCACAATCAAAAACATTAAAGGTAAAGATAAAGGTTTCTCCTTGTCATTAAGTCTAGCCATGTCCGATTCTAAGAGGTTGTGCTCATCTCCATAAGCCGAAGAGCTGGCATTGTCCATAGACGCCTCCAAGGACATGTGGTCGGCGCCACTGCATGGAGTGTCGTTTATTTATTTATTTATTTACATCATTTATATTCCGCCCTTTTCACCCCGCAGGGGACTCAGGGCGGATCACAATGCACATATACAGGCAAACATTCAATGCCATTTGACATACAACACATATAGACAGACATAGAGGCAATTTAACATTCCAGCTTCTGGCATTCCTTCATTCTTTTTTGTGTACTTCCTGGATAAAGTATGGCTTCGTAAATCAGTTAAATTTAGCCTCCCCACACAAAGTGGTACCTAAATTTCCTACTTGACAGATGCAACTGTCTTTCGGGTTGCAAAGGTCGACAACGAGCTACACAATTGGTCGAGAGCTCATCCCAATCTGGGCAAGCCTCAAACTCATCACCTTCAGGTCAGTAGAGATCTTATGCAGCTGACACCCATCCAGCTGTGCCACATTCCCGGTGTGACAGTTAACAGGGAGACAGTTAACTTCCCGCAGAAGCGGTATCTATTGATCTACTCACATTTGCATGTTTTCAAACTGCTAGGTAGGCAAAAACTGGGCCTAATAGTGGGAATTCACCAGATTTCGAACTGCCGACCTTTCAGTCAGCAAGATCAGCAGCTCAGTGGTTTAATCTGCTGCGCAACCAGGGGGCCATAACATAAACATCAAAAACAATACAGCTTAAAATATACAAAGATACAGTATATCATTATATATTATTATATATTATTAGTAGTAATTCTATTTAATATGTTAGATCTGCCGGGGAGGCCCTCTTCTCGGTCCCACACCCATCCCAAGCACAGCTGGTGGCAACGAGGGAGAGGGCCTTCTCGGTTGTGGCCCTCTGGCTTTGGAACACCCTCCCTAAGGAGATCACGTAAGACCCAACAAGTCAATCCTTTCGGAAGGAGCTGAAGACATGGCTATTCCAGCAGGCCTTTGATAATGGCTAATGTATCATCTAAATAGGATGACCTAAATAGAATAGTTTTACCCTGACATTTTAATGCTGAAATTTTAATCCGTTTTGTGGCTGGGATGCTAAACTTGGTTTGTATAGCGCAGTTTTACACTACAATTCATTGTTGTGTTTTTATTGGTTATTTCATTTTGCTTGAGGTGTTTTATGTTAATCCATATATGTTGTTATTTTATGTTATTTGGTGCTGTTTATTGATTTTGGCTAATTTTTGTGGTATTTTATTGGTTCTGTGTTGCACTACTTACTATTGTCTTGTAAACTGCCCCAAATCCCTTTAAGGCGAGGGGGCGGGATATAAAGTTATTGGTAGTAGTAGTCGTGTTATATTGTATTACAGAGATATTATATATATATTACTAGCCGTCCCCTCCCACGCATTGCTGCGGCCCAGTCTGTGTATGTGTGTTTTGTGTGTGTATATCTGTGTATATGTGTATATATATGGTTTTGTGCATGTGTTGTAATGTGGGGGGGGGGTTGGCTTTTTAAGTCTCTTCCATTGAGTTTTTCAGTGCTTTATGAGTGATGGTCACTCATTGGGCTGATAGGTGTCTTGTATCCAAATTTGGTGTCAATTCGTCCAGTGGTTTTGGAGTTAAATTAATCCCACAAACGAACATTACATTTTTATTGATATAGATTAGCATAGCACAATATTAGTGTTCTATATTACTATATCGTACACCACTATGCTGCAATATTATTAATAATGTTACAAATAATATATAATACTAGGCATCTCCTGCCACGTGTTGCTGTGGCCCAGTCTGTGTATATGTGTTTTGTGTGTGTGTGTGTGTGTGTGTGTGTGTATATCTATTTGTGTATATATGTGATTGTGTGTGTATATATATATATATATTTGTGTATATGTGTTTTATGTATATATGTGTGTGTGTATATTTGTGTGTATATGTGTGTGTGTGTATGTATATGTGTGTACAGGTGTTTGTGTGTATATATATGTGTGTGTATTTGTGTATACATGTTTTATGTGTATATATGTGTGTGTGTGTATATATATGTGTGTGTATGTGTATACATGTGTTTGTATGTGTGTGTATATATGTATATGTGTATACAGGTGTTTGTGTGTATATATGTGTGTGTGTATATTTGTGTATATATGTGTTTTGTGTGTATATATTTGTGTATATGTGGATACATGTTTGTGTGTATATATATGTGTGTGTGTATATATGTGTGTGTGTATATTTGTGTATATGTGTATACATGTTTTGTGTATATATATTTGTGTATATGTGTGTATGTATATATGTGTGTAGGTATATGTGTGTGTGTGTATATGTGTGTGTGTGTGTGTGTATATTTGTGTATATGTGTATACATGTTTTGTGTATATATATTTGTGTATAAGTGTGTATATATGTGTGTGTGTATATATTTGTGTATGTGTTTGTGTGTATGTATATATGTGTGTGTATATATGTGTTTTGTGTGTATGTGTGTATATTTGTGTATACATGTTTTGTGTGTATATATATGTGTGTATATACAGTATGTGTTTTGTGTGTATATGTGTGTGTATATATATTTGTTTGTGTATACAAGTGTTTGTGTGTATATGTGTATACATGTTTTGTGTGTATATATATATATATTTGTGTATATGTGTGTTTTGTGTGTGTATATATGTGTGTTTTTGTGCATGCATTGTAATGTATTTTTATTTTTTGGCTTTTTAAGTCTCTTTGGTTGTGTTTTTCAGTGCTTTTAGGAGTGATGGTCACTCGTTGGCCTGAGAGGTATCTTGTGTCCAAATGTGGTGTCAGTTCGTCCAGTGGTTTTGGGGTCCTGTCAATCCCACAAACCAACATTACATTGTTATTGCTATAGATACAGGCTACATAATAACAAGAGAAGCCTGGCTGGTGCTTCGGGAGGTGAGGAGGGGGAGCAGGCTTGGGGGAGGAGGAGGAGGAGGAGGAGGAGGGGGTGCCATAATAAGAGGCCCCTCTTTCCTTTGCAAAGGAGTCCAAGCAGCGTGTGCCCTTGAGCCAGTGGAGGGGGCCTGTGGCTTGGAAGTGGCGCCAGAGGGGCTTCTGCCTCCAGGGAAGGGCTTTCCCCACCCCTCGACCGTCTAGGGAGCGAGCCCTGGCCCGCCATGCCACCCACCTGCCTTGGGGGGCAGCAGGAGGGAGGCAGGGAAGGCCCCCGCTGAGGCGCCGAGGCCGCCCAGCCTGCTGCTCCCCCGCCCGCCGCCCGTCCCCTCACCGAGGCCGCTGATCTCGTGGCGGATGCTGAGGCGGCTCCTCTCCTCGGCTATGGCCCGCAGCATCTGCTGGAGCGAGCGATCCAGCTCGGCGGCGACGCCGTCCTCCTCGCCGTCCCTGGGCCCCCCCCCCGCCTGGGCGAAAGTCCGGAAGGATGCCATGCCCGCCCCGCCGAGGGTGGTCTCATCTCCGGCGGGCCACGGAGGCAGAGCCGGCGCTGCCGCTGCTGCTGCAGGAATCCCCTCCCCGGCAGCAGGAGCAGCCAGGCTCCGGCTCCCTCCTCCTGGCACTTCCTGCAACACAGCTGGCTGGGAGAGGAGGAGGAGGAGGAGGCGCCTTAAAGAGGCCGCCGGCCTCGGCAGCGCCGGCCAATCGGGAGCCGCGCTCGCGCCCAAAAGACAGGGGCGGGGCTTGGCTCCCTTAAGCGCGCGCGCGCGGGCCGGCCAATCGGCAGCCGCGCTCGCGCCGAACAGGCAGGGAGGGACAAGGCTTGGATGGCTATCTAAGCGCGCGCGCGCGCGGCCCGGCCAATCGGGAGCCGCGCTCGCGCCCAACAGGCAGGGGCGGGGCTTGGCTCCCGCCAAGCGCGCGCGCGGGCTGGCCAATCGGCAGCCGCGCTCGCCCAACAGGCAGGGACAAGGTTTGGATGGCTATCTAAGCGCGCACACGCGGCCCGGCCAATCGGGAGCCGCGGTCGCGCCCAACAGGCAGGGACAAGGCTCGGCTCCCTTAAGAACGCGCGCGCGGGGGAGCCGGCCAATCGGGAGCCGCGCTCGCGCCCAACAGGCGGGAACAAGTCTCGGCTCACTGGGTGTGCGCGCGCGGGCACCCGGCCCATCGGCAGCCGCGCTCGCGCCCAACAGGCAGGGGCGGGGCTTAGCTCACTGGGTGCGCGCTCGCCCCGCCCCTTCGCCCCGCGCGCCTTCCTCGAGTTTGGTGTTGATCAGTCATTGGATGAGGTTCGCAGCAGTCTTGGAAAGTGAGGGAAGGTACTGCAAGTCCCATCATCCATGGTCTGCCCTCCTCCAAACAGCACCAGGATGTAGAGTGGGTCATGGGGGTTCTGTGTGCCAACAATGGTTCACGGATGACCTGCGAATGCTGAAGCGAAGGCGGAAGCAGCTGGAGAGCACGTGGCGCCGGAAACCAACTCAGACGTCAAGAACAGCCTTCAGAGACATGCGCAGGACATATGAACGGGCGGTCAAAGAGGCCAAGAAGATTTACAACTCCTCTCTAATAGCGGCGGCAAGATCGCGCCCGGCACAGATCTTTAAGATCGTTCGAGACCTGGCTACGCCCAATTCACTACCGAGAGACAATGAAGACTCAGCTATTACAGCGGAAGATTTTCAAGATTTCTTCACTGAGAAAATAATTGCTCTTAGGCGTGATTTACCCTCTATATCTGAGGAGAGGAGCGGGATGGGAAAGAATCCAGCCCCATCGTCCAGCCAGAAACTCGACCAGTTCAAGGCCCTGAATCCAGAGGAGATCAACCAAATCCTGGCCGCAGCAAGGGCAACCACCTGCTCTACAGACCCCTGCCCGTCCCATCTGATTAAATCCTGTTCGGGAGCCTCTCGGCCACTCTGACAGGGTTGATAAATCACTCATTGGAGCTGGGAGCTTTTCCCGACGCTCTGAAGGAAGCTAGAGTCCGCCCGCTGCTGAAGAAGGCGAATCTGGATCCAGCTACGCCGGCAAGCTACCGGCCGGTCTCAAACCTACCCTTCCTCGGGAAACTGATTGAACGGGCAGCAGCGATCCAATTACAGGAATTCCTGGAAACTTCAGGAAGCCTGGACCCCTGCCAATCGGGTTTCCGCTCCGGACACGGAACTGAGACCGTTTTGGTGGCCATTACGGACGACATCCGCCGCCAATTGGAGAAGGGAGGCTCAGCGATCTTGGTGCTACTCGATCTCACCGCGGCGTTCGACACGGTGGATCATGACCTGCTGTTGCGACGACTTTCAGCCTCTGGGATTCAAGGCACAGCTCTGGCCTGGTTCGATTCCTTCCTACGGGGCCGCTCGCAGTGTGTTGAGTGGCGAGGCCAAGTGTCCAAGAAATCCACCCTGGACTGCGGAGTCCCCAAGGCGCCATTTGTCACCAACGCTTTTTAACATCTATGTCCAACCCTTGGCAAGCATAGCCAGAAGTTTTGGATTTGGGTGCTATCAATATGCAGATGACACCCAGCTCCTGCTGAAGCTTGAGCCAGGCGTAACATCAGTGCCTGAGAACTTCAGACAAGGACTAGAAGCAGTGACTAGATGGCTCCGCTCATACAAACTCAAGATCAATCCAGCAAAGACGGAGATTCTATGGCCGGGACACCCAGAGCCACCCATTCCGCTACCTCTCTTTGAGGGAGAGCCGCTTATCCGGCCCCGTCTGTGAAGAGTCTCGGTGTGATTCTGGACTCAAGACTCTCGCTAGAGGCCCAGGTTGCTGCGACAAGTAAGGGAGCTTTCTTCCACCTGCGTCAGGCACGTCAACTAGCTCCCTACCTTCCATCAGATGCGCTGGCTACGGTGGTCCATGCCACAGTGACATCGCGGCTGGACTACTGTAATGCCTTGTACGTGGGGTTGCCGCAGTCAACCACTCGCAAAAATCCAGCTAGTGCAGAATGCAGCCGCCAGACTCCTCACCGGGACACCGCTGAGATGCCATATCGCGCCATCTTTGCAGTGCCTGCACTGGCTGCCAGTCGAGCTCAGAGCCATCCATAAGACCTTGTCGCTCACCTTCAAGGCTCTCCATGGCGCTGGCCCAGCTTACTTAAAAGACCGCCTGCTCGAACCAGTCCATTTAAGGCCGCCGCGTCCAGTGAACAGGGACCTTCTCCGCATCCCAGGTGTGAATGAGGCTCGCCTCGACATCACAAGACGAAGAGCCTTCTCCATCGCGGCCCCTGTTCTTTGGAACTCGATGCCGGCGGAGCAGAGAGCTATCCTGGACATGCCCCAGTTCCTGACCGCATTGAAGACCTGGCTCTTTCGAAAGGCCTATGGCTAAGGTCACCTTCCAGACTTAGCCTGAGTTATTAGACCTTTTAACCCAATTCTTTTATTTTATTTTATTTTATTTTATTTAGCTTAACTATTGAACTGTTTTTATGTGTTCTATGTGTAAGTCGCCCGGAGCACTGACGTGGAGGGCGACTCACAAATATTAAAATCAATCAATCAATCAATCAACTTTGGTCTTGATCAAACTTTGGTCTTGATCAAACTCTGTGTGCCAACTTTGGTCTTGGATAAGGGTCGTAGTGGTCTCAGAAAGTGAGTGAAGGTACTGCAAGTCCCATCATCCATTGTTTATCCTCCTCAAAGCTGCATCAGAATCTAGAGTGGGTCATGGGGGTTCTGTGTGCCAACTTTGGTCTTGATCAGTCATTGGATAAGGGTCGTAGTGGTCTCAGAAAGTGAGTGAAGGTACTGCAAGTCCCATCATCCATTGTTTATCCTCCTCAAAGCTGCATCAGAATCTAGAGTGGGTCATGGGGACTCTGTGTGCCAAGTTTTGTCTTGGTCACTCATTGCATGAGGTTCGCAACTGTCTTGGGAAGTGAGTGAAGGTACTTCAAGTCCCATCATCCATGGTCAACCCTCCTAACTGCTCCAGGATGTAGAGTGGGCCATGGGGGCCCTGTGTGCCAACTTTGGATAAGGGTCGCAGCGGTCTCGGGAAGTGTTTAGAGGTACTTCAAGTCCCACCATCCATGGTCCGCCCTCCTCCAAACTGCAGTAGGATGTGAAGAGGGTCTTTGGAGGTCTGTGTGGCAAGTTTGGTCTTCATAGGTCTTTGTTGGGCCCCACAGAGGTCTGTGGGAACCGAAGGGTGTGAAAGTACTACAAATCCCATCATCCATTGTCTGTCCTCCCCCAAACCTCACCAGGATGTAAAGGGGATCGTGGCGGTTATGTGTGCCAAGTTTGGTCTTGATCAGTCATTGGATGAGGTTCGCAGCCGTCTCAGGAAGTGAGCGAAGGTACTTCAAGTCCCATCATCTGTGGTCCGTCCTCCTCGAAACAGCACCAGAGTGTAGAGTGGGTCAAGGAGGCTCTGTGTGGCAAGTTTGGTCTGTATTGGTCATAGGATGAGGGTGACATTGTTTTCAGGTAATGAGTGAAGGTACTGCAAGTCCCATCATCTGTGGTACTGTATGTCCTCCCTCAAACTACACCAGGATGTAGAGTGGGTCTTGGGGGTTCTGTGTGCCAAGTTTGGTCTTGTTCTGTCGTTGTTGGGGGTCGCAAAGGGGCCGCAAAATGTTTTGGCCTTAAACTCCCACCATGCCTGACTGCCTCAGGCCTTTTCCTTACCCCCCGGCCACTTTAGAGTGTCGGAATGTTGGTGGTGCTGGCCAATTAGAGGCATTATGCAGATATATCTTTTAATGTAGCTCTTCAAAAAATCTTCAGGAATTAAACTTGGTCCAGAACACAGTAGCCAGGGGGTTCTTAAGAACATAGCTATATGAGCATGTTATGCTCTGGTTGTCATGAACCATACCAAGAGCTCTCTATTGTTATTGTTATTGATAAGGGATAGGGCCTTCTCGGTGGTGGCTCCCTGTCTGTGGAACGCACTCCCTATTGATATTCGATCAGCTTCATCCCTCCTGGCATTCAGAAAAAAAGTGAAATCTTGGTTATGGGACCACTTTAGCACGATACGGCACTTTGATTGGATTGAGATGGCAATCTGGTGGAGAAGACCTAATGCTCATGGATGGAATACTGTTTTAACTGCTGTGAATGTACACGATGCATTTTAATGTTAATTGTATTTTTAATGTATTTTAATTCTAGCTGTATTTTAATGTATTTTATTCTTAACTGTTTGCTTTTTTTATTATATGTATACTATGTAGCATCGAATCGTTGCCGTTGTTAGGCCGCTCTGAGTCCCCCCTCGGGGGTTGAGAAGAAACGGGGTAGAAATGATGGAAATAAATAAATAATATAGGTCTTAGGGTGTATGTATATGATTCATACCAGGGATGCTTTAAAACAGTGTTTCCCAACCAGTGTGCCGTGGCACACTAGTGTGCCATGAGTGATCATCAGGTGTGCCGTGGGAAATTGGAACCTCCAATACCCTTTCTTCCCCCTCCTGCCGAACACTTTTTCTTCTCCACTCGGGCTCCCTTCTTCCCAGCCTCGCTCTGCTTGCTTTGCCTCGCTTTGCTCACGCTGCCACTTCTGCGGGAGGGGTGAGGGAGGAAGACGTGACCCGTGCGGGCGCTACTGCACAGATTCGCCCCACGTCTTCCTCCCTCCCCTTCACAGTGCTCTCTGGATATAGGTGAACTACAACTCCAAAACTCAAGGTCAATGCCCACCAAACTCTTATAGTATTTTCTCTTGGTTATGGTAGTTCTGTGTGGGAAGTTTGATTCCATTCCATCATTGGTGGAGTTCAGAATGCTCTTTGATTGTGGGTGAACTATAACTCCCAGCTGTTGAGCAAGACCTTCGTGTGTGTCTTTCTTCCATTCCTGCCAGCATATCTATGTTGTGTTCACCAAAACAGGCCCAGGTTTCACACTGAGTGTATAAATACATTTAAAAACATATTAACTATATGTATTACTGTGTTAGAGTGTCATTTTGTGTCAGTTTGGTTGGTGGTGTGCCCCAGGATTTTGTAAATGTAAAACATGTGCCGTGGCTCAAAAAAGGTTGAAAAACACTGCTTTAAAAGACCACTTCCTCCCAGACATCCGGTCCCGTCTCTCATTTCTCATGGAAAGAGCACATCACAGTAATGGAGCTCTTTCCCAGAGAACTCTTCCAAGTGGTATTTTAATTATCTCCCATGCCTTTGCCCCTTTTTGGTTTTTAATTGTTAGAACTGCTTAATAATGGATTGCTCTTTTAGTGTTGCCAGTCCTTTGAGAACTACTCTGGGGAGTGAAAAAGTAGGATAAATAATAAATACAATTATTCTAATATAAACACCAGCTCACGTCATCCAAAGGTGCTTCTTCTCCCTTGAGAGAAAATACGCCCTCACAGGGGATCCTTAAAGATTTAAGAAACGTTATGAGCTTTTACGATTTAAATGGGAATTGGAGGGCGGGCAGGAAGCCAGCCAGGCCTTTATTCTTTAGTCTCTATATCAGTGTTTTTCAACCTTTTTTGAGCCGCGGCACATTTTTTACATTTACAAAATCCTGGGGCACACCACCAACCAAAATGACACTCTAACACAGTAATACATATAGTTAATATGTATATACACAGTACATATATGCATATACACACACAACACATATAGCCTACACAGAAAGGGAGAATGGTGGGAGTTGTAGGCCAAAACACCTGGAGGGAGGGCCCAAGTTGGCCCATGCCTGCCTTAAGTGAGCAAACCCTGTTAGTTTTCGGCCCCTGCTTAAAGGTGCCTCAACCCTGTGTCCCGAATGCCCTTTGACCCGCCTTGGCTGAGTGCGAGGGAATCACGGGAGTGGTAGTTTGACACCATCCTGAGCCTCCCCAAACTACAAATCCCAGGATTCCCCAGCCTTGATCCCTGGAAGACCAAGGGGTGCTTCACTGCATGAATGCTACGGTGTAGATCCACCCCCAGGCAGCCGGGGACCCGGGGAAGTCCCATCCCAGGATCTTCTCTCTCTCTCCAAGTGGCTCTTTCCGCCTGACGCTCAAACCCTTCCGAGGCTGAGGAAGGAGGGGAGCGGAGGGGAGGAGGAAGCCCAAGAAGGTAGGTGGTGAGTCCGGCAGCACAAGGCTTCCCAAAAGGAGGCTGTGTTTGTGGGACTCAGGCAAGGGATTGAGCCCCGGTTAGGGCTTCCCGGTAGGACAGGAGGGCTCTATCTCTCTTCTATCTCCAATTTCCCACGGCACACCTGATGAGCACTCACGGCACACTAGTGTGCCACGGCACACTGGTTGGGAAACACTGCTCTATATAATAGGAAACTATGGGGAGAGGCAGGCAGCAAAGTTCTATTGCACGTGTGTAAAAGTCTCTCATTTTCTCCCTCTCACTGCACTCCAATTATTTGCCGGGCTGTCACTATGCTAACATTTCCCTGCACGCATTTCCCATTATCTTCCAACACATCTGACTTATTTATTTATTTATTATTCAAATTTGTGAGTCGCCACTCCCGGGTGGCTCAGGGCGACTTACACCATAAATTCAGGATTAAAAACAATAAAACACCATAAAACACATGGTGGATGCTGGTAATTAAAGTCCAGAAATTTCACTTTTCTGAGCTTTGTTGTGCCTTTTACTCATTTTTCTCTTTCCCCCAACTTTAAATAAATATTTAAATATATCCTAGAGCACTGTTTCCCAACTGCTGTGACGCGGCACAGTAGTGTGCCGTGACGGACCTCCTGCTGTGCCGCGAGAAAAGCTCTCTGCCCCCTTCCTTTCCCCCACCTCCTGCTGAACTCCTGCGGCTTGGGGAGGAGGAGGAAGGGCCTGGCAGCGGCGAAGAAAAAGAAGGGGCCGGCGCGCCGCCTCCTTCAGCCATTTCCCCAGCTAGCCTCCAATCCGCCATGAGGAGCCCCGCCCACTGAAGCCCGGCCACCGCTCATGCTCCACCGCGCAGCTTCAGCGAGCGAGGGGCGGGAGTCATGACGGAGAACGAGGACAGGGGCCATGACTCCTGTCCCTCTCTTGCACTGTCCCCTTAAGGCTGGAGAAGCTGTGGGAGAGCTGAAGCCGGGGAGGGGCGGGGCCTGGCTCCGCCCCTCCCGGCTTCAGCTCTCCCACAGCTTCTCCAGCCTTAAGGGGACAGCGCCAAGCCAGCATTGTGCTGGCTCTGCCACCGCTGACTTGGCACTGTCCCCTTAAGGCTGGATATAAACAGATATATCTGGATATAAACAGATATAATCTGTTTATATCAGTATGCATTCCCTCCTTTTTAAGGACTGGGTGAATATTATATTCAATCAGCATGCATACTTATTAATAATTATTATTATTATTGTTATTATTATTTAAAAAAATTATACAACAATGCATCTACAAAACAAGCCAAAAAACTATAAGTAATATAACATCTCCCAAATGAATAATTTTTTTAAAAATTAAAATCAATGGGCATGTACAGAGTAGGGCGTGTAGACATGGGGTTATAGAGAATGTAAGCCAAGCCAACGGGTCAAATGCAACATTTTGTAGGTAATTGGTCAGGGGCAAATACAACAATACAGCCATGTTTTCAGGCTCCTCCTAAAGACTGCCAATGTGGGGGCTTGTCTGATATCCTTGGGGAATGAGTTCCAGAGTTGGGGGGGGGGGGCACCATGAAGAAGGCCCTCTCCCTCGTCCCCAGAATTCGCGCCTACAAAGAGGGCGGAAGCAAGAGTAGGGCCTCTCCAGTTGATCGAAGAGATTGTGGGGTTCGTAAACAGAAATGCGGTTCGATGTCTTCCAGAGGGACTGCCTTGCCGACGTCGACACCAAGGTCCGCCTTGGCCCCCACACCCTCCTCCCCTTCCTTCCTTCCTTCTTTCCTCTTTCCTTCCTTCCTTTTCCTTTCTTTTTCCCTCTTTTTCTTTCATTCTTTTTCGTCCCTCTCTCCCTACCTTCTTTCTTCCCTCCCTCTTCATTCCTTCCTTCCTCTTCCATTCTTTCCTTTCCTCCTTCCTTTTCCCTCCCTCTCTCCCCTTCTTTCCTCCATTCTCCCTCTTCCTTCCTTTTTTTCTCCCCTTCACCCTTTCCTTCTCTCCTTCCTTTTCCCTCCCTCTTTCCCCTTCCTTCTTTCCTCCATTCTCCCTCTTCCTTGCTCCCTTCCTTCCTTCCTTCCTTCCTCTTTCTTCCTTTCTTTCTCCCCTTCACCCTTTCTCTGCTTCCTTTTCCCTCCTCCCTCTCTCCCCTTCCTTCTTTCCTCCATTCTCCCTCTTCCTTCCTTCCTCTTCTTTTCTTTCTCCCCTTCACCCTTTCCTTCTCTTCTTCCTTTTCTCTCCCTCTCTTCTCTTCCTTCTTTTCTCCATTCTCCCTCCATCTTCCTTCCTTCCTCTTCTTTTCTTTTCCTACAAGTCTTCCTTTCCTTCTCCTTCCTTTCTTTTCACTTCCCTCTCTTTCCCCTTCTTTCTTTTCTTCTTTTCCCTTCATTATTTTACTTTTCCTCACTCCCTTTCCTTTCTTTTCCCCACCCTTTCCTTTCCTCCCTTCCCACTTCCTTCTTTCTTTCCCCCTACTTTTCTCTTTCCTGCTAGTCTTTTCTTCCTTTTCCATAGTTTGTTCTTCTTTTATTTCTTCCTCTCCCCCTCCCTCCTTTATTTCCTCTGTCTTTCTTTCTTTCCCCCTTCCTTCTGTCTTCTCTCCCTTCCCAGAGTCCTGAGCATGCCTTTTGCAGAGCCAGGTCTGAAGTGTCCGTCATTCTGCCGGGGGCATCCTTTTCTCATAGTATGTACGTATATGCTCACATTTAGTTGAATTAAGTCTTAAAAATTATTATATATATTATATGGCTCTCACTGAAATAAATTTCCAAATATGTTGCTTTCATGGCTCTCTGAGTCAAAAAGGTTCCCAACCCCGGATCTAGAGCATCTACAGAAAATTCAGAAAGCTAATAAGATGCTGAATAATACAAAATAATCATTTGAAAAATGTCCCCATTAAGTTCTTGCAACAATTTTTTAGAGACGTGCCCTTCATTTCTACAGCTTTCATGTGTACCAAGTTTGTCTGGGAATGTTTGAATCATTTCAGGATACATTAAGTGCTTTAGATAATGTTAAATTCCATTTGTTTCAATCTGTTAAATGCTCATTTTGCTGGCCCTTTCCAGATATTGTAAATATTTTAAGATTTATTGTATTATATATGCGGCAGCAAATACTCTTGTGTAGTATGCCATGAAATCTTTGTGCTCTCTAGACTTCCTTTGTAATGTCCTTGTTCAAAGACTGTGGAAGAAAGGAATTACAAATGAAGACTAGAAAGAGAAACTGCTGGATTGAATTATATTCACAAATTCCAATCCATTAGCAGGGATATGAACAAAGACAACAGCTTCATGGCACACTTCATATATTAATATCCGCGTCCTCACGACTGCACTTATAACAAAAGGAAGGGTTTGAACTCAAAGAAAATGAATTTGGTAAGCAAATGTATTGCTTTCACACATAAAGACTGACTGCTATAAAGATCCCCTTTGAAAATTTAGGGCAAGGGGCATGATTTGCACCCTTTTGAATCCTGTTACACTCAACCCTACCCTCACAACTGTATCCGTATGTTTTATGCCTGAGATCTTTATATCCACCTTTATATCCACACGTGAAAATAAAAGAAACAGTTAATCTGACAGGTGCTGCCACATTTCTTTTCCCCCTTTCCCTTTCTTCCTCCCTTTTATCATGCTATTTCTTCGAAATGTGGGATGTTTAGTTGTATTTTTAAAACATAGTACATGTGAGTGTGGCAAACAAGGTTGTACATCTATCTAGGTTAGTTATAATCTCACTGAGTGTATCTCTCTCTGGCATTACTTCGCGAACGGAGATTCTTAGGAAGGACTCATCCCACGCTTTTTACAAGCGCGTTGATGACTAAAATCCTTGCAAGGATACTCCTGAACAGATTAGTTCCTGCTAATGGGACTTCTTTGTCAGTCTTAAGCGAGAGAAGCAGTTTAAACCAGTGTGGATGGATTCCTTTCCCTCCCCCCTCCCGAGTCAGTCTTAAGTGAGATAAGTAGTTTTAACCAGTGTGGATGAGATGGATCCGCATCAGTTTAAACTAGTGTGGATGGATTCCTTTCCTCTCTCTCCTGTGTTAGTTTAAACCAGTGTGGATTGATTCCCTTCCTTTCCTTTCTGTTGCACCTTAGACTTGAACGAGCCCCTCAGTAAACCACTTGAGACTGGCCACAGTTAAATGCTTTATCTGTATATCTGTATAAAACGGAATGTTTGTATGTGTGTATGTGTGTATGCGGAGGGCGGAAGGGCGGATATGTGGCAGCTATTTGCATAAAGTCCTTTGATTGGACAGCCTCGCCACTTCAAAATTCTAAGGCACCAGACAGAGGGCATTGCTAGCCACTGATTAGCCAGCATCCCAGAATCCAGGCCTCTACATTCAAACAACAGGATTTCTTCCCACTGAGGGGGAAAATGCACCATCAACATTCCCTCCCCACTTGGCTCTGTGAAAACAAAATGGATTCCTGTATTCTCCTCCCCCTCAGCTTTTAGAAAACGGCTGCCTGCCATGCACCCTTTTAAAGTTACCAATAGCAAGCCATAACATTACAGGCCCCAAAATAGAGTTTAGGGCAGGATGGCCGACGAATGATGGGATTTGCATCCCAATTCACTTCCCAGAAAACATTGTAACCCCTACAAATCCCCTTCTCCCAGATAGGCCCAAAAGTGGCATCCATCTTCCCTCTTCAACACAGTGTCAGAGAAAGGCAGCTTCTGACAGGATCTTTAGAACAGGCACTGTCACTCTACAAGGTAAGGCCCTACTTCACTCAAAAGACACAAGAGAAAACAATAAATACCTTTCTCTAATGCCTTTTAATGCTTATATAAATAATCCTGGCCCAAAGCCCCCTCACCCAGCCTCATTGGACCTTACTGCTAATTCCATGCAGGCCTTTTCCATTTTTTTTTACTCCTTTCTGTTTTACACCGGTATACTTTCACAGGCCAGGGCGGATATGTGGCAGCCACTTTCACAGGCCAGGGCGGATATGTGGCAGCCACTTTCACAGGCCAGGGCGGATATGTGGCAACCACTTTCACAGGCCACAGCGACCAGCGCGGGTGATGGACCTGCACCAAACTTGGTACACATAACCCCCCTATGACATGACCCACGTATTATGGGATTTGTAGTACTTTCCAAGACTTTGGTTCCCACTGAGGCCACCAAAAAGGACCAATACAGACCACACTCAGCACACACAGCCCCCATGACCCACTCTACATCCTGGTGCAGTTCGAAGGAGGGTGGGCCATGGATGATAGGACTTGAAGTGCCTCTACTCACTTCCCAAGTCCGCTGCAACCCTCATCCAATCACTGATCGAGACCAAACTTGCCATACATAACCCCCATGACTGCCTTCACGTCCTGGTGAGGTTTGGGGGAGGACTGACAATGGATGATGGGATTTGTAGTACTTTTACACCCCTCTGTTCCCACAGACCACTGTGGCCCCCAACAAACACCGAGAAAGTCCACACTTGGCACACAGAGCCCCAGTGACCCACTCTACAGCCTACTGAAGTTTGGAGGGGACAGAACATGGATGATGAGACTTTCAGTACCTTCCCTCACTTCCCAATCCTGCTACAAACCTAATCCAATGACTGATCAACACCAAATCTGGCACACAGAGCCCTCATGACCCACTCTACAGCCTGGTGCAGTTTACTGTGAGATGGACCACAGATGATGGGACTTGAAGTACCTTCACTCACTTCCAAAAACAATGCATCCCTCCTCCATTCACCAATACAGACCAAACTTGGCACACACAGCCCCCATGACCCAATCTACATCCTACGACACTTTGGGGGAGGGGACGACAGAGATGATGGGACTTGTACTACCTTCAGTAATTTCATGATACCACTGCAACTCCCAATAATGATGGATCAAGACTAAACTTGGCACACAGAGCCCCCATGACCCACTCTACATCCTGCTGCACTTCTCAAATGACCCGGGCAGGGCCGGGTCCCCAAGCTAGTTCAGAATAAATGAGTAAAGTAAAGAGGCTAGGAATATAGTCTATTGATGCTCTCAAGCAGCAACAGATAGCAGCAAATTGTCCAAAAGAAGCAAGGCTATAGTCCTTTGGCAAACAGGAACATAAGTAAAGAATCTTCTTGCCCCAACGGGCTAATCCAGGGAAGGTAAGTTCTTGGCACCAGGCTTGGCAAACAAAGTTCTAGACAGGCCCAATGGCCAGGCAAGGTTCCGTGAAGACTTGGCTTGGAAAACTGAACGTTGGTGAAAGATGCTTCCATCTCGGAGACCTGGCTTAAGTAGGTCCCATAAGCTTTGATGTTACGACGCACCAAGACGTCAGACCGGGTTCTCATAACAGTTTCCCAGCTGGGCCTTCTCGGGCCTTTCACATGGGAATGGTATGTGATCCCAATTAGCAGTAGCACCTGGGGAAAAGGGAGTCACTCCATCTCCGCTTATCGGGCCGAGAGGGAGCCGAGCTCACTTGTCCTTGAATGATGAATGAACTGGGAGTCTCTGCAAAGGCTGCCTGGCCACGGCTTGTCTTTTGGCCTAGCAGGCCTGACTGGAATAACATGGCTTCGGTCTGGTTTGACCAAGGAAACAGGTTGGGGACCAGGCTGGAGTGTGACACTTTCTCTCCCGCATCAGTTTTAACTAGTGCGGATGGGATGGATCCACGTCAGTTTAAACCAGTGTGGATGTATTCCTTTCTTTTCCCTCCCGCTTCAGTCTTAAGTGAGAGAAGAGGTTTTAACCAGAGTGGATGGATTTCGTCCCTTTGCTTCCCCCCTCCTTTTCTGGAGTAAAACAACTACTTTCAAAGTAAAGACCAACCAAAGAAACAGGAAATAACACTTTGAAATCAATAATGAAGGATTCGGAAGTCTCAGAAGTTTTGTGAAAAGTTTTGAACTTTTTTTTTCTGTGAAAATCGAAATTGACTTTAGATCCAAACCACCAGCTTCCCCTACATCCAAAACGAGTTTTGAACCTTTTTTAAATCAAACAAGCCTAGTTTGTATATATACTTTATCTGGATGTACGGCTCCCACATCCAGAGCACCCTGTGACTCCAGCTAACAACAGATCTGGACCAAAATTGTAACGTAGACACCCCATGACCAACAAAAAATACCGGAGGGGTTTGGAGAGAATGTTGGGAGTTACAGTTCACCCACATCCAGAGAGCATCGAGAACTCAACCGACAATTGATCTGGAGCAATCTTGGCATGCACACCCAACGTGACCAATTTTAAGTACTGGTGGGATTTGGAAGAAGTTGACCTTGGCTAGTCAACTTCACCCACATCCAGAGAGCACTGTGATCCTAACTGATGATGGAGCTGGACCAAAACTGGGACACATACCCAACTTTAAATACTGGCAGGGTTTGGAAGGAGATTGATCTTGGATATTGGAAGGTGTATTTCACCCGCATCCAGAGAGCACTGTGAACTCAACCGATGAGGGATCTAAACCAATCCTGGGACACATACCCAACATAACCAACTTTGCATAGTGGCAGGGTTTGGTGGGAATTGACCTATGATATTTATTATTTATTTATTTATTACTTCACAGCAATCCATAAAACACAGTCAGCAAACATATCATAAAACTACAGTAAAACACAATTAAAATAGAACTACAATGAAAACAGCAGATTAAAATCACAGTAGGCCGCATGTCAGGCAGTTGCGGCAGCAAATACATAGTGCAGGATGGCAGCGTAAAAAGGAAACTGTAATTCAGCCAACCCCGAAGGCCTGCCGAAACAGCAGAGTCTTAACTGCTTTCCTAAACGGAAGAAGGCTCCGGGTGGCACGGATGCCGGTGGGCAGGGCGTTCCACAGTGTTGGAGCCACAGGGGAGAAAGCCCGCCAACGAGTTGCAGACAGACGACAAGTCTTAACGTTTGGAACGACCAGGAGATTTTGCTCTTCAGAGTGCAACGATCTAGTGGGGTAGTATGGGACAAGGCGGTCCCGCAAGTACACTGGCCCCAGACCATGTAAGGCCTTAAAAGTCAAGACTAACACTTTGAAAGTAATCCGGCATTCTACTGGAAGCCAGTGCAGTTCGCACAGAATTGGCGTGATGTGATAGCCAATCGGGACCCCCGCCAGGAGTCGAGCTGCAGTGTTCTGCACCAGCTTGAGTCTCCTGATTACCGACAAAGAAAGGCCAATGTAAGAGCGTTACAGTAGTCTAGCCTCGAGATGACTGTGTCTTGAACCACTGTAGCTAAGCCATGCCGGGACAAGTAGGGGGCCAGCTTCCTCGCCTGGTGAATTGTAAATCACTATTTACAATTGTAAATATTGAGAATTTTAAATCACTGGCAACCTTATGCATTTTCTAATGGAAGAATTCATTTAAAAGTAATACATAGCATTGCAAATTACCTAATCCAGGCATCCGTGGGTACCTAACATAGTTGTCAATAAAATCAGTTGAATACTTGATGAGCTAAAGCCTTTATCCATTTATTAATGAAGTTTCTTAATTGGTAGAAGTAAATAGCACATTTTAAACAAGAGGTGCTATTAAGAATATATTGGCAGTAGTACAAAGGTTGGGCAATATACCTGTTCTTTGGAAATGTCCTAAATCCACATCAGCCATTCTCAGTGTCTGAACTGAGAACAAAGAAGCATTGTACAAGAGGCGCAGCAATGAGTATAATTGTAGATTAGGAAATACCTGAGCTGTTTTAGAAGATACTGATAAGAATTGTATTTATCAAACAATGGAAAGATAATAGAAAGAAGCACTGGTGCTCTTTCCCTTCAAAAGTTTGTGGGTAGTTACAGGAGTAACGTGTTTGTCCAGTATGGAATTACCTGCAGTATCCCTTTCGCTGAGGTTTATGGGGCACATTCTGGAGCATTTATTTACCATGTTAAGGAGATAAGGCCTTCTGATGTGATAAGGGCAGGACAGGCATGAAATGAAAGGCAGGAACTGACCATTTAATGCAGAAAATGGTAAACCTGTGTATAAATCTTGACCCAAATCCCCTAAAACAGGCACACAAGAATAACAACTGTTTTTCAGAGTGAGTTTCACATTGGTATTTATAATGCAGGTATTATCCCGTTGTAATTCAACAACCTGTTTAACAAATCTTGAACAAATACTACTGTCCAAGCCATATGGGATAACAGAGGCGGATAAACACAAGGAAAAAAGCAGTGTCATCAGACTTGATCAACTGTAACCCAAGCAAAGCACTGCACATTGTCTGACTGTAACACATTTATCCATTAGCAGTAAAATAAAAAAGGGGGTGGGTTATGGAAAGCCTAGGACACCTTTGTATTCAAGGAATTGTTTGATTAAGATTGATAAAGAGATTGATCACAGATTAGCAAAGGCATATAGCGCATTCGGAAGGCTTCACAAAAGAGTCTGGAGCAGGGCTGCTCACACTTTTTCAGCATGGGAGCTACTGATTAAAAAACCAAGTCCCAAAGATCACCTGCCCAGAAATGTAAAACGTATAACTATTTTCTTATTTATTTATTTATATTTATTATTCATTTTTATGTACCGCTCCTTCCAGCAGGCTCGGGGCAGTTTACATAAAATGAAGTTATAAAACATCAACATTTCAATTTAATAACAACAATATAAAACAGAGCATAAAAATACATCCAACCACCCCATTTCTCCCACACTGCCATATTACCACACATATTATCAGCCAGAAAATAAGAAGAGAGGCTTTTGAACTGCAAGGCCATTTAATACTCAGCAAGGTAAACAAAGGGGCATGCAAAAATACATCCAACCACCCCATTTCTCCCACATTTCCATATTCCCCAACATATATTTCTCAAAGAACAAAGCAAGCAGAGAGGCTTTGGAGCTAAAAGGCCATTTTAAACATTAAACAAAGAGACATGCCACAGAACAATCAAGCACCCACCCCAAAGTAAAAAGACCGACCTTTGAGATGCGGTAAGGAAATGACCCCAAAGCGTTCTCCTCCTCCGTCGTTGCTCCTATTTCCACGCTGCCAGCATGCATGCCGCTCCAAGAGCTCACGAGAAGTCAGAGGAGCAGAATGGGCGCTTCTGCACATGCGTGCGGGGCCAGCCATGCATCGCGTTATCCAGGCCTGCCCCCTTTGGTCTCCTACAACTCTGAGTGGCTGGAAAAGGATGGAGGGAGGAGGAGGAATCCAAAAGAGGGGGCCCACTCTGCCTCTTGGTCTCTGGACAGAGCTTTTGGAGGCGGCGCAACGAGCAGGGAGCGGGGAGGAGCAACGACGGAGGACGTCTTTGCAGCATGCAGGGGCGTGTGAAGAGGACCAACAGCAAAAAACCTGGTCAGGGGCTTGAAGATCACCAGGATGAGGCCTGAAGATCACCCTGGTGATCCCGATCACCATTCTGAGCACCCCTGGTCTGGAGTAACAAACAAGTTCTCTACCAGCCCGCACCACAGGAAGAACACCATAATCCCCACATCAGCATAGGCAAATCTGTGCTTAAGTCCATTCAGCAGTTCACCTACCTGGGAAGCATCATCTCTTCAGACGTCAAGACTGCTAAAGAGATAGATCACAGATTAGCAAAGGCATGTACTGCACTTGGAAGGCTTCACAAAAGAGTCTGGAGTAACAAACAATTGCGGCAAAGCACCAAAATCAGTGTGTACAGAGCTATCGTACTGTCTTCTTCTATATAGGTCTGAAACATGGGTCGCCTATCGCCAATACCTACCACTCCTCGAATGCTTTCATCAGCGCTTTCTTCGCACAATCCTAAATACACACTGGACCGACTATGTGACAAATGTTGCTATCCTTGAGCAAGCAGGGATCACCAGCATTGAGGCCATGCTATTGAGAACACAGCTGCGCTGGGCAGGGCACGTCTCTAGGATGGATGACCACCGCCTCCCAAAGATACTACTCTATGGTGAACTCGCCACACGTCAGCGCAAGAGAGGCACCCCCAAAAAGAGATACAAGGACTCCCTGAAACAACACCTCAGGCTCGGCCAGATTGATCACCAACAATGGTCTACCTTAGCCTCACATCGGGAGGCATGGAGGCGCACTATCCACAATGCTGCGGCCTCTTTCGAGAAGACACGCCGAACGGGTCTCGAAGAGAAACGACAACGCAGAAAGAACCGCAACTTGGAAACAACATCACCCAAGGAGACTTTCTGCTGTGCTTTCTGCAACCGGACTTGTCTATTTCGGATTGGCCTTTTTAGTAATCAATAAACTTGTAGAAAGTGTGGGATGAGTCCTTCCTGAATCTTCGTTCGCGAAGAAAAGCCAAAATAATGTTTGACAGAAATGTATACAATTATACACTCATACTAGTATGAAGAGAAGGTGAGATTTTATGTTTCTGTCCTGAGCAGCACCATTTTATTATCTTGAGTGGAAACCATGTGCCTCTTCCCCCACTGAAGAAAACCCTTCTTCACACAAGGCGAGAACGTACACTGCCCAACTCCTTGTATGTAGAAAAGCAGAACTTTTTTTAATGGAGTAGAATTTAATCATAAACCCTCATTAAAGTCAGCAATGGTAAAGCCAAGACATGGATTTGCTACTTTAGTCAGTCCTTGATCCTAGTCACCCAGACTGTAAGGAACCAGCAACACAACAAAAGGTTGGGCACACGTGCCAAGAGGTGCCGCTTGGTGAGCTTCAGGGTATGTTTTTGAGGAAAAATGTGGGAGGGGCTGGAGGGGGTCTGGATCTTTGGTTAACCCAGGATAGCATCTACCCCCCCCCCTTCCCCTGAGGGAAAGTCTGGGGTTGGGTTGAGGATGGAGACAGAAACCCAGGAGAAACTGGATTAAAATAACCCAGTTCATCACAGGTTTTAGGGCAGTGTAGAAGGGTCCTTAGTTTGCTTTGCCTTGAATAGTTTCTTCATCCATGATGCTCCAGAACTCCCAGTGGCACAATGGGTTAAACCACTGAGCTGCCGAACTTGCTGATCAAAAGGTCACAGGTTTAAATCTGGGGTGTAGTGTGAGCTCCTGCTGTTAGCCCCAGCTTCTGCAAACCTATCAGTTTGCAAACATGGGAAGGTAACGGCGCTCCATGCAGTCATGCTGGCCACATAACCATGGAGGTGTCTATGGACAACGCTGGCTCTTGGATTTAGAAGTGGAGATGAGCACCAACAGGACTTAATGTCAGGGGAAAACCTTTACCTATATGGTGCTCCATGGGTCAGATTGCACTGGCTCCTGCTCTGCTCAATAGCACAGTGACTGCAGTCTTCACCCCAAGATGCTGATTCATATTCCAGCATGTTCACCTGGAAACACAGCCAACTACTTCCGTGGAAACCCCACAAAGTGCTTTATCACCATCCTGCAGCAAGATAATAATATCATTCGGTCATGCTGTGTCAGTTTTCGAGGTGACCTTGAGTCGGCTACAGACACGTAGCGATCTCATCGCTCTTGCTCGGTAAGGTGTCATTCTTTTTCTCAAAGACACATTTCAATCCATAACATTAAATGATGGCTACAAATTAAACAACGAAATACTGTGAGAATTAGTGCCTGGCCTATTTGTACACGTCCAAAACATAGCATCACTTTTAAAGACAGGTGGCTGGGTGGTGGTCTTCCAGATGTTGTTGGGCTGCAGTTGTTATTGGTCCTGACAAGCACAGTCATTTGTGAAGAGTAATGGGAGCCAAAGTCCTACAACCTTAATAGGGAGGGGGGGTGTCATGCATTACACATTTTGATTTGTAAAAATGCATTTCAAACTTGCCACATGATATTATTTTTTTAATATCTACCATTTGAAAACACTACAACACCTGACCACTGGCAATATTGTTTGATCATTTTTACTGATGCATTTGAAGCATTTATTTATTTATTTCCATCATTTCTACCCCGCTCTACACAACCCCCCGGGCGGGGGGGGGACGAGGACTCAGAGCGGCCTAACAAAAGGCACAATTCGATGCCAAACATGATAAAATACAATATAAAACCCAAAACATTCAGTAGTTAAAATACATTAAAATACAATTAACATTAACACAACATACCAATTCACTTAAGTTAAAAAACAGTGTTCCGTCCTTAACAGGAGCCTTGAACCATAGCCATCAACTTGCCATTACCAATCCAGTCCAAGTGCTGCATTGTGCTAGTGTGCAAACTCCTGGTCCCATAGCCAAGATTACACTTTTTTCCAGACCGCCAGGAGGGATGGGGTTTATCGTATGTCACTTGGAAGCGCATTCCACAGACGGGGAGCCACCACCGAGAAGGCCCTCTCGTCCCCACCAACCGCGTTTGAGAAGTTGGCGGGAGCGAGAGCAGGGTCTCCCCAGATGATCTTAAATTACGAGGTGGGACGTAGACGCTGATGCGTTTGGACAAGTAAGCTGGGCCAGAACCGTATAGAGCTTTAAAGGTCAAAACCAGCACTTTGAATTGAGCTCGGAAGTGGACAGATAGCCAGTGGAGCTGACACAACAGGGGGGTGGTATGCTCCCTGTATGTAGCTCCAGTTAGTAATCTGTCTGCCGCCTGTTGGACTAAATGTAATTTCCGAACTGTCTTCAAAGGCAGCCCTGTTGTCGAGGCCAACAGATCTCAAGCCGCAGGTCGTTCCGCGAGTGAACAAGTCCCAACTTCAGCACGCATGCCTGTTCCCGGGTGGAAACCCACACGTCCTTTCCCTAAGCCCCGCTGGAGTCTGTCCAAAGGGTTCTTTCTCTTTCTGACTTTCTCCCTATTTCTCCTGAATTTTTATATTTTTTTTCTCTCCTCCCGCTTCCCGGGCGCCTTAAGACTGCGAGGAGAGCTACGTCCAAGGGAAAGATGTGGTAGCTCAAGCGGCAGGGCCAAGGCCGCTTGGGACAGGAATCCCGGGTTCGGGACCCCCAAGGGAGGAAAGGAACTTATTTTTGCTTTTGCACTTTTTATCTTTATTCTCCTCTTTCCCCCTCTCCCCTCATTCTTGGGACATCTCTGAGCTCAGAAAGAAAAGTTTTGAGAAAGGAATTGGCCTATGAAGCAGGGGGCCACATCTGTTTGTGTTGGGCTGACATCAGGAAAACAGAAATCATAATAAAGGTTCATCCCTGTATCTGTGCATCTGTACAATATTGTTCCCATGTCTCCCTTGACCCCTTGTAACCCTTCCCTTCCCCGCCTTGCCCTTGGATAAGAAAGATTGCCTTGAGGGTGTTTTACTATGTTTTGTCAAGAGGAAATGCGACTGCGCCCTGCTCCCGAAATCTTTGTGGACCACCATATTCATATTGCATGCACTTTCTGATGGAAATCTTGTTATGGATAAGCTAAGCCCTTGTCTTGGCCCCACGTTTCATCAGTCCTGAGGCGAATTTAACGGTCGGATTTCCAGTCTAACTAAACTAGCCTTTGGAACTTGGACAATAAAAGTTTGCTCTTCACAGCGGGTGTCACAGCTGGCTTCGGAACCCAGGTGTGCCCCAAAATAGGCCCTTTTGTCACCCAAAGGTTTGAGTGAATTACTATCATCAGGCCTCTTCCCTTTTTCCTTTTTCATTCTCAAGAATGACGTACCATCTCATTAATCCCATCACTCCCAGGTGTCACCCCAGGTCGTTTACCTGGCCAGGATTCTTTTGTTTTATTCATATGCCATATTGACAGCGATTTCCGTCTGAGCTCCCCTTCCCGGACATTCCATATATGGCCACAGACTCCTGATTGGCTAGGATGGCGAATGGGAGTAGCGCCGATAGGCTCCCAGAGCCGGTCAACATCCCGCCCATCAGCTGGTCTCAACGTTCCGACCAATCACCGACGGAGCTGGCCCAGAAGGGGGCAGGCGGGAAATTCAATTGTTTTGACAGTTCTGTAACCTTTAAAAACCAATGTTTTGAATGTATATGCATGCGTTCTTTGCGGAATCAGGAAGTGCGGTTCGCATCCTCTCAGCTGAGCAGAATAAACAATTTCGTGGCTTCTACCTTGCAGTATTGGTGAGCATAATTGGATCTACGGGAGGCGGGTAGGCTACGAGGACCTAGTCGCTCCGGGCTCGCCAGGTTAACTGAACCCTCGCGGTCTCTGCCCCGTGGTCGGTCCACGGGGTTGCCCGGTTGTCAGACAGCCGGCCTGGGGGATTGGCAGCTGTTCGATAACAGCCCCACGTAGAGTGCATTGCAGTAATCTATTCGGGATGTGACCAGAGCGTGGACGACCGTAGCCAGATCAGACTTCCCAAGGTACGGGCGCAGCTGGCGCACGAGTCTTAACTGTGCAAAAGCTCCCCTGGCCACCGCCGAGACCTGGGGTTCCAGGCTCAGCGATGATTCCAGGATCACTCCCAGGCTGCATTGATCATTGCTAGTTCTCTTTAAGAAACGTTGACCCTCAAATTACGTTGAAATCCGTGCTAACATGGCCAATACTAAGGGATTATGGGAATGATAGTCTAAAACATTTGTCAAGGTTTGAAGAGCAACAATATAAGGTGCTGCTATGCTTCCTCATGCTTTCCTCCTGATGCCTTTTTGTGTCACCTTCACTCCCACTGCTGGATAGGATGACCCTATGTCCCCTTTGTAGAAGCCACTTACTTGAAGGTGTCCTGTTTAAAGAGAAGGAACCTTGAGAAGAGAGTACAGAGCATTTTCCGGTTAGAGGACGCCCTGGTCCAGATCATGATGACCCTTCCTTTGATTGATCTATTCAGGATGCCCTCAACCATGCTACAGACTTCTCTGCTTTGAATATATGTTATTGCTTTGAGAAAGCTCATTTAAAAGGAGCAAAACAGGATCAGGCCCATGTACTTCCCGTCGGCCCATGTCTGCTCGGACAGTCTTCATTCTATGGTTGACTCCCGTACATACTCACCTCTGATTTATAGATGTACTTATTGATCTTCCCCTGCGTCCTTGTGAATACGGACTGCACATCTCTATGTTACCATCTGGCATATAATCCAGATCATCTTTCCCTACGCACAGGGGCGGATCTTAGTGGAGGCAAAGTAAGCGGCCGCCTCAGGGCACCACATGGCCAAGGGCGCACCCGGCCGCAGCCGCCAGGTTCGGCACATCATGCTGCGGGCGGGCGGCGCACAGGTGGGAGGCTCCGCCCCGGCTGCAAAATGTTCCCCTGTCCTTTTCCAGCTCTCTGACCCTCACGCCCCTACACCCACCCTGTTTCTCTCCTTCCACCAAACGCCACGACCAATTCCCCCCCTATTCACAACTGCCGTCCCTGCGGAAAGCTCATGCGGGGCTTCCGGAAGGAGCCAGCTCTCAGGCTCTCACACACCCATGGACGGGGCAGCCCACAGGCAGCTCAAGCACATGCGCTCGCTCTCTCTCTCAGTCCTTTCCTGCACATGCGCACACAGGCAGGCAAGCAAGCAGGCAGTCAGCCGCCGGGGTCCTTGGGCGGAGGAAACGGTGCCACGCATGCACAGCGAGCATGTTGCTGCTGCTGCTGCCACCAGAGAAGAAGAGGTGAGTGGGCCGGGGCCTGGCGCCTCCTCGGGGCTTGCCATGACCGGCCATCTTTGGAAGCGAGGTCTGTCTAATGAGGGCCCCTCAGTGCCTAAATGGGGGGGGCTGAAGGCCAGCCTCGCCCCCCCCCAGGCGGCATCCTAGCTGTTTGCGCTCATTTGTGCTCCGGTGTGCGCGCGCCGCGCATGTGCCATCATCACCAGCCTGAAGATCCAGGGGGCGCCAAAAAAAGGTTTGCTTACTACTATTTTTTACCTTTGTCCGGTCCTGCCTACGCACCGCATTGTTTACATCATCACGGACTACATACACGCCGAGAGTGCAGAGGTGGATCCAGGTTCCCAGTACTAACATCCAATCAATAGACACTTACCTTGGAAGCTCAGCGAGGCTATGTATCAGCCTCTCCTTTGACTGCCTGGAGGTGTGGACTTACTTACCTTCAGGTTATCCTGGGGGCCATAAGTTCTATTAGCATTCACATAATTGAACTATATAATTATCATACAATTGGTCGACACCATTATTACATTGTGATTTCTAACTATTCCTATAGTATCTATTTATTAATTATATTGGTGATTCTATTTATAGATGATATTTATGACATTTACTATTGATTTAGACCATTATGATGTTGTGATCTCTAACCATCCACCCTGCAGCATCTGGATAACCTGTATCTATGTATTACTAGCTTGGGGACCCGGCGGTGCCCAGGTTATTTGAGAAAGGCATTGTGTGCCAAGGTTAGTCTTTATCAATTATTTATGTGGCTCACAGTGCTCTCAGGAAGTTAGTAAAGGTACTGTGAATCCCATCATCCATGGTCCATCATTCTCCAAACAGCACTGGGATGTACAGTGGGTCATGGGGGCTGTGTGCCAAGGTTGGTCTTGATCAGTCATTGGATGTGGTGGAGGAATTTCAAGTCCCATCATCTGTGGTCCATCCTCCGTGATACTGCACAAGGATGTAGAATGAGTCATGGGGGCTCTGTGTCCCAAGTTTGGGCTTGATCCGTCATTGGATGAGATTGGCAGCGGTCTTGTGAAGTGAGTGGAGGTACTTCAAGTCCCATCATCCAAGGTGCGCCCTCCTCTAAACTGCAGTAGGATGGAATGTGGGTCATGGGGGCTCTGTGTGCCAAGTTTGGTCTTTATTGGTGATTGGATGAGGGTCGAATTGTTTTCAGGAAGTGAGTGAAGGTACTGCAAGTCCCATCATCCATGGTCCGTCCTCCTTCAAACTGCAGCCATGGGGGCTCTGTGTGCCAAGTTTGGTTTGCATTGGTCATTGGATGAGGGTCGCAGTGGTTTCAGTAAGTGAGTGAAGGTACTGCAGATCCCATCATCCATGGACCATCCCCCTTAGAATAGCATCAGGATGTAGAGTGGGTCATGAGTATTCTGTGTGCCAAGTTTGGGCCTGGCCTGTGATTTGTAGGTGCTACAATATTCTGTGGGAAGTGAATCAGGTGAAAGTATTGCAAATCCCATAATTCATGGCCCATCCTGGCCTAAACTGCACCAGGTTGTGAAGTGGCCATAGGGCCACTGTGTGCCAAGTTTGGTCCTGATCCGTCATTGCTGTGGGCTGCAGTCACTGACTGCCTGAGGCCTTTCCTTTTCCCTCTGCGTCAGCTTAGAATGTTGGAATCTAGAAGCTGGTCAATCAGAGTCGGTTTTGCAAATTCTCCCTCAGTGGCAACCAATCATGTTGTTTGAATGAACAGGCTTGGATTCTTGGGTGCTGGCCAATCAGAGTTCTTTATGCAAATACTCCCTCAGTGGCAAGCAATCCCCTCTGTCTGGTGCCTTAGAATGTTAAGAGTTCTGAGGCTGGCCAATCAGAGTCCTTTATGCAAATAATCCCACAGTGGGAGCCAATCAGAAAGCTGCCACATATTCCTCTGCACCTCCGCACCTCCCGACCTCCGCACCTCTCGACCTCCGCACCTCCACTGACTTTTCTTATATACATAGATAGATTGTATTATTATATCGTGATTTATATACCATCCACTCCGCAGCGTGTATATGCATGAATGGTATCTGTGTCACCATTTATAATTGTATAGGTGATATTTATATAATGTGTTACAGCCATTTCTAATACCAGTTGTTATTCTCTACTACTGCAACTCTTCATAATTACGTTTGTAATTCTTTGCAATCTGTCGACTGTTTGTAGTACTCAGGTGATATTTATGATATCTCATGTTTTGTCGACACACTGATCAAATAACACGATGTTTATAGTGATGCACATTTATTCATTCATTGCCTTTCGCGGCTGCGACATATATATGTGTGTTGGTGCTTTTGCCCTAGCATAGACTCCCTTCACTTTTGCACACACAAGAGGGTACAGAGGCCTGAAAGATGCCCATCAATACTTCACTCCAGGATAGTAGGCTCTGTAGTACACATCAAATTATTTTACTTATTTTATGTCCCACTTTTGTGCTGGCAAAGCAGTAAAAAAAAGAAAGCAAATTCACTTTAAAACCTAAATAAATTGAACATTGCGACAATTGTGTTAAAAAGAATATGAGTGACTTAATATATGTACTGAAATGAGAGGAATACATCTCCTCCATGGTGGGGAAAATAAATAGCTGTCATTGGACGACTTTGAGTCATTTAGAAAGGCCTTCCTGGAAAGGGGGCAGACTGGCAAACACGTGTTGTTGAGTCAATATGTAAAAGATTTCATGATGGGATTATTGACCAAGCCCAGTTAGTACAAAGGGTGAGCCTCAGAAATACCACGGGGCTATTATGTAGATGTGATTAGTTCAATGAAAAACATACAGATTTTATCTGTATGCTATTCGTGTCTGGCAGCATCTCATCACCAGATTTCTGCAGGAGATTGAAGTTTCGGTTGATAGGATTTGGCTTTTCCAGATGCCATTATCATTCCTTGATGGACTCACTCACAGTAGGTGGGAAACTGGCAAAGCCCCTCGGGCGTATACATACACAAGCAAGATATTTTATTTAAGACGTTCCCAAATGCACTGGACTGTATCCGTACAGCTATGCCTCCTTGCTCCAGAGCAGCCTAGTTCTTTTTAATGCAGAACATATATGTATAATTCTCAAAAGAGTTACAACCACATGAATATCATAAATGATGTTATAAGAAAAAACAGAGATCTATAGTTTGGAAACATGGAGTGAACCTCCTTTTGTTAGGGAATTTGGGGATAGGCTCTTCGTTCTTGGTTTTACGGGCACGCAATCCCGTTTCACTTTCCCTCGGGAAAGAACATAAGAACATAAGAAGAGCCATGCTGAATCGGACCTCAGCCCATCTAGTCCAGCATTCTGTATCACACAGTGGCCCACCAGTTGTACACGGGGATCTCGAGCAGAAGGGAGGGCAAAACCCTGACCTGCTCCCGACCCCCCACAACCAGTACCCAGGGAAATCCTGCCTACCTCAACCAACTCCGAGGTGGCACTTGAATGTCCTTTTCAGTAACTACCGATACACTTGGTATCCATGAATCTGTCTAATCCTGCCTTGAAGTTGTTCAGGCTGACAGCTGTCACAACCTCTTCTGGAAGTGAGTTCCATAACCCAATGACCCTCTGGGTGAAGAAATATTTCCCTTTATTAGTCCTAATTTTCCTACCTTGGAGCTTCAGGAGTGCCCTCTAGTCCTAGTGTTTTGTGACAAAGAAAATAATTTTTCTTTATTCACCTTTTCTATCCCATGCATGATTTTATACACTTCGATCAAGTCACCTCTTAAACGCCGTCTTTCAAGGCTGAAAAGACCAAGGCGTTGCAACCTGGTTTCATAAGGGAGCCGCTCCATCCCTTGGATCATTCTTGTTGCCCTTTTCTGTACCTTTTCCAGTTCCGTTATATCCTTCTTAAGGTGCGGAGACCAGAATTGTACACAGTACTCCAAATGTGGCCTCACCATAGATTTGTAGAGAGGCAATACAACATTTGCTGACCTATTTTCGATTCCCTTTCTGATCATGCCTAGCATAGAATTTGCTTTTTTCACTGCTGCAGCGCACTGGGTTGACATCTTCATTGAGCTGTCCACCAAGACCCCAAGATCCCTTTCCTGGGTTGTCTCGAAAGCTTTGATCCCATCAGTTGATAAGTGTATTTGGGGTTCTTTGCCCCTATGTGCATGACTTTACACTTGTTTAGGTTCAAATGCATTTGCCACTTCGTTGCCCATTCACTCAATTTCGAGAGATCTTTCTGGAGCTCTTTACAATCAGTTTCATTTTTTAACTACCCTGAACAATTTAGTGTCGTCTGCAAACTTTGCTACCTCAGAATTCACTCCTACATCCAGATCATTAATGAATAAATTAAAAAGTAACGGACCCAAAACTGAACCTTGGGGTACGCCACTTCCCACCTCTTTCCACCCAGAGAAGTGTCCATTTATTACCACCCTTTGTTTCCTACAGTTTAGCCAGGTTCCAATCCAGGACAAGACCTGTCCCCCTGATTCCATGGCTGAAGAACTTATTTAGGAGCCTTTGGTGAGGGACTTTGTCAAAAGCCTTTTGAAAGTCAAGGTAAACAATATCAATTGGGTCCCCTTTATCTATGTGTTTATTTACACCCTCAAAGAATTCTAACAAGTTAGTAAGACATGATTTGCCTTTGCAGAAACCATGTTGATTTTCTTTCAGCAATGCCTGTTCTTCTATGTGCCTAGTAATTTTTTTCTTTAATAATGGTTTCCATCATTTTGCCTGGAACTGAGGTTAAACTGACTGGTCTATAATTTCCTGGATCACCTCTGGATCCTTTCTTGAAGATCGGTGTTACATTTGCCTCCCTCCAGTCCTCGGGTACAGTGCCTGATCTTATAGAAAGGTTATATATCTTAGCTAGAAGTTCAGCAATTTCACACTTGAGTTCCTTAAGAACTCTGGGGTGGATGCCGTCTGGACCTGGTGATTTGTTGACATTTAGTTTAGTAAGGCATATGAGAACATCCTCCTTGTTTATCTCTATCTGTTTTAATTCTTTTAATTCCCTCCCTGAAAAAACTGACTCAGCTGAAGGCATATGTTGTCTGTCCTCCTGTGTGAAAACGGAGGCAAAGAAGTCATTTAGCCGCTCAGCAATCTCTTTGTCTTCGCTGATTTTCCCTTTCTGGCCATTGTCGTCGAGTGGCCCAACTGCTTTTCTAGTTGGGTTCCTGCTTCTGATGTACTTAAAGAAGTTTTTGTTGTTTTTTTTAATATTCTTTGCTATGTGTGCCTCATAGTTTGTCTGCTGGGGCCTAGCAAGCTTGGATAGTGGCAGCGAGGTCCTCAGATCGCAGTTTTGATTAGAGTTGCCTTCTCTTAGATCAGTGTTTCCCAACCAGTGTGCCGTGGCACACTAGTGTGCCGTGAGCGATCATCAGGTGTGCCGTGGGAAATTGGAACCTCCAATACCTTTTCTTCCCCCTCCTGCTGAACACCTTTTCTTCTCCACACGGGCTCCCTTCTTCCCAGCCTCGCTCTGCTTGCTTTGCACTCGCACGGGTCCCGTCTTCCTCCCTCCTCCCCTCCTCTCTTGATCACGCTCACGCTGCCCTCTCGGATCAAAATGGCAGCAGAAGCGGCAGTGTAGAAGAAAAAGTAAGTGTTCGGCAGGAGGGGGAAGAAAGGGCGCGAAGGGGAAGGGGGAGGAAGAGGTCTCTGTTGAAAGCTGGCATGGGCAAACTTGGACCTTCCAGGTGTTTTGGACTCCAACTCCCACCATTCCTAGCAGCCTCAGGCTCATTTCCCTCCCCCCCCCCCAGCCACTTAAGCAGGAAAGGGCCTCAGGCTGTTAGGAATGGTGGGAGTTGAAGTCCAAAGCACCCAGAGGGCCGAAGTTGTCCCATGCCTTTTCTTAGGAACCTTAAAGTGGTGAGCCTCCTTCCAACATTGTGATTCTGGATAGAAAACAAACAACAACATAACATAACATTGTTTGAGTCCACAGTGCTCTCTGTAGGTGAACTACAACTTCCAAACTCAAGGTCAATTCCCAAGCAAACCCTTTCAGTACTTTCTGTTGGTAATGAGACTTCAATATGCCAAGTTTGGTTCAATTCCATTGTTTCAAGAGTTCAGGATGCTCTTTGATTGTGTGTTAACTATAAATCCCAGAAACTAACTCCCAAATCTATTTTCCCCAAACTCCACCTGTGTTCACATTTGGGCATATTGAGTATTCATGCCAAGTTTGGTCCTGATCCAACATTGTTTCAGTCCACAGTGCTCTCTGGAGGTAGGTGAACTACCATTCCAAAACCCAAGGTCAATGCCCACCAAACTCTTATAGTATTTTCTTTTGGTTATGAGAGTTCTGTATGGGAAGTTTGTGTCTTTCTGCCATTCCTGCCAGGATATCTATGTTGTGTTCATCGAAACAGGCCCAGGTTTCACACTGAGTGTATAAATGCATTAAAAAACATATTAACTATATGTATTACTGTGTTAGAGTGTCATTTTGTGTCATTTTGGTTGGTGGTGTGCCCCAGGATTTTGTAAATGTAAAAAATGTGCCGCGGCTCAAAAAAGGTTGAAAAACACTGTCTTAGATGGTTGACTTTACAGGTTTAAACGAGCACCGTCTGCCCAGGTTTGAAATTAGAGTTTTCCTTCTCTTAGGATGGTTGCCAAAAGGCTAGAGAGCCCATCCTGCTCATTGACGCTCTTTGTCAGACCCTTCAGTTGTGACCTGTCTGGCATGGGAGGCCCTACCGGGGACTATTATGCCACCAGCAGCATAGCTCCCAACTTCATTAGGGTACGCAAGCCTCTCCCCCACAACAAGGAGGTGCCAATGGAGAGGGCTTGTCAATACCTCCCTTCAATTGTGGCGCCCAGAATTGGACACAGTATTCCAGAGGTGGTCTAACCAAGGCAGAATAGAGCATGGGTAGCATGACTCCCCTGGATCTAGACACTATACTATTGATGCAGGCCAAAATCCCATTGGCTTTTTTTTGGCCACTGCCTCACATTGTTGGCTCATGTTTAACTTGTTGTCCACGATGACTCCAAGATATTTTTCATACATACTGCTCTCGAGCCATGCGTCACCCATTCTGTATCTTTGCATCTCATTTTTTTCCTGCCTAATTGGAGTATCTTGCATTTGTCACTGTTGAACTGTTGTCAACTAGGAAGTGCACAGCAGGAGCAGGAGTACAGGAGGGAATGTGGACATAGCTCAGAAGTCCTTGTTCAACAAAATGAAGACTGGCTCAGGGGCTTCTGTGTGTACTGTGGCAAATAGATTGCCATTAGGGGTGCTTATAGAAGCACCTGGCTCGTCACAGGTATCTACCGTTTGCAGTACCCATAATAATAGCCAATGACAAGAAAAGGTGGAAATCACAATCTATATATATATAAAAATGCTCTGTCCATAATGAGTACCTTAAAAACAACAAAACTACTGAAGGAAATCCCACCAAATTTGGCAACAAAACCTCTCACAATGCAAGGTGTGACCAACAAAAATAAAAAAACAAAAAAGAACTAATTTTTTTAAAAACTGACAAATCCTAAATCCTAAAAAAGGAGAAGATGCCACTAAGGCCCTTGCCTTTCCACTCTCAGTCACTTCAGAATGTTAGAATGTTGAGGTGGACCAATCAGCAACCATATGCAAATAATACCGCAGTGGCAACCAATCACCATTTCTGACAGCCTCAGGTCCTTGCCTTTCCCCTCTCAGCCACTTCAGCCACTCAGAATGTTGACATTGGCCAATCAGAAGCCATATGCAAATAATACCACAGTGGAAACCAATCCGAAAGCTCCCACATATCCGCCCTCCACACACATACAAACATAATATAATGTTACTACTATATATTACTATATTAAATACACTCATAGAATAGAGTTGGAATTGATTCTACCATGGTATTAGGGGAGAACAGACAGGAAGGAAGGAGAGAAGAAGGGAAGGAGGAAAAAGGGAAGGAATGCAAGAAGGAAAGGGGGAAGGAAAGAAGAGAGAGGAGGGAGGGAAAGAAGGAAAGAGGGAAGGCAGAGAGGCAAGCAGATAGGAAAGAAAGAAAGAAAGAGGTACTAAAGGAAGGAAGAAAAAGTAGAAAGGAAAGAAAAGAAAGGCAGGAAAAAGGTAAAGGAGGGAGGAGAAAAGGAAATAAAAAGTGAAAGAAGGAAGGAGGGAAGAAAGGAGATGAAAAAGTAGAGAAGGGGGAGAGAAGGAAGGAAAGAGAGAAGGAAGGATGAAACTGAAGAATGACAGAAGGAATAAAAGGAAGAGTAGAGAAGGAAGAAAGGAAAGAAAGGGGAAGGGGAAGAAAAAGGTAGATAGGTACCTCTCTTTCATAATAGTCCAGATATCTACCTCTACTTCGAAAATTCTTACTATAGGCCAGTGTTTTTCAACCTTTTTTGAACCGCGGCACATTTTTTACATTTACAAAATCCTGGGGCACACCACCAACCAAAATGACACAAAATGACACTCTAACACAGTAATACATATAGTTAATATGTTTTTAAATATATTTATACACTCAGTGTGAAACCTGGGCCTGTTTCGATGAACACAACAAAGATATCCCGGCAGGAATGGCAGAAAGACACACACGAAGGTCTTGCTCAACAGCTGTCAGTCATGGGAAAACGTCGGCCTTCTGGGTGCTTTGGACTTCAACTCCATCATTCCTAACAGCCTGAGGCCCTTTCCTGCTTAAGTGGCTGGGGGGAAAAAAGGGCCTGCGGCTGCTAGGAATGGTGGGAGTTGGAGTCCAAAACACCTGGAAGGTTCAAGTTTGCCCATGCCAGCTTTCGATTCCATTGCCACATCTATCTTCAACCTCTGGTGGTTTGAATATATGTGATTATCTACGTGATTTTCTACCTTGCAGCTATGATTATGGTGCTGCTTCTTTAAATTGTCCGCAAACTGACTGTGTTATTGTGCGGATCCCGGAACTGACATTGGATAACATAGTGAGGATACACTTTGTTTTTTGCACTCACTTCCATGATTTCATCAAATATTGCGAGTTTTCCGTAGAGGAGCCTCCGTGAACTCGCTACTTCCTGTTTCGCAACTCCTCCGCTCTCTGTGGCGACCACGCCGAACTACCTTATGTAAGACTTTTGATTTTCTCCAGCAGGATTGGGTACTTTGAATGTGTTTTTGGCGTATGATTATGTATGATTAATTGTGCATTTTGTACTGTGACGTAGCGGCGCTCCTTTAATAAGTAAGGGTATTGGAGGTTCCAATTTCCCACGGCACACCTGATGATCACTCACAGCACACTAGTGTGCCCCGGCACACTGGTTGGGAAACACTGCTATAGGCCACAGCAACCCGTGGCAGGACACAGCTAGTAATACATAAATCTAAAAAGCTATTTCCATCCCTGCTGGATGTTGTGATTCTAGTGTTCAATAAATATATAGTGGAATGGATATCAAAATGTCAGAATCAATACCCTATCCTAGCTACAAATTCTTAGTTGTCTCCGCCTTAAGTTAATTTTTTAAATGCCCAGACAGTTTCTCTTGTGCTCTCTCCTTCCCGCCCTGCAGGTGAATTGTTCATTCAGAAAACCATTCACAGCCATCAAGAATCATTAATGGCCCCAAGCTACCCATTCAGACCATACTGCCTCACAACAATAAAAGCAACATCATGGTAATGTGACCTGATTATGAAAACTCTACTCAATTCGTCTTCACATGGGGAAATGGTCTGAGCAGAACGTACAGCCTTTATATTCCCGTCATTCTGCTATACATTACTGTGTATATGATATGAAGGGAGGGAAGATCAAATCTTTACTGTAAATAGATAGTTAGACTCTATTATAACCGTAACTGCAAAACAACCGATGAGATTCTTCTTAGAACGAAGGTTTTAAACAATGGCTCCATCATACCACCACAGCAAGGATATATTGCCAGTATAATGAGAAGTGAAAGGCCTGAGATGTTCCATTATAGAGGTGCCCATTAGATTAGACAGTACTGGAATTGGTTAATACGTAAAAGCAGATTTATTAAGCCATTTGAAAATGTTAAAGACAGAAGAAGTAATGGTTTCAAACTCAAGCCTCTCAAAATACATGTTGTTCACAATAGCCTGGGTCTCCAACACGGCTAAACCAATTCCCAAAATTTGTCCAGCAGGGATCAATCTGTCAGTAGACATCATTTGAATCATTGTCTTGGTTTCTATCTTTTCAGTCAGCAAGTCGTGTGAAGACGCTTTGTGTATTACTGAAGAGATATTACTAGTCAAATGCGGTTAGCTGTGCATTTGGCTGGGGATGCCTTTCATAATATTCATCGTTTTTCTATTTACCTTACATTTTCCTATCTACCTTATAAGACTGTTGTGATTACAGAATGGCACGGCACCACATAAGTTGCCTTGTGCTCTTTGAAGGAAAGGCACAACAAAGATGGAGCTAATCCAGTGTGGGTTTTTTTCATGTCAGGAGCAACTTGAGAAACTGCAAGTCGCTTCTGGTGAGAGAGAATCGGCCATCTGCAAGGATGTTGCCCAGGAGATGCCCAGATGTTTTACCATGAGAAGCTGGAGCTGACAGATGGGAGCTCACCCTGCTCCCTGGATTCGAACCACCGAGCTTTTGGTTAGCAGTCCTGCCAGTACAAGGATTTAACCCATTGCGCCACCGGGGGCTCCTCTGTGGAGTAGTGATATGAGTACTGAACTAGGATCTGGGGAACCAGGGTTCAAATCGCCTACAAAAATCCACCGGGTGATCTTGAGCAAATCACGTTATCTTACCTGTAGCATTAGGCAATGGCAAACCTCATCCAAATCAATCTTGCCAAGAGTATTTAATGATGTAGTTGACCTACATCGAGATTGACTTGAAGGCACATGGCAACAGCCATGGTGTGCCATTGCACCTGGGCCTAAAATGAGTGACGGGGGCTTACCGCAGATCCTATGCCCAGGGGATTACGGGTGCCTTCCTCTTGAAGGAGAGGGTCCCAAAGACTTCACAGACTAAGGTTTTTGAATAAGTTAACATATCTATTTTCTACAAGTCACAAAAACAAGGTGACTGGCTCTTAGATGGTTTAGAACAGTGTTTCTCAACCAGTGTGCCGTGGCACACTAGTGTGCCGTGAGCGATCATCAGGTGTGCCGCGAGAAAGCTCTCTCTGCCCCCCTTCCGTCCCCCTCCTCCTGCCAAACTCCTGCTGCTTGGGAGAGGAGGAGGAAGGGCCAGGTGGCGGCGAAGAAAAAGAAGGGACCGGGGCACCGCCTCCTTCGACAGTCAGCAAACTGTCTTTGTGAGAAGCAGATTAAGCAGACTACTTTCAAATAAGGAATAAAACAGAAAATAAATAAAGGAGAAAGAAAGGAGCACTGGTAAGTTCCTGGGGTAAATTTGTTGTTTAGATTCTAGTATTGTTTTAGCTGCTAGTAGGTCTTTGTTAGCAGCCGGCGCGCGATACAGCATAAACTTGTAACAAGTCAGAAAAGAAATATCCAAAGACTTGTAAAAAAATTTAATTAAGTAAATTAAGACCACAACAAACAGTTAATCTACAAAAACATATTAATAAGAAATGGAGGTAGTCAGCCAGCAGTGGGAGGGGTTTCCCAGTGTTTTGCATCGAGTGTCACATGTATGACTATCTGCCTGCCGGGCAGAAGTCTTGGGTGTGCGTTCGCTGCAGTGAGCTCCTGGCTCTCAGGGAACGTGTTTCTTCCCTTGAAGCCAAGGTAGCAGACCTGGAGAAGCACAGAGAGGAAGTGAGGCTGGAGGATAAGATCTCCAGAGATGCAATAGGAGCATCCCAATCCGTGTCGAGCAGCCCTCCAGCTGCCTTGGAAAATGGGGGTCTTGGGCAGGGAGAACATCAGTCTGAGGAAGAGGGACCGGCTCCCTTAGTTGGGACCCCTTCCTCAGAGGCTGTGCCCATATCTTCGTGCACCGAAGATACTTCTCGGCGGGTGGTAGGAGGTGGGCTTCTTGTAGTGGGTGATTCGATTGTCCGGAACATAGAAAGCTGGGTTTGTGATGGATGTGATGACCGCATGGTAAATTGCCTGCCGGGTGCAAAGATTGCGGACATCACGAGGCATCTAGATAGGCTGGTAGATAGTGCTGGGATGGAGCCAGTGGTCGTGGTACACGTTGGTACCAATGACATTGGGAAGGCTAAGCGGATGGTCCTGGAAGCCAAATTTAGGTTGCTAGGTAGAAGATTAAGGTCAGGACCTCAAGGTAGCATTCTCGGAAATTCTACCTGTTCCACGCGCAGGGACAGCCAGACAGGCAGAGCTCAGGAGCTTCAACGCGTGGATGAGGCAGTGGTGTCAAGAGGAAGGATTTAGATTTGTTAGGAACTAGGGAACATTTTCAGGAAAGCCAGACCTGTACAAAAGGGACGGGTTACACTTGAACGAAAATGGAACCAGACTGCTGGCGATTAATATTAAAAAGATTTCAGAGCAGCTTTTAAACTGATTCCTAGGGGACAGTCGACAGGAGCTGGGCAGCTTCTGGTTCGAGAGGGTGAAATGCCAAGTATGGAGGACGAAATCTACACACAAATGGCTGAGTCAACAGAAAAGATAGATAGTAGTAGTCGAGAGGTAGGACATGGTAGGCCTTCTACAAATTCTCACAAACAGCCAAAGTTGAAAGTGCACCAGAGAATTAAATATAAATGTCTGTACGCAAACGCTAGAAGCCTTCGAACAAAAATAGGGAAGTTGGAATATTTGGCAAAAGAAAAAAATATTGATATTATTGGCATAACAGAAACCTGGTGGACGGAGGAAAACAAATGGGACACAAAGATTCCAGGTTATAAACTGTACAGGAAAGACAGGAGAGGGAAAAATGGTGGCGGTGTGGCCTTGTACATAAATGAAGAGCTAGAATCTCATGAATTAGAACTTCAAGAAATTTAAAACTCACCTACAGAAACATTGTGGATAAAAGTCCCAGGAGAAAAAACTAATCTAGCATTAGGGATCTGCTATCGCCCTCCCAACCAAACTCCAGAGGCAGACTGCTATCTGGAAAATGAAGTTAAACAGGCCTCAAAAAGAAATACATTAGTCATAATGGGGGACTTCAACTATCCCCAAATAGATTGGCCAAATTCTTGTTCTACGCATGAAAGAGAGACAAGGTTCCTCAACATGCTAGCTGATTATTCCCTTGAGCAGATGGTCATGGAACCAACCAGGGAAAGGGGATCCTGGACGTGGTGCTAACTAATGAACAAGATCTCGTTCAAGATGTCCTTGTAACTGAGCCCATAGGTACCAGTGACCATAACACAATAACCTTCAACTTAAGTTTGGATAGCAAACTGTCAGTGAAACCTAACACAGAGACATTAAACTTTCACAAAGGGAATTTCACCAAAATGAGAAAAATTGTAAAGAACAAACTAAAAGGAACAGTAAAAAAATCAAATCCCTCCAAAATGCTTGGAAACTGTTTAAAAATACCTTAAAACAGGCCGAACTAAAATGCATTCCAATAAAAAGAAAGAGGCATGGAAAGTCCAAAAGGACACCAGTATGGCTTACAAATGAAGTAAAAGATGTGATTGGAAAGAAGAAAAACTCATTTAAGAAATGGAAGGCTCTTCCTACCGAGGAGAACAGAAAAGAACACAAGCTCTGGCAAACTAAATGGAAAGCAACAGTCAGGAAAGCCAAGAGAGATTTTGAGGCACATATAGCAAAGAATATTTTTAAAAATAACAAAAACTTCTTTAAGTACATCAGAAGCAGGAACCCAACTAGAAAAGCAGTTGGGCCACTCAACGACAATGGTCAGAAAGGGAAAATCAGTGAAGACAAGGAGATTGCTGAGCGGCTAAATGACTTCTTTGCCTCCGTTTTCACACAGGAGGATAGACAACATATGCCTGCAGCTGAGTCAGTTTTTCAGGAGGGAATTAAATGAATTAAAACAGATAGAGATAAACAAGGAGGATGTTCTCACATGCCTTACTAAACTAAATGTCAACAAATCACCAGGTCCAGAAGGCATCCACCCCAGAGTTCTTAAGGAACTCAAGTGTGAAATTGCTGAACTTCTAGCTAAGATATATAACCTTTCTCTAAGATCAGGCACTGTACCCGAGGACTGGAGGGAGGCAAATGTAACACCGATCTTCAAGAAAGGATCCAGGGGTGATCCAGGAAATTATAGACCAGTCAGTTTAACCTCAGTTCCAGGCAAAGTGATGGAAACCATTATTAAAGAAAAAATTACTAGGCACATAGAAGAACAGGCATTGCTGAAAGAAAATCAACATGGTTTCTGCAAAGGCAAATCATGTCTTACTAACTTGTTAGAATTCTTTGAGGGTGTAAATAAACACATAGATAAAGGGGACCCAATTGATATTGTTTACCTTGACTTTCAAAAGGCTTTTGACAAAGTCCCTCACCAAAGGCTCTAAATAAGCTCTTCAGCCATGGAATCAGGGGACAGGTCTTGTCCTGGATTGGAACCTGGCTAAACTGTAGGAAACAAAGGGTGGTAATAAACGGACATTTCTCTGGGTGGAAAGAGGTGAGAAGTGGCGTACCCCAAGGTTCAGTTTTGGGTCCGTTACTTTTAATTTATTCATTAATGATCTGGATGTAGGAGTGAATTCTGAGGTAGCAAAGTTTGCAGACGACACTAAATTGTTCAGGGTAGTTAAAAATGAAACTGATTGTAAAGAGCTCCAGAAAGATCTCTCGAAATTGAGTGAATGGGCAACAAAGTGGCAAATGCATTTTAACCTAAACAAGTGTAAAGTCATGCACATCGGGGCAAAGAACCCCAACTACACCTACCAATTGATGGGATCAAAGCTTTCTGAGACAAACCAGGAAAGGGATCTTGGGGTTTTGGTGGACAGCTCAATGAAGATGTCAACCCAGTGCGCAGCAGCAGTGAAAAAAGCAAATTCTATGCTAGGCATGATCAGAAAGGGAATCGAAAATAGGTCAGCAAATGTTGTATTACCTCTCTACAAATCTATGGTAAGGCCACATTTGGAGTACTGTGTACAATTCTGGTCTCCGCACCTTAAGAAGGATATAATGGAACTGGAAAAGGTACAGAAAAGGGCAACAAGAATGATCCAAGGGATGGAGCGGCTCCCTTATGAAATCAGGTTGCAACGCCTTGGTCTTTTCAGCCTTGAAAGACGGCGTCTAAGAGGTGACTTGATCGAAGTGTATAAAATCATGCATGGGATAGAAAAGGTGAATAAAGAAAAATTATTTTCTTTGTCACAAAACACTAGGACTAGAGGGCACTCCCTGAAGCTCCAAGGTAGGAAAATTAGGACTAATAAAGGGAAATATTTCTTCACCCAGAGGGTCATTGGGTTATGGAACTCACTTCCAGAAGAGGTTGTGACAGCTGTCAGCCTGGACAGCTTCAAGGCAGGATTAGACAGATTCATGGATACAAGTGTATCGGTAGTTACTGAAAAGGACATTCAAGTGCCACCTCGGGTTGGTTGAGGTAGGCAGGATTTCCCTGGGTACTGGTTGTGGGGGTCGGGAGCAGGTCAGGGTTTGCCCTCCCTTCTGCTCGAGATCCCCGTGTACAACTGGTGGGCCACTGTGTGATACAGAATGCTGGACTAGATGGGCTGAGGTCCGATTCAGCATGGCTCTTCTTATGTTCTTATGTTCTTAGGCGAAGCTGTGGGAGAACTGAAGCTGGGGGAGGGTTCAGGGCATGGTGCGGCCTGGCTCTGCCCCCTTCCTGGCTTCAGCGCTCCACAGCTTCGCCAGCCTTGAGGGGGCAGTGCCAAGGCAGCGTTGGCAGAGCCAGCACAATGCTGGCTTGGCACTGCCCCCTCAAGGCTGGCGGTTGTGGGAGAGAACTGAAGCCGGGGGAGGGGGTGGGGCATGGTGTGGCCTGGCTCCTCCCCCTCCCCGGCTTCTGCACTCCCAGAAGGTCACCACCCCCCGCCGGTCTTTACTGGGTTACAGTATCTGTTTGTCTCATTTGGGTTGGTGGTGTGCCCCCCGGATTTTTTAATGTTAAAAGTGTGCCGCGGCTCAAAAAAGGTTGGGGAACACTGGTTTAGAAGACTATAAAGTTGAATGATTGAAATAGGTGTACTCAGTCCCTCTTGCTTCGTCAGTAAACGCTGGATGGTGTTGTCTCTCCTTCCTTCTTTGGCCAAACATCTACGAAAGATGCATGGCCCCCACGGCTGAATCTCTATGGGCAAAGGTCGAGTCCTTCCTATGCAGATTCAGAGCTGATCAAAGGCAGCCAAAGTCCCACACCTGTATCCAGGCCGTCCAATATGCCTGACATCGGCAAATGGACTGCAGCTGTAGTTGTTATATTTAAAGGAACGTAGGCTGGCACGCCTACGTATGGTACGAAAGGGGAAAAAAGGAAAAGAACTTTGGCAACCACTTCGTGAGATCTGTGTTGCTAAGGACATGGCAGAAATATAAGAGGTATTTTTACACAAAAACACCACTATGGGTCTCTTCGATGGAAGCCCACCAAAGGCTACTGCTTGGTTGGACAACCTGGCCCACATACAAGGATATATTAGTCAAAAATACGGATCAAATGAAATCCCATGAGGAATTGAAAGTAGAATTTCAAAATCCCACCTGGCTAAATTATATGCAAATTAAGGAATTATATAATAAAGACAAGAAAGTGGGATTTAATTTGGTGGACAACAGTTGGGATAAGATTCTAATGACGGGAAAAAAAGAAATAACAAAAATTTATAAAATTCTTCTGGAAAGGGACACTGAAGCTGAGGAAGTAAAAGATTGCATGATCAAATGGGCTGAAAATTTCAGAAGACCGATACATTTAAGGGAATGGGAGCAGATGTGGAATAAAAAATTAAAATACACGTACGCCTCAGACTTAAGGGAAAACTGGTTAAAAATGTTTCACAGGTGGTACATGACACCTGTGAAGTTGGCAAAGATGAATAAGGAGCTGTCAAGCCAGTGCTGGAAGTGTAAAGAACATGAGGGAGGTTTCTTCCACATGTGGTGGCATTACAAAGCAGCCATAAAGTTTTGGACAGAGATACACAATGAAATTCAGAAAATTCTAGAGATAATTTTTAAGAAAAAAATGGAGTATTACCTCCTGGGAATTACGGACTCGGAACTAATATTAGAGGAGAATAAAGACAAATTGTTCATTTATATGACGACGGCAGCAAGAATGGTCTTCGCGAGGTGTTGGAAGGAAGGTACGCCGGACATAGAAGACTGGAAAACCAAAGTAAGAGACATAAAAGACATGGACAAATTAACTTTTTTCTTGAAGAGGCATATGGGAAACCCAATTAAAGACACATACTGGGACCTTTTCCAGAATTATGATGAGCAAAATAAAGATTTAAAGAAGTAAATGAGACAAAGAATGGACAGTGAGAGTAAAATATGAAGAAAAGTATAAAGTAAGCTTGAAATGGAAGTCAGATTTATTTATGTTTGGGGGGTTTTTTTGTTTGTTTTTGCCTCCACCCGGACTTTTTGAAAGGGGGGAGGTGATCAATGTGGTGTTGTTTCCTACTTTTCTATCTCCTTGAATGTTCCCCCTCTTTCCATGTATCTAAAATTAGAAACTAATAAAAATTTATTTCAAAAAAAAATATTTAAAGGAACGTGGCAGATCAGAGCCGAAACCCTGCCGACTCAGCCACACGTCCCTGCAGCATCAAATCCCTGGTGGTCACTAAAACAAGACATAATGGTTTTTATACCTTTCACATTGGAGGGAAACCCTAAGGTGATTTTTGGAGGGAAAAATCTGGGGTGCTTATTGGAGGGAGACTCTGAGGTGACAATTGGAGGCCAAAATCTAAGATGATGATGGGGGAAAGGTCTGAGGTGATATTTGGAGGGGAAACCTAAGAAGATGAGCCCCTCCCACCCAAGAAACCAACAACCCCAGCTAAAAAACTGCGAAGAGGCCTTGCAACAAAATGGAGGCCTGCTAACCTAGCAAACACACATAAGATGCAATCATACATTTTCAATATAAATAGGCCAAACCTGGCTGGGCCGTAACACATGGCATTGTAAAGAATCATTTTGTACATCTGCAAACTATATCTGCAATAAAGAGTTGGTAGAATAATTGCAAACAAAGAATAAAATAATAAAACCCTGAATTGTTTAACTATCCCACTGACATAGAAACCACTAATGAGGGAATAGTCAAACTGAGACAAGGCCTGTATCATATGTTTCAGTGGGGCATGTAGGGATTATGCTAGCATGGTGCAGCCACTCCTGGCATGGTGTTGCACTTCAGACACAGAGCACCCCACCTAGTCACACACACAACAGACAGTCTCTGAATAAATAGACTTTTATTGAAACAAATATAGTGTCCAACAAAAGGGTTAAAAGAAGATCAATAGTAGAAAGTCCCAAAATCCAAAGGCAAAGATATAGTCCCAAAATCCAAAGGCAAAGGTAAAATGCTTGATGAAAATCCCAGGAATAATACAAGGCAGCTATGGAGCAAATGTGCACAAAGGCCTAGGCAAAATCAGGAGCTTGGAGGCAAGACAAGATCTGGCATGGTATTATAAACAAAGCCTGAAAACTGAAGACAATTTCTCTAGCCATCTAATATAAAGACAATTCAGTTTCGTTTTGCAAACCGAGTGCTACGTCACAGACTGACAGCCTGCCTAGATTGCCGAATGCTATCTCGGCGGTTAAATGTAAGCTCGTTTAAATTCCCAGGTGTCCGTTATCAACATCAAGACCTTCAGAGTCCTGAACACAAGAATTCTCATCTAATGAAGCCCTGGGAAGAGAACTGTTCCCAGGAAAGCAAGCCTCATCTGAAAGGTCACTTTGCATCTCGAATTCTCACTAAGCATCCCATCATCAGCATTTTCAGGAACATTCCCATCATCCCTAACAGGCACATGAGCACCAGGCTGAAACACCACACACGGATTCTAACCTGCCCCCTTTTCAGCCAATCAGGGAGGGAGCGAGAAGTCCAAAAACCTGTCAGAACTGTATAAAGTGTCTTGTATTTCTCTGTATGTTTATGCTTGCACATTTGGAAGAAAATTGCTGTACTTGCATCCTTTTTGGGCAAATTGTAATAAACCACTGTGGCTTATCTTCCACCTGGTGAGTTGTATCTCTGTCCTAGCCTGTTTGGTTTAGCATACTCTTGCCAGGCACAGATCCTCTTATCTGCGGTCATAGCTTAACCACTATACTGTCACTCCTCATCCTTGGTCAATCTGGTTAATGTCATGGGAACTGGAAGCCAGCAGGGACACACATTTTCTGAGCGTCATCTACTCCCCACCTTAAATCCCCTATATTGTGTCGATAAGGTTGTTCATTGAAATGCCATGGCTATTAATCAATCAATCAGGCAGTCAGCCATTCTACATTTACTTCAAGCCAAAGGTCACTATACACCAGAAGGGAAAACAACCTGCCAATAGAACCTGAATTCAGTCAAAAATAAATGCAGTTCACTAAAATTTCATGACAATTATCATCTATTCTATATTATAGCCTGAACATATTTAAACTAAAAAATGTTGGCCTTTTTCTCAGGGCCTTTCCACATAGCCCTATATCCCATAATATCAAGGCAAAAAATCCCACATTATCAGAGTGTGGACTCAGATATTCCAGTTCAAAGCAGATATTGTGGGATTTTCTGCCTTGATATTCTGGGATATAGGGCTGTGTGGAAGGGCCCTAAATCAATTTGGACTCATTCGTTGGTTTGGGCATAAGATCACAGCCTAAATGTGTACATGGGCTGCTACTAAAGACACAAAAATAACAAGCTGGGAGAAAAAGAGACAGCACTGAATTCACTGTTATGGTCACAGGATAGAGATATACTTGCTGTTCAAGTCAACATCCAATATGTCCTTTGCCACAATTATAATTTTTTTTTAAAAAAAGGGCAGATTGGCGTGATACATTTTTATTGAACCAGTTTTTAATAAGGTGGGGAAGCATCCTCTTCACTTGGTCCTCCCACTTTCCAGATAAATCTGTTGAATGGAATTATAATGTTTAATAAAGGAAAACCTGGACAACATTATGAGGTCGGGTCAATAAGTCTGTGACTTTTTGAATTTCCCGCCTCTTAACTGAAAGGGCAACACTGCTCCTGTCAACAGGCATCTGTCAGTTGACTCCTGTCAAAATTTGAACAAGCTGTGTCATTTAGTTTGTGTTTGACAGCCATTGATAGCAGACTACCACGTGATTTGAGGAGAAAATGGAAAAAGTGAATAATCATTAAGCTTTTTTTTTGGGTGAAAAAAAACCATAACTCAAACCCAGGCTAAGATGATAAATACTATGGGGACTCTGCACCATCAATTTCAATGGTAAAAAGGGGGTTTACTGAATTTCATTGTGGCTGTACAAGCACGGAAGATGCCGGATGTTCTGGGCGTCCAGTTGAGGTCTCTACACCCGAAACAATTGAAAAAAAATCACGATATGGTGTTGGCTGATGGGAGATTGAAAGTGCGAGAGATTGTGGAAGCCATAGGCATCTCACATGGCTCAGTGGTTTCAATTTTAAACAATCGCTTGGGTATGAGAATGCTTTCCGCAAAATGGGTGCCGCGTTTGGTCACAATCAACCACAAACGCAATCATGTGACAATTTTGCAGGAGTGTTTGGCGATGTTCAACCGCAATATGGATGAGTTTTTGAGCCGTTTCGTAACCGTGCATGAAACGTGGATCCACCACAACACACCAGAGAGCAAACAGCAGTCAAAACAGTGGGTTTCTCGGTGTGAATCGGCGCCAAAGAAGGCCAAGTTGGCTTTGTCAGCCAATAAAGTCATGGCAACCGTTTTTTGGGATGCATGCGGTATAATCCACATTGACTACCTTCAAAAGGGTAAAACCATCAATGGCGAATATTATGCCAACTTATTGGGTTGATTTAATGAGGATTTGGGGGGGAAATGACCGCATTTGGCCAAGAAAAAAGTTCTTTTGCACCAGGACAATGCAAGGATGCACATATGCACAGTTGCCATGGCAACAATCCATGAATTGCGATACGAATTGCTCCCTCATCTGCTCTATCCTCCGGATTTAGCCCCAAGTGACTATTTCTTGTTTCCAAACCTGAAGAAATGGCTTGGCGGAAAGAGGTTTGACTCCAACAACGAAATCATCTAACAAACAAATACCTATTTTGATGACCTTGACAAATCTTATTTTTTGGAAGGGATAAAAAAATTGGAGAAACCTTGGACAAAGTGTATAGAGTTCAAAGGAGACTATGTTGAAAAATAAAATGATTTTTAATCCAAAAACCGGTTACATTCAAAAAGTCACAGACTGTTTTTGCTGTTCCCATATCATAAAAATGGGTTGTTACCATGACGGGGTCATGGGTGGGGGAACTAACAGCATAACAAGTGGGAATGGTTTTAACCATCGGCAAGCGGGCAATTTTTAAGAGCTCTTGCACCAAGGCCTAGTGGCCTTGACCTGGATAATGGAACAGTACCTTGCACCACAAGGAGGTTCTCCTTTTTCATAAAGTTTCAAGTACACTGAGACTGGAGCTCACTGTATGGTTTTACTCCTTTTCTCTCTTGCACCCCCTAGTGGCCTTGACCTGGGTAATGGAACAGTACCTTGCTTCCTTTTTCATAAAGTTTCACAGACTGGAGCTCACTGTATATGTGCGGGGCGAGAAGAGCGGAATATAAATGATGTAAATAAATAAATAAAATAAAATACTCCACAAAAAGAAAAATTGGACTATTTAGCAGGCCTTGCAAATGCTGATATATTTTCAGAAAATATCTTATTTTTATACCTATTTTATATACTTGGTATCATGTTTAAAAAACACTGTATGTTTGATTAGATTTTCTTTAAAATAAAAAATAAATTCCTCTACCTACTATACTGTACCAGTATTTCAATCCCCCCCCCCACACACACACACACCCCTCTGAGGAATTAACAGAGTTGTTATCCTTTCTGATTTATTATGCATCTTATTTTTATACCTATTTTATCTATCTATCTATGTATATAATAAAAGTCAGTGTTTGCGGTGGTGCGGAAGACGGGAGGTGCGGAGGAATATGTGGCAGCTTTCTGATTGGCTCCCACTGTGGGATTATTTGCATAAAGGACTCTGATTGGCCAGCCTCAGAACTCCAACGTTCTAAGGCACCAGACAGAGAGGATTGGTTGCCACTGAGGGAGTATTTGCATAAAGGACTCTGATTGGCCAGCACACAAGAATCCAAGCCTCTTCATTCAAATAACATGATTGGTTGCCACTGAGGGAGAATTTGCAAAGCCAGCTCTGATTGGTCAGCTTCCAGATTCCAACATTCTAAGGTGACGCAGAGGGAAAAAGAAAGGCCTCAGGCAGGCAGTCACTGCAGCCCACAGCAATGACGGATCAGGACCAAACTTGGCACACAGGGGCCAAATGGCCCACTTCACAACCTGGTGTGGTTTAGGGCAGGATGGGCCACAAATGATGGGATTTGCAGTACCTTCACCTGATTCACTTCCCAAACAATGACCCACTCTCCATCCTACTGCAGTTTAGAGGAGGGCGGGCCATGGATGATGGGACTTGAGGTACCTCTACTCATTCCCCATGACCGCAGCAGCCCCCAACAAAGACCGATAAAGACCATACATGGTACACAGAGCCCCCATGATCCACTCTACTGCAGTATGGAGGAGGGTGGACCTTGGATGATGGGACTTGAGGTACCTCCACTCAGTTCTCGAGTATGCTGCGACCCTCATTCAATGACTGCTCAAGACCAAACTTGGCACATATAAGCCCCATTATCCCATTAACATCCTGGAGAGGTTTAGGGGAGGTAGACCATGGATTATGGGATTTGTAGTACTTTCAAATGTTCCAACAGACCACTGCGGCCCCCAACAAAGAACAATAAAGACCATACTTGGCACACAGAGCCCCTATGACCCACTCTACATTGTACTGCAGTTTGGAGGACGGTGGACCATGGATGATGGGACTTGAAGTACCAAAGACCAACCTTGGCACACAATGCCTGTCTCAAATAACCCGGGCACCGCCGGGTCCCCAAGCTAGTAAAAAATAAATTCCTCTACCTACTATACTGTACCAGTATTTCAATCCCCCCCCCTACCCCCACACACACACACACACCCCTCTGAGGAATTCACAGAGTTGTTATCCTTTCTGATTTATTATGCCTGCTTTCATTCTTTAAAAACCTTAAATTGCCTTTCCCTAAGGGAAAATCAACAGCCCTACATATGAGTAAATTCTTCCCAGTAGTCTTTGGGAGTATCGGCTTGGGTTGGGCAGGGACAACGATTGCCTCCACTCAACAGATTAGATACAGATGATAAGAGAGAAGAGAGGTCCCATGCAATGAGATTGGAAAAGGGAGTAAAATATCAGTAGTTAATCAGAGGGTTAGGGAACGAAGCAAATACTGTATTAGCTAGGAATAGGTGGAAATTAAAGGTGATAGCTGCAAACCTAGCATGCTGGATTTTATAAGAGTTTCAGGGGGGACTTCCCATTTTGCGTGAACATGGAAGGTCCTTGGATTGTACTAAGTTTTTGCTGTTTCTGCCAGCTATGTGTGGGTAAGCCATTGCTTATGATTTTATTTGCCATTTCCTACCACCACTTTAACAGTCTTGAAAGCTGTTCTTCTGTGTGAAACATCTGCCTTTTCTGGAATTTAAAATGTGCAAATAATTTTACAAATGACATATCTTTGGTGCAAAGCCAAATGTGTATATGTATGTTTTAAGACTTTAATGCCATATCTGTATACCTTTATAAAGCGGAATGTTTGTATGTATGTGTGCGGAGGGTGGAAGGGCGGGAGGGTGGGAGGACGGAAGGGCGGGAGGGCGGAAGGGCGGATATGTGGCAGCCACTTTCACAGGCCACAGCGACCAGCGCGGGTGATGGACCTGCACCAAACTTGGTACACATAACCCCCCTAACCCCCTTTACGTCCTGGTGCGGTTCGGGGGACATGGCCCACGGATTATGGGATTTGTAGTACTTTCAAACACTTTGGTTCCCACAGACCACTGAGGCCACCAAAAAGGACCAATACAGACCACACTTAGCACACACAGCCCCCATGACCCACTCTACGTCCTGCTGCAGTTTGGAGGAGGGTGGACCATGGATGATGGGACTTGAAGTACCTCTACTCACTTCCCAAGTTCGCTGCAACCCTCATCCAATCACTGATCGAGACCAAACTTGGCATACATAACCCCTATGACTGCCTTCACATCCTGGTAAGGTTTGGGGGAGGACTGACAATGGATGATGGGATTTGTAGTACTTTCACACCCCTCTGTTCCCACAGACCACTGTGGCCCCCAACAAACACTGATAAAGACCACACTTGGCACACAGAGCCCCAGTGACCCACTCTACATACTACTGAAGTTTGGAGGGGGACAGAACATGGATGATGGGACTTGCAGTACCTTCCCTCACTTTCCAAGCCTGCTACAAACCTAATCCAATGACTGATCAACACCAAACCTGGCACACAGAGCCCTCATGACCCACTCTACATCCTGGTGCTGTTTTGTGTGAGACGGACCACGGATGATGGGACTTGAAGTACCTTCACTCACTTCCTAAAAACAATGCAACCATCATCCATTCACCAATACAGACCAAACTTAGCACACAGAGCCCCCATGACCCAATCTACATCCTACTACACTTTGGGGGAGGGGACCAGAGATGATGGGACTTCCACTACCTTCAGTAATTTCATGATACCACTGCAACTCCCAATAATGATGGATCAAGACCAAACTTGCCACACAGAGCCCCCATGACCCACTCTACATCCTGCTGCACTTCTCAAATGGCCCGGGCACCGCCGGGTCCCCAAGCTAGTAGTTTCAAATAAATAAGATGCCTGGAAGTGGCAATTTCCCTTCCAGCCACAGAACTAACAGCTGCATTCTTTCCACCTCCTGTAGCAGTAATCCCTATATGTTCCAAGAACATAGACTTGGGGTGCATCTACAATTAATAATTATTGCAGTTTGACACCTCTGCTAAGGCTCAATGCTATGAAATGCTGGGTGTGAAGGTTTGTGCAATAATCACAAGAGTGATTAGTAGCGGAAGTTTCTAGTTGTTGGATATACAGTAGAGCGGTGTTTCCCAACCTTTTTAGAGCCGCGGCACACTTTTTACATTTACAAAATCCTGGGGCACACCACCAACCAAAATGACACAAAATGACACTCTAACACAGTAATACGTATAGTTAATATGTTTTTAAAATGTATTTATACACTCAGTGTGAAACCTGGGCCTGTTTCAATGAACTCAACATAGATAATGGCAAAAAAGACACAAACTTCCCACACAGAACTCCCATAACCAAGAGAAAATGCTATAAGAGTTTGGTGGGCATTGACATTGAGTTTTGGAGCTGTAGTTCACCTATATCCAGAGAGCACTGTGGACTGAAATAATGTTGGATCAGGACCAAACGTGGCATGAATACTCAATATGCCCAAATATGAACGCAGATGGAGTTCAGGGGAAATAGACCTTGACATTTGGGAGTTGTAGTTGCTGGGATTTATAGTTCCCCTACAATCAAAGAGCATTCTGAACCCCACCAATGATAGAAGTGGGCCAAACTTCCCACACAGAACCCCCAGGAGGCAAGAGGAGGTCTCTACTTGGGGAAAGGGAGGCGGGCCTTCCCAATGCATGGAGAGGAGAGACCAAGTAGACAATGGGTGGGGAGGGGTGGTAATTTTGTGCCTTTATCGAGGTAGGTTTCTTAGGGTTTTTATACTTCCACACTCTAGACTCCCCCCCCCCCCCACTTCCTGGAGGTTCCAATTTCCCACGGCACACCTGATGATCGCTCACGGCACCCTGGTTGGGAAACACTGCAGTAGAGCCTTGGTTTATCAAGTGTCTTCTCATCTGTGGTGGCCAAAATGGTGTGTTATTTGGAAGGGTTTTGGTGAGATAATGATCTCCCTATTTTACAGTGTGCAGCCCATACTGAAACAACTATAACACTACAACGGTTTTCACTATCACATTTGATTCCTGACTGTTATGTTTATTCAACAGCCTTCTGATCTAGAACATAAGAACATAAGAACATAAGAAGAGCCATGCTGAAATCGGACCTCAGCCCATCTAGTCCAGCATTCTCTATCACACAGTGGCCCACCAGTTGTACACGGGGATCTCGAGCAGAAGGGAGGGCAAAACCCTGACCTGCTCCCGACCCCCACAACCAGTACCGGGGAAATCCTGCCTACCTCAACCAACTCCGAGGTGGCACTTGAATGTCCTTTTCAGTAACTACCGATACACTTGGTATCCATGAATCTGTCTAATCCTGCCTTGAAGTTGTTCAGGCTGACAGCTGTCACAACCTCTTCTGGAAGTGAGTTCCATAACCCAATGACCCTCTGGGTGAAGAAATATTTCCCTTTGTTAGTCCTAATTTTCCTACCTTGGAGCTTCAGGGAGTGCCCTCTAGTCCTAGTGTTTTGTGACAAAGAAAACAGTTTTTCTTTATTCACCTTTTCTATCCCATGCATGATTTTATACACTTCGATCAAGTCACCTCTTAAACGCCGTCTTTCAAGGCTGAAAAGACCAAGGCGTTGCAACCTGGTTTCATAAGGGAGCCGCTCCATCCCTTGGATCATTCTTGTTGCCCTTTTCTGTACCTTTTTCCAGTTCCGTTATATCCTTCTTAAGGTGCGGAGACCAGAATTGTACACAGTACTCCAAATGTGGCCTTACCATCGATTTGTAGAGAGGTAATACAACATTTGCTGACCTATTTTCGATTCCCTTTCTGATCATGCCTAGCATAGAATTTGCTTTTTCACTGCTGCTGCGCACTGGGTTGACATCTTCATTGAGCTGTCCACCAAAACCCCAAGATCCCTTTCCTGGTTTGTCTCGGAAAGCTTTGACCCCATCAATTTGTAGGTGTAGTTGGGGTTCTTTGCCCCGATGTGCATGACTTTACACTTGTTTAGGTTAAAATGCATTTGCCACTTTGTTGCCCATTCACTCAATTTCGAGAGATCTTTCTGGAGCTCTTTACAATCAGTTTCATTTTTAACTACCCTGAACAATGTAGTGTCGTCTGCAAACTTTGCTACCTCAGAATTCACGCCTACATCCAGATCATTAATGAATAAATTAAAAAGTAACGGACCCAAAACTGAACCTTGGGGTATGCCACTTCTCACCTCTTTCCACCCAGAGAAATGTCCGTTTATTACCACCCTTTGTTTCCTACAGTTTAGCCAGGTTCCAATCCAGGACAAGACCTGTCCCCTGATTCCATGGCTGAAGAGCTTATTTAGGAGCCTTTGGTGAGGACTTTGTCAAAAGCCTTTTGAAAGTCAAGGTAAACAATATCAATTGGGTCCCCTTTATCTATGTGTTTATTTACACCCTCAAAGAATTCTAACAAGTTAGTAAGACATGATTTGCCTTTGCAGAAACCATGTTGATTTTCCTTCAGCAATGCCTGTTCTTCTATGTGCTTAGTAATTTTTTCTTTAATAATGGTTTCCATCACTTTGCCTGGAACTGAGGTTAGACTAACTGGCCTATAATTTCCTGGATCACCCCTGGATCCTTTCTTGAAGATCGGAGTTACATTTGCCTCCCTCCAGTCTTCGGGTACAGTGCCTGATCTTAGAGAAAGGTTATATATTTTGGCTAGAATTTCAGCAATTTCACACTTGAGTTCCTTAAGAACTCTGGGGTGGATGCCATCTGGCCCTGGTGATTTGTTGACATTTAGTTTAGTAAGGCATGTGAGAACATCTTCCTTGTTTATCTCTATCTGGTTTAATTCATTTAATTCCCTCCCTGAAAAAACTGACTCAGCTGCAGGCATATGTTGTCTGTCCTCCTGTGTGAAAACGGAGGCAAAGAAGTCATTTAGCCGCTCAGCAATCTCCTTGTCTTCGCTGATTTTCCCTTTCTGACCATTGTCGTCGAGTGGCCCAACTGCTTTTCTAGTTGGGTTCCTGCTTCTGATGTACTTAAAGAAGTTTTTTTTTAATATTCTTAATCTGGTGAAGTTATCAGTTTTCATAAGATTGGGCTACACCTTGGTTAATTGGTTAATTGGTGGCTATAGAGAATGAGAAAGTGTTCCGATTACCAAACACAGGCACTAGAAAAGATAAACCAATATGGATGTGGTTGTTCTAATTAAATTGTGATAAATATGAATGTAGAGAGCAATTAAGAATGAGAAATGGAATTTCACATCAATAGAGTGAGTGCTCTTGACTATTTGAAGTGATTAATATGTATTTTGTAATTATGCAAAATAGATCTCTCTCTTTTATTTGCATGTGTATATGTTTATGCCTTCAAGGAACCTGACAATTTATGGCCAAAGGTGGTTTTGCCAGTTCCTTCTTCTGAAATATGGCCTTCAGCACCAGGGACTAGTTGGCTGTCTCCCATTGAAGGACTAACCAGAACTAACCCTGCTTAGCATCCAAGATCAAACAGTGCTATTCAAATAATTGCAGGAACATTGCTGAATTAAATTACTTTTCCTTGAAGAGGCAGATTTTGTAGCTTTGACTTCTAGATTCTAGCAAAATATTATACCTGGTAATACGAGGGTGGGTCAATAAGTCAGTGACTTTTTGAATTTCCCTCCTCTTAACTGAAAGGGCAACACTGCTCCTGTCAACAGGCATCTGTCAGTTGACTCCTGTCAAAATTTGAACAAGCTGCGTCATTTAGTTTGTGTTTGACAGCCATTGATAGCAGATTATCATGTGATTGAGGAGCAAATGGAAAAAAAGTTAATTTCGTGTGCTCATTAAGCATTATTTTTGTGGGAGGGGGGGGGAACCTGGGGACTCTGCATCATCAATTTCAATGGTAAAAAAGTGGCTTACTGAATGTTGTTGTGGCCGTACAAGCACGGAAGATGCTGAACGTTCTGGATGCCCAGTTGAGGTCTCTACACCCGAAACATTTGAAAAAAATCACAATATGATGTTGGCCGATCGGAGATTGAAAGTGCAAGAGATTGTGGAATGTTGCTTCTACAAAGTTGCTAAAGTGCTGGTGGTGAACATTTCAGAACTCTAACAAAACTTTCAAAATTTCATTATAAATGGCATTCTAAATGGCAGATCCTAATTGGTTCTGTCTTAAAAATCGCCAATAATGAATAATAATGAAGTTTTGAAAGTTTTGTTAGAGTTCTGAAATGTTCACCACCAGAACTTTAGCCACCAGAACTTTAGCAACATTGTAGAAGCAAAGCACCAGCGCCACCACCAGAACTTTAGTTTTGTAAGTACTTTAGAACCATGTAGAACCATCATTGCACAGGCTCGCTCTCTCTCTCTCTCTCTCTCTCTCTCTCTCTCTCTCTCTCTCTATATATATATATATATATATACTGTGTGTGTATGTATGTGTATATACTGTGTGTGTGTGTATGTATGTGTGTGTGTGTATATATATATATATATATATATATATATATATCCATGCCTCAACCTCGAGACAAAGAAAGAGGGGCCTTTGGTCCCATGGGTTTTATTGTTTGTATAACGGTCCCATGAGTCCTCAATGAGTGAGTCTACTGCTTATGGCACTAGTGTCCATTGTGTTCCATCTCAGTATATTGTCCAGGATGTTAGGATTAGATCAGGGGTGCTCACACTTTTTCAGCATGGGAGCTACTGATTAAAAAACCAAGTCCCAAAGATCACCTGCCCAGAAATGTAAAACGTATAACTATTTTCTTATTTATTTATTTATTTATATTATTCATTTTCCTGTACCGCTCCTTCCAGCAGGCTCGGGGCAGTTTACATAAAATAAAGTTAGAAAACATCAACATTTCAATTTAATAACAACAATATAAAACAAAGCATAAAAATACATCCAACCACCCCATTTCTCCCACACTGCCATATTACCACACATATTATGAGCCAGAAAGTAAGAAGAGAGGCTTTTGAACTGCAAGGCCATTTAATACTCAGCAAGGTAAACAAAGGGGCATGCAAAAATACATCCAACCACCCCATTTCTCCCACATTTCCATATTCCCCAACATATATTTCTCAAGGAACAAAGCAAGCAGAGAGGCTTTGGAGCTAAAAGGCCATTTTTAAACATTAAAAATAAACAAAGAGACATGCCACAGAACAATCAAGCACCCACCCCAAAGTAAAAAGACTGACCTTTGAGATGCAGTAAGGAAATGACCCCAAAGCGTCCTTCTTCTCTTCCTCCGTTGTTGCTCCTATTTCCATGCTGCCAGCATGCGTGCCACCTCCAAGAGCTCACGAGAAGTCCGAGGGGGCAGAATGGGCGCTTCTGCGCATGCGCGCGGGGCCAGCCATGCATCGCGTCATCCAGGCCCGCCCCCTTTGGTCTCCTACGACTCTGAGTGGCTGGAAAAGGACGGAGGGAGGAGGGGGAATACAAAAGAGGGGGCCCATTCTGCCTCTTGGACTCTGGAGCTTTTGGAGGCAGCGCGCGAGCAGGGAGCGGGGAGGAGCAACGACGGAGGACTTCTTTGCAGCGTGCAGGGGCGCATGAAGAGGACCAACAGCAAAAAACCTGGTCAGGGACCTGAAGATCACCAGGATGAGGCCTGAAGATCACCTTGGTGATCCCGATCACCATTCTGAGCACCCCTGGATTAGATGATCCATTCTTGAGAGAGGAGCATGGCAATCGGGAGGAACAGTAGCAGAGCTTCCTCAAATTCTAGGAAAAAACCTGGGTGATTGTGAGTCCTTTGTCCATGTGGCTCACACAAAAGAAGGTTGGTCCATTTCAGGGTTCAGTAATCCCTTGCCCAGCCAGTTCTATTGATCCTAGAGATGTTGGTTGTTGAGTGCATTGTTGAAGTGATGACCCAGGGGAGAGAAGAGGAAATCTGGATCATGGTGAGTTGGTGAAAGGTTACCAAAGGTGGCTTCTTACTCCAAAGAGTTATATGTATAAAATTCTAAAACACAAAAATATTAAACACACACAACCAGCAAATCCTGGGGGCAGCAATTGCCTGGGACTTCGCAGTTTGAGGTTGATAGAGATTGGTAACGCATACAAGAGGCTTGTTTAGGCAGGGAACCTCAGCCAGGGATGATGGGGTCTGTAAAGGCAGAAGCCAGCCACAGTGGCGAAGAGAAAGGAAATAGCGAGTCAAGAAGATAAGAGAGGCAAGCAAGGTTAAAAGGATACTTTCTATTGGGGGATAGTAATACACACACACACACACACACGGTGATATATACTTAGATTGTTTTTACAGAACAAATAGCTTTTAAATTGTTATTTATTAATACTTATGGTATTTTAAATGGTACTAAATCATAATCATTTTTGTTATTTTTGTTTATTGTTTATTCCTTATATTTTTGTATTATTGCTTGCCATCCTGAGTCCATTTGGGAAGAGGAGGTGGGATATAAATGATGATGATGATGTTGATCTCTGCTTTTTCTCCAATAGCCCAAACTTATAGACCACAAATTGCAAACCCAAAATTTGCCACAAACAACCCCACCCTGACTACAGTTGCTTTAGAGAAACCTTTCTGTGTTTTTGATGACTTGATGTCCAAAGGAGCATCCTATGAAATCTACCTCTATGTTACGGTTGACTCTGGTGAGTAGCTGCTCTTCCCATTACTTAATATATCTTTCTTCACTATGTAGTGTTCCATATGGCAGTGTTTCCCAACCATTTTTGAGCCGCCGCACACTTTTTACATCTACAAAATCCCGGGGCACACCACCAACCAAAATGACACTCTAACACTGTAATACATATAGTTAATATGTTTTTAAATGTATTTCTACACTCAGTGTGAAACCTGGGCCTGTTTCGATGAACACAACATAGATATCCTGGCAGGAATGGCAGAAAGACACAAAACTTCCTACACAGAACTCCCATAACCAAGAGAAAATACTATAAGAGTTTGGTGGGCATTGACCTTGAGTTTTGGAGTTGTAGTTCACCTATATCCAGAGAGCACTGTGGACTGAAACAATGTTGGATCAGGACCAAACTTGGCATGAATACTCAATATGCCCAAATATGAATGCAGATGGAGTTCAGGGGAAATAGACCTTGACATTTGGGAGTTGCAGTTGCTGGGATTTATAGTTCCCCTACAATCAAAGAGCATTCTGAACCCCACCAATGATAGAACTGGGCTAAACTTCCCACACAGAACCCCCAGGAGACAAGAGGAGGTCTCTACTTGGGGAAAGGGAGGCAGGCCTTCCCAATGCATGGAGAGGGAGAGACCAAGTAGACAACGGGTGGGGAGGGGGGTGTTTGTAATTTTGTGCCTTTATCAAGGTAGGTTTCTTAGGGTTTTTATACTTTAACACACTAGACTCTCCCTCCTCCCCTCCTGGAGGTTCCAATTTCCCATGGCACACCTGATGATTGCTCACGGCACACTAGTGTGCCCCGGCACACTGGTTGGGAAACACTGCCATATGGTATATAACCGTTTAGTTCAGAGATGTGTAAGTTGAAGACACAAACATGCTTTTCAAAGCTCTCCTTGAATTAAGTCCTAAGAACGTGCTACATTTGCTTATTTAAGACCCAGTCTGGCAGATAGGGCATGTTTACACATTTTATTTCAGAAGGCGGGCATTTCATATCAATATCACAGGAAGAGTTGCCAACAGTGTCCCCAAACTACAAATGCCATACATAGATTTTTCTTAACTGACAAATCCATTGTACTTACGTGGGTTTCATTTTTGTAAACAAGTAAAGCTGACAGTTTCTCAAAAACAACCTTCCACAGCGTGTAAATGTGCTAGATTTGGAGTATTGTGGAACACCTGTAATTCCTCATAAATGCTTTTGTGGAAATCGATTGCTTTACTCTGCAGTGTAAAAGATTTCTCAAAGAAGTCAGAACCCCTCTCTCAAAGTAACTGTCATCCAGACGACTTTTTAAAAGATACACTGAATACTTTGAGATATTGCTGGTAAACAGGCTGGTGTCATGATGATTATCTCTTGTTTCCACCCACCGCCAGTTCCATTTTTGTCCTGCTATGATGTGTGGAAGCATTAGTCATTTGAATGATAAACATCCATGCTCTTCCTCATAGCAGCCAGGAAATTAGGTTTAGAAAGCGATGGTCCACATCCACACAAGTCTTCCAAATATAGGATAGAAGAAGAGCTATTGAAGACACTATGAGCTCTTTCTGATTAGTCTCAAGAAGCATGAGGTGTTTGTGATACATCTTTTGCGTTTTGATGGTTCTTGTGGCATCCACATGTACTTTTTCCGGAAGGTGCACTGTTTGTGCTGATTTTGTGTCCCTTTCATTAAAAAAGCTGAGATGTGATTTGCTAAAATAGTTCTTTTTGGAAAGGCATGACCTTTTAGATCAGTGTTTCTCAACCTTCCTAATGCCACGACCCCTTAATAAAGTTCCTCATGTTGTGGTGACCCCCAACCATAAAATTATTTTCGTTGCTACTTCATAACTGTAATTTTGCTACTGTTGTGAATCGTAATGTAAATATCTGATATGCAGGATGTATTTTCATTCATTGGACCAAATTTGGCACAAATACCCCATACGTCCAAATTTGAATACTGATGGGGTTGGGGGAAGGACTGATTTTTGTCATTTGGAAGTTGTAGTTGCTGGGATTTATAATTCATCTACAAAGAGCATTCTGAACTCTACCAATGATGGAATTGAACCAAACTTGGCACACATGACTCCCATTACAACAGAACATACTGGAAGGGTTTGGTGAGCATTGACCTTGAGTTATGGAATTGTAGTTCATCTACATCCAGTAAGCACTGCGGACTCAAACAATGATAGATCTGGACAAAACTTGGCACGAATACTCAATATGCCCAAATGTGAACACTGGTGGAGTTTGGGGCAACTAGACCTTAACATTTAGGAGTTATAGTTACTGGGATTTATAGTTCACCTATAATCAAAGAGCATTCCGAACCCCACCAATGATAGAATTGGGCCAGACTTCCTACACAGAACCCACATGACCAACAGAAAATACTGTGTTTTCTGACTGACTGACTGACTGACTTTATTATTTCTGAGTCGCCCTCCACGTTAGTGCTCCGGGCGACTTACACACAACAAATTCCACAATTAAAATAGAGTATTTAAAACTAGATTAAAATATTCAGTGGTTAAATGCAGGGGCCAGGCTCGGTATTTGAGTTCCTGGTTCTGCATTAACCATGGGCTTTCCTAAATAGCCAGGTCTTCAGAGCGTTCAGGAACTGGGGCAGGTCGAGGGAGGCTCTCTGGTCCGGTGGCATCGAGTTCCAAAGAACGGGGGCCACAACGGAGAACAATCTCCGACTCGTGGTCTCCAGGTGGGCCTCTTTCAAGCCTGGTACGTGAAGAAGGTTCTTGTTTGCTAGCCGCGGGTCCTTGAGTAAGCAGGCATCAACAAGCGGTCTTTTAGGTATGTTGGGCCCCGGCCCCGTAGGGCTTTGAAAGCCAAGGTCAAGGTCTTGTGTTCGGAAGATAGGGCGCCAATTGTCTCGCCTATAAGGTGGAAGAAGGCCCTTTTGCTCGTGGAGGCAACCTGGGCCTCCATCGGTAATTTGGGTCCAGGATAACACCAAGCTTTTTACTGAGGGGGACGGAATCAGCGACCCCCTTCAGAAGCGAAAAGGTGGTCATTGGTGACCCCTCTGATACCCCCTTGCGACCCCCCCCAGAGGTCCCAACCACCAGGTTGAGAAACACTGTTTTAGATCATAACCTTTTGAAAAATGTTTCCATAACCTTTTGGGAAATGGAAATCACCATAACCTTTTGGAAAATTGCATTCACCACCATTTTGGGAAAATCAGGAATCTCCCCAAGAAAAGTTAAAAACTTGCTTGAGTCAACCTTCTCCTTAATGGTAAATAATATCCACTAGTATTCATGAAAGGCAATTAGGTTTCTCGGCTGTTAAACTGATATACTTAGATATCTCTTTGAACTGTTCGGGACAAAGATATGCCAATGCACGCATGCGCGCGCGCGCACACACACAGGGTTTCAGAAGAGTTATTTCAGATGCCTAAAAAACATCTACTCTCCCTTAAAACAAATAACTAGTGGAGGCTTGAAGAAGGTTGCTATTTCCAATGGTTCATTGGTTTGAAGGTAAAAATTTCTTTCCCCTGAATTAAAAAGAATGAGTTACATTAACAAAATAATGTTTTACTGATTCATTGTAGCTATAAAAATATTCTTTGAAAAAGAAAACAAGAGAAGGAAACATAAAATTTCAATATATCTTGGAATAAAAAAGATATCTGCAAAAGAGGGGAATAGCATCTTGTAACTGATGCTGGAATATGCCAGTAAAGAGTCCAGGATAACAAACACATTGCTTGGATTTTTTTTAAAAAGAAAGAAAGGGAAAAATCATAGCAATGAATATCATAGTCTCCAGCAACCTATAGAAACATTTGCCCCATAGGGAGGAATCCTCCATCTGTCAACATGGATACAATTGGAATATCTTGTGCTGCCCTTATTCTAGTCCTGCTTCCATTACAATACAATCTTATATTAATTTTGGTTTGAGTTCTGTTCTGTTGGCATTGCTTCATTATAAGGAGAGGAAAGTATCACGAATGCTGTTGTGGAACTCACAGTTGATAGCAGTTATCTCAGAAGAATAATCTACACACCACAATACTTCTCATTACTTTTGAAATTTTGGGGACTAAAACAGTACTGACCAGGAAATAATGTGTATTTCCCTTATAAGAAGTTCAACTCCAAGCAACACAATACTTTACTATTTGGTTTGGCTTACTTTGTGCCCCATGATGCTCTTGCAAACAAACTAGTAAAATTTGGGCTAGACAATACTATGGTTTGGTGGGTTTCTAATTGGTTGAGCAACCTAGGGTTGCCACCTGTCCCATATTATACAGGACGTCCCATATTTTTGTTCTGAATTTTGTGTCCTGTATTTTCAGCTCCTGTCCCGTATTGACAGGACAGGAAAGGACAGGACAGGTGGCAGCAGGAGGTGAGGCTGGCCCAGCAGCAAGGAAGGAAGGAAGGAAGGAAGGAAGGAAGGACTCTACGTGAATGCCCGGTAGCTGCCGCTCTCCCCACACAAACACCGGGCCTGGTCTGGCTTACTCACCCAAGCGGACAGCGCCGCTATCTTGGTGCCTTCCCTGGCCACTCTAGCCCTCCCCTTTGAGCATAAAGAGAGGCGAACACAGAAGGGGAGCAGAAGGGGGAGGGGGTGATTTGGTTGTGCGCACCAGGAGTGACGGACTGGAATAGGCGGGCCTTCCTGGAAGGAAGAAAGGAAGGAAGGAAGGAAGGAAGGGAGGGCGGAGGGGGTGGGGCAGCAGCGGAAGGAGGCACTCACGGAGCGAGGGAGCCAGAGTGAGGTTCGCACACATGGCCGCTTGCGTCTCGAGCCTGCTGGGGATTCTGGGCCTTGCGTAATGGTCGCAGCGGCGAAGGAGGAGGAGGATTTGTTTTTCAAGTTTTATGAAGTGTCCCTTATTTTTGTGAAAAATCCTGTATTTTTAGGCAAATGTCTCTTATTTCTTATATCAAAAAGTGGCAACCCTAGAGCAACCAAACCCAAAGCGTTCCTTTTCATCCTGGAAAGGCGTGACTAGTTGAGGGCTCTATCCTGGGCCCAGTTCTGTTCAAGATCTTTCTTAATGACTCAGGTGAAGATTTAGAGGTCATGCTTATCAAATTTGCAGGTGACACCAAATTGAGAGGGATAGCTAATACCCTAGACTCGGACAGGATAAGAATTCAGTCCTCTTCTCTCCAGAGGCATTTCTCCTTGACGGTCTCACAGTAAGTACACCAGGAGCAGCCCTCGCACCTTTCCGATGCAACTGAACCTGGATCATCTGCTCTGGTTGCACCATTAATAACCCAGGGAGATAGTTTTTTTATCACCCAAACAATGCAATGGGTGTGTGGCTGTCTACAAACTTGGTAAATACTCCTTGTCTAGCAATAAGAATTTCATATTTGCTCAAGCTGTACACTCATGTGAACATGTTATGTCAATTTCTGTTGCAGCAAGGCCTTCAAGACTTTATATAACAGACAATAATAGTAAAGCTCTTAATGTTACTTTCCAAGACACCAATGGAGGACAAAATGGGTCTTACAAAGCTGTTGCAATTGGTGTTCCAAACTGTGCGTCGCTTCCCAAATTATCCGATGCTGCGGATGCAAGCAAAGTGCCTTCTGTCCTGGCCCAGTACTTGATCAGAGTTGGAGATGATACACATTGTCTGTATGACCCAAATCAGCTAGAAGATTGCAATCCTCCTCTTTCTGAAGACACAGCCTACAGGTTTGAAATTCTTTGAACACCTTTCATGATAGTGTTTCAAATGCAGCTATGGGGAAATATACATGTGCACGCACACACACATATGCATGCGTAGAAGACAGGGCATCCTCCAAGGTAGTAGTGACATGAGAATAAACTTGTTTAAAATGAGATCTATGTCAAAGATCATTGTCGAAATGAAATCAGGCTGGTAATGTCAGTGGAACCTTGTTGGTGGTAGTGCAAGATGTTAAATTCATATTTTGGTAAGTGAAGAAGGGCCAACACAGACTTATATTTCCAGAAACATGTTAAAATATGTTTACCTTATTTTCCAAGGCAAATAAGAGGATTTTTTTACATTGACCTTATGTCCATGCCATGACTTTATAAATCTATATTTTGTTGAGCTTTAGTATCATTTGGTATATATCTCCCACTAAATTAAACACAGCACCAACAAAAACCACATAAGAACTCCATTGATTTTTTTTCTTTGTTTAGACCCCAAATCCCATGTGTTGCTAAAAGCCATGTTTGCAAGTGTATTAAACAGAGCTGGAAACTGCAGTGCAGAACTTGGAAAAATGATAAATATTTTCTCATTTGTGAAACTTGTTTTTTTAATTGACATTTTTGAGTAATTGTGATTGATGTTTGACCTATCATGTTTAATGATATGATAGGATCTGCCACCATATCATCACTCAGACCAGGGGTGGTTCTACAGGTAGGTCAAGGAAGCAGTCACATGGAGCGCCATCTGAGAAGGGGCAAATTCCCCCGCCCGCTAGGTGCCGGCGCCAGACAGCGTCCTGACCCTGCCGATGTTCCTCAGGCAGCGCCGCAGCTGCCTGCTTTTGGGCCCCGGTCTTGTGCGCTCCAACGCCGCTTCTGGGCATGCACGGAGGTTTTCGCGCAGGCGCAGTTGCTCCAAAGCTGAAATTGAGTGCAAGAGCAACTGCGCATGCACGAAAACCTCTGCGCATGCCCAGTTGCTCCTGTGCGCAGAAGCCTGTAAGCAAAGCACTCCCTATCGGGCAGGCAGGGAGTACTTCCCCTCTCCCTTTGTCTCCGCCCTGACGCCGAATACGGTGACCCAATTGGGCAGGCTGGGGGCCGAGACAAAGGGAGAGGGGAGGGGAGCCAAAGGGGTATTGGCGACGTATTGCCTCCTGACAGCCGCCACCGGAAGTAGCCGCCACGTGCTGAGGCGAACTCCCTCGCCAGGCCCAATCACATGTGAACCCTACCACATCCGCCCACCTCCCCGCGCGCGCGGGCACTGGCCGGGAGCATCTAGGAGAGTCAGGCACAACTGCGCAGGCAAATACTAATATATAATATTTTATTTTATTTTATTTTGGTTTATTTGAGTTGTATAGGAGTAATGAAAATATTTAGTAGAGGATAATTTTATTTAAATAAATAATTTTATTTATTATTTTATAATAATAATATAATAGAATGTTATATTATATTATAATGTCAATATATTATAATATAATTATATTGTAATGTATAATATAATTATGATATAATATAGTATGAGTATGTACTATAATATATTGTATATACATTGATACAATATAATACTACTAATGGTATTGTGATATTATAATTGTATATTTGTTTTACATGGGGGGCCGCCAAAATAATGTTTGGGGGGGGCACCAAAATAATGTTCGCTTACCATATAAAATTACCTTAGACCGCCCCTGACTCAGACTTTCCTTAAGTGCCATGTTTAGGTGTGGAAATCATAGTCCTGGCATACTCTTGACATGTTAACTCTACCTTTCTCTTCCAGATTTAAATATGTCCTTGTTGACCAAGCAACAGGTGTTGTAAAAGATCAAACTCTTTGGTCTCACCCAATCAAAACCAGGAAATGTAAGTACCTTAGAGTGGCTGCATTTGTAGCTTTTTCCCAGTCCATGGCACTTCAGAAAGGAATCCACTTGCAGTTCTACGATACTTCATTGTGCCACTGAAATAGCTGGAATGCACATAAAACCCAATTCCTTTCCTTTTCCCCAGTGATGCAGCCCTCTACCATTGATACCTGGGTAGGTCGGAGAAGTGGTGGAATGATAGTTATCACCTCCATCCTGAGTGTGCTAATGTTTCTCCTAGTGGCTGGATTTCTTGTTGCTGTGCTTCTGGCTGCTGTCATGTGAGTTGATTCTGTCATCTTTGTCTCTACAGTAGTATCAACAAACACTTTGTGAAAATAATAATAATAATAATAATACTAATGAAAACATGGATTAAAGCATATAAACGGCCACAGGCAATGCCTTGTTACAATGACGTACAATGAGATACAAATAATACAAGCAAAGGTTTCTCCTTTCATTTCCAGCTCTGGAGGTGGTACTCATTAGGCCTGGGCAATCATGGTTCTAAAGTCACTACAAAACTAAAGTTCTGGTGGTGTACATTTCAGAACTCTAACAAAACTTTCAAAACTTCATTATTATTTCATTATTGGCAATTTTTAAGACAGAACCAATTAGGAACTGCCATTTATAACGAAATTTTGAAAGTTTTGTTAGAGTTCTGAAATGTTCACCATCAGAACTTTAGCAACACTGTAGAAGCAAAGCGCCAGCGCCACCTAGTGTTCACCACCAGAACTTTAATTTTGTAAGTACTTTAGAACCATTTAGAATCATGATTGCCCAGGCCTAGTACTCATCTCTGGCTCGAGGAGCCTGCTTGTCTGTAGACACCTCCTGGTCATGTGGCCAGCATAATGGCATTGAGCGTCCTTTTTGCCTTTTCCTGTCGAGGCGGTACCTATTGATCTACTCACATTTGCACGTTTTTGGACTGTTAGGTTGTCAGGGGCTAGGGTTAACAGTGGGAGCTCACCCTGTCCCCTGGGATTCGAATTGCCAACCTTCAGGTCAGTAGTTCAGCAGCACAAGGGTTTAAACCAGGGCTGTCCAAGTTCTACCGGACCTGTGGCCGGAATTCCGGTTACTGATGACCTGGGGGGCCAAAGGGTCTGCCTCTGCCCCTGGCTCCGCCCCCCAGCTCCCCCCTCCCGCCCCTCCCCGCCTTGGAGGTGTCTGTGGAGGACACCGGGGCTTTGACTTGGAGATAGAGATGAACACCAAAATCCCAGTCTCAAGTCCCAGTCCCTGCTTTGAACTGGATTATATTGCAGTGTGGACTCCGGGCCCTTCACACAGCCATATAACTCAGAATATCCACGCAGGAAACCCCACAAAACCTGCTTTGAACTGGATTATATTGCAGTGTGGACTCAGGGCCCTTCCACACAGCCATATAACCCAGAATACCTGCTTTGAACTGGATTATCGGAGTCCACACTCATATAATCTGGTTTAAAGCAAATAACATGGGATTTTATTCAGATGTGTGGAAAGGAAGTCAAATAAGAAGCCAGGGCCCTTCCACACAGGCCTATAACCCTGAATGATAAGGCATAATATTCATTCTGCCTCTGCTAATAATAATAATAATAACAACAACAGGTTCCTGGAGTAGGAGACCTCCAAGGGCCATCCAGGGCCATCCAGTCCAATCTCCTTCTGCCATAAGAGGAAAATACAATCAAAGCATTCCTCACAGATGGCCATTCAGCCTCTAATGATGATGATGATGATAATAATAATAATAATAATAATAATTACAATGGGTTCCTAGAATAGGAGACCTCCAAGGGCCATCCAGTCCAATCTCCTTCTGCTATAAAGGGAAAACACAATCAAAGCATTCCTCACAGATGGCCATTCAGCCTCTAATGATGATGATGATAATAATAAGAATAATAATAATTACAATGGGTTCCTAGAACAGGAGACCTCCAAGGGCCATCCAGTCCTACCTCCTTCTGCCATAAGGGGAAAATACAATCAAAGCATTCATCAGCCATGTTGAATCAAACCTAAACTCTCATGAGAGCAACAGAAAGTACTGAACCTTGAGTTTGGGAGTTGTAGTTCTCCATCCAGAGAGCACTGTGGACTCAAATAATGATGGATCAGGACCAAACTTGGCAGGAATCCTCAGAAGAGGAGGAAGCTGGAAAGGGAATGGATGAGCACCCCCCCCGTGCGCACTCCGAACTCGGCCCCGCCCCTTTTTGCTCTGGCCACGCCCCCTCTCGCTTGGTGCACTCTCTCCTTCCCTCTTTCTTTCAAGTGGTGGAAAAGGGAAGGAATGAAAGGGGGAAAGAGAGAGAGAAGGAGGAGGGAGGGAGAGGGGGAGGGTGGGAAGTAGGAGGAGGAGGAAGGGAGCCTGCTCCTCCGCCCCGCCCCTCACCCCCCCCCCCACCGCCGCGAAAAAAATAAATAAAAAATATTCGGAAAATATATTCCAAAAAATATTCGAAAAAATTATTTTTTAATTTTTTTTTAATCTTAAAAAGCAGATATCTTGCAGGAGGGTAGGGGGACGTGGGGAAGGGGTTGGGGGCCATATACGGCCCGCGGGCCGCCAGTTGGACAGCCCTGGTTTAAACCATTGCATCAATACCTTAAACTCCAAAGCAGAGTTGTGAACTAGTTGGTGGGACACGGTTGGCCCATGGGGATCCAGCTTTCCCTAAGCCTGATGTTGTTGTTTTTTTATTAAAAAATCAGACAAAATGCAACCTTTTTGGCTGAAAATAGTGTATAGGGCTTGCTTTGCCTGCAAATACTGGTTTGGGGATCCTAATCCAGAAGCAGTAAAAAATCAGCCAGAGGTGATCAGAAGTAACTCCTGGCTGCCTGAGACATCCCTTCTTTCTACTGTTTCCACCCATGAAATTGTTTTCTCACCCTTGGCATCTGATGGCTTCTGGCATAAATCATGTTTTTGCTAATTTCATGGAGTCTTAGTTTTGAAAGGGAGGGTCTTGGCAAAACAGGAACAGAAGCTGCGGCAAACAATGGGAGCTTAGCCCGTCCTGCAGATTTGAACCATCAGCACATACAAAAAGAGAATCATGGAATAAATGCTGTAGCAGCTGGGTTTCTGTGCGCACGTGCCGCACGCAGCCCACTGACGTCAGACACGTGTGGCGCGTAGGTGGGCAGGCGATGGATGTGGCAGCAGTAAATGGTGGTGGTGGCAGCAAGCGGTGGTGTGGGTGGCAGGCAGCTGTTGCTCTGGGGCTATGTACGTGAAGTTCTGCGTCTTCTCGGGCTGCACCTGGAGCACACTAGAGGGCACTACCGGCCCAGTCGTGGGAGGCCCTGCCATCACCAGGCGCTTCAACATGCTCCTTGCCTTCCACTCCCTCCACCGCCGCCTCCCACTCCTGCCGAGGAGGAGAACTTTATTGGTCCACACGGAGAGTGCAGTGCGCAGGCGCCGCTGCCGTCATTACCACCCTGGGTGGCCCAGGGCATGCTAGGGCTTGTAGTCCCGGTGCTGTCAGAAAGGCCCCATCTTCTTCTCAGCGGCTTCCAGCTGAGGGAACTACGAGCCAGATGCAATCATCAAAAGAGCCACACCTGGCTCGCGAGCCATAGGTTCCCGGCCCCTGGTTTAGGGCAAGGCTTCTCAAACTTTTTCAGCCACAAAACCCTTTTTGAAGCAAAAATATATTGTGGAGCTCCAAGAAATGTTTATATATTATATTGCATATAATATTTTATGTAATGTATACTGTATATATCAGGCATGGGCAAACTTTTTGACGCATTGCAAAGGTTTTTGACAGCAATGGTGTAGGAAGGAAGACTATCGGGAAAGAGGAAGGAAAGCTTGGCCCGGGGGGGGGGGGGGAGAGGAAAGCACGGAGTCCCTCAGAATGCTTTAAAAACTGCTGACTTGGAGGAAGCAGGGATTTTTTTTAATTGCCAAAGCTGCTGAGGAAGAATGATCTGTTTGTTTTCTTTATCAAAATTTTAACTTGATAGTAACGATGAGGCCATGGTGGCACAGCAGGTTAAACCACTAGGCTGCAGAACTTGCTGACTGGAAGGTCAGTGGTTCAAATGTGCGGGACGGAGTGAGCTCCAGTTGTTAGCTGCAGCTTCTGCCAACCTAGCAGTTTGAAAATATGCCAGTGTGAGTAGATCAATAGGTATTGCTTTGATGGGAAGGTAATGGTGCTCCATGCAGTCATGCCATCCGCATGTCCTGGGAGACGTCTATGGACAACACCGGCTCTTCGGCTTAGAAATGGAGAAGTGCACCACCACCCAGAGTTGGATTCAACAAACCAAGGGTGCTCATTAGCTAGATCGCGATCTACTGGTAGATCGCGTAGGGCGTCCTGGTAGATCGCAGGCAGGGCGGGAGGAAGGATCAGTCCTGCCCCGCAGGCTCCCGACACCGCCCATGTGCTGCCAGCCCTGGGTTATCTGAGGTCCTTTCCACACAGTTGAATAAAATCCCATGTTATCTGCTTTGAATCAGATTATATGGCAGTGTGGACTCAGAAAACCCAGTTCAAAGCAGATATTGTGTTATATGTTTCACATTTTTGTAGTGGGTAGCTAGATCATTTTGACTTGGTTGTTTTATAAGTAGCTCATGTGCTGAAAAAGTGTGACCACCCCTGAACTAGACTTAATGTCAAGGGGAAACTTTTCCCTTTGTGATGCAAACAGAGGCTTATCAGGTTCCCCTTCCCATGGAAAAGGGCCAATCTGTAACAATAATGTCTTATACAATTGATCCACTCTGAAATGTGAGGCTCTGAAACATGTGGCTAGAAGTAGAAGCCACATATTTATTCATTGTCTATGCCTCTTAAAGAAGGTGTGAACTTGAAGTGTGACCTAAGACAATGGCATATTTGTCAATTGGGATACAAGATGGCTTTAGGAATATGTGCATTAGAGTTCTTGTTCAACATTGGGAAGAAGACTGCTTCAAATATGCATGCTTGACATTTTTACAGCCACCAGTCTTCTTTTTCTTCAAGCAGTGGTTTTCAGTGGAGCTGGTTGATTATTTCAGCTTCGAGCAAAATAATCAATGGTGTGTATGCATAACACATCCCTTAGTCCAGGGGTCGGGAACCTATGGCTCGCAAGCCAGGTGTGGCTCTTTTGATGATTGCATCTGGCTCCCAGGCTCCACGGGAAGGCAGAGAGTAACGGAGTTCACATGAGGCTGCTGTGGAGGACTAAAGCAATCAATCACCAAATGAGCGGCTTGCCTAGAGGATTCCTCCAACCCCCATTCAGTGATTGATTGCTTTGGTCCTCCACAGCAGCCTCATGTGAACTCAGTTCCTCTCTGCATTCCCACAGATCCTGAGAGCGTATTGTTTGGGGATTGCGCCAGCATTGGTCTTGATCTACGGATTCTTCAGTTGGACATACGCATTGTCATTCTGCCAGCGGAATCCTTTTCTCATAGTATGTACGTATATACTCAAATTGAGTCAAATTCAGTCTTAAAATATATTATATATATTATATGGCTCTCACTTTTGCTTTAATGGCTCTCTGAGTCAAAAAGGTTCCCGACCCCTGCCTTAGCCTTTCTTTCTGTTTCTTCTCCACACCCAGGATATCAGACGAAACTGCTATTGAGACCAGATATGTGTCTGAAACAACTCATCAGCCTATCCCAAGACCACAAGAAACTATTGAGCCAGAAACTTAACTGCATCCTTTGCCAGTCTTCATGTCTGAAAGGTTATATTTAATTGAAGAATGCTTGTGTATGTGCATACTACTATAAAGTTAGTAGCTGAAAAGTGAAAAAAACACACTATGAAGTGCTTCCATTGTAACTTGCCTAGCTCTCTGTCACTTTCTTGGGACATATTTTGAATAATGAGACAGACCTATCTTCATTTACTTTGGTTTATGGTCCATTTCAAATGCAACACAAAACCATGAACCCCACAATTTCTGGATTTCAAAGAGAGAGTTGTGTTTAATGGGAAGGAGCCAGACTTCGGCTTTCTGAAGACGATGCCAGAATAAGCTACTTAAACATTAAGCTAATATGTTTAGTTGGTTAGAATGTATCTTGGTTCTTTGGAGATAGATTGTATTTTCATTTTTTTAAGTCTGTAACTTCTAGAAAATAAGCTCTGTCTACATCCTCAACAGTCAGCTGTGGGCTACTGTGTTTAGATACTTGTTTCCAACTGGCTTTGAAGAAAACAACAAAATTACCTCCTAAAAATTTCCTATTAGCAGTACTGGAAGTGATATCGAGCAGAATTTGGGGGTCTTGCCATGAAGGCGGAGGTCAGTCAGACCCACCAAAGAGGATCGATATAGCCCTGGCGAGATAGGAAGCAGTCAATCCCATTTTCCCTAAATTTTCCCAAATAAAGATCTCACCAAGTTGAAGAAACGCCACCGAGTTGTTTATTTCGTTCCAGCTGGAGTGGATGTCAAGCTGCAATCATTTGCCCAAAGCTGACATAAAGCACAAGGCAATACAGTACATTCTTATAAAGAAACAAAGCTGTCAAAGTTCAAATTTCCTGCCCCCGCCCCTCTGCCAGCTTCCAGCTGATTGGTTGGAGTCATCAGCCAGCTGGGAAGCGCTGCCAGCTCTGCCGTGCCTCAGCCAATCAGAGAGCCAGCGCCGCTTTGGGCTCTTGCCCAATGAGAGCAAAGGAGGCGGTCCAAGCAGGAAATAGTGAACCAGAATTTCCTGATGAGCGGATTAAGTGATTAAATATTTGTCCAAGCACCGGCGATTACTTTTTTAAAGTCCTCAAGCTAGTTCCTCTATTGTCCCAAGTGAGGAAATAAACATTTTTGGTCTGACACGGATGCCAAACGACAGGGGTCCTTTATCTTAGATATGGATCAATTGATAGTATCTTGCCATGGGTTTTGGCCAGGGGAATGGAAACAAAAGGTGAGTCAGATGGAATATCCAAGGCTTTTCGAAGGCAAGATATCCCTTTGTGAAGAATGACAAAATCACCAGGGGACATGGCTCGCAGATGGCCTTGCTCCGAGATCTGAAAGTGCCTGCCCAAGGGACATTTCTTTCAAATGGGCTTACTCCAAGGTTTGAAAGAATGTCCATTTTTTATTGTCCATGCAAGTGTATCTTTGATAAGTCCTTTTGTTTAATGATTTCCTGAGCTTTTGGCATGCTGGGATCACGAAAAGGTGGCATTTCATATTTCATATAAGAATACAGGAAAAGGGAAAGCATATAGGGAATACATTCATATAGGAAGAAAATAGGAAACATATTTTCTCATATCAGCCCCTCCCACCCACCAGAGTCAATTAGAATTTGTATATCATGACGAGAGTCCCATGCCCAGATTACCCATAAGGCCAATGAGGCCATGGCCTAGGGGCGCAAGCTGAGAGGGGGGGCGCAGATCACGGACCAAAAAAACCTGGTCTGTGCCCCTCTTTCCCCCTTTCTCATGCCCCTCCTCACTCCTTCTCCCTCTGCTCCGTCCCCTCCGTCTCTCGCTCTCTTTCTCGCTCTCTCTCATGCACTCTCTCTTGCGCTCTCTCTCTCTTGCTCTCTCTCTCTCTTGTTCTTTTCTCTTGCTTGCGCGCTTTCTCTCTCTCGCACGCGCTCTCTCTCTTGTGCTCTCTCTCTCTCTCTATCTTGTGCGCGCCTTTGGAGCGAGTTTGCACCCGCTGCGCTCTCCCCAAGCCTCTCAACTCCCAAGGAGACCTTCAGAGCACAGCGGAGCTTTCCAACCAGTGGGAATGGGGACCTTGGAGGTGGCAGGAGGTTAGCTTAAAGGGGGCATAATTCCAAAGTGTGGCCTAGGGCGCAAAAACGTGTTAACCCGGGCCTGGAGAGTCAATGGGGTTTTGAAAAGGAAGAGTTTCTAAAAAGTTCCTGAAAGTTCTTTAAAAGTGGGCAAAAGTTCACAAAAGTTCAAGAAAGTTCATAAGTGTGGGTTACAGGCGCATTGCCATGTGGGGCCATGGGAAGAGCCTTAGGTTCCCACATGGGGGAGAAATAGGGGATTATGGGATCATTCCAGCCTGCTGTTCTTGGTAAAACAACGAATCCCTTGGTTTTGAACTATCTTTTACAGAGTCCTTGGGGGGGGGGGTGTCGGTCACCTCCGATACCAGAAGTATCAAGTATTTGTTCCATAAATCATATCAGAACCTGATCATTGCAGATCTCTGGCCATTTCATAGTACAGAGTTATAGACTGAGGAAGATTATGAGATTAGCTGTTTGGGGAGGGAAATTTCTCGACTAGAGAGGTATTCACCAAACTACAAATGCCAGGATATTATAGGAAACAGGAGCCAAAAAAAAACCCACTGGTCTCACAGCAAAGCTAATGTAATCATCCTGCTTTCCTTTCTTCCCTTTGTTGGAGATGGGAAGCAGCCAATCCAATTTTCCCTGAATTTCCCCAATAAATGTCTCACCAAATTGAAGAAAGTACCATCGAGTTGTTTATTTCGTCTCAGCTGAGAATGATGACAGCCGCAGTACCTTGGTGCCCGCAAAGCTGACATACAGTATCATGCATTACAAACATTTTAATAGAAAAACAGAACTACCAAGGTTCAAACTTCCCACCCCCGCCCCTCAGCATGCTTCCAGCTGATTGGATGGAGTCATCAGCTAGGAGAGAGGTGCTGCCGGCTTGGCCACGCCTCAGCCAATCAGGCCTTGAGCTCTTATCCAATGAGAGTGAACGGGGCAGTCCAAGCAAGGAACAATGAACTAGGAAGGAAAGATGGGCAGATTAAAATGACTCATGTGTGCCTAGGGGCCAGCGATTGCTCATGCTGTCCAGCTCTATTGTCTCAAGTGGAGAAAATAAACATTTTTGGTCTGGCACGGATGCTCAGACTCCAGGAGTCCTTAATCCTTGATATGTGTCTTCAAATGTGTCTTGCCATAGGTTTCGGTCCAGAAGGAAATGAAGACAAAAAAGGGTGAGGCAGATGGTGACATTCTTAGCTTTCCGAAAGCAAGATGTCACTCAGTGGGTAATGGGAGACCACCAGAGACAAAATCTTGACCAGATGGGCTGCTCCGAGTTCAAATGAGGCCTGCTGTGGAGGACCAAAGCAATCAATTGCCGAATGGGGGTTGGAGGAACGCTCTAGGCGAGCCGCTCATTCAGCGATTGATTGCTTAGGTCCCCTGCAGCAGCCTCATGTGAACTCTGTTCCTCTCTGCCTTCCCGCGGAGCCTGGGAGCCAGATGCAATAATCAAAAGAGCAACACCTGGCTTGCGAGCCATAGGTTCCCAACCCCTGTCTTAGAATATAAACATCACAGCATAGCCATCAGGCAAGACTCTCTGGGAAGGGCAATCTTGGAATTGGTGCCATCAATTAAGAGCCCTTCTCCTGCACAACCACCTTCTTTATCTCATTTGGTGGGCAGTGAAGAGTCACTAAAGACAGCTACAGAGAACCGGGGGGGGGGGGTCAGGGGGTTTGGAGTACAATTTCTAGATGCTTTGGCCAGATTGGCTGGATTTTAAAGGTTTGAAAAATATTTATAAAATTGTTCAAATAACCTGGTCCCAAGCCATTGGGTTTAGAATCAAACAATACGTAAATTGCATTATCAGAAAATGGATAACCAAAGGTAGGCTGTCTCTGTCCAGATAGAACAAGGATATGGGAAAGGATGGAGCTGCATGTACCCTTCAAGACTGTTTTTACAGTTCTCAGCTCCATACACAAAAGAGAGGGGTAATGGTCACCCCTGAACACCTTTGGAAAAACAGCCAATGATTTTAGTAGCAGTAATAATAATAATAATAATGCTTTATTTATACCCCACCACCATCTCCCCAAGGGGACTCGGGCCGGCTTACATGAGGCCAAGCCCAAACAATATAGCAAAGTAAATATAAAACATAGAAATACAACAATAAAATATAATGAAAATAAAAATACAGAATAATACAAAAAGAAAAACAATAGAAGTAAACACACCGCAGTATAAAAACACAATTAATTAAATCACAACCGTTGAACACAATGAGCAGGGCCTGTCACAAAGATTACAAATTTAAAAACAGTGGGTGAGAAAGCAATGTAATGTATCTGGAAGGAGCATCCGATGGGATCAAAAAAACAGTGGGGTTAAATTGCACTAGGAGATAGAATAAAGTGCTTCTGAGGACATTTAATGCAGGGTTTGGTCAAGGTCAAGGATTATTATTCATTCATTAAAGGCACATTGGAACAGCCAAGTTTTCAGACTCTTCTTAAAGACTGCCAGGGTGGGGGCTTGCCTGATTTTTCTGGGGAGCGAGTTCCAGAGCTGAGGGGCCACCACAGAGAAGGCCCTCTCTCTGTTTTTAATTTAACTGATTTATGAGGCCATACAATCTCCAGGAAGTATGAAAAAGAATGAAGGAATGCGACAGCTCCCCCTGGTGGCCAGAAGCTGGAATGTTAAATTGCCTCTTGGTGTCTGTCTATATATGTTGTATGTCCATGGCATTGAATGTTTGCCTGTATATGTGCATTGTGATCCGCCCTGAGTCCCCTTGCGGGGTGAGAAGGGTGGAATATAAATGATATAAATAAATAAATATTTATATATATAATGGCTCTCACTGAAATAAATGTTCAAATATTTTGCTTTCATGGCTCTCTGAGTCAAAAAGGTTCCCGACCCCTGGTTTAGATGAAAAGTGTACTTGACACAAGCTATGTCCCAAACCCTGGGGTTTCTATGGAGTGAATCTCAATGTAAATGTGCTTGCTTATTTCAATATAGATGGGTTTCATCTGATGCTAGAATAGGGCTTGGAAGTCTTATCTTAACTGGAATCGCTTGTGTCCTTACATTGTATTCTTGTAAATACTTTTGGGTGAGCATGCCTTCAACAAACTGAACAGAATTGAGCAAGAAATGGACCACACATTTTTTTTTAAAAAAAAACCTGTCATAAAGAACGTTAGACATGTTACAAACCTAAAGTTCCAACAAATGCGAACACTGTTTCATATGATCAAGTCTCTTGTGTTAGAAAATGGGTGAATTCCTGATGAATTCCACCTGCATTCTTTTCAGTCCACAACCTCTTCCTCATCTGGTTCACATGAGAATGTGATGAAATACGGTCAAGGATCAGAGCAGGAAACACCCAGTATGATGCGCTTAAGGATGATTGGCCATCAAAGCATGCAGCCCAACTTGTATTTGGTGCTTATCAGTTCTGAAATGGCATGAATGATGGGGTCAGTGGTGGAGTGACGGGACTGGCAAGATTCACTCGCACCTGGAAAAAAAGTCTGGTTGGCTAACAAAGCGAAATGGTATCTGGCTCTTTTCACACTAGATATGTCGGGTCAAGCAATATAAGTGCACATACGTATATTCAAAAGGCTTCAAAGAAGAATATATTTGGACTAAGACACCCTGTGTGCTTTAAGCTAGTACTAATTTTGTTTTTAAAAGTGTTTCCAGATATACTCATTTTAGAAAGCAACATGAACTTTGTATTCTACTTCAGTTTCGTATCCTAGATCCTAATCTTCCCTCTAAGGCAGTGTTTCCCAACCTTTTTTGAGCCGCGGCACACTTTTAACATTAAAAAAATCCGGGGGCACACCACCAACCAAAATGACACAAAATGACACTCTAACACTGTAAAGAACGGCTGGGGATTGGTGGCCTGCTGGGAGGTAGCTCCTGGGAGTGCCAAAGCTGGGGAGTGGGCGGAGCAAGGCTGTGTCATGCCCCGCCCCCCTACCCCCGGCTTCACCTCTCCCAGCAGCTGCCCCAGCCTTGAGGGGGCAGTGCCAAGCCAGCGGTGCCAGAGCCAGCACAATGCTGGCTTGGCACTGTCCCCTCAAGGCTGGAGCAGCTGCTGGGAGTGCCGGGCCGGGAGGAGGCAGAGCCAGGCCGCGCCATGCCCGCCCTCTCCCCCAGCTTCAGCTCTCCTACAGAGGAGGAGCATGAGCGGTGGACGGGCTTCAGTGGATGGGGCTCCTCCTCCACGCGGCTTCAGCGAGCGAGGGGTGAGAGTCATGGTGGGAGTCATGGCGGATTGGAGGCTGGCTGGGGAAATGGCTGAAGGAGGCGGCGCCCTGGCCCCGTCTTCTTTTTCTTCGCCACTGCCCGGCCCTTCCTCCTCCTCCCCCAAGCAGCAGGAGTTCGGCAGGAGGGGGGAAGGAAGGGGGGCAGAGAGCTTTTCTCGCGGCACAGCAGGAGGTCCGTCACGGCACACTAGTGTGCCACGGCACACTGGTTGAGAAAGACTGCTCTAAGGGGCTCAAATTATGTTACACTGGATTTCCTTGATTGGTTCTCAAAGCCGTTTGAAGTGGCGCAACAAGACACAGCCATATAATCCAGAACATCAAGGCGGAAGATTCCACAATATCTGCTTTGAACTGGGTTATCTGAGTCCACACTGCCCTATATTCCAGTTCAAAGCAGATAATGTGGGGTTTTATTCAGCTGTGTGAAAGTGACCTCAAAGAATGGAATACGGAAGACTATGTCTTGCTTAAGCCAGTGTTTCCCAACCTTTTTTGAGCCTTCAACAAACTGAACAGAATTGAGCAAGAAATGAACCACACATTTTTTTTAAAACATTAAAAAAATCTGGGGGCACACCACCAACCAAAATGACACAGAATGACACTCTAACACAGTAAAGAACGGCTGGCGGATGGTGGCCTGCTGGGAGCAGCCTGCTGGGAGTGCCGAAGCCGGGGAGGGGGAGGAGCCAGGCCACGCCATGCCACACCCCTCCCCCAGCTTCAGCTCTCCCACAGCTTCGCCAGCCTTGAGGGAGCACTGCCAAGCCAGCGGTGGCAGAGCAAGCACAATGCTGGCTTGGCAGTGCCCCCTCAAGGCTGGAGAAGGTCTGGGACAGCTAAAGCCATGAGGAAGGGGTGGGGCATGGTGTGGCCTGGCCTGGCTCCGCCCCCTCCCACAGCTTCAGCTGTCCCACAGCTTCTCCAGCCTTGAGGGGGCACTGCCAAGCCAGTGGTGGCAGAGCAAGCACAATGCTGGCTTGGCAGTGTCCCCTCAAGACTGGAGTAGCTATGGGACAGCTGAAGCCGGGTGGAGGGGGAGTGGCATGGCGTGGCCTGGCTCCGCCCCCTCCCACAGCTTCAGCTGTCCCACAGCTTCTCCAGCCTTGAGGAGGCACTGCCAAGCCAGTGGTGGCAGAGCAAGCACAATGCTGGCTTGGCAGTGCCCCCTCAAGACTGGAGTAGCTGTGGGACAGCTGAAGCCGGGTGGAGGGGGAGTGGCATGGCGTGGCCTGGCTCCGCCCCCTCCCACAGCTTCAGCTGTCCCACAGCTTCTCCAGCCTTGAGGGGGCACTGCCAAGCCAGTGGTGGCAGAGCAAGCACAATGCTGGCTTGGCAGTGCCCCCTCAAGACTAGAGTAGCTGTGGGACAGCTGAAGCCGGGTGGAGGGGGAGTGGCATGGCGTGGCCTGGCTCCACCCCTCCCCCAGCTTCAGCTCTCCCACAGCTTCTCCAGCCTTGAGGGGGCACTGCCAAGCCAGTGGTGGCAGAGCAAGCACAATGCTGGCTTGGCAGTGCCCCCTCAAGGTTGGATAAGCTGTGGGACAGCTGAAGCCGGGTGGAGGGGGAGTGGCATCGCGTGGCGTGGCCTGGCTCTGCCCCCTCCTGCAGCTTCAGCTGTCCCACAGCTTCTCCAGCCTTGAGGGGGCAGTGCGAGCGAGGGGCGGGAGTCATGGAGGAGTCATAGCGGATTGAAGGCTGGCTGGGGAAATGACCGAAGGAGGCGGTGCCCCGGCCCCTTCTTTTTCTTCGCCGCCGCCCGGTCCTTCCTCCTCCCCCAAGCAGCAAGAGTTCGGCAGGAGGAGGGGGGAAGGAAGGGGGGCAGAGAGCTTTTCTCGCGGCACAGCAGACAGTCCGTCACGGCACACTAGTGTGCCGCGGCACACCGGTTGGGAAACACTGGCTTAAGCCATGTATGGATTGAATACAGCATAAAATGAGCGTGATTCAGAAACAATACTCATATTCCACACTTTTCAGTCCAACTATTGACATTAACTGGAGGAGAAATCACCTGACCTTTAAGTTATTTGCTTGAAGGCCTGTGCTTATGTGAGAGGAATAATAAAACTATTAGATTGTGGTTATGTATCCTTTATCTGTGCTTTGAGAAGGTCAAGTATGCTAAGTGTTGGGGACTGACCAATTTTTCAGCCGATTTTCTCAAACTGCATTTAAAAAAAACATAAAGGCACCTACAGGGGGAATTCTGGGAGCTGACCACTGCTTTGAGGAGGTAAACAACAACTAGAATCAGGTCCTATCTAAGACATCTGAAAGAAAAAAAATCCCCACATGTCAGCTATGCAGGTGGTAGGTAAGGGGTATGGAAACTTTTTTGATGGTGTAGCACAGTGTTTCCCAACCAGTGTGCCGTGGGAGATCATCAGGTGTACCGTGGGAAAGTAGATTCTTATCCATCTGATGTCATGTATAAAGTTTTCTACTCTGTCTCCAGAGCCTCAGCGCTCGGGTCCCTGTTTCTGGGAGGGCTGCACAGTAGGGCGGACCTGTTTGGGCCCGTTCCCTTCCATTCCGCTCTGGCGGCGAGCACTTCTGGTCCAGTCCAGCCCAGCCATGTTAGCAGTATGTGAGGTGTGAGTCAGAGAGCAGCGGAGCCCGAGCGCTGAAAGCAGGCAGGCAAGCAGCCAGAGGGGCAGGTAGGCAGGCAGGCAGGCAGGCAGGGAGTCAGCCAGCTAACGGGGGAAAGGAGGGAAGGGAACTCGTGGGAAAAATATGGGCCCCCAAAGGCCATCTAGCCTGACTCCCTTCAGCCAAGCAGGAAGGCACCACCCAATCCCTCCCGACAGATGGGCATGGAGACTCTGGCTATACATTAAGGCAGGCAACATCTTTATTAAGGGCTTGGAAAAAGGTTTAGACTAGATATGGTCCAACTTGGGCCTTCCTCCAGGTGTTTAGGACTTCAACTAATATTGCGATATAATTGTTATATTACAATGTGGTATGTAATTGTTGTACTGTGACAATGACATAGTATGTTGTATTTGATATTATAATAATATACGTAAATTGTGTATACCTATAATGTTGATGATGTTGTAATGCAATGCAATACAATAATAATAATACTATATAACTATATATTTTGTGTTCATCGAAACAGGCCCAGGTTTCACACTAAGTGAGTGTATAAATACATTTAAAAACATATTAACTATATGTATTACTGTGTTAGAGTGTCATTTTGTGTCATTTTGGTTGGTGGTGTGCCCCAAGGTTTTGTAAATGTAAAAAATGTGCCGCGGCTCAAAAAAGGTTGAAAATCACTGGTGTAGCAACACAGTATGTAATCCAAAAAGATGTTCAGTCTGGAAAGCAAAATCAGTGCTAGATAATACTGAAAAATATTGGCAGATGTACTATCCCCCACCCCCTTCTCATAAATGAAAATACCACAAGACTGGGAGTGAACCTCAGAACCGATGTTCACCTGTCACCTGTCCATAGTGGAAGCCAAGCAAGTCTGACAGACAGGGCGACTCCTGTTTAAAATATCTTAAAACAGACACTGAAGTCTTATGTTCTTGAAACTAAACATGTGGGTTATGAAATAAATATGAACATACTAGCTGTGCCCTGCCACGCGTTGCTGTGGCCTATAGAAAAAAATGTTTGAAGTAGAGGTAGCTATCTGGATTATTATGAAAGAGAGGTACCTCCTACCTATCCCCCCCTTTTTTTTTCCTTCCCCTTCCTCTCCTTTCTTCCTTCTCTACCTCTTTCTTTCAATCCTTCTTTCACTCTCTGGTTTCATCCTTCTCTCTTTCCTTCTTTCCCTCCCCCTTTCTCTACATCTTCCTTTGTCTCCTTTCTTCCCTCTCTGTTTCCTCCCTTCTTTCACTTTTTATTTCATTTTCTCCTTCCTTCTTTGACTCTTTCCTGCCTTTCCTCTCCCTTTTCTTTCCTTTCTACTTTCACTTCCTCCTTCCTTCAGTACCTCTTTCTTTCCTTCTTTCCTTCCTTCCTTCCTTCCCTCCTTCCTTCCTTCTTTCCCTCCCTCCCTCCTTCTCTCTTTCCTTTCTTTCCCTTTCCCTCCTTCATTCTTCCCCTTTTCCCCCTCCCTCCTTTCTTCTCTCCTTCCTTCCTGTCTGTTCTCTCCCAATGCCATAGTAGAGTCCCTTCTAACTCTATTCTATGAGTCTATTAAATATAGTAATATATAATAGTAATATTCTATTATATAGTTATATATATATATATGTATGTATTACATAGCAATACATATATAGGAGTAATATATAAAATTACTGCTCTCCATTGCTGGAAAAATCCTTGCAAGGATACTCCTGAACAGATTCGTTCCTGCTATTGCAGAAGAACTTCTCCCTGAAAGCCAATGTGGCTTCAGAGCTAATAGGAGCACAACAGATATGGTTTTTGCCCATAGACAACTGCAAGAGAAATGTAGAGAGCAGAACAAAGGACTCTATGTAACATTTGTCGACCTCACCAAAGCCTTCGAAACTGTGAGCAGAAAAGGTCTGTGGCAGATCTTGGAACGTCTAGGATGTCCCCCCAAATTCCTCAAAATGATTATCCTGTTACATGAGGGCCAGCGCGGTCAAATCAGATACGGCGATGCTTTCTCGGAGCCTTTTCTAATAACTAAAGGAGTGAAACAAGGTTGTGTTCTTGCAACAAACCCTATTTACAATCTTCTTCAGCATGATGCTCCAAAGGGCTATGGCAGATGTAGAAGAAGAAGACGGCATATATATATGCTATCGTACTGATGGCAGCTTGTTCAACTTAAGCCTTCTGAGGTCTCGCACTAAGACTCTAAACTATCTAGTCCGTGAGCTGCTTTTTGCTGACGATGCTGCCCTTGTCGCCCATACAGAAGCAGCCCTGCAGCGCCTAACATCCTGCTTTGCAACAGCTGCAGAGCCACTTGGGCTGGAAGTCAGCTTGAGGAAAACAGAAGTTCTCTACCAGCCCGCACCACAGGAAGAACACCATCATCCCCACGTCAGTATAGGCAAATCTGTGCTTAAGTCCGTTCAGCAGTTCACCTACCTGAGAAGCATCATCTCTTCAGATGCCAAGATTGATAAAGAGATAGATCACGGATTAGCAAAGGCATATAGTGCATTCGAAAGGCTTCACAAAAGAGTGGAGTAACAAACACGTGAGGCAAAGCACCAAAATCAGTGTGTATACAGCTATCGTACTGTCTATTCTCCTATATGGGTCTGAAACATGGATCACCTATCACCAACACCTAAGACTCCTCGAATGCTTTCATCAGCACAGTCTTCGCACAATCCTAAATATACACTGAACTCACTATGTGACTAATTTTGCTGTCCTTGAGCAAGCAGGGATCATCAGCATTGAGGCCATGCTATTGAGAACACAGCTGCGCTGGGCAGGGCATGTCTCTAGGATGGAGGACCACCGCCTCCCAAAGACACTACTCTATGGTGAACTTGCCACGGGTTCGCGCAAGAGAGGTGCCCCCAAAAAGAGATATAAGGACTCCCTGAAACAACATCTCAGGCTCGGCCAGATTGATAACCAACAATGGTCCACCCTGGCCTCACATCGGGAGGCATGGAGATGCACTATCCATAATGTTGTGGCCTCTTTTGAGAAGGCACGCCAAACGGGTCTCGAAGAGAAACGACAATGCAGAAAGAACCGCAACTTGGAAACAACATCACCCAAGGATACTTTCTGCTGTTCTTTTTGCAACTGGACTTGCCTATCTCAGATTGGCCTTTTTAGTCATCAACGCCAAAGGCTTGTCTGCCGGGGCCAAGCAAGCTTGGGACGGTGGCAGCGAGGTCCTCAGGTCGTAGGTTTGATTAGAGTTTCCTTCTCTTAGGTGGTTGGCCTTACAGGGTTAGACGAGCACCATCTACCCGGGTTTGAATTTAGAGTTTTCCTTCTCCTAGGATGTTTGCCAAAAGGCTAGAGAGCCCATCCTGCCTTTGTCAGACCCTTCAGTTGTGACCTGTCTGGCACGGGAGGCCCTACTATTATGTCAACGCCAGCATAGCTCACAACTTCATTAGGGTACGCAAGCCTCTCCCCCACAACAAGGGGGCGCCAATGGAGAGGACCTACTAAAGTATATTAGAAAAAAACACAGACACCCCAATTTAGAACTTGCTCATGCTCACCTATATTTCATTTGTTAAAATAAACATATCCATGACCAAATACCCACCTATTGCAATTCTGGGAAAACCAGTTTTCAGGAATGCAACACATTTCTTTCACAAGAACTTCTGGAGAGAGTTGTTTTCCTTCAGCATCAAATGTCAGTCCATTCCAAAACAAAATTCAGAGGCTGCGTGAGGATTTCCCTCAGCACCAGTGCCTGATATTTCAAATCTTTATATTTTTCATTTTCCAAACCACAGTTCAATGGTTATTTATTTATCGTATTTATTTATCGTATCAGAAGCAAACCAAGGGTACAGTTGTAATTTATTTAAGTTTAAAAACTTGGCATTATACTAAATGCCTTTTGACCAGTAGCTAGCCACTTGGAGTGCCTCTGGTATTGCTATAAGGAGGTCCTCCATTGTGCATGTGGCAGGGCTCAGGCTGCATTGTAATAGATGGTCTGTGGTTGGCTCTTCTCCACACTCGCATGTCGTGGACTCCACTTTGTGGCCCCATTTCTTAAGGTTGGCTCTGCATCTCATGGTGCCAGAGCGCAGTCTGTTCAAGTCACCCAGTCTTCGTGTGCCCAGGGTTCAATGGATCAATAGTTTAAAGAGATAGACTATTTTTATGATAATCATCATCTTCTTGGCTTTCCTTTGCAAACAAAGATTCAGGAAGGACTCATCCCACGCTTTCTACAAGCGCGTTGATGATTCGGAGGTTGGATGTGTCCTTCGAGCCTGTGCAATTGATTTTCTGGTGGAGCGCAGCATACACAGAACTGGCCTCACCCTTTAAACCAAAGGTTCATCTGCCGGGGCCTAGAAAGCTTAGGACGGTGGCAACGAAGTCCTCAGGTCGTAGGTTTGGTTTGAGTTTCCTTCTCTAGATGGTTGACCTTACAGGGTTAGATGAGCACCATCTGCTCGGGTTTGAAATTAGAGTTTTCCTTCTCTTAGGATGGTTGCCAAAAGGCTAGAGAGCCCATCCTGCCCATTGACACTCTTTGTCAGACCCTTCGGTTGTGACCTGTCTGGCATGGGAGGCCCTACTGGTGGCTATTTTGCCACCGCCAGCATAGCTCAAAACTTCATTAGGGCACACAAGCCTCTCCCCTGCGACAAGGGGGCGGCAACGGAGAGGCATAATAATAATAAACATAATAATACAACTTTATTTATACTCCGCCACTATCTCCCCGAAGAGACTCGGAGCAGCTTACAAAAGCACTCCAGAGTGCCGCACATAAAATAAACAATACATCTATCTATCTATCTATATCTATATATATAATAAAAGTCAGTGTTTGCGGCCGAGCGGTGGGAGGAATATGTGGCAGCATTTCGATTGGCTGCCACTCCGGGATTATTTGCATAAATGGCTCTGACTGGCCAGCCACCCAACATTCCAACACAGCACAGAGAGGAAAGGAAAGGGCCTGAGGCAGGCATCAATGGCTGAAGTTGAAGTTAGCCAGTTGACAGTTTTTTCTGTTGGAAATGGAATGTTCAGCACCTTCACCCAAAACACTTCTAAGGTGACTCAGAGGGAAAGCAAAAGGCCTCAGGCAGTCAGCCACTGCGGCCCACAGCAATGACGGATCAGGACCAAACATGGCAAACAAGGGGCCAATGGCCCACTTCACAACCTGGTGTGGTTTAGGGCAGGACCATGATGGGATTTGCAGTACCTTCACCTCATTCACTTCCCAAACAACACTGCAGCCCCTATAAATCACAGACCAGGCCCAAAATTGACAACAAGGCTTCCTTAACTTGATTTTCCTGACTAGACCTCAGCTCCTGGGATATTGTTAGGCTTCCTCAACTTGATTTTTCTGACTAGGCCCCCAACAATGACAAAACAAGACCAAACTTGGCACACAGACCCCCCAAGATGCACCCTACATCCTGGTGCAGTTTGAGGAAGGATGGACCATGGATGATGGGACTTGCAGTACTTTAATTCACTTCCTTAGAGCACTGTGGCCCACACCAATGATGAACTATGGCACACAATGCCTTCCTCAAATAACCCGGGCGCCGCCGGCTCCGCAAGCTAGTAAGCATATAAATGATCACAAGAAAGTTTACAACAGTGAGCATACATAACTCATAATAAAAAATTTAAAAGTATACTTTTCTGCCAGTGATGCAACTGCTATTTCTAACTACCTTTTGTTATTGGAAAATTGCCCCCCTTCCTGATCAACAAATCAACAGAGATGAATTAAGTATCATTTTTATTTCCTTTTTCCTTTTTTTCCAGTTTTGCAATTTTGAAGCGCTGCTCCACTTTAAATGCAGAAATGTCCGGCCAGCCACGTCTCTTTCTGTGCATGAAATCCACTTTTATGAAATTAGATAAACTATATGAAATGGAATCAGACGAAATAAAAACCTTAAAAGTGCAACAGGAGCTGCAAATGTATACATCACTTTGACTTAATCTCATGCCTAGGGATAGGAAACAGGCTGAAAGGGATAATGTACGTATACACATCTGAAGCCCAAGCCTCATTCATGGAATTTCCATTGTAAATTGCAACTGTAAAAATCTCTCCACATTCATAGATCTGCTTACGTGTGCTTGGAAACTTCCTGGTCTTAATTGATGGGAGCAGCGCAGACCTGCTGCAGGCAGCATTAGCCTTTGTTTTGCCAGATAATTTCAATCACAATTTTTGTGTTTTATTTATTTACTACTAGCTTTGGGACCCGGCGGTGCCCAGGTTATTTGAAATGGGCTGAGGCCTTACTGTCCATTCAGGCTGAGGCCTAGGAAGCTTTACTGTTCATTCAGTCTGAGGCCTAAGAACCCTTACTGTCAATGCAGGCTGAGGCCTAGGAAGCCTTACTGTCAATTGAGGCTGAGGCCTAGGAAACCTTACTGTCAATTGAGGCTGAGGCCTAGGAAACCTTACTGTCAATAGAGACTGAGGCATAGGAAGCATTACTGTCAATGCAGGCTGAGGTCTAGGAAGCCTTACTGTCAATTCAGGATGAGGCCTAGGAAGCTTTAATGTCCATTCAGGCGGAGGCCTAGGAAGCTGTACTGTCCATTCAGGCTGAGGCGTAGGACCCCTTACTGTCAATTCAGGCTGAAGCCTAGGAAGCCTTACTGTAGCAGCAAATTTACTGGCATTGCAGCCTAAGGCCTAGGGAGCCTTACTGTTAATTTAGGCTGAGGCCTAGGAAGCCTTACTGTTAATTTAGGCTGAGGCATAGGAAGCATTACTGTCAATGCAGGCTGAGGTCTAGGAAGCCTTACCGTCAATTCAGGATGAGGCCTAGGAAGCTTTAATGTCCATTCAGGCGGAGGCCTAGGATCCCTTACTGTCAATTCAGGCTGAAGCCTAGGAAGCCTTACTGTCATTGCAGCCTAAGGCCTAGGGAGCCTTACTGTTAATTTAGGCTGAGGCATAGGAAGCATTACTGTCAATGCAGGCTGAGGTCTAGGAAGCCTTACCGTCAATTCAGGATGAGGCCTAGGAAGCTTTAATGTCCATTCAGGCTGAGGCGTAGGATCCCTTACTGTCAATTCAGGCTGAAGCCTAGGAAGCCTTACTGTCATTGCAGCCTAAGGCCTAGGGAGCCTTACTGTTAATTTAGGCTGAGGCCTAGGAAGCCTTACTGTTAATTTAGGCTGAAGGCTAGGAAGCCGTACTGTCAATTTAGGCTGAGGTCCTAGGAAACCTTACTGTCAATGCAGACTGAGGCCTAGGAAGCCTTACTGTCAATGCAGACTGAGGCCTAGGAAGCCTGACTGTCAATTCAGGCTGAGGCCTGTTGGGAAAAGTGGTGTTTACCATTTCAGTGGCAACCAATCCCCTCTGTCTGGGGCGGTAGAATGTTGGGGTTTTGGGGCTGGGCAATTACAGTCATTTATGCAAATAATTCCACAGTGGCAGCCAATCGAAACGCTGGCACATATTCCTCCCGTCGCTCTCTCGGTCGCTCGGTCGCTCCACCGCAAACACTGACTTTTATTATATGTAATAGATAGATATTTGTATACCACCTTTCTCCACCTGTAGGTGACTCAGGGCGGTTTACAGAGGCAACAATTCAATGCCCAACAACATTTAAAACATTAAAAAACATTAACATATAATATAAAATCATAACAAGAACAATAAAACATAAATCATTTGCGTCTCCTAGTTTAAAATGTTGTCCAGTCTCACCATCCAGTCATTCCATATTCCTATGTTTGTTACACTACATTTTCAAATGCTTGCTCAAACAGCCAATTCTTAACTTTCCCCCCGGAATGTTAAAAGGGAGGGGGTTGATCTAATGTCCCTAGGAAGGGTGTTCTATAGCCGAGGGGCCACCACTGAGAAGGCCCTGTCTCTCGTCCCCGCCGAACGTATTTGTGACTATCTCTTTGTGCTTACCTGGACTAGACACCGAGTCAATCATAGAACTGACTGCCTTTTTCATTAACACAGTCCTGAACTCTCACCCCTCATGGAGACAGATTGCTTAAGAGACTTGGACTTTAAATCTACCACGAGGGAAATCTCTTTCAAGCAGTGATGTCAGGAAGTTTCCCCAGCCAACAGCAGCTTGGATCGAAAGCAGGCTGGCTCTTCAACCAATCAGAGGAGGGTGTAGATAAATACAGGATAAAATGTTATATATTTCCTAGTATACTTTATGTCAGTTCTTTTGAAGCAGAGACTCTGTACCAGAAGACCCCCCTCTGCATCCAAGTTGGTTTGGCCTGCAGCTGGGAGTTCCAACATTCCCGCATGCTTCATGTAGCCTAGCATCTTTAAGAACGCAAGGCTGGGACTACGACTCAGGAGACTTCAAGCCATTTCTATCCTTCTATTTCCATGCCCCACTCGACCTGCAACTTTGTAGTATAACTTTAATTTGAAACACTTCACATCGAAAACATTTTTTTCCCTTCCTGAAAGATACAAAGTGTCCCAACTCCAAGAATTCCATAGCATTGGCAGTTAATTTAACACCAAACTGCATTAATTCTACAGTGTAGATCACTGATTCTCAAAGTGGGCGGTACAACCCCCTGGTGGGCGGTGAGGCGATCCAAGGGGGCGGTGGGAGGCTCAGGGGAATTTGGGGGGCGGTGAACCCCTTTAAGGGGGCGATGAACAATTGGCTATTTAGGAGGGGTCACGCGGCCCTTTTCTTTGGTCCCGCCCGCTTCACTTTGATCCCCACATGCAGTGCAGTGCGAAGGCTGCAGTGCAAAGGCCTCCGCGTCGTCCAGCGGAGCTTCCCCGCCACCGCAGAAGAAAGCGCGGCCTTTCCAACAGAGGCAATTCATTCCAAACCCCTCCAGTATTTTCTGTTGGTCATGGGGGTTCGCTGTACCACGTTTGGCGCAATTCTATTGTTGGTGGAATTCAAAATGCTCTTTGATTGTAGGTAAACAATAAATCCCAGCAACTACAACTCCCAAATGAAAAGGGCTATTTTCTCAAAACTCCACCAGTGTTCAAATTTGGGCACATTGAGTATCCGTACCAAGTTTGGTCCAGATCCATAGTTGTTTGGGTTCTCAGTTCTCTCCAGATGTAGGTAAACTACATCTCCCCTAAATCACTGCCAATTCATCCCAAACCCCTCCAGTCAGGGCCGTAGCCAGGATTTTGATTGGGGGGGGTGAGTTTGGTTCGGGGGGGGGGGGGCTGAGACTGGGTAGAAGAGGGTCTACCCTAGCAAACCTTTTGTATTGTTATCCCAATAACCTCATTAATGTGGGATATAATGAGCATGGTGATCAGATCATGATATGAATAAACATAACAGTTTAAATAATGTACCACTAAGGCCTTTTCGCGGACCACCCTGAGAATTTCGAGGGGGGGCTGAAGCCCCCTTAGCCTCCCCCCCCCCCCCAGCTACATGCCTGCCTCCAGTATTTTCTGTTGGTCATGTGAGTCTCTGTGCCAAGTTTGGTCCAGTTCTGTAATTTGTGGGGGTCTCAGTGGTCTGTGGAAGTCAGAGCTGAATCGATTGAAGGTACTGCAAATCCCATCATCCGTTGTCCATACTCCCCCAAACATATTGTTTCTGTGATTAATCACTATGCTTTAATTATGTTCAATTTTAAACAATGAAAATCCATCCTGCATATTAGATATTTGCATTAGAATTCGTAAGAGTAGCAAAATTATTTACGAAGTAGCAACGAAAATATGGTTGGGGGTCACCACAACATGAGGAACCTTATTTAGGGGTCACGGCATTAGAAAGGCTGAGAACCACTGCATTAATACATATATCTTTCTGTTTAATTGCTATTAAATTTTTTAAAAATAATTTCTAGGGGTGCCGTGAGTAATTTTTTTCCTGGAAAGGGGGCGGTAGCCCAAAAAGGTTTGGAAACCACTGGTGTAGATGAACCTTCAAAGAGCTCTCTCTAGTTTTCTGGCCTATTTTGAGCTTCAAAAATATTAGTAGCATTGCCTTACTACTGATCTTAGGGCCCTTCCACACTGCCTTATATCCCAAAATATCAAGGCAGAAAATCACACAATATCTGCTTGGAACTGGGTTATCTGAGTCCACACTCAGGTAATGTGGGATTTACTGCCTTGATATTCTGGGATATAGGGCTGTGTGGAAGGGCCCCCAGTTCAAAGCAGAAATTGTGGGATTTTCTGTCTTGATATTCTGGGATATAGGGCTGTGTGGAAAGGCCCTGATCTTAGGGCCCTTCCACACAGCCCTATATCCCAGAACAGGGGTGCTCACACTTTTTCAGCATGCGAGGTACTTATAAAACAACCAAGTCAAAATGATCTACCTACCCACTACTCAGAGAAAAAGCAACATATTTGGAAATTTATTTCAGTGGGAGCCATATAATATATTTTAAGACTGAATTCAACTAAATGTGAGTATAATAAGCCCCTGAATTTATTCATAGTAATAATGATGGTAATATCCATTCAGCCTCTGCTGCTGCTACTACTACTACTACTAATAATAGTAACAACAAGAACAATAGGTTCCTAGAGTAGGAGGAGACCTCCAAGGGCCATCCAGTCCAACCTCCTTCTGCCATAAGGGAAAAACACAATCAAAGCATTCCTCACAGATGGCCATTCAGCCTCTGATGATAATAATAACAGCAATGGGTTCCTAGAATAGAAGGAGACCTCCAAGGGCCATCCAGTCCAATCTCCTTCTGCACCTGGGCGGCGTTGGGAGCCTGCGGGGTGGGACTGAGCCTTCCTCCCGCCCTGCCTGCGATCTACCAGGACGCCCTACGCGATCTAGCAGTAGATCGCGATCTACCCAATGAGCACCCCTGTCCCAGAATATCAAGGCAGAAAATTCCATATTATCTGAGCGTGGACTCAGATAACCCAGTTCAAAGCAGATATTGGGGATTTTCTCCCTTCATATTTTGTGATATTGGGCTGTGTGGAAGGACCCTTAGCTACCATTGCTAGTCTGAACCAAGTTTGGAAGCTGATGTTGCCAATATTCTTAAGTGGCAGACAAAACAGGCAGGTAGGCGGGCAACTTAAGAATATAGGTTGTGTATCTTTTACAACACTGAATCCCCAATGATAGCTGGGCCCCAGTGCTGTGAGCATTATGCTGTTTCTGGAACGGTGCTTCAGGAACGCAGATTGCAGAACGCAAGGGTGGGACGATACCACTGAAGCAACAGAACACAAGGGGGACCACAGATACCAGTGAAGGAATGGAACAGGTCTTTAATAAAAAAAAATGATAACCAATGGTTTGGGAAATGGTTTGGGAAGACCTTAAATGGGATAGAAATCACTAATCAGACCCCAAAGATTATTAAACGCTTCCATGTTGTTCCCAGCCCACAACCAGCCTGCCCACAAACTGGACTGGGTTGGGCAATAATTCTACCTTCCTGGAAAAAAGTCACGGCCAGCTCCGTTGCCCGAAGGGGCTCAATAAAGTGGATGAGATTGATTTTACACCACTCCTCGTATTTCTTCCCTCCTTTTTATCCTTCCTTCTAATGCAGTGTTTTTCAACCTTTTTTGAGCCGCGGAACATTTTTTACATTTACAAAATCCTGGGGCACACCACCAACCAAAATGACACAAAATGACACTCTAACACAGTAATACATATAGTTAATATGTTTTAAATGTATTTATACACTCAGTGTGAATCCTGGGCCTGTTTCGATGAACACAACATAGATATCCTGGCAGGAATGGCAGAAAGACACAAAACTTCCCACACACAACTCCCATAACCAAGAGAAAATACTATAAGAGTTTGGTGGGCATTGACCTTGGCTTTTGGAGTTGTAGTTCACCTATATCCAGAGAGCACTGTGGACTGAAACAATGTTGGATCAGGACCAAACTTGGCATGAATACTCAATATGCCCAAATGTGAACACAGATGGAGTTTGGGGAAAATAGCGTGAGCATGTTCAGGAGGGGAGGGGGGAGGGAGGAAGACGTGACCCGTGCGGGCGCTACTGCGCAGACTCGCCACAGAGCAAAGTGAGGTAAAGCAAGCAGAGCGAGGCTGGGAAGAAGGGAGCCCGAGTGGAGAAGAAAAAGTGTTCGGCAGGATGGAGAAGAAAGGGTATTGGAGGTTCCAATTTCCCACGGCACACCTGATGATCACTCATGGCACACTGGTTGGGAAACACTGTTCTAATGCAATAACGAGCTATCTTCCCGAGTTTGTCCCCCCTACGTCTCTCACTTCGGCTAGTCTCACTCTGCCTCCCCCCCCCCCCCGCTCTCAACCACATGCTCAGACACGTGTTCCCTTCCCTCATTCACAACTGCCGTTGCGCTATCAGAGTAATGCTTGCAGCACTGGGACCCAGCTGTCATACTATTGCCGAATTCCCAAATTGTAAGGATACATCGAGTTTTTCAGACATGATTGCAATTAGAATATACATGTAAAGTTACTTCTGAGTAGATGTATAGGTTCTCTAAGGGCCCTTCCACACAGCCTTATATCTCAGAATATCAAGACAGAAAATCCCACAATATCTGCTTTGAACTGGGTTATCTGAGTGCACACTCTGATAATGTGGGATTTTTTGCCCTGATATTCTGGGAAATAGGGCTGTGTGGAAGGGCCCCAAGATCATTGGAATAGGTTGAATGGAGTATTTTTGGTAAGGAATATGGAAAAAATGACTGTTTCTGCCCAGATCTATAAAACATTTTTATTTACATTCCTGCGGGTCTTTGAGAGGTTATCAGAAATGTTCCTAATACCTGAAGGCCTGTTTTGTTGCATTGTAGTTTAACACACCTTGCAACTTTTGTGCTGTGTATGTACACTGCCGGATTATCTTGTTTTTCTCGTTTCTTTGCCCGATTTCTTGTTTGCAGCAGAAGCCCCTCCCTTCTCCCCTCTCTCTCACCCGCCCATCCTCAAAAGAAAACATGTAGCCCAAGTAACTGTCCATTCAGTTGGCAAAATAACTAGATTTGGTCATAGGATATCCATTGAGCCATTTCGCATCATGAAACTGAGCCTGTTCTTGTGTTTTGTTGGCAGCTTGAGATTAGGCCGGGCAGTTCCATTGGAAAACCTTGAAAAAATCAGTAAGTATTAACTTCCTTAATTGGATTTGAATGCATTAGCAAGAGTTTCAAATTATGCACACTCATGTACAGGGGTTTGCGACTAGTGTATCACAACTTCATCCAAACAACTAAGGACATAAAGCATAGAATCATAGCATCTTAGATATGAAAACCAAAGCTCAGTTTCATTTCAGATATAATTTTTGCTTATCTGTGAAGGGGGTTTATTGGGGGGGATCCTACTAGATCAGTGGTTCTCAACCTTCCTAATGCCGCGACCCCTCAATACAGTTCCTCATGTTGTGGTGACCCCCAACCATAAAATTATTTTTGTTTCTACTTCACAATTGTAATTTTGCTCCTGTTATGAATCGTAATGTAAATATCTGATATGCAGGATGTATTTTCATTCACTGGACCAAGTTGGGTACAAATACCTGGTACACCCAAATTTGAATACTGGAGGGGTTTGGGGGGGGGATTGATTTTGTCATTTGGGAGTTGTAGTTGCTGGGATTTATAGTTCACCTACAATCAAAGAGCATTCTGAACTCCACCAATGATGGAATTGAACCAGACTTGGCACACAGAACTCCCACAACCAACAGAAAATACTGGAAGGGTTTGGTGGGCATTGACCTTGAGTTTTGGAGTTGTAGTTCACCTATATCCAGAGAGCACTGTGGACTCAAACAGTGATGGATCTGGACCAAACTTGGCAGGAATACTCAATCTGCCCAAATGTAAACACTGGTGGAGTTTGGGGAAAATGGACCTTGACATTTGGGAGTTGTAGTTGCTGGGATTTATAGTTCACCTACAATCAAAGAGCATTCTGAACTCCACCAATGATGGAATTGAACCAGACTTGGCACACAGAACTCCCACAACCAACAGAAAATACTGGAAGGGTTTGGTGGGCATTGACCTTGAGTTTTGGAGTTGTAGTTCACCTATATCCAGAGAGCACTGTGGACTCAAACAGTGATGGATCTGGACCAAACTTGGCAGGAATACTCAATCTGCCCAAATGTAAACACTGGTGGAGTTTGGGGAAAATGGACCTTGACATTTGAGAGTTGTAGTTGCTGGGATTTATAGTTCACCTACAATCAAAGAGCATCCTGAACTCCACCAATGATGGAATTGAACCAGACTTGGCACACAGAACTCCCACAACCAACAGAAAATACTGGAAGGGTTTGGTGGGCATTGACCTTGAGTTTTGGAGTTGTAGTTCACCTATATCCAGAGAGCACTGTGGACTCAAACAGTGATGGATCTGGACCAAACTTGGCAGGAATACTCAATCTGCCCAAATGTAAACACTGGTGGAGTTTGGGGAAAATGGACCTTGACATTTGAGAGTTGTAGTTGCTGGGATTTACAGTTTACCTACAATCAAAGAGCATTCTGAACCCTACAAATGATAGAACTGGGCCAAACTTCCCACACAGAAACCTCCCCCCTCCAATGACCAACAGAAAATACTGTGTTTTCTGATGGTCTTTGGCGACCCCTTTGACACCCCCTCGCGACCCCTCTAGGGGTCCCGACCCCCAGGTTGAGAAACGCTGTACTAGATCAAGAATGTCTGTCTATATTATTGGCCTACATATGTAAAGCATTACAATCCAGTTGCAGGTCTATGTCTAGGACATAGAAACTTTTACCCTTTTTGGTGGATAACGTATACCGGAAGGAATGTGTGTCCCTGTTGGTTCTGCTGGACATCTTGGCAGCTTTGGATACGTTAAGCCAGTGTTTCCCAACCAGTGTGCCGTGAGCGATCATCAGGTGTGCGGTGGGAAATTGGAACCTCCAATAGCCTTTCTTTCCCCTCCTGCCGAACACTTTTTCTTCCCAGCCTCGCTCTGCTCGCTTTGCCTCGCTTTGCTCACACTGCCACTTCTGCAGGAGGGGGGAGGGAGGAAGACGTGACCCGTGCGGGTGCTACTGCACAGACCCGCCCCACATCTTCCTCCCTCCCCTTCACAGTGCTCTCTGGATATAGGTGAACTACAACTCCAAAACTCAAGGTCAATGCCCACCAAACTCTTATAGTATTTTTCTTGGTTATGGTCGTTCTGTGTGGGAAGTTTGATTCCATTACATCATTGGTGGAGTTCAGAATGCTCTTTGATTGCGGGTGAACTGTAACTCCCAGCTGTTGAGCAAGACCTTTGTGTGTGTCTTTCTGCCATTCCTGCCAGGATAGCTATGTTGTGTTCATCGAAACAGGCCCAGGTTTCACACTGAGTGTATAAATACATGTATAAACATATTAGCTATATGTATTACTGTGTTAGAGTGTCATTTTGTGACATTTTGGTTGGTGGTGTGCCCCAGGATTTTGTAAATGTGAAAAGTGTGCCACGGCTCAAAAAAGGTTGAAAAACACTGCGTTAAGCCATGATATCCTCTGGGCTATCTTGATGGATGGAACTTGGAAGCACTGCATTACAGTGGCTCAATCCATCTGAAGGGGTGAATTCAGAATGCCGTGCTGAGGTGAACCCCCCCCCAAATCTCAATTCTTTGGTTGTTGTTGGCATTCCTCAGGTTCTGTTCTCCATTCCATTTAATATATACGAAACACCACGGTGAAACATTGTTTTGAGGCTTGGGTCATTAGCGTATGAACAACACTCAACCCTCTTACTCCTTTCCACCACTAGCCAAATAAGTTGTTTTGGTCCTAAACCCGTTTTTGTTACCAGTAATACACTGGATGAGAGCAAACAAATTGAAACTTAATCATCAGAGGTGCTCCTGGTCAGTGGAAAGTCAGATCAGGGAATAGGGATTCGCAGTCTGAGTATAATCCTGGATTCATCTCTGAGCCTGGAGCCCCAGGTTTCAGCGGTGACCAGGGGAACATTTGCACAGTTAAAACTTCTGCGCCAGCTGTGCCCGTACCTTGGGAAGTCTGACTTGGCCACGGTAGTCCACGCTCTGGTTACATCCCATATAGATTATTGCAACAAGCTCTATGTGGGGCTGCCTTTGAAGACTGTTTGGAAAGTACAATTGGTCCAACGGACAGCAGCCAGGTTGATAACAGGAGTGGCACTCAGGGAGCGCACAACTTGTCTGTTGCGCCAGCTCCACTAGCTGACAGTTTGCTACCGGGCACAATCCAAAGTGCAGTCTTTACCCTTTAAAGCCCTAAACGGTTCTGGTCCAGCTTATCTGTCTGAATGCATCTCTCCCTATGAACCATCTAGGTGTTTAAGATCTTCCGGAGAGGCCCTGCTCTCGGCCCTACCTTCTTCGCAGACTCAACTGGTGGGGACGAGAGACAGGGCTTTTTCAGTGGTGGCCCCTTGGCTATGAAACGCCCTCCCTAGGGACATTAGATTGGGCCTCTCCCTCCTAAAATTTTGGGAAAAAGTCAAGACCTGGCTGTTTGAACAGGCTTTTGTAGATGAAATGTAATTATTTAATTGAGACCTTTGGAACGATGACGATGCAATGGAAACTGATTTCAATAATGAGACACTGAGATTTGTATGTTATATTTTTAACTGTGAATTTTTTTGCTTTTATATGATTGTTTTATTAAGTGTTTTGCATTTTATCTGTGGGTATTCGTTGCCATATGTGCACCGCCTCAAGTCGACTTCGGGCTGAGAGGAGTGGTATAAAAATATAGTAAAGAAAGAAAGGAAGGAAGGAAGGGAGGGAGGGAGGGAGGGAGGGAGGGAGGGAGGGAGGGAGGGAGGGAGGAAGGGAGGGAGGGAGGGAGGGAGGGAGGAAGGGAGGAAGGAGGGAGGGAGGAAGGGAGGGAGGGAGGGAGGGAGGGAGGAAGGGAGGAAGGAAGGGAGGGAGGAAGGGAGGGAGGAAGGAAGGGAGGAAGGGAAAGGGAGGAAGGAGAGGAAGGAAGGAAGAAGAGGAAGGAAGGAAGGAAGGAAGGGAGGGAGGGAAGAAGGAAGGAAGGAAAGAAGAAGGAAGAAGGAAGGAAGGAAAGAAGAAGGAAGGAAGGAAGGAAGGAAGGAAGGAAAGAAGAAGGAAGGAAGGAAAGAAGGAAGGAAAGAAGAAGGAAGGAAGGAAGGAAGGAAGGAAGGAAAGAAGAAGGAAGGAAGGAAAGAAGAAGGAAGGAAGGAAGGAAAGAAGAAGGAAGGAAGGAAGGAAAGAAGAAGGAAGGAAGGAAGGAAGAAGGAAGGAAGGAAGGAAGGAAGGAAGGAAAGAAGAAGGAAGGAAGGAAGGAAGGAAAGAAGAAGGAAGGAAGGAAGGAAAGAAGAAGGAAGGAAGGAAGGAAGGAAGGAAGGAAGAAGGAAGGAAGGAAGGAAGGAAAGAAGGAAGGAAGGAAGGAAGGAAGAGAAGAAGGAAGGAAGGAAGGAAGGAAAGAAGAAGGAAGGAAGGAAGGAAGAAGGAAGGAAGGAAGGAAGGAAGGAAAGAAGAAGGAAGGAAGGAAGGAAAGAGGAAGGAAGGAAGGAAGGAAGGAAGGAAAGAAGAAGGAAGAAAGGAAGGAAGGAAGGAAGGAAGGAAGGAAGAAGGAAGGAAGAAGGAAGGAAGGAAGGAAGGAAGGAAGAAGGAGGAAGGAAGGAAGGAAGGAAAGAGGAAGGAAGGAAGGAAGGAAAGAGGAAGGAAGGGAGGAAGGAGGAAGGAAGGAAAGAGGAAGGAAGGAAGGAAGGAAGGAAAGAGGAAGGAAGGAAAGAAAGAAGGAAGGAAGGAAGGAAGGAAAGAAGGAAGGAAGGAAAGAGGAAGGAAGGAAGGAAGGAAGGAAGGAAAGAAGAAGGAAAGAAATCTATCTATGCTAAATGTAATTACACTTCCTGTGAAGATGCAGATCTGTAGCTTTGGTATGGATTTAATTCTGAGCCTAGAAATTCAGTTCAGTGGTTGCTAGGAGTGCTTTTGTACAGCGAATGGTCTGTGTGCCCACTATGCCATTCTTTGGACATTGGATCTGACCACAGTAACATGCCTTAGTTACATCGCAGCTGGTTTGTTGTAACATATTCTCTGTTGGTCTGTCTCTGAAGATTTTTCAACTAGTCTAAGAGCTGCAGCTAGATTGCAGTTGGTTTCTGGGCATGGTTTAAAATACTAGTTATTACCTATAACAGGGCTGTCCAACTGGCGGCCCGGGGGCCACATGCGGCCCCCAGCCCCTTCCCTCCGCCCCCCTAAGCTTTTTAATAAAAAATAAAAATTGAAAAATAAAATAAATAATAAAAATTGAAAAAAAATACCTACCTCCGGGTTCAGAGCAAGTATCGCGAGAATACGCAATCCACACGGGATTTCGCTGTCAACGCGAGATCACGCCGACATTGACAGTGAAATCCCGTGTGGATTGCGTATTCTCGTGATACTCTTCGGCTACTCTACTACTGGATCGCTGAGGCCCACAGACGCGATTAGTCGGGGCGGAGCTGGGGGAGAGGGCGGAGCCGGGGGCGGAGCCAGGGGCAGGGGCAGACCCTACGGCCCCCCAGGTCATCCGTGACCGGAATTCAGGCCCCTGGGCTGGTAGAAGTTGGACAGCCCTGACCTATAAAATACTCTACGGCTTAGGTCCAGAATTTTCCACCTTACAAACCAACTCATACCTTGGTGTCTGCTGGGTATGGCCATTTGTCAAGGGTATTTTGATTGTGCTTCTCCTGCATGACTGAGGATTGGACTAGATGGCCCATGTGGTCTCTTCCAACTATGATTCCATGATTTTCTTTTCCTAGTACCCAAAGAGGTATATCTGGTGGGAACATGAGAGACAGGGCCTTCTCCTTGCTTTTCCTGGGGTCTGAATCGACCTTCTCAAAGACTGATACCATCCCTACTTTCCTTTCACAGACAAGTAATACTCTCCATTTTCTAGTGAACTCTTCTGCAGTTTGAGGATAACTTTACTAAGGAGTCAAAGAGGCTGATAGCTCTGCCTCATGTGTGAAACAAAGCAAAATATCAAACCTCAAACTGATATTGTGTATGTGTATACCTTATATTAGGCCTGGGCAATCATGGTTCTAAATGGTTCTAAAGTACTTACAAAACTAAAGCTCTGGTGGTGAAAACTAGGTGGCGCTGGTGCTTTGCTTCAACAGTGTTGCTAAAGTTCTGGTGGTGAAAATTTCAGAACTCTAACAAAACTTTCAAAATTTCATTATAAATGGCAGTTCCTAATTGGTCCTGTCTTAAAAATCTCCAATAATGAAATAATAATGAAGTTTTGAAAGTTTTGTTACAGTTCTGAAATGTTCACCACCAGAACTTTAGCAACATTAAAGAAGCAAAGCACCAGCGCCACCTAGTTTTCACCACCAGAACTTTAGTTTTGTAAGTACTTTAGAGGGTTGAGTGTTGTCCATATAGAACCATGATTGCCCAGGCCTACCTTATATACTTAAAACTAGTTTCCTTTTCACATATGATTGAAACAGTTGTTACTCCTTATATAATGTTCATGTAAAATCCTATTAAGCCACCTTAAGGACTAACACATGTAACCAAAACTTCATGGAAAGGGGAGGCATGAAGGGATGGATCTCTTATCTTCTGTACTCATCACCACTACAGGGCTCCAAATACCTTTAAGGAAAGGCACCTTGGTAGAGTAGGGTGGAGTGCATTTGACAGAAAATGGTCAAGCAAGAAATGCATTAAGTACTTTTCCCCTCCTGACCCTTGCACAGCTTTGCATGTTACACAATCTCTTTCTAAAGTTTTTGTTTTCTTTTTCTAAAGGTTTAGAACAGGGGTGCCCACACTTTTTCAGCATGCGAGCTACTTTTAAAACAGCCAAGTCAAAAAGATCTATAGTTTATAGTTAACACACAATCAAAGAGCATCCTGAACTCTTGCAACAATTGAATTGAACCAAACTTGGCATATTGAACTCTCATTACCAACAGAAAGTACTGAAAGGGTTTGCTTGGGAATTGACCTTGAGTTTGGAAGTTGTAGTTCACCTACACCCAGAGAGCACTGTGGACTCAAACAATGTTATGTTATGTTGTTGTTTGTTTTCTATCCAGAATCACAATGTTGGAAGGAGGCTCGCCACTTGAAGGTCCCTAAAACAGGCATGGGAAAACTTCGGCCCTCTGGGTGCTTTGGACTTCAACTCCCACCATTCCTAACAGCCTGAGGCCCTTTCCTGTTTAAGTGGCTGAGGGGGGAAAGGAAAAGAGCCTGAGGCTGCTAGGAATGGTGGGAGTTGGAGTGCAAAACACCTGGAAGGTCCAAGTTCGCCCATGCCAGCTTTCGACAGAGACCTCTTCCTCCCCCTTCACGCCCTTTCTTCCCTCTCCTGGTGAATACTTTCTGCGCGCTCCTGCCACCCGCACAGAGCTCCTTCTGCCCGTGCAGCGCTCCTACCGCGGGCATTGCAGGGAATGCCTTCCGTGGGGCATTGCAGGAACAAGGGAGTGCCTTCCGCGGGGCATTGCGGGAATGAGGGAGCGCGAGGCCCCGCCTCACACTCCGCCCTGCTTCTCTCTCGTCCGGAAGCAACCGTGCAGCATCCGCTGCCGGCGAGAGAGAGGCAGAGCAGAGCGCAAGGCGGGGCCTCCGGAGGCCCCGCCTCATGCTCCCTCGTTCCCGCAAGGAGCATCGCGCAGATGGTGCACGCGTGCAGGGCAGAAGCACCCCATCCGGCTGCGATCGACCTCCTTTGGACTCGCGATCGACTTCGTGGACAGCCCTGGTTTAGAACATTGATTTATACCAGAATGCAGTTTTATTCAAAACTAGCTGTAACCGTCACACGTTGCTGTAGCCAACTTTTCCTCTTTCTTTCTTTCTTTCTTTCTTTCTTTCTTTCTTTCTTTCTTTCTTTCTTTTTCTCTCCTTCCCTTTTTTTCTTTCCTTCTCTCCTTCCTTACTTCTCTTCCTCTTCCAATCCCCCCCTTTCCTTTCCCTTCCTCTTCCTCCCCCTTTCCTCCCCTCCCTTTTCTACATATTCTTGGACAGCAACTCCCAACCGTCCTCCTGATCAATCAATCTATCTACTTACCTACCTATCCCTATCGGATCTAATCTATCTGGAGGATTGCTGGGAGTTGCAGTCCAGGAATAGGAAATTGGAAATATGCAGGGATTGGGATGCTCTCAAAGAAATCCAAGGAGAAGAAAGCTTACATCTTGGAAGCAGTGCATTTGGATCATCCTCCTTTGCTAAAGCGCCTAGTCTAGGGGATGATGGGAGTTGTAGTCCAGAAGAGAGTGTGGATATGCTATTGTGGGGGGGGGGGGGGGTTGGCTGGGGAAGACATTTTTGCATATGTGGTGTGGCATCTTTTTGCTTTTTTGGCTTTTTAAGTCCCTTCTGCTGTGTTTTTCAGTGTTTTATGAGTGATGGTCACTCGTTGGCCTGATAGGTGTATTGTGTGCAAATTCGATGTCAATTCGCCCAGTGGTTTTTGAATTATGTTAATCCCACAAACTAACATTACATTTTTATTTATATAGATCAGTGGTTCCCAAACATTTTGGCCCCCTTTACAGAAAAAAATTACTCACATCCCCCCTAGAAATTATTATTATTTAAATGTAATGGCAATTAAACAGAAAGATATATGCATTAATGCAGTGGTTCTCAACCTTTCTAATGCCGTGAGCCCTAAATAAGGTTCCTCATGTTGTGGTGACCCCCAACCATATTTCCGTTGCTACTTCATAAATAATTTTGCTACTCTTATGAATTCTAATGCAAATATCTACTATGCAGGATGTATTTTCATTGTTACAAATTGAACATAATTAAAGCATAGTGATTAATCACAAAAACAATATGCTTGGGGGAGTATGGACAACGGATGATGGGATTTGCAGTACCTTCAACCAATTCAGCTCTGACTTCCACAGCCAAGACCCCATGAATGACAGACCTGGACCAAACTTGGCACACAGAACCCCCATGACCAACAGAAAATACTGGAGGGGTATGGGAGGAATTGACAGCGATTAAGGGGAGATGTAATTCACTTACATTTGGAGAGCACTCTGAACCCAAACAACCCTGGATCTGGACCAAATTTGACACAAATGCTCAATATGCCCAAATTTGCATACTGGTGGGTTTGGGAGGATTGAATTTGCCATTTGGGTGTTGTAGCTGCTGGGATTTATACTTCACCTATAATCAAAGAGCATTTTGAACTCCCAACAGCAATGGAATTGAACTAAACTTGAGCAATAGAGCAGGGCTGTCCAACTTCTACCGGCCCAGGGGCCTGAATTCCGGTCACTGATGACCTGTGGGGCCTAAGGGTCTGCCTCCGCCCCTGGCTCTGCCCCCTCCCCACCCCGGCTCCACCCTCTCCCCCGGCTCCACCCCCGCTCCGCCCCACCCCTCCCCCTTATTTTTATTTAATATTAAATATATTTAATTCCATCCTCCCCTCTCCCCTTATTTTTATTTAATATTAAATATATTTAATTCCATCCTCCCCTCTCCCTTTATTTTAATGTATCCCATCTCCCTTATTTCATCTTTAAATATATTTAATTTTATATTTAATACATGAGGGGAGATGGGGGGAGGGAATGAGGAGCCCCCTGCTTCGGCCTACCTTTTCCAAACGCGCAGGATCCAGGAGTACCTGGACGACGAGAGAGGCGATGACCGACTGAGTCGAAGAAGGTCCTAATTGCATCTGTGGGCCTCAGTGATCCAGTAGTAGAGTAGCCGAAGAGTATCACGAGAATACGCAATCCACACGGGATTTTGCTGTCAACGCCGGCGTGATCGCGTTGACAGCGAAATCCCGTGTGGATTGCGTATTCTCGCGATACTTGCTCCGAACCCGGAAGTAGGTATTTTTAAAAAAATATTATTTATTTTATTTTTCAATTTTTTTAATTAAAAAGCTTAGGGGGCCATAGGGAAGGGGCTGGGGGCCGTATACAGCCCTCAGGGCGCCAGTTGGACAGCCCTGCAATAGAGAATACTGGTCCTTGGAAATTGGGAGCTGCTTGCATTTTCCTTCATGCCATGGCCATCTCCCAGGAGGCACCTGCAAATGCCGCAACTCAGGGGTGTTTGCAGATGCGGAGGCTTTCCTTTTCCGCTGGACCAACTGGCAGGCACACACTTCCAAGCGCGCGACTGTCTCAGCCTGCCATTTGGAATCCCTGGGCAGGCATTGCTTGGAAACCACAGCGCGCGTGCCCTTCCTCTCTTCAACTCTGCCCACGGCACAGTCCCGTATCGCCCCTTCCTTCCAAGGGACCCGTAGGATTGGAAGGGGCGATACAGGACTGCACCGTGGGTGGAGTTGAGGAGAGGAAGGGGGCGCGCGCTACGGTTTCCAGGCAGCGCCTGCACAGGGTTTCCAACTGGCAGGCGCAGATTCACATGCTTGGGAGTTCAAATCCCGCCACCGCCCCCTTACAGGGCTTCAGTGCCTCCCAAATTCTCCTGAGCCTCCCACCAACCCCTTGGATCGCCTCACCACCCACTAGGGGGCAGTACCGCCCACTTTGGGAGCCACGGATACAGATGATAGCACAGCTTGATCCTTATTGTTATCAATGTTTGCCCCCACACGCTCAAAGGTTTGGGGACCCTTGGGTTCTCTTGACTCTCATGCCTGTAAATGACAGGACAACAGATCTTTGGGTGTAATCATCATCATCATCATCTTTATTTGTACCCCGCCACCATCTCCCCGAAAGGGACTCGGGGCGACTTACATAATGCCAAGCCCAGAAATACATATCAATACAATGACATAACAAACATAAAACAACATTTCAGTGAGTGAAACAGATCGCAGCCAGTCCTGACGTTGATGGAAGAATCCATACATGGTTCAAACTTTAAGCTTTGAGCATTGAAATTTGTATACTTTGATTACAGTTGTTTCAGGCCACACACAAATAAAAGTACAAATAAAAGCCAGAGAGGTAGCATGATACTGCATGTAGTTAACAAGGCAGAAGCTCTCCAGGTATGTGCTGGACCTATGAATGACTCAGAAGCTTAACAGAACATTATCAGCGCCAAACCACATATGATGGAATAAACCATCTTTGTCTCTATGTATCTGCCTTATTAATTTCTAAACTGATGTGTTTGCAATTTTTGCATAAAAAGGAAAAATGAAATCTTTCTTCCACCATCACATCTCCTCCTTTGTCTAGTTTTTTTGCAACCAGATTGCAAATAATGTGTAAAATAAAGGAGGCACTCTTATCTATATATATAAAAATGGTCCTGTCGTCATGAGTACCTTAAAAACAAAAACCTACTGGGCCAATACCCACCAAATTTGGCAGCAAAACGTTGGTGTCACCAACAATAAAAATTCCCCAAAGAACCCCTTAAAATTAATTAAATTAACAAAATGCAGATCCTCCCTCCCCCTCCTCCCTCCCTCCCTCAAGCCGCGAGGCAACTAGGTCTCTCAGCTGAAAAAGTGATGTACCTAGGTATGTCTTTGAACTGCTAGGCACAAAGACATGCCAATGCACAAAAGCACATATGTAGCAGAGTTTCAGAAGTGTTCCTTTAGTTGCCCCCCAAAAAACTACCATATATTCCGGCGTACTAGATGGCTTTTTAAGCCTGGAAAATAATATGAAAAGTTGGGGGTCATCTAATATGCCAGGTATAAATTAAAATAATAAGTTAAAGAAAATTATAAAATCACCCTTAGTGGTGCGGCTTGAGGAGGGAGGGAGGGGGAGGAGGAGGAGGGTTCAGAGAGGGAGAAAGGAGGAGAGGGAGGGAGGGAAGGAGGAAGGGAGGAGGAGAGGCAGCTTGCATTGCCGCGGAGACCGGCTGGGGGTCATGGCCCGCTGGGCTTTCCCAGCAGCCCCCGCCGCTCTCCATTCAAGGACCTCCGCCACCCTCGCCGCTTACCTCCTCCAAAGGCTTACCTAGGCCCAAGGAGGTGCCTCCGGATGCCAAGCGTTGGGTGACGGCGAGCATTGGAACTACTACTCCCTGCGTGCCTCTGGGAGTGCATCCAAGGCACGCCGTCCCTCAGTGTCCGGAGGCACTTCCTTGGGCCTAGAAAAGCCAAGTGGCCTTCAAAGAAGGTAAGCAGCAAGGACGAGGAGGTCCTTGAACGAAAAGCGGCGGGGGATGCAGTGACATAGTCTTGGAAGAGGGGGGTAGTCTTAAACACCAAGTGTATCCCTAACTCTGTATTTTATTTTGAAAAGTTGGGGGAATGTCGTATACCCCCCAGTCACCTTGTATTCTGGAATATATAGTACTCTGCCTTTAAATCATGCTCTCAAGAGACAAAATAAACAAAAGAAACAAAGTTGGTTTACTCACAAACTTCACGCATACAGCATACAGGCACTTTGCTTATGAATCTACTTAAAATAGGATTTTAAGTAGTTTCTCTGGGTAAGAAACACAGGGCATCTTCTTTAGAAACAATAGCCCATAGTCCAAAACATAACTGTTCTTACTGAAGTCTAAACCATGCTGTTCCTAAAGGCATACAGGTGGCTTCTACTCTCTCTCGGAGTCCAATAGCGTCTATCTCTCTTAAGAGTCTAATGCAAAACTGATGTAAAATGGAGTCTTAGTCCTGGACATCTCTAGTTGTGATCATATGTTCCGCAGGTCCTCCCACAGCAAATTGTTTTTAGGTAAAATGGCAATATACACATACAATACATTATGCAATTATATACATAACAAATAACTAATGGATGCTTGAGAAGATTGCTTTTTTCAACACATTCGGTGCAATAAGGCAGTGTTTCTCAACCAGTGTGCCGGGGCACACTAGTGTGCCGTGAGCGATCATCAGGTGTGCCGTGGGAAATTGGAACCTCCAGGAGGGGAGGGGGGAGAGTCTAGTGTGTTGAAGTATAAAAACCCTAAGAAACCTACCTCGATAAAGGTACTCCATGTGTGTTCATAGTTCGGCATATTGAGTATTCATGCCAAGTTTGGTCCTGATCCAACATTGTTTGAGTCCACAGTGTTCTCTGGATATAGGTGAACTACAACTCCCTGGATGTAGGTGAACTACAACTTCCAAACTCAATGTCAATTCCCAAGCAAACCCTTTCAGTACTTTCTGTTGGTAATGAAAGTTAAATATGCCAAGTTTGGTTCAATTCCATTGTTGCAAGAGTTCAGGATGCTCTTTGATTTATTTAACTATAAATACCAGAAAATGTAACTCCCAAATGTCAAGGTCTATTTTCCCCAAACTCCATCTGTGTTCACATTTGGGCATATTGAGTATTCAAGCCAAGTTTGATCCTGATCCAACATTGTTTCAGTCCACAGTTCTCTCTGGATATAGGTGATCTACAACTCCAAAACTCAACGTCAATCCCACCAAACTATTATAGTATTTTCTCTTGGTTATGGGAGTTCTGGGTGGGAAGTTTGTGTCTTTCTGCCATTCCTGCCAGGATATCTATGTTGTGTTCATCGAAACAGGCCCAGGTTTCACACTGAGTGTATAAATGCATTTAAAAACATATTAACTATATGTATGACCGTGTTAGAGTGACATTTTGTGTCATTTTGGTTGGTGGTGTGCCCCAGGATTTTGCAAATGTAAAAAGTGTGCCACGGCTCTAAAAAGGTTGGGAAACACTGCAATAAGGCATGGGAGATAAAAATTTGACACATGTGACATTGTATGGCAATATCTAGCAAGATTTTGTGCATCTGACGCTCCATTCCTAGCACTGGATTTTAATAGTGATGCAGTGCAAGCTCCTCAATACAGTAATTCTCTTGCTCATGGGGACAGTGGGATACTCATATATCTACGGTACTTCTTAGGTTCTCTACACTGTGGCCTTGGCAACAGCTCTTTCAAACTAAAAGAAGAAACACTTGAAAAGCTAGACCTTGCTACATAACCTTCGTTACTTTGCTAGACTTTCTAGGAAATGCCATATGAGGAATCATATCACCAGGACTGTGGCGCAGCTAGCTGAGAGTCAGTTGCATAAGATCTCTACTGACCAGAAGGTCGTGAGTTCGAGGCCTGCCCAGGTCAGGGTGAGCGCTTGACCAAATTGTGTAGCTCGTTGTCCGACCTTTGCAACCCAAAAGATAGTTGCATCTGTCAAGTAGGAAATTCAGGTACCACTTTGTGGGGAGTCTAAATTTAACTGATTTACGAGGCCATAAAATCTCCAGGAAGTATGCAAAAGAATGAAGGAATGCAACAGCTCCTTCTGGTGGCCAGAAGCTGGAATGTTAAATTGCCTCTGAGTGTCTGTCTATTAGGCCTGTTAAATCATGCTTCTAAATGTTTCTAAAGTACTTACAAAACTAAAATTCTGGGGGCAAACACTAGGTGGCGCTGGTACTTTGTTTCTATAGTGTTGCTAAAGTTGTGGTGGTGAAATGATCACCAGCGCCAGCTAGTGTTCACCCCCAGAATTTTAGTTTTGCAAGTACTTTAGAAACATTTAGAAGCATGATTTAACAGGCCTACAATTTATTTATTTATTTATTTCGGGATTTTACCCCGCTCTTCTCAACCCCCAAGGGGGGACTCAGAGCGGCTTACAGTACGGCACAATTCGATGCCCACATAATAACAATATAAACCCCAAAACACTTCAACAATTAAAATACATTAAAAATACATTAAAATACAACTACATTAGCACCATACACATTCACTCTGGATTAAAACAATGTTCAGTCCATAAAAACATTGGCCATAATCACCCACTTTCATTAAAAACCAATCTAAAATGCTGCCTTGTGCTGGTGTACGAATGCCTGGTCCCACAGCCAGGATTTTACTTTTTTCCTGAAGGCCAGGAGGGATGTGGTGGATCGTACATCAATAGGAAGCGCATTCCACAGGCGGGGAGCCACCACCGAGAAGGCCCTATCCCTCGTCCCCACCAAGTGTCTTTATATGTTGTGTATTTATGGCATTGAATGTTTGCCTGTATATGTACATTGTAATCCGCCCTGAATCCCCTGCGGGGTGAGAAAGGCGGAATATAAATGATGTAAATAAATAAATAAATAAATTCTGAGACCAAATATATATCCTAATATTGTTTTAATTTTTTTCCCTCCAGCACTGGACTTCTTTCCTAACAACAGCATGCTTTTGACAAGCTTCATGAGTACCTACTTCATTGTGAATGTTCCAAAGTGTGTTACCCCCAAAGGCTTTACTCCTGTCAAAGTCAGATTAGCAGTGGCTCAAGTTCCAGACACAAGCTCCTTGCCAGGTATGGAATAGGCATGGATGTATGTTATGTAACTTTTTTTTTGCAATGTGATTTTTTTATTGATAAAGTATGGGGCCTATAGTTTACACAACGGTTCCCTATATTTAAAGCTGGGAAAACTGCTTTGTAATTAATTAATTTGCATATAACTGAACAGATGGGACATTTCAGTGCTAAATGATTTAAAGACAAGGAATAAATTTAGTAATGTATTTGTTTCGGTATCCATCTTAGCATTTTTATATACATCATGTCCAGGGCCGTAGCCAGGATTTTGTTTCGGAGGGGGCTGAGTTTGGTTTGGGGTGGGGGGGCTGAGACTGGGTGGAAGAGGGTCTACCCTAGCAAATCTTTTGTATTGTTATCCCAATAACCCCATTAATGTGGGATATAATGAGCATGGTGATCAGATCATGATATGAATAAACATAACAGTTTAAATAATGTACCAGTAAGGCCTTTTCGCGGACCACCCTGAGAATTTGGGGGGGCTGAAGCCCCTTAGCCCCCTGGCTACATGCCTGATCACGTCAAAACCAGGGTATAAAAGTGGCTTTCTGGTGCGATGTAAGAGAAAAGTCCATAGCCACCAGCATTCATGACCTGAGCTGGAAATACTTTCCTTATCTTCTTTCCATCAGTCTCGTAGAACTTCATAGACAAGCAAAACTGGCTGGACAGGAACATCAGCTAAAAACTCTCCTCCACCCAATCTGCACCCCATTTCTTTTTCTCTAGTTCCTCCAGCATTGCTTCCTTTTGCTCCAAAATGGCTGAGTGTGAATATTTTGATCATTTTGCAGGGGTTTCCTCTTAGCCTGAAGTAATGAATTAGGGGAGAAATATTATAGCACTTTTCATATATTTATAGATTTTTATATACTTATCTATATCTGGTTTTTATGTATAGATCTGTATTTTATTCTGTTTTTGTTGCTGTTGCTGTTTTGATTTTATTTATTGTATTTGTTGTTTGGGCCTGGCCTCATGTGAGCCGCCCTGAGGCCCCATCGAGGAGATGGTGGCGGGGTATAAATAAAGTTGCCCATTCAGAAGCAGCCCTGCAGCGCCTAACATCCTGCTTTGCAACAGCTGCAGAGCTGTTTGGGCTGGAAGTCAGCCTGAAGAAAACGGAAGTTCTCTACCAGCCCGCACCACAGGAAGAACACCATCATCCCCATGTCAGCATAGGCAAATCTGTGCTTAAGTCCGTTCAGCAGTTCACCTACCTGGGAAGCATCATCTCTTCAGACGCCAAGATTGATAAAGAGATAGATCAGGGGTGTCCAACTTCTTCCGGCCCAAGGGCAGGAATTCCGGTCACTGATCACCTGGGGGGCCTGCAGGTGATCAGTGAGCGGGGGGGGGTGCTCCCGGGGGTGCGTTCCTGGGGGGCAGGGCGCTCCCGGGGGGCGGGGCCACGCATGTCCGGCCTCCTGCGCAGCTCGCCCCTTTTCGGCGGGGCTGGGTGATGTCAGGCGTCGCCCAACCTGATGTCACCCAGGGACGCGATCCAGGCGAAACCCCTCCCGCAGGCCTGGATGGCTCGCGGGGGAAGCTTTTCGCCCGGTTCTCGCTTCCCCCGCGAGCCATCCAGGCTTGCAGGAGGGTTTTCGCCCGGCTCTCGCGTCCCTCTGGTCAGAAGGCTTCCCTGGAAGGCCTGCCGCCTCGCTCCCTCCTGCCCTTCCCAGCGCCGCCGGTGTCCCGATCATCACGGCACCGTGGAAGGAGGAGGGAGGGAGGATTCCTCCTCCCCCCTCCCCCCCGCCTCTGCGAACCGGATCGCAGCAGCGGGGCGGAGTGAGGGACAGAGGGGGTGAGGCAAGAAGGAGAAGCTGGCTCCCTTCCTTCTCCCTGCCCCGCCTCCTCCTCCTCCCTCCCTCCCCCGGCACTGCGATCTTGCAGCGGCGGCGCGGAGAGGGACGGAGGCGGTGCAGGAGGAGGAGCTGGCTCCCTTCCTCCTCCCGGCCCCGCCTCCCCCGGCTGCCTTTAAAAATTTTTTTTTAAAAAAACTTATTTCAGGAGGGTAGCGGGGGCCGTGTCCAACAGGCTGGGGGCCGCATACGGCCCGCGGGCCGCCTGTTGGACAGCCCTGAGATAGATCACAGATTAGCAAAGGCATGTACTGCATTTGAAAGGCTTCACAAAAGAGTCTGGAGTAACAAACACCTTGTTGATCAAAAAGTTTGAATTTATTTTTCATTGCCGTTCTAGCCCATTCAAGATTTTTCCATAAGAGACTATTCAAATGGATGATAGTCTTCATGGCTTCTTCTAATTCAACCTTGACGGGATGGAAGTTCCCATGTCTGAATAATCCATGATGGTGGCTGTTTCTTTTTTTTTTTTTTTTTTTTAAATCCAAATGCAAAGAGAAAAAAAGACATATGAAAAGGATTAAACAAAAAGCCTTTCTTTGTGACATGCCAGTTTTCTATAACCGCAAACCACATTATCGCTTGACCATAGAATGAAATGATATATAGCCCTTTGTATTTGAGATCCAGCATAGCATAGTACTGTAAGCACTGAACTACAACTGGAGACCAGAGTTCAAATTCCCATGCAGACATGGGAAGTCATTTGACAAAAATTGCCTAGGCCAAACCCTCTCTGAAAAATATTGGTTCCTGCCACAGCTCATCATCTTGATTTTAATTTATTTAAGTTTATTTATATTCTTATTTTATCTTGGACTTTAATATTTATTTGTTGTTTATTTTATTTGCTTAATTGTGCTAAGTGTGTGTGTGTGTGAGTATATAATTATTTTTATTTAAATAAATAATTTTATTTATTATTTATAATATAATATAGTATAATGGTATGGTATAATATTGTATATGCATATCATATGGATAATGTTGTAATGTAATACAATATACTACTACTAATAATAATAATAAGATATTATAATTGTATATTTACTTTACATGTAATATTACTAATAATATTGCGATATAAATTGTTATAATACAACATGATATGTAATTGTTGTACTGTGGCAATGACATAGTATGTTGTATTTGATATTATAGTGTAATACTGTATAGTATGGTATAATATATTTGTGTATACATATAATATTGATAATGTTGTAATGTAATGCAATATATTACTACTACTAATAATAATATGATACTATAACTATATATTTTGTGTTACATGCAATATTACTAATAATATTGCAATATAGTTTATTGTATTTGTATAGTTCAATGTGATATTGAAGTTGTACTTCAATATGTAATATTGAAGTTGTACTGTGGCAATAACTATAGTTCATTGTATTTGCATTTTGCTTGTGTGCCGCTCTGAGTCCCCTCCGGGGTTGAGAAGGGCGGCATATAAATATCGTGAAATAAAATAAAATAAATAAAATATTGCCCCACACCAACTGCTTCTCTGGCCAGAGTGAAGAGAGAGGGGAGCAGAAGACAGTTCCATCTTGTCTTTACTAATAATATAATATATTGTATATACATATAATATTTATATTATACCGGTGCTTGGCTGCTGTGTCGGACTGGATGAGGGCTAGCAAATTGAAACTAAATCCAGACAAGACAGAGGTCCTCCTGGTCAGTCGAAAGGCCGAACAGGGCATAGGGTTACAGCCTGTGTTGGATGGGGTCACACTCCCCCTGAAGACGCAGGTTCGCAGCTTGGGAGTGATCCTAGATTCATCGCTCAGCCTGGAGCCCCAGGTCTCAGCGGTGGCCAGGGGAGCTTTTGCACAATTGAGACTTGTGCGCCAGCTGCGCCCGTACCTTGGGACGTCTGATCTGGCTACGATCGTCACGCTCTGGTCACATCCTGAATAGATTACTGGGGGAGGCCCTGCTCTCGCTCCCGCCGACTTCTCAAATGCGGTTGGTGGGGACGAGGGACAGGGCCTTCTCGGTGGTGGTTCCCCGCCTGTGGAATGTGCTCCCTATGGAGGTAAGGTCCACCTCATCCCTCCTGGCATTCAGGAAAAGGTAAAATCCTGGCTTTGGGACCAGGCGTTTGCACCCCAGCACTAAGCAGCATGTTAGATGGGGATTTTAATGGAAATGGATGAAGAGGGTCAATGTTTTATGGATTGAATATTGTTTTAACTTGGAATGACTGTGTATGTTGTTGAGGAACTGCATTTTAATGTGATTTAAATTTCTCTTAATTGTTGTGGGGTTTTGGGGTTTTTACTGTGATGATGTGGCATCGAATTGTGCCATACTGTAAGCCGCTCTGAGTCCCCCCTCGGGGGTTGAGAAGAGCGGGGTAAAATCCTGAAATAAATAAATAAATATAATATTATAATGTAATACAATATAATACTAATGAAAATATACAATATTATAATTATAATTATATATATACATATTACAGGTAATATTACTAATAATATTACAATATAATGGTATAGTGCAATATAGTAATATATAATACTAATATTGTACTATGCTAATAATATAAGATATTGTATGCATATATATCTTGTAAGCCGCTCTGAGTCCCCTTCGGGGTGAGAAGGGCGACATATAAATGTTGTAAATAAATAAATAAATAAATAAATAAATAAAAACCCTTTAGGGCAGTGGTTCTCAACCTGTGGGTCCCCAGATGTTTTGGCCTTCAGCTCCCGAAATCCTAACAGCTGGTAAACTGGCTGGGATTTCTGGGATATGTAGGCCAAACCACCTGGGGACACACAGGTTAAGAACCACTGCTTTAGGGTCACCATAAGTGAGAAATGACTTGAAGGCACTCAACAGCAATAGCAACAACTTTGTTAATTTATGCAGGTGTGATCGATACCGACGACATTGCAAATCTCCGCAGAACACCTCAAGCGACTATATATTTTGCTGGTGAATTTGATAGTGTCTCCTGTAGAGCAACCAGGGATCTTCTCGTAATGGACATGGATGACAGCCAGTTTGAGCTGATCACAGTTCTAGGCTACCAGGTGGGAGCAGAATTTTGCCGTCAAACTAAAGGCCCCTACTGCAACCAAGCCCTAAAGCCCTCCACATATTATAGGTAAGTACAGAAACCAATTGAGGCAATGGGCCAAGGTCTCAAGGCCCATAGTAAATTGCATTAATCTAAGAAAGTAACTTTCCCAAACTCTGGTTCTTTTGATGCCTTTTAAGAAGATGTGACTGTGAAGACAGTGAGACAAAGACAACTAAGGGCTTTATCCTACAGGGCTGGCAAATTGCAGTTACAACAGGACAACAGTGTCTCAGACTATCTATCACAAGGGTGGGCAATTATTTTTTCCAAGGGGCCACACGAGAGCCAAAAATATATTATGGAGGGCCGCACCTAAAGGCTGAACTACATTATAATCTACATTATTCATTTATTTACTATGTTTACTATATATTACACATCATTCATATTAACATATTAATATATCAAGAAATATTCATATATTATTAGTATTAATATCATAATTATTATATTATAGTATATATATACATTATAATATATTGAAATTATAATATAACATTATATTATTTATTATATTATTATATTATTATAATAAAATTATTATTATAAAATAATAATTAAAAAAACCATTAAAATAAAATAAAATGAAATTCAAGAAGACAAGGTGCAAACAAAGATAGAGGCTGACATCCTCAAGAGAGGAAGGATCCCAAGATGGAATGGCCCAATGGACCCAGCCCAGAGGATAACAAAGCAGACCCAGCCACCACCACAGCAGAGCGGAGCAGCAGACGATCGGAGGCTGCAGGCCTCCACCCACTCTCGCCCCCAGCCGTTGCCCAGCTGATCACCCTGCCATGGAGTGTCTGCCATCCCGGGAGGCGATCTGGACCTGCAGTGGGAGCAATCAGCGAGCTGCGGCAGGTGATCGCCCTGGTGAACTGGAAGACGATCAAGTCTTCTGGGTCGCCAGGGCGATCAGCCGCCGCAGGTCGCTGACTGCTCTCGCTGCAGGCCCGGATCGCCTCCCGGGATGGCAGGCACTCCAAAGCCGCCGCTCCTCCGATTGTTCTCCAGAGCAGCGGGCTGCCTGCTAACGCAGGCCCCACAGCCCATGATGGGATGGCGGCAGCGGCACCCCTTCTTCTTGGCCCTGTCCCTGACGCCCTTCTCCCTGGGCCGGACAGAATTGGCTGTCAGGTCGCATCTGGCCCGCGGGCCGTAGGTTGCCCAGGTCTGATCTATCACATAATGCCATGTCTTTCCTGTTGTTGATTTACATTTCTGTCCTTAGTGGAGCTCACCTTGTCAGTGACAATAGCTCACAATATTGCTGCGGTTCCTATACTGTCTCTAATACAATGAATCCCTTCCATTGCAGTTGCAATATCCCACCAGTCACATAGTAAATGTCTCCCACTCACTGTTCCCAAGGAGAGTGAAATTGTCTTCACTCCATTTGTCTTTTCTATTATATTTATTTTAGTACTAGAAAAGACGTATTGTTTTACTGTAATTGCACAATCATAGCAAAAATATATAATAATAAATAATAATAGACTTTATTTGTATCCCGCCACCATCTCCCTGAAAGGGACTCGAGGCGGCTTACACAAGGCCAAGCCCAGAAATACATATCAATACAACAACATAACAAACATAAAACAACATTTCAAGTAGAATAAACATTCAAATAAATTAAAAGGAGTGGGCCACCTGTGCAAAATACAGTGATAAAAAACTAAGGATGAGATAAGATTAAAACCTCTATATTTATAGGGGAGGTTCAGAGACAATGCAATGTGAGGACCCGCATTTTAGGGGAGAATGGCAAGGGACATGTGAGATCATTCTCCAAAAGCTCAACGGAAAAGCCACGTCTTGAGGTTCTTTTTGAAAGTTTCCAGAGTGGGGGCTAACCTAATCTCGCTAGGCAATGAGGGGGGCGGGGGAGAGGAGAATGCTCTCTCCCTTGTCCCCACAAGCTGAGTCTGTGATAATGGGGGGAGGGCTAAAGGAAGGCCTCCCCCGAGGAACGAAGGGAACGGGCACATTTGTGCGGGGAGAGGCAGTCAGGAAGGTAGGTGGATCCCAAACCGTTGAGGGCTTTATAAATGATAATCTGTACCTTGAATTGGGACCGGAAGATAAACGTCAGCCAATGGAGCTCCTTAAATAGGGGGGTTGACCGCTCGTCCTCACCAGATGCACTTGCGAAGGCGGTTGGAGTGAGAGTAGGGCCTCCCCAGATGGTGAGAGAACGCCTGGGTTCGTAGACAGAAATGTGGTCACGCAGGTAGGCAGGTCCCAAACAATTCAGGGCTTTGTAGGTAAGAACCTGCACCTTGAATTGGGACCGGAAGATGAACACCAGCCAATGGAGCTCCTTAAACAGGGGGGTTGACCACTCCCTGTAGTATGCTCATTATTAGTCTGGCTGCTGCACGTTGGACCAATTGAAGTTTCCGGACCATTTTCAAGGGAAGCCCCATGTAGAGTGCATTAAAATAGTCCAGTCTAGAGGTAACTAAGGCATGGACCACCATGGTCAAGTCAGACTTTATGAGGTATGGCCGTAGCTGGCACGTGAGTTTTAATTGTGCGAAGGCCCCTCAGCCACCGCCGGCACCTACACATCAAGCGTCAGCGCTGAGTCCAGTAGGACCCCCAAACTGTGGACCTGTGACTTCAGGGGGAGTGCAACCCCGTCCAGCACAGGTTGCCACCCAATACCCCGATCAGACCAACGACTGACCTGGGGTACCTCTGTTTTATCGGGATTAATTTTCAGCCTATTTGTCCTCATCCAGACCGACACAGCAGCCAGACAGTGGTCAAGTATCCGGGGGGCTTCCTTGGAATCTGGTGGGAAAGAGTAGTGGAGTTGAGCATCATCTGCGTAGAGGTGGCACCCAAATCCAAAACACTGGATGACCTTTCCCAGCGGTTTCATGTAGATCAGGGGTGCTCACACTTTTCCAGCATGCGAGCTACTTGTAAATTAACCAAGTCAAAAAGATCACCTACCTGATGCGCGAGTGCGCGCTTTGCACGTGCACGCGGCTTCCGTGCACCGCACCTTGCGCGAGCGCGCACACGCACCTTCCTCTGCAGGCCCAGCCTTCCTCTCCACCCGCCCCTCTCTCACCCGGCTCCATGGTGGAACCGGGCGAGAGAGATGTGGGAGGAGCGCCAGGTGGGGCCTGCGGAGGCCCAGCCTTCCTCTCCGCCACCCCTCTCTCGCCCGGCTTCATGGTGGAACCGGGCGAGAGAGAGGTCGGAGGAGCACCTTGCCTCCCCTGCAGGCCTCTCCATCGCCGCCAGAGCCCCGCCCGGATCGGCGCGTCGGGGCTCCGGCAGCTATAGAGAGGCCTACGGGAGGGGGGAGGGAGGCCTGGCGCGGCTCCCTTTCTGATCCGGGCGGCAGGGAAAGGGAGCCGCGCCAGGCCTCACCCCCCCATAGGCCCCATCCTGCCTCTGGGACGAGTCATGCTCACTTGGAGCGTCCAGGCGGCGCGTGAAGAGGACCAACGATGGAGGTCAGGGTCTGAAAATCTACTGGATGAGGCCCAAAGATCGACCGGTCGATCGCGATCGACTTAATGAGCAACCCTGATGTAGATATTAAAAAGCATAGGAGACAGAATAGAACCTTGCGGGACCCCACAGGTCGATGGCCAGGAGTCTGAGCAGGAGTCCCCCAGCTTCACCAATTGGGAACGACCCTCCAGGAAGGACCGGAGCCACAGTAGGACCGTGCCCCCAAGTCTCATATAATCAAAAGTTGCACATGTACTTGGTAGAACATACACAGGCAGGAAAGCAAGGTTAGCAAGATACTATGAAAGTGGGATTGTAGAACCCCATGTTGCCAAGGCAGCGCCATAGCACAACTGCAGAGAAGTAGGGTGACAATGGTTTCTATACTGATGTGTTTGCATTTACTTAAATGGCATGATTGCTGCCAAACAACATGTGGGTGGGATAAAGCCCTAAGTCAATATACCCAAAGTTGGAAAGTCTTGGGAATTTACCAAGTGTTTCCTCCAAAGAAGCGCCGACATTTTACTACAACTTTTGGGCCAGAGTTTTGGATTTCAACATATGTATCTAAAGTTCATTTTAGAACCTGTGAAGAAGGGGGGGTGAACGTCCAATATGTTTAAGTCAAAGCATACTACACAGATAATAAAAGAGCTGTTTATGATACAGTTTTCATACTTTGCTTTTAAAGTGTATCTAATCCCCCCCCCCCCTTTCTATCCTGTCTCAAGGGTGAATTTCTTTTTTCTGGACAACAAATCTGTAATAAGAGCTCATACGGATTGGTCAGCAGCATTACAAACTAAAAATGGTGAGTTTCAAACCAGATGAAAGAATCATAACACAAAAAGTACCATATATTCCAACGTACTAGACGGCTTTTTAAGCCTGGAAAATAATATGAAAAATTGGGGGTTGTCTAGTATGCTGTGTATAAATTAAAATAATAAGTTTAAAAAAATTGCCCTTAGTGGCGCAGCTTGAGAAGGGAGGGAGGTCATGGAGAGGAGGAGTGGCAGGCTGCATTGCCATGGAGTGATGGCTCGCTGGGCTTTCCCAGCGGCCCCCGCCGCTCCCCATTCAAGGACCTCCTCTGTCCTCGCCGCTTGCCTCCTCCAAAGGCTTGCCCAGGCCCAGGCATGTAGCCGGGGGGGGGGGCTAAGGGGGCTCCTTCCCAGCCTTGCTCTGCTCGCTTTGCCTCGCTTTGCTCACGCTGCCGCTTCTGCAGGAGGGGGGAGGGAGGAAGACGTGACCCGTGCGGGCGCTACTGCGCAGACTCGCCCCACGTCTTCCTCCCTCCCCTCCACAGTGCTCTCTGGATATACAGTATGTGAACTACAACTCCAAAACACAAGGTCAATGCCCACCAAACTCTTATAGTATTTTCTCTTGGTTATGGTAGTTCTGTGTGGGAAGTTTGATTCCATTCCATCATTGGTGGAGTTCAGAATGCTCTTTGATTGCGGGTGAACTATAACTCCCAGCTGTTGAGCAAGACCTTCGAGTGTGTCTTTCTGCCATTCCTGCCAGGATATCTATGTTGTGTTCATCGAAACAGGCCCAGGTTTCACACTGAGTGTATAAATACATTTATAAACCTATTAACTATTTGTATTACTGTGTTGGAGGGTCATTTTGTGTCATTTTGGTTGGTGGTGTGCCCCAGGATTTTGTAAATGTAAAAAATGTGCCATGGCTCAAAAAATGGTTGAAAAACACTGGGTTAAACCACTGAGCTGCTGAACTTGCTGACTGAAAGATCCAGGGAGCAGGGTGAGCTCCCACTGTTCTCTCCAGCTTCCGCCAACCTAGCAGTTCAAAAACATACAAATGTGAGTAGATCAATAGGTACCGCTCCAGTGGAAAGGTAATGGCGCTCCATGCAGTCATGCCGGCCACATGATCTTGGAGGTGTCTACGAACAACGCCTGCGGCTTAGAGATGGAGATGAGCACCACCCCCCAGTATCGGACACGACTAGACTTAATGTCAAGGGGAAATCTTTACTTTTACATTGTATCAATGTTTATTTTTCATCTACATTATTAGAAATGTAGGTCTCAACAAGATTTGGAACAGTCTATCTCAGACATGGACAAACCCATGGGGCTGGATGTGGCCCCTTGGCTCTATCTGAAACTTTCATCCATCTAGAGTGCCAGTATCCCTCTACAAGTCTCCTGCCATGTGGAGATTTTTGCCAAAGAATAGATGCTTCACCAGCATCAATGGCAGGCATCTTCAGGGGTTGTGAGGTCTGTTGGAAACTAGGCAAGTGGGGTATATATATCTGTGGAATGTCCAGGATGGGGGAAAAAACTCTTGTCTGTTTGAGGCCATTGTGTATGTTGCAATTAGCATTGAATGGCCTTGCAGCTTCAAAGTCCGACTGCTTCCTGCCTTGGGGAATCCTTTGCTTGGAGGTGTTCAGGGGCAGATTAACGCACTTGGCGGAGTAGGAGCCCGCGGAGAGTGCCAGATCCGCAGGGGCGCACCGCCGCATGCTGGAAACTCCGCCTCCGCGCCGGCTGGAAACTCCGCCTCCGCGTCTGCTGTGTTTCCAGCAGGCGCAAAGGCGGAGTTTCCAGCTGGCGCGGAGGCGGAGTTTCCAGCATGCAGAGCCTCTACAGGGATTGGTTGGGAGGGGGCGGGGTGTGCCAAAATAAATTTCGCCTACCATTTAAAATTACCTTGGGCCGCCTCTGGAGGTGTTAGATATACAAACCCGCATTTGCCTAGTTTCTAACAGACCTTGCAACCTCTGAGGATGCCTGCTATAGATGTGGGTGAAACATCAGGAGAGAATGCGGTAGATCAGGGCTGTCCAACTTCTACCGGCCCAGGGGCCTGAATTCCGGTCACTGATGACCTGGGGGGCCGTAGGGTTTGCCCCCACCCCCCTCCCGCCCCCAGCTCCACCCCCTCCTCGCCACCTTCTCCCCTCTCCCCTTATTTTAATTTAATATTAAATATTTTTAATTCCATCCTCCCATCTCCCCTTATTTTAATGTATCCCATCTCCCCTTATTTCATCTTTAAATATATTTAATTTTATATTTAATACATGAGGGGAGATGGGGGGAGGGAATGAGGAGCCCCTGAGGAGCCCCCTGCTTCGGCCTACCTTTTCCAAACGCGCAGGATCCAGGAGTACCCGGACGACGAGAGAGGCGACGACCGACTGAGTCGAAGAAGGTCCTAATCGCGTCTGTGGGCCTCAGCGATCCAGTAGTAGAGTAGCCAAAGAGTATCGCGAGAATACGCAATCCACACGGGATTTCGCTGTCAACGCTGATGTGATCTCGCGTTGACAGCGAAATCCCGTGTGAATTGCGTATACATGCTCCGAACCCGGAAGTAGGTGTTTTTTTTCTTTTTTCTTTTCATTTTTTATTTTTTATTAAAAAACTTAGGGGGGCGTAGGGAAGGGGCTGGGGGCCGTATACGGCCCCCGGGCCGCCAGTTGGACAGCCCTGCGGTAGATGACGCTGTGTTTTGTTTTATGGCTTTAACTACTGTTGTCTATACTGATTTTAATGACTATGTAATGGTTTTAATGTTTATTTGTGATATGGATTATATTGTTGTATTGATTATTTTTCTGTATTGTGGTGTAGCAGCCTGTAGTGCTACAGTGTAAGCCATGCTGAGTCCCCCTTCGGGGGTGAGAAGTGACAAGGCACAAATGCCATAAACAAATAAATAAATAAATAAATAAATGAAATGAAATGAAATGCTTCTGGAACATGGCCATGCAGCCCAGAAAACTCACAGCAACCCAGTATAAAGCATGTTTTATAGCAGGCCTGCCCAACGGGCGGCCCCGGGGCCGGATCCGGCCCCGTAGCATGTTGGACACGGCCCCACCTATGCCCTCAGCCGCCATTTTTAAATTTTAAAAAAATCGATTTTTTTAAATGGCGGCCGGGGGAGGGAGGCGGGGCAGGGAGGAGGAAGAGAGCTAGCTCCTCCTTTTCGGCACCCCCCCCTCCCTACCTAGGGCGGGGGAGCCGCCGAAAAAGGGCAGAACGCTGCGCCAAGAGCAGCGCATCACAGGCCTGGCGTGATGCGCTGCTCTTGGCACCGCCTACTCCTCCTCTTCGGCGGCTCCCGGCCTAGGAAGGGGGCGCAGAAAGGAGGAGTAGGCGGTGCCAGGGCAGCGCGTCACGCCAGGCCTGTGACGCGTTGCCGTTGGCGCCGCCTTCTGCCCTTTTCGGCCCCCTCCCTTCCTAGGGCAGGGAGCCACCGAAAAGGGCAGAAGGCGGCGCCAAGAGCAGCGCGTCACAGGCCTGGCGTGACGCGCTGCTCTTGGCACCGCCTACTCCTCCTTTCGGCTCCCCCGGCCTAGGAGGGGGCGCCGAAAAGGAGTAGGCGGTGCCAAGGGGCAGCGCGTCACCCCAGGCCTGTGACGCGCTGCTCTTGGCGCCGCCTACTCCTCGTTGTTCGGCGGCTTTAGGAGGGGGCGGGGCCTGGGCTGGGGGCGGGGCGCGGGGCTGGGGGCGGGGCCAAGCGGCCCCGCAGGTCATCAGTGACCTCTTATCCGGCCCTGGACCCGCCAGAAGTTGGACAGCACTGTTTTATAGAGCCGCCCTGAGTCCTCTTGGAGAGATAGAACATCCTATAAATAAATTATTATTATTATTATCTATTTGGAAACTTGTCATTTTTTCTCTTTAGATGTTATAGCTGTTTCTGTTTGCATTTCAGTTACGGATCATGAATCTGCTGATGTGATGTTTGGAGGACGGGCTGGAGGAATGATCGTAATCACCATTCTGGTTTCAACTGGCGGGGCTGTCCTGGCAATTGCCTTAATCGTAGCAGTAGCTATGTCAAATAAGAAATAACATGTCAGGGAAATCAGCATTGCCTTTCTTTGGGACCAGCAGTAAGCGAAAGGACTGCAGAACGTAAACAAATAAAATATTAAAGAGGTAGACATGATGAAGAATATGAAATCAGATGAAAACGTATATTTATATTTGCTCCCATAACAACTTTACAGATTGATTGCTGCTTGCCACAAACGTAAGGCCCCTTCACTCTGTATGCTGTTGAAATGTTTATTTGAAAACGTAAGGGTTGAGTGGTAAAAATATGCTGGGTGTCTCTCTGTCAAGTATACACTGTGGATGAACCTGGGATTGCTGCCATATGAAGTAAAAAATAAATAATAGTTTTGCATCTGAACACAAGCCACACTTCTGCATGCTTTCGTGTGGGCAGTGGGCATTCCAGAGGATTATAAGAAAGAAAACACTTACAACACATGGCTTCAATTGAACCATCTTCTGTATATGGAAAGTGTACAAACTTCATGGCTATCTTCTGGAAGCTCAATGAGAATTTTCCAAGTTTGAGTTTGAATGGTTTCTCACTAAGAATTATCTCCTGTTTCTATGAAGTAAGAAAAGTCACTATTGTCCTTCAAAACATTAGGCAAAAGTTTGTAAATGTCCTCATGTAAAGTACTATAAATAATTGTAATCTGAATTAAGATCTGAATTAAAGAATTTAAAGACGATCCTCTTTGTGTTCTTTAGTTTTGAATTGCTGGTGTTATGTCATATTCCATAGGGGCCGGAGGTTTAGCACAGCTGTTAAATTATTTATTTATTTATTTATTTATTTATTTATTTACATCATTTATATTCCGCCCTTCTCACCCTGCAGTGGACTCAGGGCGGATCACAATGCACATATACAGGCAAACATTCAGTGCCATTTGACATACATACAACATATATAGACAGACATAGAGGCAATTTAACGTTCCAGCTTCTGGCCACCAGGAGGAGCTGTTGCATTCCTTCATTCTTTTTTGTGTGTGTTTCCTGGAGATTTTATGGCCTCGTAAATCAGTTAAATTTAGCCTCCCCACACAAGTGGTGCCTAAATTGTCTACTTGACAGATGCATCTGTCTTTCGGGTTGCAAAGGTCGACAACAAGCTAAACATTTGGTCGAGAGCTCACCCCGACCCGAGCAGGCCTCAAACTCATGACCTTCTGTTCAGTAAAGATCTTATGCAGCTCACACCCAGCCAGCCGCGCCACATTCATCAGCAGCTAAAGATCTATCAACCAAAAGGTTACAAGTTCGAATCCCAGGTTGGCGTAGGCAGCCTGCCGGAGATGGAATAAAGCCACTTTGCTGGCATTGGAGATCTGAGCCACCATTGATAGCAGAGGGCCAAGCAGGACTCCCAAGCTCTTCACAGAGAACAACGGACGCAGAGTTAGGCAACTGAACAGTCCCTCCACCAGGGTGACCCAGCCACAAGATTTCTGTCTTTGCCGGGTTTACCCTCAACCTGCTAGCACGCAGCCATCCAGTCACGGCTTCAAGGCAGTTTTGGAAATTATCAGGTACAGACAGGCCGGCCGTCCATTCGCAGAACGAGCTGAGTGTCATCAGCATACTGGTAACATTCCAGCCCGTAGCTCCGAACCAGCTGAGCGAGAGGTCGCATATAGATGTTAGAGAGCGCGGGGGGGGGGGATGGCCCCTTGGGGAACTCCACAAACAAATGGAGACCTCTCGGAAACCAGGTCTCCCCTCTCCACTCGCTGTCCCCGATCGCGGAGGAAGGAGGACAGCCATTTCTGGACTGTCTCCCGAACTCCAGCTACGGCAAGATGGTGGGTCAACAGATTGTAGTCGACTGTGTCAAACGCTGCTGTTAGATCTAATAACACAAGCAGTGCAGATCCACCTTGGTCAAGCTGGCATTGGAGCTGATCTGCGATGGCCACCAGCACAACCTCCCTGCCATTGGAGTGGATTGGCTGACCTCCGATTTAGGTCTAGTAGAGGGAAGCCAATCCGCTCCAAAGTAGGTTAAAACACCCACTTTGAAGCGAATCGGCTTCCCTCCTCTAGACCTAACTCGGAAGGAAGCCAATCCGCTGTAAAGTGGCTGTTTTGTCCCACTTTGGAGCAGATTGGCTTTACTCCGCGTTGGACCTAAGGCGCCCTTCAAATCCGGGGGGAAGGCCCATGGCTTCCCTCTGGATCTGAAAGACCTCGTTTCTTTCCCCTCCCAGGTGGGAGGGGAATGGAAGCTGTGTCCACATGGTTTTCTGAATCATTTCCGACTTACTTACAAGTAATGGCGGAAAAGGTTCAAAATTGCGAATTCTCTTCCGGGTTGCTTAAATCACTTTGAAACCGGTTCAGAAGTGAATTACATCGAAATTCATTCTGACTTTCGGAGTCTTCCGACGAACCTAAACAGCCCTAATGTATACATGATTTAATGAAAAAATGTCACTACGTTGCATATACACTAGTCAGTTCTGCATGCCTTGCCGGGCACTTACTGAAGCTCTAATAAGAGACAATAGCACAACCTAGAGCAAAACCATAGTTAAACTTGAAATACAGTCAAAAATTAGTTCGAAATAGAGAGATACCGTGTTTCCCCGAAAGTAAGACAGCGTCTTACTTTCTTTTCCCCAAAAAGTCCCCCTCTTGTCTTACTTTCGGGTACGTCTTATATAACCCAAGACGTGCCCGTCGCCACGCCCACGCCGCCGCCACCGCCGCCGCCGCCGCCGCTGCCGCCACGCCGCCGCAACCGGAGGTGTGCCGCGGCACACCTGCGCACACCTCCGCGGCACACCTCTTCGCCAGGGCTCCAGGCAAGGGAGGGGAAAGGAGCCAGGGGCGGGAGGAAGAGCGGCGCGTCACTGTGACGCGATCCTCACCACGCCCCTGCCCCTTTCCCCCTCCCTTGAGGAAAGAAGGGAGAGGGGAGGAGCCAGGGCGTGGTGAGGATCGCAGCGTCACAGTGACGCGTCGCGCCGCTCGTCCCGCCCCTGGCTCTCTTCCCCCACCCTTGGAAGGGAGGAGGAGAGAGCCAGGGGCGGGGAGAGCGATGACGCGTCACAGTGACGCGTCATCTCCCCGCCCCTGGCTCTCTTCCCCACCCTTGGAAGGGAGGAGGAAAGAGCCAGGGGCGGGAGAGCGATGACGCGTCACAGTGACGCGTCATCGCTCTCCCCGCCCCTGGCTCTCTTCCCCCACCCTTGGAAGGGAGGAGGAAGAGAGCCAGGGGCGGGAAGAGGGACGACGCGTCACTGTGACGCGTCATCGCTCCCCGCCCCTGGCTCTCTTCCTCCTCCCTTCCAAGGGTGGGGAAGAGAGCCAGGGGCGCGGAGAGCCGATGACGCGATCACTGTGACGCGTCATCTCTCTCCCCCTCCTCTTCCTCCTCCCTTCCAAGGGTGGGGGAAGAGAGCCAGGGGCGGGACGAAGTGGCGACGCGTCACTGTGACGCTGCGATCCTCACCACGCCCCTGGCTCCCTTCCCTCTCCCTTCTCAAGCAGGGAGGAAAGGGCCAGGGGCGTGGTGAGGATCGCAGCGTCTGTGACGCGTCGCCGCCCTCCCGCCCCCTGGCCTCTTTCCCCTCCCTTGCCTGGAGCCCTGGCGAAGAGGTGTGCCTGGCGGAGGTGTGCCGCAGGTGTGCCCGCGGCACACCTCCGGCAACGGCGGCGTGGCGGCAGCGGCGGCGGCGGGGGACGAGGTCACGTCTTATATACGGGGTATGGCTTATATAAGCCGACCCCCAGACACCCCGATACGTCTTACAATCGGGGTGTCTTACTTTCGGGAAACACGGTAGTAGAAGAGGGTGCTAAGTGTTGTAGACTTTTTCTGTGATGGACAGACGGAAAAAAAGAGAAAAGCCACCAAGTTTGTTGTTTGTTTCCATCAGTCTGTCAGGTCATACCACTAATGCGTCATAGATATGTCCCATTATAATTTGTTTCTTTACTGCAGCAAAGTAAAGAAAATGATATCGATGTCCTTCCATTAGTCTGATGACACTTGGGTCTTTACCATAGAAGGCAGGCAAAACATCATGTGCATCCCTCTCATGGTTTTCCTCCTCCTCCTCCTCCTCCTCCTCCTGTAATTCTCATTTATTTACTAGGGCTGGTTGATCCAACAAAAAAACTGTTCAAAACTCGCTTCGGATGTAACGGGAGCTGGCACTTTGAATTTCAAATGATTTCTGTAATTTTCTGGGGAAATGCTTCAAAATTTCCGAAATTTCGGAAATGCTTTGTTAATGGCCGGATCCAAACTGGGTGTTTAACCCAGTTTGGATGTGGCTTTACTTCCTTTTTTGTTTTTTATTCATGAAAACAAACAACCACTCAGACAAATACAAATACAGGTACAAGACTAATACATCCACCCACCCCCTCTCTCCTCAGGCTTTCCTTCCAGTTTGAACGCGGCTCCCCCCACTTCAGGAAGGAAAATTGCATCAAAAGCGGGTTAAGCAGCCACTTTGGAGGTGGCTTTCCTGCCCCCCGCATCAGGAAGGAAAACCGCAGCCAATGCGGGTTAAGCAGCTACTTTGGATGCAGCTTTCCTCCCCCGACTCTCCTTGGGCCCCAAGGAGAGCTTCCTTCCCCACCAGGGCGTTGAGTCCCCTCCTCCCTCCACCATTGCCAACCGTCATGGCCCGGACCCTCCTCCTACTCCTAAAGAAGGCAGGAAAAAGGTAGGAAAAAGGAAGGATAGCAGTAGGGGAGGAAGGGGAAGAGAACGGAAGGGAAGGATAGGAGGGAAGGGAGGATGGAAGGAAGGAATATGACAGATATATTGCCATAGATTTGAAAGGGACAAAGCAGGACAATTTGCCTAAACAAGGACAATTCTGTGGCATGTTCCAGAGTGGGCATATATAACGACCTAAGTCCAATTAACTAACTTGGTCCACCCTAATTAACCAAAATGCCGCCACCAACCTAATGCTATTAGGATTTTAAAGTTCAAATATAATCACCAACTAGGCTCCTAAAGAAATCATTAACTGAGAGGATTCTAAGGAGAGGAAGAAGTACGATGGAGACTTTCTTCAAAATGAACAGGAAAGAATTTATTAACTGGAACAGGCTTTACAATAAAGCACAGATCTTGATGGTTTACTTCTACTGAGGCAACGAGCGTACGGTTACAGATAAATTGTTCAAATGCGTGATGGTTTGCTGGATAACAAGATGTGCTGGAGCGTATGGTTACAGAAAAGGTTTTTACTAAAACTTAGATCTTCAACAATTCCAGTCAGTGCTAAGACTTGACTAAGAATATTACTGTCACCCTAATACTAAAACTAGCAGTGAACAGGTGTTTCCAACCAGGAACTTTTCTACACTAAAAGTCCCCTGAGTCTTGTCTGACGGGGTTAGCTAACTACTGCTAACTCCCCAGTCCCAGAGCCCACCTGCCTCTCTAACCCAGAGACTGCAAGGTGTTTTGTCTGACTATTCCAAGTCAGCCCTACTGGCTCTAAACTATAAGTGTCACCCCAAGCTCTCTGGATGTGTCACTATAAAAATAGACTGTATCAGACCACCAGCTGAGGCTTGGATGTTTCTGCTCCAAACCCTCGATCAAGATTAAAGTTTCCTGTCAGGAGTTCTCCCTCCTAGACAGCTTAACTTCTCCCTCTTGGCTCTCAGCCAATCTCCTGGGAGACTTTGTAACTAGCCAGAGAAACTCTAAAGCCACGCTCCTTGTCTCTGGCAACTACCTTCTCCTAATGGCTGCTGTGTGGATCTCCTTTCCTAAGATGGATGCCAGCTATTCTAACCAGGGAGCAGGCATGTAGCCGGGGCGGCGGCTAGGGGCTTCAGCCCCGAAATTCTCAGGGTGGTCAGCGAAAAAGGCCTTACTGGTACATTATTTAAACTGTTATGTTTATTCATATCATGATCTGATCACCATGCTCATTATATCCCACATTAATGGGGTTATTGGGATAACAATACAAAAGGTTTGCTAGGGTAGACCCTCTTCCACCCAGTCTCAGCCCCCCCCGAACCAAACTCAGCCCCCAATCAAAATCCTGGCTACAGCCTGCCAGGGAGCCAAACTGCCACACAGGCTTCGGCCTGCTCAGAATGGGTGAGTCCTTACAGCATACAAGACAATCTCCACAACAAATACTGCTTACCCACAAGCATAAAGAAATAACATTAGAAACTAACACATTCTCATAACTTCATTTTCCAGATCGCCAAACTGGGCCACAGACTATGCCACAGCAACACGAGGTCCAAATCCCAACTCTTTCTGATCTAACTGGAAAAGGTCTCTTATTGTAATCAAGCAGAGGCTGAATGGCCATCTGTCAGGAGTCCTTTTATTGTGCTTTCCCAGCATGAGGGTAGAAGGGGCTTGCCACAGACTACGCCACAGCAGCGCGTGGCCAGGAACAGATAGTTTATATTTGGAAGTCCTGCTCCCTCAAATCGTGGACATCATTTTTCATAGCAATGTTTTTCCGCGTCTGCACTGAGTTAACTTTTCCTCACCTCAGATTAGGAAAACCTACCACAAACTACCAGCCACTATGAAACTACAAAGTAAAACTACTAAAACGGAGACTACAACTAATACATACAAAATAAGATTACCCAGTTTTCCTGTACTGGAATTTGGACTTGGAAGTGACTCAAATTTATTTTTTATTTATTATTATTTATTTACATCATTTATATTCCGCCCTTCTCACCCCGCAGGGGACTCAGGGCAGATCACAATGCACATATACAGGCAAACATTCAATGCCCTTTGACATACAAACATGTATAGAAAAGACACTCAGAGGCAATTTAACATTTCGGCTTCTGGCCACCAGGGGGAGATGTTGCACTCCTTCACTTCTTTTACACACTTCCTGGAGATTTATGGCCTCATAAATTAGTTAAATTAGCCTCCTCACAATGTGGTACCTAAATTTCCTACTTGACAGATGTAACTGTCTTTCGGGTTGCAAAGGTCGACAACGAGCTACACAAATGGTCGAGTGCTCACCCCGACCTGGGCAGGCCTCGAACTCATGACCTCCTGGTCAGAAGAGATCTTATGCAGCTGACTCCGAGCCAGCTGCGCCACATTCCCGGTGCTTGGATTTGACTCTGGATGACATGATTTTAATAATTGCTTTAATGGCCTTGGATTTGAATTGTTTTAATATTGCTGTTGATTTTTGGTTTTAACATATATGTTTATTTTTATCGTATGTATATATGTGTATGGCATCAAATTGCTGCCTTTTTTAAGGTAAGGGGTAAAGAGTAGTGCGGGGTTGCTTGAAAGAATGTAAGCAACGAGGAGAACCAATAAACAATGATAACAGTATGTTTGTATTCTTTCTAGTGTATATCACCAAACATATAAATGCAACATGCAATGCAGTATCTCGGAGCACAAGTCAATAACATAATAAACACCCTACATGGGTTAAAGAGACGCCTAAATGTTCATAACGCATAAAGAGCATTCATATCTCTGAGTAGAGAGTCCCAAAAGAGAGTTCCTTCGCAAATAATATCATAAAGTCCCACTTCTTCAAGGAGAGAAAGTAAAAAGAATAATGTCTGATAGCAAGCGGAGTACTCTCACAGCAGCCGACGATCTCGTGAATGCGTGCGCTGAATCGTTTCGCCGTTTGAAGGCTTTTTCTAGACCGGGGACGTCTTTCGGCGCTCCAATATAGTAGCAACAAATCTAAACAATGTATACAATAAAGTACATCAATATGGGTAAATTTTCCCCACAAAGCGACCCCGTACGAGGAGAAAAATAGACAGTATTCATACCTTAGTACATCAAGGGGAAATCATACAGAGTCATCAGGCCTTCTCTGGTCAAATCATGGACAATACAATGTGGAACAGGAGGAAGTTTATAGCCATAAGATTAACACAAAGTATAATCAGCTTAGTACTACACAAGGAGCTCGCCGACAGATAGATGATCATTGAGACCTTTAGACGACTCGCAGGAAAGGCGGATTATCCAATCGCGTTCTAATTGCAATAATCTGCGTTTTACATCCATTAAGGGTTTGGGTTCTACCTTATCCAAAACCATTACAGTGAACGCTTCATGATGGTGTTGTTTGCTAACAAAGTGAGAGTACAGTCTAGAATTGTCATATCCTGTGCGAAATCTAGATCTATGTTCCTGTACTCTTTTTCGAATCTCGCGCCCGCTTTCACCCACATAAATGTCCCCGCAAATACATTTTAGACAATACACGATATTGCTGGACCCACAGGTGGACCAGGTATTGATCTTGAACCTTCGGTGGTTGTAAGGGCTAACAATGTGATCTGCTGAATTGATTAGATGTGACCACTTGCCCAGCTGGTGCGTAGTTTTGGGCTGGTGTGCCATCAGTACGCTGATGACACCCAGCTTATCTTGAAGATGGAGGGCAGCCTTGAATCCGTACCCGATAATTTTCATCGTTGCCTTGAGGCCGTCACTGGATGGCTGCGAGCCAGTAGGTTGAAGGTGAATCCGGCAAAGATGGAGATCCTGTGGCTGGGTCCTCCGGGCTGTAGGGATGTTCAGCTTCCAACCCTGGACGGCGTGACATTATGTCCGTCGCCCTCTGTTAAGAGCTTAGGAGTAACCTTGGACCCCCTGTTGTCGATGGAGGCCCACGTCTCCAGCGTCAGCAGGGTAGCATTTTTCCATCTTCGCCAGGCGAGGAAGCTGGCCCCCTATTTGTCCCGGCGCAACTTAGCCACAGTGATCCAAGCCACGGTCATCTCGAGGCTGGACTACTGTAACGCTCTTTACATTGGCCTTCCTCTGTCGGTAATCCGGAGACTCAAGCTGGTGCAGAACGCTGCAGCGCGACTCCTGGCAGGGGTCCCGATTGGCCACCACATCACGCCAATCCTGCGCGAACTGCACTGGCTCCCAATTGAATGCCGGATTGCCTTCAAAGTGTTAGTCCTGACTTTTAAGGCCTTACATGGTCTGGGGCCAGTGTACCTGCGGGACCGCCTTGTCCCATATCATCCCACCAGATCACTGCGCTCCGAAGAGCTAAACCTCCTGGTCATCCCAAATGTGAGGACCTACCATCTGTCCTCAACCCGCCGCCGGGCTTTCTCTGTTGCAGCCCCTACCATGTGGAACGCATTGCCCGCCGGCATCCGTGCCACCCAAGGCCTCCCCCCGTTCGGGAGAGCAGTTAAGACATTGCTGTTCCAACAAGACTTCGGAGTTAGCTAAACTGTAGCTCGCACCGCCTAGCTGTCAGCCCACTGCGACTCCATTTGTTGCTTCAACTGTTCTAATTGTAATTCCATCTTAATGGTATTACTGTGGTCTATGAGTTATCTGACAATTGTATTTTACGAACTGTTGTAAGTCGCCCCGAGCCGTTGGGGGGGGGGGGAGGGGCGACAGACAAATACGAAATAATAAATAAATAAATAAATATAGAGCACTTACCACATTTATGGGTAAATTGCTTGATGGTATTCTCAACCTGTTTAATGCTGTGATCAGAATGAATAATTAAACTTTTTATATTGGCGGTGCGTTTGTATGCAATCAATGGCTTTTTTTGAAGCCCAGGAATGGACTGCACTAGGGGCCAAAATCTATTGACAATAGAAGAAATTTTACGAGCATGGGGAGTATACTATTCTGTCTTCCACAGGTTTGAATTTATCAATAAACAAAGAAACGCGGGGGATCTTGTTTACTCTGAGTAGAGCACTCTGTAGCACTGATTTAGAAAGAATACAAACATACTGTTATCATTGTTTATTGGTTCTCCTCGTTGCTTACATTTTTTTAAGGTAAGGCCGCTCTGAGTCCCCATTGTGGGGTGAAAAGGGTAGTAAATAAATAAATTTCATTATTTTTTTTGCATACAACTATCTTGACATGACAATCACGCGTTGTAGCGGTCTCACATGCTTCTCTATTTTTTCTAAAAAGAAAAAAAATCCTAAAAATCAGGCGATGACCCAAACATTATGAAACTTGAGGGGCCAGGAGTTGCTGATGTATCCTCTAAGAAAGGAGATTCCATCAGAACATCAGGAATAACTTCCTGGCTGTGAGAGCTGTTCATCAGTGGAACTCTCTGCCTCGGAATGTGGTGGAGGCTCCTTCTTTAGAGGCTTTAAACAGACTTTTCCACATAACCTGGGCAACGCCGGGTACCCAAGCGAGCAGAAGAAGAAGAAGAAGAAGAAGAAGAAGAAGAATGCAGGCAGCCAGCCAACCAACCAATCGGGGCTGAGCTTCCGAGATGCGGCTGCCCGGATTGGCCAACGCCTCCCTCTTGCCGGGGGCTGGCGAGCGGCGCGCGCAATTGGCCTGCTTCGGGGCCTGCTGATGCTTTGGGCGTGCGGCGGCTCCTCTCTCTCGCCCTGCCTCCAGCCTCGGAGGAAGAGCAGCAGCAGCAGCAGGAGGGGGAGTGGCGGTCCTCTCGCTCGCTGGAGCCGGCCGGGGAAGAGCAGCCGCAAGCGGGGCCAGGTAAAGGGAAGCCGGCGGCGGCGGAGGAGGGAGAGGGCCCGCAAGGAGCCGGCGCTCTCGCTCTGCAGTTCAGGCAGGGAGGGGGGCTTGGCAGGGCTTGACCCATTTCTCAGGCTTAGCTGGAGGCCGTGTCCGGTGAGCTTCTCCTGCCCTTTCCGTCCTTGGGGAGAGGAAAGACTCCCATGGCTTTGGTGCCAGAGAGCCCTTTCCCTTTTCCCTTTCTCCCTTCCCCTTTTCCCATTTCTCATTTCCCCTTCCTTTCCTTTTCCCTTTACCTTTTCTCCGTCCGTTTTCTCTTTTCCCTTCCCCTTCCTTTCCTTTCCCCTTCTCCTTTCCCCTTCCCTTTTCCCTTCCCCCTTCATGTCATTTCCTTTTTCCTTTCCCCTTCCTTTCCTTTCCCCTTCCCTTTCTCCTTCATTTCCTTTCTTTCCCCCCTTTACATTTCCCCTTTCCCTTTCCCTTGCTTTTCTTTCCTTTTCCCTTCTCCTTCCCCTTTCCTTTCCTTTTCCCTTCCCCTTCCTTTCCTTTCCCCTTCCCCTTTCCCCTTCTCCTTTCCCTTCCCCCTTCATGTCATTTCCTTTTCCCTTTCCCCTTCCTTTCCTTTTCCCTTCCCTTTTCCTTTTCCCTTCATTTCCTTTCCTTTTCCCTTTACATTTCCCTTTTCCCTTCCCCTTGCTTTTCTTTCCTTTTCCCTTTCCATTCCCATTTTCCCTTTCCATTTCCCTTTCCCCTTCCTTTCCTTTCTTTTCCCCTTTTCCCTTACCCTTCCTTTCCTTTTCCGTTTTCCCAATCCCCTTCCTTTTCTTTTCCCTTCTCCTTCCTCCTTCCCCCTTCCTTTCCCCTTCTCCTTCCCCTTTCCTTTCCTTTTCCCTTTCCCCCTTTCCCTTCCTTTCCTTTCCCCTTCCCCTTCCTTTCCCCCTTTCCCCTTCCCATTTCCCCTTCCTTTCCTTTTCTTTTCCCTTTCCCCTTCCCTTTCCCCTTCCTTTCCTTTCCCCCTTCCCATTAATCATTCTCATTTCAAAGAATGAATACAGTTACAAATAACTGGAAACTAAGTTAATCTATTACTTCATCTCAGTTACAATGACACACATTCCTCCAAATATAGAATCATAGAGCTGGAAGAGACCTCGTGGGCCATCCAGTCCAACCCTCTGCCAAGAAGCATTCAAAGCACTCCGGACAGATGGCCATCCAGCCTCTGCTTAAAAGCCTACAAAGAGTCCTCCCTTGGGGGGGGGGGGAAGGATGGGGTATAAATATAGGAAATAAATAAAAATAAGGAGCCTCCACCACACTCTGGGGCAGAGAGTTCCACTGCTGAACGGCTCTCACAGTCAGGAAGTTCTTCCTAATGTTCAGATGGAATCTCCTTTCTTGTAGTTTAAAGCCATTGCTCCATTGCGTCCTAGTCTCCAGGGCAGCAGAAAACAAGCTTGCTCCCTCTTTCCTATGCCTTCCTCTCACATATTTATACATGGCCCTCATCATGTCTCCTCTCAGCCTTCTCTTCTTCAGGCTAAATATGTCCAGCTCTTTAAGCCACTCCTCATAGGGCATGTTCTCCAGACCCTTGATCATTTTAGTCGCCCTCCTCTGGACACATCCCAGCTTGTCAATATCTCCCTTCAATTGTGGTGCCCAGAATTAGACACAATATTCCAGGTGTGGTCTAACCAAGGCAGAATAGAGCATGGGGAGCATGACTTCCCTGGATCTAGACACTATACTGCTATTTTTTTGTTAGTTTTGGCCCATCTCTCTAATCTGTCAATATTGTTTTGAAATATAAAACATTCTACATATTCTCTATAACGAAGAGATAGAAATACCGCCCTCTGACTTTTAAGTCTGGTCTCCGCATCTTCTTGCCCTGGACCCATTATCCCAGGACCTGACCCCAGGTTTTCTGCTTTGATCTGGATCAGGGCTGTCCAACTGGCGGCCCGGGGCGTATCGGCCCCAGCCCCTTCCCTACGGCCCCCAAGCTTTTAATAAAAAATAAAAATTGAAAAATAAAATAAATAATATTTTTTTAAAAAACCCTACTTCCGGGTTCGGAGCAATTATCGCGAATACGCAATCCACACGGGATTTCGCTGTCAATGCGAGACTACGCCGGCGTTGTCAGCGAAATACCCTGTGGATTCATTCTCGCGATACTCTTCGGCTACTCTACTACTGGATCGCTGAGGCCCACAGACGCGATTAGGACCTTCTTCGACTCAGTCGGTCGTCGCCTCTCTCATTGTCCGGGGTACTCCTGGATCCTGCGCGTTTGGAAAAGTAGGCCGAAGCAGGGGGGCTCCTCAGGGGCTCCTCATTCTCCCCATCTCCCCTCCTGTATTAAATATAAAATTAAATATATTTAAAGACGAAATCCGGGAGATGGGGTACATTAAAATAAGGGGAGAGGGAGGATGGAATTAAATATGTTTAATATTAAATAAAAATAAGGGGAGAGGGGAGGATGGAATTAAATATATATTTAATATTAAATAAAAATAAGGGGAGAGGGGAGGATGGAATTAAATATATTAAATATTAAATAAAAATAAGGGGAGAGGGGAGGATGGAATTAAATATATATTTAATATTAAATAAAAATAAGGGGAGAGGGGAGGATGGAATTAAATATATTAAATATTAAATAAAAATAAGGGAGAGGGAGGATGGAATTAAATATATATTTAATATTAAATAAAAATAAGGGGAGAGGGGAGGATGGAATTAAATATATTTAATATTAAATAAAAATAAGGGGAGAGGGGAGGATGGAATTAAATATGTTTAATATTAAATAAAAATAAGGGGAGAGGGGAGGATGGAATTAAATATATTTAATATTAAATAAAATAAGGGGAGAGGGGAGGATGGAATTAAATATGTTTAATATTAAATAAAAATAAGGGGAGAGGGGAGGATGGAATTAAATATGTTTAATATTAAATAAAAATAAGGGGGAGGGGAGGATGGAATTAAATATGTTTAATATTAAATAAAAATAAGGGGAGAGGGGAGGATGGAATTAAATATGTTTAATATTAAATAAAAATAAGGGGAGAGGGAGGATGGAATTAAATATATTTAATATTAAATAAAAATAAGGGGAGAGGGGAGGATGGAATTAAATATGTTTAATATTAAATAAAAATAAGGGGAGAGGGGAGGATGGAATTAAATATGTTTAATATTAAATAAAAATAAGGGGAGAGGGGAGGATGGAATTAAATATGTTTAATATTAAATAAAAATAAGGGGAGAGGGGAGGATGGAATTAAATATATTTAATATTAAATAAAAATAAGGGGAGAGGGGAGGATGGAATTAAATATATTTAATATTAAATAAAAATAAGGGGAGGGGCGGGGGTGGGGGGGGGGCGGAGCCAGGGGGGGGGGCGGGGGCGGAGCCAGGGGCGGAGGCAGACCCTTAGGCCTCCCAGGTCATCAGTGACCGGAATTCAGGCCCCTGGGCCGGTAGAAGTTGGACAGCCCTGATCTGGATTATATGAAGCCCCTTTCACACAGCTGAATAAAATCCCACATTTTCTGCTTTGGACTGGAATATATGGCAGTGTGGACTCATGTAACCCAGTTCAAAGCAGATATTGTGGGATTTTCTGTCTTGGTATTCTGGGTCATATGACTGTGTGGAAAGGCCCTGAGTCCACACTGCCAAATAATCTGGGATAAACACAAAACCTGGGATCAGGTCCTGGAATATATAAGTCCCCTCTAGAAGGGCCCCTTGCCTTATGTTCTTCTTGTCTTCTCTCCCAGCTCTTCACCATTACAAGTCGATCTTCGTTATTCATATTGGATTGTTTGCTTCCAATCTCTGATCGAATGTCAGTTATTACCCAATACATCTAACAGTTTGATTTGATCTGTTAGTAAGTTAGTGTTGCGCAGGTAAACATTTACTGTCACCCTCCTTTCCATTTTTAAACATGATACAAACTTTATATATTTCGATATAGACCAGTGTTTCCCAACCGCTGTGACAGTAGTGTGCCGTGACGGACCTCCTGCTGTACCGTGAGAAAAGCTCTCTGCCCCCTTCCTTCCCCCCTCCTCCTGCCGAACTCCTGCTGCTTGGGGGAGGAGGAGGAAGGGCCAGGCAGCAGCGAAGAAAATGAAGAAGGGGCCGGGGCGCCGCCTTCTTCGGCCATTTTCCCAGCCAGCTTCCAATCCGCCATGACTCTCGCCCCTCACTCGCTGAAGACACACGGAAGAGGAGCCCCGCCCACTGAAGCCCGTCCACCGCTCATGCTCCTCCTCCGCGCGGCTTCAGCGAGCGAGGAGCAAGATCGTGGCGGGGACGGGGGCCATGACTCCCGCCCCTTGCTCGCACTGCCCCCCTCAAGGCTGGAGAAGCCGTGGGAGAGCTGAAGCTGTGGGAGGGGGCGGGGCATGGTGCAGCCTGGCTCCGCCCCACTCCCCCAGCTTCAGTTCTCCCACAGCTTCTCCAGCCTTGAGGGGGCAGTGCCAAGCCAGCATTGTGCTGGCTCTGCCACCGCTGGCCTGGCTCCGCCCCCTCCCCCGGCTTCAGCGCTCCCACAGCTTCGCCAGCCTTGAGGGGACAGTGCCAAGTCAGCATTGTGCTGGCTCTGCCACCGCTGGTTTGGCACTGCCCCCTCAAGGGGGCATGGCATGGCCTGGCTCCGCCCCCTCCCCCAGCTTTGGCACTCCCAGCAGCTGCTCCCAGCAGGCCACTCCCCCCCCAGCCGTTCTTTACTGTGTTAGAGTGTCATTTTGTTAAACCATGGAATTTAAAGGGGTAGATCTGTAGGAGTAATTAATCACAAGTCATCCTCTAGTAAAAATATCAAACTGTATTACTGTGAACAATATAAGTGCTAAATAGCAGAACAGTATCACATATAGTGCAATGTAGTACAATTCAATCACAAAATCACAAATCTCATATCACAGTAAATACAATAGCATAACAAAATAAGCCCTCACACATCAATGGGCTTAAACGACGCTCTAAAATAATCTGTGTAACCCTGTAAGTAGTCCGGAGTCTGATAACTCGCGGGCTAGAGACTGAGTCAGTGGGGGAGCCTTGGTGGGTAGAAGAGCTGGCAAGCTGCCGGATGGGCAGGCGCCTACGGCTGGAGGTAAGCTGACGACGCCAAGATGGCCGTTTCACGTAAACCATGCTTCCTCAGGGCGCTGTGAACTTCTGGCCGCTCCTCCCCAGGGTTGTAGTAGAACAATTTGGACTCAAAGTCTGGACGGGAGATTTTGCGTTTCCGCGTTCTAATACATATCGATACTGCAAGTGTCCTCCCGGGCTACTCAGTGGCATATTTTGTTTGTGTATTAGAGTGTCATTTTGTGTCATTTTGGTTGGTGGTGTGCCCCCGGATTTTTTTAATGTTAAAAGTGTGCCGCGGCTCAAAAAAGGTTGGGAAACACTGATATAGACAATCCAAATCTAATGGGAAGGTACTAACATATCAATTATCTAAAATCTCTAAAATGTAGGATAACTAAGTAGTAATGCATGTCTATGTATATGTATATACATACATACACCTATATTGATATGGCCGATGGGCCCAGTCTGGTGATTTGGCAAATAAAGTAATGAGAAAGTGTTGTTTTATAATATACTAGCTTGGGGACCCGGCCCTGCCCGGGTTATTTGTGAAGTGCAGCAGGATGTAGAGTGGGTCATGGGGGCTCTGTGTGCCAAGTTTGGTCTTGATCCATCATTATTGGGAGTTGCAGTGGTATCATGAAATTACTGAAGGTAGTGCAAGTCCCATCATCCCCAAAGTGTAGTAGGATGTAGATTGGGTCATGGGGGCTCTGTGTGCTAAGTTTGGTCTGTATTGGTGAATGGATGAGGGATGCATTCTTTTTCGGAAGTGAGTGAAGGTACTTCAAGTCCCATCATCCGTGGTCCGTCTCACAGTAAACTGCACCAGGCTGTAGAGTGGGTCATGAGGGCTCTGTGTGGCAAGTTTGGTGTTGATCAATCATAGGATTAGGTTTGTAGCAGTCTTGGAAAGTGAGGGAAGGTACTGCAAGACCCATCATCCATGTTCTGTCCCCCTCCAAACTTCAGTAGGATGTGGAGTGGGTCACTGGGGCTCTGTGTGCCAGGTGTGGTCTTTATCAGTGTTTGTTGGGGGCCACAGTGGTCTGTGGGAACAGAGGGGTGTGAAAGTACTACAAATCCCATCATCCATTGTCAGTCCTCCCCCCAAACCTCACCAGGACATGAAGGCAGTCATGGGGGGTTATGTGTGCCAAGTTTGGTCTCGATCAGTGATTGGATGAGGGTTGCAGCGGACTTGGGAAGTGAGTAGAGGCACTTCAAGTCCCATCATCCATGGTCCACCCTCCTCCGAACTGCACCAGGACGTAGAGTGGGTCATGGGGGCTGTGTGTGCTGAGTGTGGTCTGTATTGGTCCTTTTTGGTGGCCTCAGTGGTCTGTGGGAACCAAAGTGTTGGAAAGTACTACAAATCCCATAATCCGAGGGTCATGTCCCCCGACCTGCGCCAGGACGTAAAGGGGGTTAGGGGGGTTATGTGTACCAAGTTTGGTGCAGGTCCATCACCCGCACTGGTCGCTGTGGCCTGTGAAAGTGGCTGCCACATATCCGCCCTGGCCTGTGAAAGTGGCTGCCACATATCCGCCCTGGCCTGTGAAAGTGGCTGCCACATATCCGCCCTGGCCTGTGAAAGTGGCTGCTTCCGCCCTTCTGCCCTCCCGCCCTCCGCATACACACATACAAACATTCCGTTTTATAAAGGTATACAGATACAGATATACAGATGTAATGTCTTTATGCCTGTGGGTAAACAGTATTTCTTGTTGTTTCTTTGACTGTCAATGTGGATATTGTCTGGCTTGCCTACTCTGGAACATGCAACTTAGAATTGTCCTTCTTTAGGGGTCTCTTTCAAATCTATGATACTATATCTCTCTGTGTGTGAGTCATATATATCTATATCTATGGCTGGATGGCTCTTTGTCAGGAGGGCTTTGATTATGTTTTCTTGCCCTGGTGAAGGGAGTTGGACTGGATGTCCTTAAGTATTTTCTGTCGGTCATGGGGGTTCTGTGTGGGAAGTTTGCCCCAATTCTGTCATTGGTGCGGTTCAGAATGCTCTTTGATTGTAGGTGAACTATAAATCCCAGTAACTACAACTTCCAAATATCAAGGTCTATTTCCCCCAAACTCCACCTGTGCTCATACTTGGGCATATAAAATATTTGTGCCGACTTTGGTCCAGATCCATCATTGTTTGAGTCCACAGTGCTCTCTGGATGTAGGTGAACTACAACTCCCAAACTCAAGGTCAATGCCCACAAACAGTGTTTTCTGTTAGTCATGGGATCCTGTGTGCCACGTTTGCCTCCAATTCTATTCTTGGTGGAGTTCAGAATGCTCTTTGATTGTAGGTTAGCTATAAATCCCAGCAACTACAACTCCCAGATTCTGTTTAGTATATTCTTGTTATTGTCTGAGCCCTGAAATCATGGAAATTCCTGATCTTAAGCCATAAATTCCATCTGTCCGGCTGGGTTGTAAAGCACTGGTTGTCTGCATGTGGCTGCTGGTTTATTTACTCTTTCTTCAGATCTAGTTTCTAGTTTTCCTTTGAGAAATCTTAGCTGAGTTAACTGTAACAGCAGGACTTGGCATCCGGATGCCAAGGAGCGCTGCCTGAGGTCAAATAACAGGCTATCATCATTGGTCAAAATAGCAGTGCTAATGTCTTCTATTCTTAGTTGCCAAGTCTGAGTAGCTCCTGTGTCATGCCCCTTCTTAAAGGATGGGCGAGGGCCTAATTACAAAGGAATCAGATTCTGTCTGTTCTTGGGAGCTAAAAAGGTTCAGCACTGGTTAATACTTGGGTGGGAGATCACTGACAATACAGTAGGTTATATCTCAGAAACTGGCAAAACTAACTCTGAGTATTTCTTGCCTAAGAAAACCATATGAAATGCATGGGTTGCCTTTAGTCAACAGCTGACATGCAGGCACAAAGAAAGACAAACACACACACAAACACAGTAGTAGTCTAAATAAACCTCTACTAGATATCTGTAATTTAAAATATACATGAAACCGCTGGGAGAGGTCATCTGGGGTTTTGGAGTCGGGTGCCATCTCTACGCGGATGACACCCAACTCTACTACTCCTTTCCACCTAATTCAAAGGAAGCTCCTTGGGTACTGGACGAGTGCCTGGCCGCTGTGACTGTCTGACTGAGGATGAACAGGCTGAAGATTATTCATGCCAAGACAGAAGTCTTCCTGGTCGATCGCAAGCCGGATCAGGGTATAGGGTGGCAACCTGTGCTTGATGGGTTTGCACTCCCCCTGAAGTCACAGGTCCGCAGTTTGGGTGTCCTCCTAGACTCGTCACTAACGTTTGAAGCTCAGGCGTCGGCGGTGGCTGGGAGGGCCTTTGCACAATTAAAACTTGTGCGTCAGCTGCATAGGTATCTCGAGAAGTTGGATCTGGCCATGGTGGTTCACACCTTACTCACCTCCAGATTAGATTACTGTAATGCACGCTACATGGGGCTACCCTTGAAAACGGCCCAGAAGTTTTAATTGGTCCAACGGGCGGCAGCCAGATTACTAGCTGGAGCGACTTACAGGGAGCGGTCAACCCCCCTGTTTAAGGAGCTCCATTAGCTGCTGTTCATCTTCCAGTCCCAATTCAAGGTGCAGGTTCTTACCTATCAAGCCCTGAATGGTTTAGGATCTGCCTACCTAGATGACCACATTTCTGTCTACGAACCCAGGTGATCTCTCCCATCATCTGGAGAGGTCCTGCTCTCACTCCCGCCCTCTTCGCAGGCACGATTGGTGGGGACGCGGGAGAGGGCCTTCTCTGTGGTGGCCCTCCGACTCTGGAAACCCCCTCCCCCCCGAGGATATTAGACAAGCCTCCACATTGGCAGTTTTTAGGAGGAGCCTGAAGATGTGGCTATTCCGATGTGCCTTCCGTGAATAAGTAAACAACGCCCTGCTGTGACGAACTCTTTGCAAAATGTCCTCATGAGCACTTTAACTACCTGTTGGGTAGATTGCCTCACATTATCCTCTAAAACCCTCCTGCTACATACATTCTACCTTTGTTTGCATCCAGTGTTTATTTATTTTACATTTAAATATATCACATCTGGCCCGACCATGGTTTTACATTGTCTGATATTGCTTATGTTTGAGTTCTATTGATTGTATTGCTTTATTGTTTGTACTGTGTTATTTTATTATTTGTTATCGGGCTTGGCCTCATGTAAGTCGCCCCGAGTCCCCTCAGAGAAATGGTGGCGGGATATGAATAAAGTATTATTATTATTATTATTATTATTATGACGATGATGATTTAGATATCTTTGGATATCTCTTTGTTCTGTGGCTTTATATTTAATAAATGATGGAAATGACCTTGGATAGAATATGCGAATACATTTTTAATTATACAAGAAAGCAGAGGAGCTGATTTTCTGTCTCTTTTCCCCAACTCTCAGGAATTGGAGGGTTTGTAGCCCAAATTCAATGTGCCAGTAGTAAACAGGTTTGTTTCTGTTTCTGTGCCATTCACATAAATAACATGGTGAGGTGTCTGACTGCATTTTTACATCCTAAAGGCCAAACTGATATGGGCAGCTGCATTCCGCCTCTTCCCCATCTTACGCAGTCATGCTTTATGACTTGTGACCTTTTCCCCACATAGCCTGAATCACTTCTGACAATATAGCCATACCGGAAAAATAAGTATACAATATAAGAACAACCTTGTAAGTGGGTTGTTGTAGTTTTTTTCAAGCTATATGGCCATGTTCTAGAGACATTCTCTCCTGACATTTCGCCTGCATCTATGGCAAGCATCCTCAGAGGTTGTGAGGTTCCAAATTTCCAAGATATTGCATCATATTCTCAGCATAGGGTTGCCACTCTTTGATATAAGAAATAAGGAACATTTACCTAAAAATACAGGATTTTTCACAAAAATAAGGGACATTTCATAAAAACTTGAAAGTATGCTTTTGTAGCACCCCAGTTCTCGTTTGTGCCTGGGGGGCAGGGGGCAGCACCGGGGGTCCCACTTGCATTAGAGCCAGCCGCAGCTGAGGATGAAATGGAGGAAGGGGTTAATGAGCTAGCTGGACCTTCCTCTCCCACAGAGAGCTTGGCCTGGGATGAAGGTTGGCCGGATGCCTGTGGGAACTGGGAAGGTCAGGCTGATCCTGAAAGTGCTGATAGCGATGATTGTTATGAGAAACCGGGTGGGTACGGATCACAGGAGAGAATTTGGGAAAACATGGGCGAGGAGGCCATGGAAGACGAAGGGGAGTTCGACTCTCATGAAGATAGCGAGCCAGGTGCTGGGAGGCAAGGTCGGAGCTTTGATAGGAGACGGAGCATCGACTCCAGCAGGAGGGATTGGCACCGCAGCCTAGAGCGCCAGAGAAGCGCGAGGTCCCGTAGCACAGACTACCGCCGTAGCCTAGAGCATCCCGGGGGCCGCCGTGAGGTTTAAGTATAGGATCCGTGGGAACGGATCCTCAGTACCTCGGCCACTTCTAACCTAGTGAAGTGTAGCGAGTCAAGGACCACGGAGCCAAGCTGCGGCTCATTCCTTGCCAAGAAGTTTCTTGGAACCTTGCATTGAACTTTACCTTGTTTCTTGTTCCGCTTGGATTTGCGGAGCTTTTGCCAAGTTTTTGCCAAGACCTTTGCCTTTGGATGATACTACGGACTCTTTACTTTTGGACTATACTTTTATCTTTGGACAATTGCCTTTTTATATGTTTTATTCTTTAATAAAAATAGTTAGCTGATTACCGTCTCTGTGTGTGTGATTAAGGGGCCGGCCGAGTCCTTGCATCGTGACAGCTTTGTATAACATTGTTTATGTATAATGATCCGCCAGAAAGCATCTACACGGGAATGTTAACGCAGTTTGAACTACAACTTGAATAGCAAAGGCGTGAGGCTTTCATTCAACTTTGTAGACGCACACAACCCCAATTTTAGCCCTAAGAAGGCAGATCCAGGATACCTAAGCCCTGCTGAAGCTCCACCCACCCTGCTCCCCAACTTTTTTAGGCCTCGTCTTTCTAAGGAAGAAAACCGGGCCTTTGTGGCGGTTCCGGCTCCATGAGGAACAACCCCGCCAGAGGAGGTGACCCCGACCCGGCAGCTCCATCCTCAGCCGCCCACTGCAGGGAGAAGCGAGGTTGCCGTTTGCTTGGCCGAATTCTCGTGGTGTTTGGGAAATTTGGGCGGCTCGGACAATAATGGCGTTCTTCCTCATGAGAGATCCTCCAAGGAGAAGGCGACTGCGTAGATGCCCTGGCAAAGGGCGTGCGCGTACGCTCTCCCTCCCTCCACTGGGCTTCTCCCCGCGCAGGCGCAGTGGAAGCCTCCCATCACTCACCGTCCCAATGGTATGCTGGCCACAGGATTATGGCTCCCAGAGATTTGCACGAAGGGCTGCCGAAGAGTCTTAATTTCTTCACGCCTTCTGGGGATTGTAGGTTAAGAGAGGGAGGGACGCAGTGCGCGCTAGGAATTGAAATCCTTAAACCCAAAGCGTGGCTCAGGCTTGTATCTTGACATTGCAACTGTGTTGCCACCTGCCCTGTCAATACGGGACAGGAGCTGAAAATACGGGACATTCCATATAATACAGGACAGGTGGCAACCCTATCTCAGCAGCCTCTGGAGCGCTTCCTCCAAGACAGCTGCCCAATGTTTTTCAGTTGCCAGTGCCAGGAGTCTCCAGTCCGGGAAATAGTCTAGGACAGTGTTTCCCAACCAGTGTGCCATGGCACACTAGTGTGCCGTCAGCGATCATCAGGTGTGCCGTGGGAAATTGGCACTCTTCCCCCTCCTAGCAGCTCTTTCTCCCTATTTCCCTCCCCAAAGATCCTCCCCAAGGCAAAGGAAGGGCTCCGCCGAATGCCCACCTTGAGGAAGTCTTCAGGAGCCTTGACTCAGTATGGCTCCAGCTCCAGCTGCCGCTCAGGGCTGCTTCAGCCTCCCGATACGTTTCATAGATCTGCGTGGTCTCTTTCGCTGCCTCCCGCCTCCCTCCTCCCTCCGCAAAAGCAGAGCACTGGGCGGAAGTGATTGAGTCGGCATTTTTCAATTGGCTTGGATTTCTCGCGAGAACAAAGCCAGAAACTCCACATCGGTGAATTGGGCAGTGAGCAAACCTTGGAGCAACGGGTGGCTGAAGCATTCACATGTTTCCAAGAAACAAATTGAGCCTCTCCGCTTGGAAATGTTTTTGTTTTTTTTACTATTTTACTGAATTTTTCGAGAGTTGCCTCCCCCCCCCCAAGGAACTGTTTATAACAGCTTCATGACATCCATTGGAAACTGGAAGCAAGTTTCACTCGGGGTGAAATCTCACAAGGGTTTGGAGAACAAGCCCTATGAGGAACGGCTTGAAGAGCTGGGCATGTTTAGCCTGAAGAAGAGAAGGCTGAGAGAAGTATGTGAGAGGAAGTCATATATATGTTGTGTTCATCGAAACAGGCCCAGGTTTCCCACTGAGTGTATAAATACATTTAAAAACATATTAACTATATTTATTACTGTGTTAGAGTGTCATTTTGTGTCATTTTGGTTGGTGGTGTGCCCCAGGATTTTGTAAATGTAAAAAATGTGCCGCGGCTCAAAAAAGGTTGAAAAACACTGGTCTAGGATATAATGTCTTCCCATTTCAATCTCACAACAAGACCAAAGCCTTAGCAAAGCCTTAGTATTGCTTAATACTAGTAGCAATTTGTATATGGTAAAATATAAATACAGTAGTTGAGCCCAGTAAGCAGGTCTACTGTTTTGGTATTTGGCCACACATAAATGAGGCTTTGTTACATTCTTTAAATTTGCCACAGTCTTGGAGGTCATTTTGCAGCATTCAAGGAATTTCCATCACAAACATTTTTCTGATTACAACTGGGTCTTTACAGAGATAGCTAGCGTTCAGGCTACAGAGTAATGGTGTGCATATGTGGGATTAGTCCAGTTGATTTTCCCAATTTTTAAAATTGACTTCTTTGCCGATCAGTGTTTCATTCCCAGTTAAAGCCTATGGAATGCTTGTATTCTTATTTCATAGGAGTGGGAGACATGGATTTGGCTGAAAGGACAACAAATCGAAGTGAACAAAAATCAAGGTAAAAGCAACCTGATCAAGGTCATATATTACCACTGACTAGGATATTTAAATGTCATTGTAATTTGCAGAGTATCTTATGTGTATTTGCAAAGTGTATGTGGGTCATGCTTGTTGCCATTTTGTAGCTGGTTGTTTTTGGTATAAAAATGAAAAACCCCTAAGAATATGTTTGCAAATGGAAAGCTGTGTAATTCTACCAAAACCACCTATCCCCCCCCAAATTACTATTACTGTTGGTTGGACAGACTAGTTAGTCTCAATGGCAAATATAACAGAATGTAGAATTTAATCATGAACAAATTCCCCAAAGCTGACACCACTTATAAAAGATCAAGGGCTGGAACCCTTTGCTGCCACCAATTATAATAGAATAAGGGCTTGCGTGTGAAGAAATCCCCTGATAGATGTAGAGTCTTCACTCCAAAACACAACCGGCAAACCTAAAAAGATCTATACGTAATTATATCAACCATAAAAGTGGTGTCAACTGGATATATCCTATACATCTGAATATAGATATGCACAGTACAGAACAGAAAAGACAATGTGTCCCACTTGCACAGAGGCCGGGCGGAGCTGCAGGCGACGTAGGCCGCGTCACCCCGCAGTCCCAAGTGAGCTATGCTCAATAGGAGGAAGGACAGGAGATATAATCACAGTACCCTAATCTATGATGGAGAAAACAGCCCAAAATAATCAATAGAATCACATAAAGTGATAGAAACATCAGATAATGAAACATCAAATAATGAAATTCAAACTAGACATGAATATCTATAGGGCGAAATCTCCATATACCGTGTTTCCCCGAAAGTATGACACCCCGATTGTAAGACGTATCGGGGTGTCAGAGGGGCCGGCTTATATAAGCCATACCCGAAAGTAAGACATTACCTCGGGCGGCAGGCATGGCGTGGCTTCCTGGCCGGGCGAAGAGGCTTTCAGAGGGGCTCAAAGGGCCCGGAATCCTCCTCCTCTTGCTCTTCTTTCTTCCAGCGGCGCCTTCCATCCTCCTCCTCTTCCTCCCAGCAGCGCCTTTCCCTCTCGCCGGTTCCGCCCCTCTCTTCAGTGAAGGGGGCGGAGCCGCCCGGCGAGAGGAAGAAAGCGCCGGTGGAAGTCCCGCCGGCACGGCGGCTCAGGCGTCTTTCCCCCGCCGCCCCGCTTGCCGCCCCAAACGGGAGCCGGCGGAGAAAAAGCACCTGAGTCGTCCTGGAGGCGGGACTTCCGCCGGCGCTTTCCCTCTCGCCGCCGGCTCGCTTTCCCTTGCAACCGGGTCCTCAGAGAAGGGGAAGGCAGGCAGGCGCAAAAGGGCAGCCCTCTTGTGTTTACCTGCCTTCCCTTCTCTGAGGACCCGGTTGCAGGGAAGCAGGCGGCGGCGAGGGAGAAGCCGGCGAGATCCCATGGCAACCGGGTCCTCAGAGAAGGGAAGGCAGGTAAACACAAGAGGGCTGCCCTTGCGCCTGCCTGCTTTCCCTTCTCTGAGGACCCGGTTGCCATGGGATCTCGCCGGCGCCTTCTCCCTTTCGCCGCCGCTCGCGCTTTCCCATGGCAACCGGGTCCTCAGAGAAGGGAAGACAGGTAAACACAAGAGGGCTGCCCTTGCGCCTGCCTGCTTTCCCTTCTCTGAGGACCCGGTTGCCATGGGATCTCGCCGGGCGCCTTCTCCCTTTCGCCGCCCGGCTCGCGCTTTCCCATGGCAACCGGGTCCTCAGAGAAGGGAAGGCAGGTAAACACAAGAGGGCTGCCCTTGCGCCTGCCTTTTTTCCCTTCTCTGAGGACCCGTTTGCCATGGGATCTCGCCGGCGCCTTCTCCCTTTCGCCGCCGGCTCGCGCTTTCCCATGGCAACCGGGTCCTCAGAGAAGGAAGGCAGGCAGGCGGAAAAAGGGCAGCCCTCTTGTGTTTACCTGCCTTCCCTTCTCTGAGGACCCGGTTGCCATGGGAAAGCGAGAGCCGGCGGCGAAAGGGAGAAGGCGCCGCGAGATCCCATGGCAACCGGGTCCTCAGAGAAGGGAAAGCAGGCAGGCGCAGGGCAGCCCTCTTGTGTTTACCTGCCTTCCCTTCTCTGAGGACCCGGTTGCCATGGGATCTCGCCGCGCCTTCTCCCTTTCGCCGCCGGCTCGCGCTTTCCCTTGCAACCGGGTCCTCAGAGAAGGGAAGGCAGGTAAACACAAGAGGGCTGCCCTTTTTGTGCCTGCCTGCCTTCCCTTCTCTGAGGACCCGGTTGCCAGCGCCGGAAGTCCCGCCTCAGGACGACTCAGGTGCTTTTCTCCGCCGCCCGGCTCCCGTTTGGAGCGCGGGCAAGCGGGGCGGCGGGGAAAGACGCCTGAGCCGCCGTGCCGGGCGGGACTTCCACCGGCCCTTCCCTCTCGCCGGCGGCTCCGCCCCTCCCTTCACTGAAGAGAGGGGCGGAACCGGCGAGAGGGAAGGCGCTGCTGGGAGGAAGAGGAGGAGGATGGAAGGCGCCGCTGGAAGAAAGAAGAGCAAGAGGAGGAGGATTCCGGGCCCCTTTTGAGCCCTCTGAAAGCCTCTTCGCCCGCCAGGAAGCCACGCCATGCCTGCCGCCCGAGGTAACTCTTGCTTTCATCTTACTTTCGGGGTACCCTCGGCTAATGTAAGTCGTACCCCGAAAGTAAGACATAGTGGGGATTTTGGGGGACAAAAGAAAGTACGACGCTGTCTTACTTTCGGGGAAACACGGTACATATCAATATTCGTCTGCCAGAGGTCCGTTATATCGCCATCCCAGGTCCAGTTGCTGCTGAGCGCTCCTGTGTATGTGCGACTGGATGCACGCGGTGTGACTATGATGCCGGCCGCGTCGTCCCCAGGTCCCCAGATCAAGGTAAAAAATGATGCTGATGAAACTGGTCAAGGATGAGGGCACGGGAGCCGCAATGTCCCAGCGTCAGGCAGTACGGCCGAGCCGCTTCCGTGTCCTCCCGAGACTCACGTCCTCCTTAATCTCGCGTGGCTGATGTAGACACGATAACCCGGTCGCGAACAGATGACGTCACGCGTACCCGGGCGAGCGTGCTGATGTGTGGATGCAGGCGCATGGGTGGAGGGAGTCCGTGTGGCAATAGACGTGACGTAGCCGAAGCAATTCCCCCAGCGCCGTGTAAGCCTGGTGAGGGTAAACAAACAAACCAAACGGCCCCAACCTGGGCAATGCGCCGAGCCGTAGTGGAAGGCCTGCCTCTATCTCCGATGAGGAATTATGCTTCAAATGTGGGCCGTTGTGGGTGCGCTGGCCACGCCCCTGGGCCCCTCCCAGCGGTTGCGAGCGATATGTGAAAGTAATCTCCGAAGCATCCAGGTCCACAGCCACTTGTCAATATCAAAATAATTTATTTAGGTCACAGCTGATTACTGTGAAACCCAAGCAGTTTGCTATAAACCAAAAGAGCAAAAGAGCACCAATACACTGTTGCCAGAAAGTCCAAATGGAAACCCGATGTGGGGATGGCTGCACCCACAAAGGTAGTACAAGCACGCCAACGGATCAAATCAACAATGTGGGAGGATCCCTTATTCCGTTTCGCGGATTAAATTGTCGCTTCTTCAGGGCGTCTACAGATCAACATATGCATAGTATTGGTGAAGATATACACAATAGTAGAGTCAATTCATATTGCATCAAGTACATCGCAGATGTGGATGGTTTCCACCAGGCCTACAATGGCCCCAAGGTCAAGATGTAGAGTCTTCTCACTAGCTTACATTCTGCTAGCTTCCTGACCAATTTCAGGCTACTTCTCTCTAACACTAACTCCCCAACTGCTCCCTAACACTCATCCTGCTTCTCCTCTGACCCCCAAACACCAACTGCTGTCAGATTTTTAAAATGCCTCCTCTTTTCTAAGTTAGGCTCCACCCCCTTCTCTACCAGACAATCCTAACTCCCCTCATTTCCCTCCAGGCTTCTCCTTAGGCACGCCCCCTTTAGGAAATAAGATCCTAAGATGGATGTCTCCTTGGCACCTATCTAAAATGGCTGCCAATTTATTGGGCCTTCTTTTCCTAGGCTTCACCTAGCCGAACAGGTAGGGAATTCATCACATCAACCAAAACAGAAATGCTAGAGCAGTCCATTATTTTATATAGGGCCAGATGGAAACCCATTTGACTTCTAACCCAGTAGCTGCAGAGGTGCCCACTCTAACCACCTTTAGTGGTGTACAGTGAAAACAAATCCAACCACTCCTCCTTCTAGCATGGTACAATGGCTGAATGAATAAGTTAGGTGTTGGGAATTGATGGCCTTCTACATATTGCCCTGCTCAGTAGAGTCAAAGGTATGAGGGCTATAGTTCAGCAACATCTGGAGGATCACTAGTTTCCAGCCCTGGTCTACATCTGCTTATCAGAGACCTTAAGATACTGTGGTCACGTGCTTACAAAAGGACATGTTCAAAAGATTCAAGGTGGCAAAGGGCATCCAAACTCACTAGCATCCAAAGGGCATGTGGCAGTAGACACATAAAGGTCTGCATGAGCTATATTTCTGTAAACAGTCTCAACCCCCGTGAAAAGACTAAGGATCTCATCACATTAAGACTGAGATTTGCCACTCATTGTGGCAATTCTGGTGGGCCTGGAGTGCCGCCTAGCTTCTCCTTCACCCCATTCCATGGGGGAAGTGTTCGCTACCCATCTGCCCCCTGTTGTTGCCTATGCAACATGGGAAGCCTCACTGTTGCGGCTGTGGCATCTTACAACACTCCCTCTTTACTAGCACCAATGAGCCATGCTGGAAGTAGATCTACATCATGGGATTGGGGCTAGCAGCCTCCATTCCGCAAGTGAAGAGGGAGTGTCGTACGATGGGCAATTTTGCATGTGTGATGAGGTCATAATAATGAAATCAGAAAAGTTTTGATTTTTGACTACAGTTTTCCAGCCAGTCCAAACAGTGCACCCATGGGACTTCTTTTCTGCAGTCAACTAGGAGTGGAATTAAAATTCTGATTCTGTACGGCACGAGTCATGTCTTTCCCCATTGTCAGTATTCTCTAATTGAGGGGTGCCCACACTTTTTCAGCATGCGAGCTACTTATAATAAACCCAAGTCAGAAAGATCTACCTACCTCCTCTAGGCTGGAGAGGGGAGGGGAGGGGTGGGGGCGGGGCTTGGCGCAGCCTGGCTCCACTCCCTCTGGCTTCAGCTCTACCAGCCCCAAGGAAAACAAAAGCGGTGCGGGGTATTAATATCCAAACGAAGTAAAGGAAATTTTCAAAATGTTATTTATAGAGTTCAATATATATTCTTCCCAAATGGGGATGTGGAATTCACAGATGCAATATCTCACTTCAAAAATAATAATCGAACAGTCACTTCCGGTAAAAAAATATTTCCATGATCATATTCTATCCAAATGTATGTAGTGATTATAATCCGGAGTGTACTGTTCTCAAGGTCGACGGACTTAATATCAAAAGGCCTCGCCGTTTCGCCAGGTGCCCCCAGCTTTATCGGGACCCCACATATTTATATACTTTCAAAATGATAATTCCACTGGTCCAAACAATCTTCCACTCCAAACTTCCCTCAACTTCCCTCAACACGTGGAAGATTGTTTGGACCAGTGGAATTATCATTTTGAAAGTATATAAATATGTACACTCCAGATTATAATCACTACATACATTTGGATATTTATATACTTTCAAAATGATAATTCCACTCCAAACTTCCCTCAACTTCCCTCAACACGTGGAAGATTGTTTGGACCAGTGGAATTATCATTTTGAAAGTATATAAATATGTGGGGTCCCGATGAAGCTGGGGGCACCTGGCGAAACGGGCGAGGCTTTTTGATATTAAGTCCGTCGACCTTGAGAACAGTACACTCCGGATTATAATCACTACATACATTTGGATAGAATATGATCATGGAAATATATTTTTTCCGGAAGTGACTGTTCGATTATTATTTTTGAAGTGAGATATTGCATCTGTGAATTCCACATCCCCATTTGGGAAGAATATATATTGAACTCTATAAATAAACATTTTGAAAATTTCCTACCCCCCGCACCGCTTTTGTTTTCCTTTTTGGGGTTACTACAAGGACACCCTCCTTGCTTCTACTTACTTCAGCTCTACCAGCAGCTTCTCCAGGCTTGAGGATGGCAGTGCCAAGCCAGCCTTGTGCTAGCTATGCCACCACTGGCTTGGCATTGCCACAGGGGGGCGGAGCCAGGCTGCACCAAACCCCTCCCCTCTGGCTTTGGAGCTCCCAGCAGCTTCTCCAGGCTTGAGGATGACAATGCCAAGCCAGTTGTGGCATAGCGAGCACAAGGCTGGCTTGGCCCTGCCCTCCACAAAGCTGGAGCAGCTGCTGGGAGTGCCGAAGCCGGGGAAGGGGTGGGGATTGGCACGGCGTGGCTCCACCCCCTCTGAGAAGCGCCCCATCCGGTTGGGATCCTTCGGTCCCGGAATCGACTGGTCGATCGCGATCGACTTCCTGGGCAGCCCTGCTCTAATTTATTCAGTTCTGATAAACAAAAATCCTCAAAGTAAATTAAATGCTTGGTTTAAATTAAAAAAACTATGCTAGCACTGTCAATTCTTGTCATTGACCAAATGTTTTTAACCTGTTAGTCTAATATAAAACAATTACATGATTGAGTATCGGTATGTTCAGCATAGCTCAAGATAGATTTTATGCTTGGTGTCTGCTGTCTAGGAAATTTTTGAAAAGCCTTATACGGCGGCAACCCCAGGAGCTCCTGTTGGTAATTGGAACCGGCGTGAGCGCAGCTGTGGCGCCAGGAATTCCAGCCCTTTGCTCTTGGCGGAGCTGCATTGAGGCCGTCATCGAAGCAGCCGACCAGCTGGAAGTGTTGCATCCAGGAGACGTGGCCGAATTCCAGAAAAAAGTGGCCAAGGAAAGAGATTTGCTTGTGGTTGCCCACGACCTCATTCGAAAGATGTCACCGGTGAGTGTTTATACATTGCTTTGCAGTGATTCTGAATAAATGATATTCCTGATGTGTCAATGGGCACATCAATATATGATGGTGAGGGCCCTTCTTTTGCCTGCCCCATATTGGGACATTATTGAATCTGTACTCTGTTGAGTATATGCTATTTCATTGTGTAATCTAATCTGAGAAACATCTACTGAACAAGAGTGTAATGTATCACAATACTATCCAGGGTTTGGGACCCGCCTACCTGCGCGACCGCATTTCCATCTACGAACCCACGCAACCTCTTAGATCTTCCGGAGAGGCCCTTCTCTCGCTCCCACGATAAAGGCGGTGGAGGCTCCTTCTTTGGAAGCTTTTAAACAGAGGCTGGGTGGCCATCTGTCGGGTGTGCTTTGAATGCAATTTTCCTGCTTTTTGGCAGGGAGTTGGACTAGATGGCCCACGAGGTCTCTTCCTACTCTATGATTCTATGAATCTATGAAAATAGTTTGTGTAGCAGTCACTTAAATATGGCAAAGCTTCCACATATTAATACGCAATGTGACCTCAGACAATTTTTTATTTGCCTTGTGCCTAATGCTTCTTCTACACCAGGGCTGTCCAACTTCTACCGGACCTTGGGCCGGAATTCCGGTCACTGATCACCTGGGGGGCCAAGCCCCCGGCTCCACCTCCTCCCCCCCCCCCCCCCCCCCCCCCCCCCCCCCCCCCCCCCCCCCCGCCCCCCCGCCCTTTGGCTCCGCCCCCCACCCTATTATAATTATAATATCTTATTATGTGAGTTTAATAATAATAATAATAATAGTAATGGGTGGCTGTGAGTTTCCTGGGCTGCCTGGCCATGTCCCAGAAGCATTATTCTCTCCTGGTGTTTCTAGGGCAGCATGGGTATTTCTGCAAAATGTTCAGCCAGGCTTTGAAGCTGCAAGGCCATCCAGTGCTGATCAAGGTGTCCAAGGGCAACCTTCAAACCCAACTCAAGCAGACAAGAATTCCTTCTTTCTTTCTTTCTCCCACCCACAGTGGGGATATAAACCCCACTGGCCAAACCCCAACAGACCTCTGAGGATGCCTTTTTTAGCCATAGATGTGGGTGACACGTCACGAGAGAATGCTACTTGAACAGGGCCAGGCAGCCATATGGAAAACTCACAGCAACCCATTATTATTATTAATATTATTTTTCCAAACCTGGCCTTAATATGCCCAAATATGAACACAGATGGAGTTTGGGGGAAATAGGCCTTGACATTTGGGAGTTACAGTTTCTGGGATTTATAGTCCACCTACAATCAAAGAGCATTCTGAATCCCACCAACAACAGAATTGGGGCAAACTTCTCCCACAAAAATCCCCCACATACAACAGCAAATAAGAAAACAGCAATGAGGGGGAGAGGGAGGGAGGGAAGCCCTGCTCCGTGTTCGTGCACTGCTGCCAGAAAAGAAAGGGGTGACACAGGACGTAAGGAGGAGATGAAGAAGGGATGGAAGGAAGGAAGGAAGGTGGGAGGGAGGGAGGGAGGGAGGGAGGGGAAAAAAAAGGAAGAACAGAAGGAAGGAATGAAGGAAAGAGGGAGGGGGAAAAGGAAGAACGGAAGGAAGGAAAGAAAGAGGAGGGGGGAAGGAAGAATGGAAGGAAGGAAAGAAAGAGGAAGAAAGGGGGAAAGGAAGAACGGAAGGAAGGAAAGAAAGAAGACAAGGCAGGCAGGAAGGAGGGGAGAAAGATTAGGAAGCAAGGAAGGGAAAGGAGGGAGGGAGAGAGGAAGAAAGAAGAGAAAGGAGGGGAGGGAAAGAAGGGAAGGGAAGAAAGATGGGAAGTATGGAAGAGGGAAGGAAGAAAGGGATGAAGTAAAGAGAGTGAGGAAGATGGATGGGAGGGAGAAAAGCCCCTTTACCTGCTTGCCAAGAGCTCCGTGTCCATGCTGCTGCTACAGCAGCCCCGGTTGGAGCCGCCTCTGGCGAAGCCCCTCCCCCACTCTTGCTGAGGCCCTGCTCCTTGCTTCTCTTGGTCTCGCAAGGCCGCAAGGAGACTCGGGAGAGGCTTTTCGCGCCTCCAAGCCTGGCGCAAGGAGGGGGGCGCACACAGAGCTGCCTTCCTCCTCCAATCACGAGTGGGGCCCAAGAGATGTCACTCCCTCCCTCAGGAGGAGGGGGCCAATGGAAAGCCAAGGGGCGGGACCAAAAATAAATAAAAAAAAAAAATAAAAAAAAATATATTTTTAATTGATTTTTTTTAAAAAAACCCATCTTATTTCTTGCTGGAGAGTAGGGGGCCGTATCCAAGGGGCTGGGGGGCCGTGTACGGCCCCCGGGCCGCCTGTTGGACAGGCCTGTCCTACACTTTAAAAGTATAAATTACTGTATATACTCGAGTATAAGCCGACCTGAGTATAAGCCGAGGCACCTAATTTTACCACAGAAAACTGAGAAATCATATTGACTCGAGTATAAGCCAAGAATAGGAAATACTGCCGGTATGAGTAGATTTCAAAATAAAAATAGATAACCAATAAAATTACATTAATTGAGGCATCAGGAGGTGTTTTTGAATATTTACATAAAACTGTAATTTAAGATAAGATTGCCCAACTCTGATAAAATCATTATTCCAACCTTCTTCACTGTAAATGTATGTATTTATTTATTTATTTATTTACTATTTTTATATGCCACCCTTCTCAACCCCGAAGGGGACTCAGAGCGGCTTACAGCAAACAACAATACTGCCAGAGTGGCTTACAGTGTACATATAACAATATTGCCAGAGCGGCTTACAACAAACTGAAAAAACAACAATTAACATTACAACATATCGCAATATTGTTAGCAATATTGCATGTAATACAAATATATAAATTATAATATCACGATATAATTATTGTATCACATTATCATTGGCAGTATTATACTGTGTTACGATACAACACCACCAATACCAAATGCATATACCACATACCATACCGTAATCATACTATTATTATTATTACATTACAATTATTATACTATAACATAATACAATATATTGACATTTATATTATATTATATTATATCAAATTGCAATGCAATGTAACACTATATTATATATTATTATATTATATTATCTTTACAATAATAAAGAACATTATTTATTTAAACAAAAAAAAAATTACTTATTTAAATAAATGATCTCATAGAATCATTTTAAACAATTATTTTAAATTATAATGCAATTTAACACTACATTATATCATATATTATTGCATTACACCATACTTTCTATAAAATAATACATAACATTATTTAAACAAATAAAATTACTCATCTAAATAAATAATTTTATAGAATTATTTTAAACACAGCAAGAGGGGCCCTGAGCTGATGGAATGTCAGGAGGCAAGATGGAGCTGCCTTTCTTCCCCTTCAGCCTTGACTCTGTCCCAGAGCAGCAGTTGGTGCCGGGCAAGGGGCCCTGAGCTGATGGAAAGTCAAGGAGGCAAGATGGAGCTGCCTTTCTTCCCCTTCAGCCTTGACTCTGTCCCAGAGCAGCAGTTGGTGCTGGGGGAAGGGCTCTGAGCTGATGGAAAGTCAAAGAGGCAAGATGGAGCTGCCTTTCTTCCCCTTCAGCCTTGACTCTGTCCCAGAGCAGCAGTTGGTGCCGGGCAAGGGGCCCTGAGCTGATGGAAAGTCAAGGAGGCAAGATGGAGCTGCCTTTCTTCCCTTCAGCCTTGACTCTGTCCCAGAGCAGCAGTTGGTGCCGGGCAAGGGGCCCTGAGCTGATGGAAAGTCAAGGAGGCAAGATGGAGCTGCCTTTCTTCCCTTCAGCCTTGACTCTGTCCCAGAGCAGCAGTTGGTGCCGGGCAAGGGGCCCTGAGCTGATGGAAAGTCAAGGAGGCAAGATGGAGCTGCCTTTCTTCCCCTTCAGCCTTGACTCTGTCCCAGAGCAGCAGTTGGTGCCGGGCAAGGGTCCCTGAGCTGATGGAAAGTCAAGGAGGCAAGATGGAGCTGCCTTTCTTCCCCTTCAGCCTTGACTCAGTCCCAGAGCAGCAGTTGGTGCTGGGGAAGGGCTCTGAGCTGATGGAAAGCCAAAGAGGCAAGATGGAGCTGCCTTTCTTCCCCTTTCAGCCTTGACTCTGTCCCAGAGCAGCAGTTGGTGCCGGGCAAGGCCCTGAGCTGATGGAAAGTCAAGGAGGCAAGATGGAGCTGCCTTTCTTCCCCTTTCAGCCTTGACTCTGTCCCAGAGCAGCAGTTGGTGCCGGGCAAGGGGCCCTGAGCTGATGGAAAGTCAAGGAGGCAAGATGGAGCTGCCTTTCTTCCCCTTCAGCCTTGACTCTGTCCCAGAGCAGCAGTTGGTGCCGGGCAAGGGGCCCTGAGCTGATGGAAAGTCAAGGAGGCAAGATGGAGCTGCCTTTCTTCCCCTTCAGCCTTGACTCTGTCCCAGAGCAGCAGTTGGTGCTGGGGGAAGGGCCCTGAGCTGATGGAAAGTCAAGGAGGCAAGATGGAGCTGCCTTTCTTCCCCTTCAGCCTTGACTCTGTCCCAGAGCAGCAGTTGGTGCTGGGGGAAGGGCCCTGAGCTGATGGAAAGTCAAGGAGGCAAGATGGAGCTGCCTTTCTTCCCCTTCAGCCTTGACTCTGTCCCAGAGCAGCAGTTGGTGCTGGGGGAGGGGCTCTGAGCTGATGGAAAATCCAGGACTTATGTATCCTTCCAAAAATGATAAAGAGAGTAAAATAATAGATGTAATAATATTAAAAATGATAATAGAGTAAAATAATAAATGTAATAATAGGGTAAATACTTTTAATAATAAATAGAGTAAACTAAATGTAATAAAATAATGTTAATAACAGAGTAAAATAATAAATAACCTTGACTCGAGTATAAGCCGAGGAAAACTTTTCAGCCTTAAAAAGGGGCTGAAAAACTAGGCTTCTACTCGAGTATATACAGTATATTGAATTGTGTACAATTCTGTAAAATTCATCAATGTTATGGGTGTTTTTGTTTGGGTTTTTTTTTTTGGACATTATATGCCAATATTTTGAATTTCCATAATATCACATAGAGTTATCAAAAGCAGTATCTATTGATTTATTTATTTTTTAATTACTATATTTTTATACTACCTGTAACGAAGTGTCTTTGGCACTCGAACCGTGTAATGGCCACTGCTAAGGATGTCTTCTTTCCTGTCAGAAACCTCTTATTTATTTCTGACTTACGCTGCCACCATATAATACCAACACAGAGAGAGGCTTGGGTTTAAGAGAAACTGTAACTTGGTTTATTTGAGGTTTTGCACATAAGATTAATGGTTACTTTGTCATAGAGGCTCAGATCTTATCAGTTACACTTCAAGTTACGATGTTCAATGGTTACTATCAGTCGGTGAGGCTAGTTCCTAACTATCTCACCCAGGCACTTTTGCTTTTCCTATAGGCACCTTGCCTATCCGTAGCCCTTGGGCTCTCCACCACAGACTGGCTCGCAAGCTCAGCCTGTCAGAACTGTCTCCCTACAGCTCTAAAAACAGACTGCCCAGCCGAAGCTACCCTCTTGCTTCGCTGACAGGAAAACTCTTAACTGCTCTCTCTGAGCCTCACAACACCAACTAAATTAAAATCTCTCAGCATTCTAACCTAGCCTTGACTGGCTCCGCCCACCGTTACTATGGTAACTCAACCTCCATGCAGAGGGTGGCCCTTAATACAGGCCCGGGGAAACTTCGGCCCTCCATGTGTTTTGGACTCCAACTCCCACAATTCCTAACAGCCAGTAGGCTGTTAGGAATTGTGGGAGTTGGAGTCCAAAACACATGGAGGGCCGAAGTTTCCCCGGGCCTGCCCTTAATATCACCCTGTTATAGCCTATGTTACCTTTAACATTTAACAGATATATAAAATTACATTTAACCTGTAATTAAAATTATCACTTCACCACACCACTCCTCTCAGCCCGAAGGCGACTCGAGGTGGTGTACACATGGCAAGAACTGCCCACAGATAAAATACATCAACAATTAATAAAACAATCATATAAAACACAATTTAGCAATTAATTTAGCAACAATTAATAAAACAACCATATAAAACACAATTTAGCATTTTATCTAGGGAAAGAGTGTGTCTTTTATGGTGCTATACAAGGGGCATGAAAGGGCATGTCATTTTTAAATAACTGCTTTGGTCGTTTTCACGCTTGGAAAAGGGAAGCTCCTCAAATTGGGAAATGCAACACATTATTGCCAAGCCAGTTGAAATAAAGTTTTTAGAAATTAGCAAGTTAAAAAAAATCCCACTAGCTGCGGCTCTGTGATTTAAATTTGCTTGCATGCAGGTACCCGACTCTCAGGCTGTTGAATCATTGTCCAAAAGAGTTAGGGAGAGAGGGGTTTTTTTTCATTTGGGAAACTTGTTCTCCTTTGTAGACGGAGATCAGGAGTTCACACATGTCTTCCTGGATCTCGGTTGTTTGTGTTCAGAGGCTTTCTGCATTCATGTGAAATCCCAGCGGGCAGCGCACAGCTGTCAAAACCCAGTCCTCATGATCCTGGTTGATTGTAAACACATAATCAGGCCAAGAGATGTCTTAGTAGGATTACTTCTGGCTCTTTGAAGCTGTGGGTGGCAAAAAGCGGCGATATTTATTTCATTTTATTTAAATCTTGTACATATTTACAGGGTTTTTGTATCAAAAAGACATCCCAAAATAGTAGTGTTTAATAGGCTTCTTTGATCAAGGAAAAATGGTTTAAAACTCGTTGTGGATGTAGGGGGCGCTGGCGATTCGATTTTGAAATGATTTCCAAAATTTTCTGGAAAAAAAGTTCGAAATTGCCAAAATTTTGGAATCGCTTCATTAATGGTGGACATGCATGTTTAACCCAGTTTGGATGGGGATGTCTTCCCTCCGTGTCAGAATTGGGGCGACAGCCGCATCCAAAGTGGGTTAAACACTGCCATCGCCCCAGTTCTGAGGTGGAGGAAAGGACATCCCCATCCAAACTGGGTTAAACAGCCAATGAGGGGAAAGCACCTCAGGAGGGGCGGGAAGCTAAGGTTGATTCCTTCCCGAACTAGGAAGTGGGTTGGAAATAAATGGCGGCGGTGGCTTCGAAATGGCAAATTTACTTCCGGGTTGCTTACATCGCTTCGATACCGCTTCAAAAGTGGATTTAATCTGAATTCATTCCGATTTTACGAGCATTCTGACGAACCAACCCAGGCCTAGTGTTTGACCCTAAATAAAATTTACAAGGAAGGAAGTCAGGCTTGCTGGCAATAAAATGTGCATACAGTTACAGCCCGAAATGATCATAGACTTAGAAAATGTACTTACCATATATACTTTAGTATAAACCAACCCAAATATAAGCTGAGGCACCTAATTTTACTACAAAAACTGGGAAAGTGTATTGACTCGAGTATAAGCCGACTTTGTGAAATGCAGAAGCTACTGATCAATTCCAAAATAAAAATAGATACCAATAAAATTACATTAATTGAGGCATCGGTAGGTTAAATGTTTTTGAATATTTACATAAAACTGTAATTTAAGACTGTCCAACTCTGATTAAACTATTATTCTAGCCTCCTTCAATGTAAATGTGCTTACGTATCCTTCCAATAATAAAGAGAGCAAAATTTACTAATAACAATAATAAAAAGAGTAAAATAATAAATGTAATAACAATAGAGTAAATTAATAAATGTAATAAAAATAATAGAGTAAAATAATGTAAATGTAATAATATCATAGAGTAAAGTAATAACTGTAATAATAATAGAGTAAAATAATAAATGTAAAAAACAATAGAGTAATAAAATAAATATAATAAAATGATACTAATAACAGATTAAAATAATAAATAACCTTGGTTTGAGTATAAGCTGAGGGGAGCTTTTTCAGCCTAAAAAGGGGGTTGAAAAACTAGGCTTATACTCGAGTATATACAGTATTTGGCAAGCCCAAAACATCAGATACTTCTTGGTACAGAACTGTGGTTGGCAAAGTGTAGCCCATAGGCTCCATATGGCCCTATAATCCACTTTTGTGACCCCTAGTGGAATCAGCATATATATCTTTTGTATATATAAAAGTCAATGCATATACTCCTATGCTTGTATGTACATTTGTACCACAAAGGCTTCTACATGATGAACTTGGAAACCGGGCAAATATTCTGTAGGACTGCAGCAATGTTAAGAGAGCTATGCATTTGGTGGCTTCAGGGTTTAGTAAAACTTTGTTAAAGCTTTGCAGTACTTTCCCTAAAGCTTTTCTTTATCTGCGGTGGCGTTCTTTTTCTCCCCAGCGCACAGGAGATGCCAAGCCCAACTTTTTCCAGGATTGCCTAATGGAGGTCTTTGATAACTTGGAGCAACACATTCAGAATCCTGTTCTCCTGCAAGCAATCCTCCGACTCATGGAGAGGGGCACAATGGTGCTCACCACCAACTATGATAACTTACTCGAAATATTCGGTCAGCAACAAAATAAGCCCATGGTATCTCTTGACTTGAAAGATAAGGACCAGGTATGATCAGACTAATAAATATGCTTTGGGAAATTGTCTATCTTTACTCTGTGTTTAGAAAACATACATCATTGGTATCAGAAGGGTGCCGTGCCTAAAAATTCTTCTGCACAAATGTAATTGAAACAGATGAGAGAATAATGGAAAATCAATTTCTTAATAGACTTGCAGAAGAAGAAATAGCTTATTAAATTGGCCTGGGACAGTTTATTTAAAAACTGCATTCTTAAAACAGTGGGAGGTAAAGCTTTAAAATGTTATCTAGATAGACAGTATTTTTCATAGTCCAAAAATGTTGTTTAGTCAAGTAATACTATATTAATCTGTCTTCAGCCTTTTGGTTTTGCTGTTTTATGTGGTCTTTTAGGATTGAAAAGACACAGATCACTTGGGGGGTGGGAAAGGATGACGTTTTGCTACAGGAAATAATAAAACTATGCTATAAATTCCTCACTCCCCAGTCATTTACTGGCCACCCAGCATATTTCACAAATAAGATGCCATCTATAACTAAAGTCTCTGTACTTGTTACTTCAGGCAGGATGGAACACCTCTATTCTATCCCATCACTTATAATGGATCAAGGCTGGAACCCTTGGCTGCCACTAAAATACAATAAGTTAAGGGTTTGTGTATTCAGTAGGCATGAGAAAAAAGTTATGAAAATGATTCGTTTCGTAAGAAATTCGTAAGAAATGCTACTTTCGAGTATTTCCGCACCTGGAACGCCAACCAGAAGTGGACTTTCTTTTCGAACTTCGGGGCCAGGATTTTCTTAAGTGTCGTTATTAGGTCGTAAGGGGGCACCTCCTTCTCTCTCACACCCTCCCGCCTCCCTTGCCAATAAGTATTATGGCAAGGCAAGCCCTAAACTTGCTCTTCTGGGAAGCCTGGAAAAAAATGTAAACAGAGAGGTTTACTCAGAAGTAAATCCACAAAGGAGGGCACTTTGGATGAAGGGCCCTCCTTGTGGATTTACTTCTGAGTAAACCTCTCTGTTTACATTTTTCCAGGCTTCCCTGCCTCTCCTGCCCTGCCAGGATCTAAAGCATCAAAGAGTATTGGGGTGAGAAACCAACCTAATGTATAATAGAATGAATGCTACTGTAAGTGCCTAATATTATAAGTAATCCAACGGGTCATACCTACATTCCATGCACATGCAATAATACAGCAGTAATAACAATAACAAGAGGTAAAATTCAAACCGAAGTATTCTGACTGGTCTCTCCTCATGCGGTGCAAACGGGCTCTTCTCTTATTAGCCCGGAAATTAGCCCGGAAAAGCCAGCGTTTGCTGCTGGGGAACACCCCCACCCCCAGCCGGGGGGGGGGGATTTGCTGCAGAATCCCGGGCTCATAGAGAAGATTCTGCAGCAAATCCCCCAAAGAATATGTATGTGTGTGCACCAAGCAGAAAACGCTGGCTTTTCCCTGGCTCACAGAGAAGAGCCCGTTTGCACCGCATGAGGAGGGACCAGTCAGAATACTTCGGTTTGAATTTTTACCTCTTCTTATACCCATTGTTATTACTGCTGTATTATTGCATGTGCATGGAATGTAGGTATATGACCAGCCTGGGCAAACTTGGGCCCTCGCTCCCTCGGGATCGGGGTGAGAGAGAGGCAGCGAGGAGCCGGGGGGGGGGTCCTCCTCCTTTTCTTTTGCTGCTTCCAAGAATAGAATACCCCCTCCCTCCCTCCTTTGCTCCCTCCTTCCTATTTGGAGAGTCCCATCTAGAATTCAGTGTGATTTATTCAAGTTTGGCCTACAACTCCCAGAAATCCCAGCCAATTTACCAGCTGTTAGGATTTCTGGGAGTTATAGGCCAAAACCATCTGGAATGCGCATGCGCTGGCATACGAACTACTAACGAATTTCGTTAGTAATTAAGTTACATTTTAGAAATTTTTGGGAATTTTTTTGTAAGTCTTCCTATTACTAATTTTAAAAAAATCCCCCCCCCCCTATTAGATTTTCGATTTCCTATTTTTGGGTTCTAAACCATGCCTAGTATTCAGATATTAAAACTGCACTGAGCTGGAACACTCTTCTGGCCGGAACATCTTTTGAAAACTCATTGGCCACCACCACAATTATCAGCAATATTAAGCCCTTTGGCTTACCTGAAGTGTTTCAGACAAGAATGCTCTGGAACAGGGGTGGGCAAATATTTTTTCCAAGGGGCCACATGAGAGTAAAAAAATATTATGGAGGGCCGCACTTAAAGGCGGAGCTACATTCTAATCTACATTATTTATTTATTTACTATATATTACACATCATTAATATTAACATATTAATATATCAAGAAATATTCATATATTATTAGTATTAATATCATAATTATTATATTATATTATATAACACTAGCTGTACCCGGCACGCGTTGCTGTGCCCTATTTAGGAGATGCGAGAAAGTCTGAGTATGTAAGGGTTGGAATTGATGTTACTTATGGTCTTGGTGGGGTAATGGCTGTGTCGTTGTGGGTTGTTCTGGTGGGTGGGATGTTGAGTCCTGGGGAGTTGTTGGTGTGTGGTGTTGCTGGCGTTCTGCAGAGCTTGTGGATATACAATGTTTTTTGTCTTTCCGTCTGCTGTGTTGATGTAGAGGTTGATGCTTGTGTGGGTGGGGTACTTTGGAAGTGAGTGGAGGTACTTGAAATCCCATCATCCATGGTGTGCCCTCCTCTAAACTACAGTTGGATGGAGTGTGGGTCATGGGGGCACTGTGTGCCAAGTTGGGTCTTTATCGGTCTTGGTTCTGGGCCACAGTGGTCTGTGGGAATGAAGGGTTTGAAAGTACTACAAATCCCATAATCCATGGAGGTACATCAAATCCCATCATCCATGGTCCACCCTCCTCCAAACTGCAGTAGAATGTAGCGTGGGTCATAGGGGCTCTGTGTGCCAAGGTAGGTTACTGTAAATTCAGGCCATACACAATGTCCCATGAGCTGAGGCCTAGTCAGGAAAATCAAGTTAATGAAGCCTTACTGTCAATTCAGGCCATACACAATGTCCCGTGAGCTGAGGCCTAGTCGGGAAAATCAAGTAATGAAGCCTTACTGTCAATTCAGAGAGTAAACAGCATCCCATTAAGTGAGGCCTAGTCAGGGAAATCAAGTTAATGAAGCCTTACTGTCAATTTTGGGCGTGGTTTGTGATTTGTAGGGGTTTAAATTTTCTGTGGGACGTGAATTGGGTGTTTGTGTTGGCGACTGCCTCAGGCCTTTGCCTTATCCTCCTCTGCCAGTTTATTATGGGTCGGAATGTTCATGTTGGCTGGCCAACAGAGGCGTTATGCAAATACTCCCTCATTGGCAGCCAATCATGTTGTCAGAATGTAGAGGCCGGGAGAGTCGTTGGCAGCCCCGACGGATGCTGGGAAATGTAGGGTTTTTTAACTTGTTGTTTTGGGGGCCTTTTAGGTTTTGGGGGGGAAGTTTCTTTGCTACAAACCTACCTTGTCTGAGGCCTATTTCTGTTGGCAAGTTTGGTGTCTCTGCGTTGTAAGGTTTCTCTGTTTGGGACGGTCGTTCCATGACGACTCTTCCTTTATATATATAGATTATATTATATTATTTATTATATTATTTTATTATAATAAAATTATTATAAAATAATAATAATTAAAAGAAAATCCAACTACGTACCTTAGAAAGAAGGGAGGAGGAGGGCACAGGGAGGGCACAGGGAGGAAGAGTGGCAGGCCATAATGCCATGGCCCTGCCTCAAAGTGGGGGAAACTATGGTTCCCAGAATGCCTCAGCCAGCTCATCCGGGGCTACAGGAAGTCATCCAAAGGCTCCTCCCCGCCCTGTCACTGACACTCCCTCGCTGGCCATCTGGAGCCTCTCCATGCCGGAGGCATGAGAAAGAGGCGGAGAGCCTGGGGCACTCCAAAGCTGCCGCTATGGGATGGCGGCAGCGGCACCCCTTCTTCTTGCCCCTATCCTCGACGCCCTTCTCCCTGGGCTGCGGGCCATAGTTTGCCCACCCCTGCTCTGGACTGTGCACTGAGGTAACACTGAAGAGATTTCTTCTTCAAAAATGTACGCTGCCACCATTAGACTCTTGATTGCCTCAGGGAACTGATTTGAGACTTCGTTGATAGAGGCACACATGAGGCAGGTGTTTTGAACAACTAACCAATGAGGTTTATTTAAGAGAACTTACCAAATACAGTAGGCATTAAGCTTAATGGTTCAGAGATTTTGCATGAAAGTGTATGGTTCCTTTAAACAGTTCAGATCTTAGTTACAAAATTTCCACTCCTTTCTCCCTCCAAGAATTTACTGACAGGATCTCCTCTCTGCCTAGTAAATCTTAACTCCAACACAGATAGTCCAACTCTGGATCTATCTATCTACTCCTCTGCACACTATCTTCCCTGATAGCTGTAGAATCTACTCGCCAGCTAACTCTGCTAGCTACTTGACCACTTTCAGGCTTCTTTAGTCTACCACTAACTCCTGCTTCTCCCCTGACACCCAAAACACCAACTTCTCTGACACTCAAAACCTTCTGCTGTCAGATTTTAAAATGCCTCTCCTTCAGGGCAATTTTTTCTCTTTTTCTAAGTTAGGCTCTGCCCCTTCTCTACCAGCCAATCCTAACTCCCCTCATTTCCCTCCAAGCTGCTCCTTAGGCACACACCCTTTGGAAATGAGAATTTATGCCCCCTTTTGGCCAAATGAGAATCTATGATGGATGTCCCCAGCGATTACAAGTCCAACAACACTTAATAATGCCTTTAGTTTATTTCTGCAAGCCATGGGTGTCTTTGAATTAAGCCTCTGAGTAATCAGAGTATAATAATGCTCTTTAATTCCTGGGTGTCAATCATATCTCTAATTCCTGGGCAACAATAAGGCTGTGAGCTGGCGCAGGAAGCTAAATTGTAAGTATATTTCTGTATTCTTTAGCTAGTACTAATCTGTGGATTTGGGATTGTGCTCTAAAGTAGTTTGCAAAATTGACTTGGAGTCACCATCAATAATATCAGAGCAGCCAAGCCAAAAGCATCCAAGGGATGTAATGCATTTTCTAATAGAAATGAAGATCCTCAAGCCTGGAAATCACAAAGCCTCTTACAAAGCCCTGGTGTGATGAAACAGTTGGTTAATTAAGATGGATCCCACTTGTCTTGCTCAAGCGGATCTGCCTGTAAGAGAATTTCCTTGTAGGAGGAAGCTGGATTGTTTGGTGTGTGGTTACCCCCCCCCCCCTTGTTATTTTGAAATATTATCTTCCACTGAAACAAAAAGGGGAAAAAAAGAATATATTATTCTTGGTCTTTTCGTATTAAATTTGGAATATAGCTGTTACGTAGATGCTTATAAGAAAATCTGTAATTGCAGAAAATTGCATTAAATTAAACATTTATAAGCCTACTAGCTGTACCCGGCCATGCATTGCTGTGGCATAGTCTGCCCCGCGCACCTCTCGCTGCTCTTCGAGGCTTCCGCCAGAAGTGGAGGCCTCGAAGGGCAGCAAGATGAGCGTGGGGCAGGGCACTAGCACCAAGGCCTGTCTTCCCTCTTCCCCTTCAGCCCAAATGGAGAGGAGGAGGAAAAGCCCAGAGGAGAGGGAAGAAGGGGAGTGTGGGGCAGGGTATCAGCACCAAGGCCTTCCTTGCTTCTTCCCCTCCAGGGTCTTCTTCCTTCCTCTCTCCGTTTGCTTGAGGTGGGGCATTTCTGTTCAGATTTGTATGACTTTAAAACACTGAAGAGAGCATATAACACAGTTGAAAAAAAATCATTCTTTTAAAGTTTGACCTCCTCCTTCACCGTACGTGGCAGTGTTAACAAACTGTTTGGCTTTCTTTAGGTTCTCCAATGGGCAAAGGGACACGTCCAATACGGAGTTCTTCACATTCATGGCTTGTATACTGACCCCTGTGGAATGGTGTTGGATCCTTCGGGATATAGAGATATTACTCAAGATGCCGAGGTGATGGTATGTGAACCTTGAGATCAGAAAACTATTTTCTCGCAGGCCGCACAACCTGAAAATCAGCAATGCTTTTAAATTAGACTCTAGCAGAAACTAGGATCAGATAGATCTACAGTAGGCATGTGCGATCCATTAAACAGGGTTCAAAAGTACTTACAAAACTGGGTGTGCTGGTGCTTTGTTTCTAAAGTGTTTCTAAAGTATGCAGTGAAAAACCCATTACTATAATGAGAGTAACAAAATTTCATTACTATTTAGTTACAGTAATTGCACATGCGCATAATTAAATAATATAATTGGAGAAATTTCCTTTCACTCTCATTTTAAAGCTATTAGAGTGGAACTTGCTACAGTAGTAGAACATATTTACCACTGTTATCCCACCAAATTTCGGAACATTTCACTTACCCATTGAGTTTTGGGGAATTTTCAATGTTTTTATAAACAACTTACTATTTGAATTTTACATACAAAGATAACCAGGGCATCAATCCCCAGAAGTATCAGAAAGATTCACACAACTACAGATTTCTGAAAAGTTTAGACAAAAACACCCCTCGCCCCAAAATGCAACATCAAATCCCTTGAATGTCTCTCAGTCTTTAAGACACACAACCACATAACTTCAACTTAGCAAAGATTTATACTATTACTTACTTTCTTTAGTCCTCTTTGCAGATTCTATTATTATTATTATTCTGACTCTAAATGGCTGCTGCAGCCCAATGCTGAGCATTGAGATCTGGGAAATGTAGTTTATGGCAGGGTCTTTTGCATTTTCTGCCTCACCTTCCCAAACTATATTTAAGATGGCCGTGTTCTCAGTCTCAGACTTATTAACTTTGCTAGTGCCACCCACAGTGCCTTTCATATGGCGATTGGGCCAAAGAAAAGGGGTTGGTTTTTAAAGCTCATGTTTTCTTGGCTTTACTAAAGTTGCTTAATGCTTATGCTGAAAATTAAACTGACCCTGGGAGAGAGCCAAATGTTACAGAATCTTGACAAAAATGATTATTTTACCCTAGACATCTGGCCCGCCCTCTGTGTTGATTTTATTATGTGTTGTTATATTGTTTATCTTATTTATCATTTTATATATTTGTTATAATTTTGTTTTCTTCTTTTGCTGTTTTATGTTCAACTGTGTTTTATTAAAAAAAATTGGCCTTGGCCTCATGTTAGCCGCCCCGAGTCCACTTTGTGGAGATGGAGACGGGTTATAAATAAAGATTATTATTATTATTATTATTGTGAGTGTTTTAATTTCTACCCCCCCTCCCCCGGGCATATTTCTAATGAGGCTTCATGTCAGGAAATAGTTGCAGCATCAAACAGAGCAATCATGCTTCCTACAGCCAAACAGCACACAGCACAGAAGAGAGCAAAACGCTGACTTATTAGTCCCTCCTCCAGAACAAGGTCACCAGTGTCTTGCATCATGAGTCCTGGCAGATGTTCTACACTTAACTCCTTCATCACCAGGACTACAGTACTATACATACAATACAATACAGTACATACAAGCAGTGGGAACAAATAATCAAACACTTCCACTGATATATGAGTTTACATTTCACTCAGAATATGCATGAATTTAATGTATTTGATTTGAAATATGAATTAAAAATGAAATTATCCACAAGCCTAATATACAGTATTAATAATACTTTAGTGAGGCTCATAGCTTAAAATTTCATGCCCCACAGTATGGCATAGCAGATATTGAGCCAAAGTTGTATCAAGGCTGCAGTTGGGAGTCTGATGGGACAGGGGCATTTACACTTTGCTTACAATGGAAAGATGTGAGCAGAGTTTTGTTGTATAGGTGGAAAGAATTAAAATGGTGTACTTTATATGAAGTTCTGCTTGCATTAGTAATATGCATAGAATGTTCCCTAGTGGCTTGTGCCATTCCTCGTATGTGAGTGGAAGTTACATATTTTGCTTGCCTGCACTTTAAGAAGTGGTCATACCACATTTCTGATCTTTGTCCCATTTTTATGTTTACCTTTTGCTGATGTGTATATGTGAAAACATATGCAATGTATGTAAGTTATATAGAGCAATTCAGTAATAACTAGGCTTGCCACTTTTTGATATAAAAAATAAGGGACATTTACCTAAAAATACAGGATTTTTTGCAAAAATAAGGGCCACTTCCTAAAAACTTGAAAATCAAACATTAGGTATAAATAGTTTTATTCACAAAATAAGATAATGGTTGAAATTCATAAAAGAAACTGACTTACACCCTCTTAACAGTACATAGTATGTTTCTGCATGTTTTGTCATACCTAATGCGTTGTACTGTATGTACTATTTATTTATTTGTCACGTTTCTATACCGCCCCTCTTAGCCCGAAGAGGACTTGGGACGGTTTACACAGGCAGTCTCTGCCCTCAATACAACACAGCAACAAGTCAAACCCCCCAGAGAAAAAACATATAATAACAATTTAACAATTAAAAACATACAATTGCAGCCTCAGCGTCATGTTGAAATCAGTTTCCGTCACATCGTCGTCATTCCTTATATCCAATTAAGCCTTATATTTCATCAACAAATGCCTGCTCAAATAACCAGGTCTTGACTTTCTTGCGAAACATCAGGAGGGAGGGGGCCGATCTGATGTCTTTAGTACTACTACTACTACTACTAGCTTTATAATAGCATTAAATGTAAAGCTGCCCATTTTTTCCTGAAATGGTTGGGGTTGCAGGAATAAATGGGCAACTGCCTAAATCACCACCCAAAAGGCACTAAGCCTCACTGACCTGCTCCCTGCTAAGTTTCAACACTTTGAATGGGATCTTCTCTTGGCTCTGGGGCTGGCACTCTCTCTCTCTTGCTCTCTCGGTGTCATCCTGCTCTCAGCTCAGCCTTGTGGTGTCTCTGCTGCTCTCACCTCTCTCCCGTGCACATGCTCCATGGTGGCCTGCCCTCCTTAGCTGACCTGAACCTCTCAGGCTGAGCGAAGCCCCCCATAGGGCAGGTAGCAGGCCAGGAAGAAGGTGGATGCTGGCCTGGTTACGCAGTAAGGCGCCGCCTGTGGCCGGGCAGGCGCACTACTGCTGGGGCTGCTCTGCTGCCTGCCGTGCCTGCGAGTAAGTGCGAGGCGAGCGAGCAAGCGCAAGTGCCGCGGAGAAGCTGTTGGCGGTGCGGTGGTGCTCACTGCTGGCCCGGCCTCACCTCTTGCTGCCATCTGTCCTGTCCTGTATAATATGGGACAGGTGACAACCCTAGTAGTCACTGAAGTAGAAAACCTGAAGGCCTCAAACTCTTGTTCTTTTCAGCTTCCATCAGCCCCAGGCAACATGGCAACATGCAGTACCCAAAGATAATGGGTACTGTAGAACAGCTTCCTCTTCAGGGTTTCATATTCCTCACCTCTGCTTTAAAATGTCTCAAAATACATTGATTTGTAATTTTCTTTTTCCTTGCAGGAGACTCTGCAAAACCTGTATCGGACAAAATCTTTCTTGTTTTTGGGCTGTGGGGAAACCTTGCGCGATCAGATATTTCAAGCCCTCTTTCTCCATACTGTCAAAAACAAAGTGGATCTTGAACATTACATGTTGGTGCTTAAAGAAAATGAGGACCATTTTTTTAAACTACAGGCAGACATGCTTTTACACGGCATAAAAGTTGTCTCTTATGGGGATTGCTTTGAACGTTTCCCGGAGTATGTTCAAGATCTCACAACTCAGATCTGCAAACAGAAGAGTCCAGGTACTGTGTACAGTATCAAAAAATATTGTGTCAGGACAACTTTTACTGTCTTCCATTTACCTGTAGTTCTTGGTTCAACTAGAGTATTATACTCACGTCCTCAATATGTATTATGCAATCTTGGGGATGTGAGTATAATACTCTAGTTGAATGCTCTATGGAATACAAGGCTGCACTAAGTGATTCAAGGTGTCTACACCTCAACACTGCTTTTCATTGTGATATTGTGATTGTTTATATTGTACTGAACTATATTTGATAAATTTTTGGTAAAATACTATTTGTAGTTATATTAGATACAGTTGTAATTTTGCTTGGGACTGAAAAATTGTGTTAAGCCCAGTTACCCTGTGTGTTTGCATTATTAAGCATACTGTAGTGTATTTTCGTAGTTGTTTATATTGGCAAGTTAAACATGAGCCAACAATGTGATGCGGCGGCAAAAAAAGCCAATGGGATTTTGGCCTGCATCAATAGAAGTATAGGAGTATCAATAGGAGTATAGTGTCTAGAAGATCCAGGGAAGTCATGCCACCCCTCTATTCTGCCTTGGTTAGACCACACCTGGAATATTGTGTCTGTGAGCCCGAGATTAAGTGGCGTTGTTTTTATAATTTCTATGGGATATTGTTTTGTACTCATGGGCCATTTATGTTGTGTGCTGCACTCTGGAGTGCCTTTGTAAGCCACCCTGAGTCCCCTTGGGGAGATGGTGGCGGGATATAAATAAAGTCTATTATTATTTATTATAAGAACTCTTGCTGTAAGGCATGTGTAACGAAATGTATAATTAAAATCTAAGTTTTAGGTATGTTTATTATTATCAGCTGATAGGTGGCTTGAGTTAGCTCCCTAGGAAGAAGAGAAAGGGGAGGAGCCAAGTATCATTGAAAGAAAGAATGTTGGTTTGAAAAGAGTCAGTTGGTGAGTGAGCTGGAGTCAGTGAGGTCAGTTGGTGAGTGAGCTGGAGTCAGTGAAGTCAGTGAGCTGGAGTCAGTGAGTCAGTTGGTGAGTGAGCTGGAGTCAGTGAAGTCAGTTGGTCAGTGAGCTGGAGTCAGTGAGGTCAGTTGGTGAGTGAGCTGGAGTCAGTGAAGTCAGTTGGTGAGTGAGCTGGAGTCAGTGAAGTCAGGTGGTGAGTGAGCTGGAGTCAGTGAAGTCAGTTGGTGAGTGAGCTGGAGTCAGTGAAGTCAGTTGGTGAGTGAGCTGGAGTCAGTGAGGTCAGTTGGTGAGTGAGCTGGAGTCAGTGAAGTCAGTTGGTGAGTGAGCTGGAGTCAGTGAAGTCAGTTGGTGAGTGAGCTGGAGTCAGTGAGGTCAGTTGGTGAGTGAGCTGGAGTCAGTGAAGTCAGTTGGTGAGTGAGCTGGAGTCAGTGAGCTGGAGTCAGTGGTGAGTGAGCTGGAGTCAGTGAAGTCAGTTGGTGAGTGAGCTGGAGTCAGTGAAGTCAGTTGGTCAGTGAGCTGGAGTCAGTGAAGTCAGTTGGTGAGTGAGCTGGAGTCAGTGAAGTCAGTTGAGTGAGTGAGCTGGAGTCAGTGAGGTCAGTTGGTGAGTGAGCTGGAGTCAGTGACGTCAGTTGGTCAGTGAGCTGGAGTCAGTGAAGTCAGTTGGTGAGTGAGTGAGCTGGAGTCAGTGAAGTCAGTTGGTGAGTGAGCTGGAGTCAGTGAAGTGAGTCAGTGATGGCCGTTGGTGAGTGAGCTGGAGTCAGTGAAGTCAGTTGGTGAGTGAGCTGGAGTCAGTGAGGTCAGTTGGTGAGTGAGCTGGAGTCAGTGAAGTCAGTTGGTGAGTGAGCTGGAGTCAGTGAAGTCAGTTGGTGAGTGAGCTGGAGTCAGTGAAGTCAGTTGGTGAGTGAGCTGGAGTCAGTGAAGTCAGTTGGTGAGTGAGCTGGAGTCAGTGAGGTCAGTTGGTGAGTGAGCTGGAGTCAGTGAAGTCAGTTGGTCAGTGAGCTGGAGTCAGTGTAGTCAGTTGGTCAGTGAGCTGGAGTCAGTGAAGTCAGTTGGTCAGTGAGCTGGAGTCAGTGAAGTCAGTTGGTCAGTGAGCTGGAGTCAGTGAGGAAGTTAGCTGAAGGCAGGTGAAAAATTAGCTAAGGAGTAGCTAATATAGTTGACTGGTAGCAGGAAGCTAGTGACAGTGGAGAGGTTTTAAAGGACCAAGTGGTCAGGATCTCTATGTCAGGTTAAAGATAGTTAGAAATCAGTTTTCATGTGTTAATATAAAAGTCCTTTTGAGAAAGAGGAAAGGCTTGAACGAAAGTCATGCTGAAACTTTGTTTCGTAATGTCTTCATACATGTCTTCATTCACATCTTTGTAACCAAGCATTTACACTCTTGAAACCATCAAGCTTTTGTCACAAGAACGATACAAATAAACTAAGTTACAGTTTCGCTTTAAGCAAAGTCTCAATCTCTCAACTCCAATCTAGGAAGACACACAAGGTGGCAGAAAAATTAAACTACCTTCTATGCTTTGGTGGCAGCGGAGGGATAACAAAATAAAGGTCCCCACTTCCGAAGTGGTTGCTCTACGTTTTTTTCCGTTACAGCATGCATGAAGGTTTCTTATTTTTCTGCATTTAAAATAGCTTATTTTATTAATACGAAATTTAGACAATCTAATTGGTCATTTGTTTTTCATTATTTTCCCCAGATACAGATCGAGTGGACAGCACAACACCTTTGGGTTGAGTATATTTTAAGTTTGCATCTGTATTTCGTAATCAAAAAATCACGATAAGAACTTGATTTAGTTACCATGTCAGAGAAATCTTATGTGGATGTCAATTGATTGTGAAAGGGTAATTGTGTCAATATTAAGTGAAAGCAGATCAACTGAACCACCGTCCTGGAAGTCTTTAGTTTTATTATGTGTGTGCAATTTGTAACATTGTTTGTTTTTCTAGGAGCGTCTTGTTCGGATTATGCAAAGCGGAAGCTAGGAGAAAGTGGCAGTGACCAAAATAAAAGAGCAAGGCAACTCAAGAATGGTAATTGTTATCGCCAGTTATTTCCACTTTTCATGGGAACGTTCAAGGTGTATGTAATTGTTCATTATTCACAGTGACATGCCCTCAGAGGTTTCTTGTTATGTTTGCATAACACAACACCACACAGTGCAGTTGACACCTGTTATTGGGTGACACCTGTTCGACTCCACAACCGTTGTCTTGTGGAGTCCCTCAGGATTCAGTACTGTCCCCGATGTTATTTAACATCTACATGAAGCCGATGGGGGAGATCATCTGGAGTAAGGTGTTATCTGTACACAGATGACGTCCAAATCTGTCACTCCTTCACACATGTCACTGAGGAGGCTGTCCAGACTTTGAACCGGTGCTTGGCTGCTGTGTCGGACTGGATGAGGGCTAACAAATTGAAACTGAATCCAGACAAGACAGAGGTCCTCTTGGTCAGTCAAAAGGCCGAACAGGGCATAGGGTTACAGCCTGTGTTGGATGGGGTCACACTCCCCATGCAGGTTTGCAGCTTGGGAGTGATCCTGGATTCATCGCTGAGCCTGAAACACCAGGTTTCGGTGGTGACCAGGAGAGCATTCGCACAGTTAAAGCTTGTGCAGCAGCTGCACCCATACCTTGGGAAGTCTGATCTGGCTACGGTGGTCCACACTCTGGTCACATCCCGTATAGATTACTGTAACGCACTCTACGTGGGGCTGCCGTTGAAGATGGTTCGGAAACTGCAGTTAGTCCAATGGGCGGCAGCCAGGTTACTAACAGGAGCTACATACAGGGAGCATACCAACCCCCCTGCTGTGTCAGCTATACTGACTGCCTGTCCGCTTCCGAGCTCAATTCAAAGTGCTGGTTTTGACTTATAAAGCTCTATACGGCTCTGGCCCAGCTTACTTGTCCGAACGTATCTGCCCCTACATCCCACCTCGTAACCTAAGATAATCCGGGGAGGCTCTGCTCTCGCTCCTGCCAACATCACAAACTCGGGTGGTGGGGATGAGGGACAGGGCCTTCTCAGCAGTGGCCCCCGCCTGTGGAACATGCTTCCAAACGCGATACAATCGACCCCATCCCTCCTGGCTTTCAGGAAGAAAGTAAAATTGTGGTTGTGGGACCAGGCCTTCGGTCAGTAGACATAAAGCAGTACTTTGGTTGAAATGGACTGGAAAGATATTTATACGAGGATACGGTTTTTTAGTTATTAATGTTTTATATTGTTAATTAATGGTCTATTTATTTTATGTAATTTATGCATTTTAATGGTTAATGCTTAGGCTTAATGGTTATTGCTTAATTGTTCTTGTAATGGTATCGAATTGCTGCCTATGTAAGCCGTCCTGAGTCCCCCTCCCGTGGGTAGAGAAATGATGGGGTATAAATACCAGAAATAAATAATAACATGTCACAACTCAGTTTGGAAAGCTCCGCCGTAGAGTTGGAGAAACTTTGTTGTATGACGGTGGACTTTTTGTCAAAATATCTTGTGGTACACTGAGGTCATAAAGAGGGGAAAACGTAAAGCACAGGTTCCAGATGATTTTGTAATGTACTTGGAAGGGTTTGCTTCACTCTATAGCAGGCCTGGGCAAACTTCGGCCCTCCAGGTGTTTTGGACTACAACTCCCACAATTCCTAACAGCCTACCAGCTGTTAGGAATTGTGGGAGTTGTAGTCCAAAACATCTGGAGGGCCAAAGTTTGCCCAGGCCTGCTCTATAGGAATAGAAGCCTATAACTTGAAATTGAATCCAGACAAGACAGAGGCACTCCTGATCAGTCGAAAGGCCGAACAGGGCATAGGGTTACAGCCTGTTAGAGGGGGTTACACTCCTCCTGAAGACGCAGGTTCGCAGTTTGGGTGTGATCCTGGACTCATCGGTGAGCCTGGAACCCCAGGTTTCGGCGGTGACCAGGGGAGCATTTGCACAGTTAAAACTTGAGCGCCAGCTGCGCCCATACCTTGGGAAGTCTGACTTGGCCACGGTGGTCCATGCTCTGGTTACATCCCGTATAGATTACTGCAGTGCTCTTTACGTGGGGTTGCCTTTGAAGACTGTTCGGAAGCTGCAACTAGTCCAACGGACAGCAGCCAGGTTGATAACAGGAGCGGCATTCCGAGAGCGCACAACTCCTCTGTTGTGCCAGCTCCACTGGCTGCCAGTTTGCTACCGGGCACAATTCAAAGTGCTGGCTTTAGCCTATAAAGCCCTAAATGGTTCGGGTCCAACTTACCTGTCCGAACGCATCTCTCCCTATGAACCATCGAGATGTTTAAGATCATCTGGAGAGGCCCTGCTCTCGGTCCTGCCTTCTTCGCAGGCGCGACTGGCAGGGACGAGAGACAGGGCCTTTTCAGTGGTGGCTCCTCGGCTTTGGAACACCCTCCCTAAAGACATCAGATCGGCCCCCTCCCTTCTGACATTTCGCAAGAAAGGCAAGACCTGGCTATTTGAGCAGGCATTTGTTGATGAAATATAAGGCTTAATTGGATATATGGAACGACGACGATGCAATGGGAACTGATTTCAACATGACGCTGAGGCTGCAATTGTATGTTTTTAATTGTTAAATTGTTATTATATGTTCGGGGGTTGACTTGTTGCTGTGTTGTATTGAGGGCAGAGACTGCCTGTGTAAACCGTCCCGAGTCGCCTTCGGGCTGAGAGGGGCGGTATAGAAAGGTGACAAATAAATAAATAAATAAATAAACTAAAAATTATGGATAGGCTGAAAAGATCAGGTTTGTGGCTGAACTGTGACACATCTGTGTGAACCAAGCCCATTCCCTGGGACAGTCTTGAAAGTGTGGCTAGCCTTTTTCTAGCTGTCGCAACTATGCATCTGCACTATAATTTGCTATTGTGAGTCAATGGGGCGAGGGCGTTGTGTCTTGCAATGTGAATGTGTCAAACAAACAAACAAACAAAATCCCAGAAAGGGGTTTTTGCTCAAGCTTGCAAAATTGGCTTTCAGAGAAACGATTGCTTGCAAACATTCATAGTTTGTACTTATTGCAACTCTAATTTTCACCGACCTGCCGCTATGTATCAGTTACTATTTCTAAAAAGTGGTTTTGTTTTTAAATCAGACACTGCTGAAGAATCTGGTCCTTGTGAATATGTGAGGATGTGACGTCAAAACAACTATATGCTGCGATTGTGCCATCTATTTAAAACATGAAGACTCACGTGGAAGATAGAGGGAGCCCCTAACTGCTAAGGTTTAACTAAGTGAAAAAGGGTGGGTGGGTTGGGAATGGGCTAAATATGTGTAACACTCCTATGTGGTCAGGATATGTTAACTGCAGAAGTGACTTTTAACTAAGACTGACTTGGTGTAACCAAGCTATCTCAGGGATAAAGTATTGCAAGAGGTTTGAAAATACGTTACTTTTAATTTCCTTGATGCCTCATCTTTCCATCTAGTGCAGTGTTTCTCAACCTTCCTAATGCTGCGACCCCTTAGTACAGTTCCTCAAGTTGTGGTGACCCCCCAATCATAACATTATTTTCGTTGCTACTTCACAACTGTAATTTTGCTACTGTTATGAATCATAATGTCAATATCTGATATGCAGGATGTAGTTTCATTCACCGGACCAAATTCGCCACAAATACCTGATACGCCCAAATTTGAATACTGGTGTGGTTGGGGACAGATTGCTTTTGTCATTTGGGAGATGTAGTTGTTGGGATTTATAGTTAACCTGCAATCAAAGAGCATTCTTAACTCCGCCAATGATGGAATTGAACCAAACTTGGCAGGCAGAACTCTCAGGACCAACAGAAAATACTGGAAGGGCATTGACCTTGAATTCAGGAGTTGTAGTTAACCTACATTCAAAGAGCATTGTGGACTCTAACAATGAAGGATCTAGATCAAACTTGGCACAAATACTCCATATGCCCAAATATGCAAACAGATGAGGTTTGGGGAAAATAGACCTTGACATTTGGGAGTTGTAGTTACTGGGATTTATAGTTCACCTACAATCAGAGAGCATCCTGGACACCATCAACAACATAACTGCGTCAAACTTTTCACAGAGAACCCCCATGACCAACAGAAAATACTTTGTTTTCTGGTGGTCTTTGGCGACCCCTCTGACACCCCCTCGTGACCCCCCCCCAGGGGTCCCGACCCCCCAGGTTGAGAAACACTGATCTAGTGAATGTTAGACAGAGGACTAGATCCTCTTCTAACAGAACATGGAACATAGGGTCCTCCACAGGTACAGAGGGTTTTGGGCTAGGGAGGTCTAAGGCCCTAACTATTCGTCCCATTAAGGCTATAAACTTAATAAAGTCAGTCGATGGGGTAACTGCATGAGAGAAGAGTGGGATTGGATCCAAAGATTTTCTTCCAAGGGCAAAAAGCTGGAGAACTGCTAAATAATTTACTTCTCAAACCACTTCTAGCTCTTAAACAAGCACTTGTGGAATACAAATTCTTATTTTCTTTCTGATACTAATGCCATATGGTTTTTATATGGATTTATACCTTTTTAGCCAAAGCCGTTCAATGTGTTTTCATAGTATGTGTAATGCATTGAATGTTTGTCACCTTTGTTTTTATAGTTTTGTAAGGTTTTTTAAAAAATAGAACAAATCAAAATATTGAATGCAATTAATTTTTCCTATTTTAATAAATATTTCAAATTAAGCAGAAAATGTTTTTATTATTCTCAGTGTTTTTGTTGTCTTGAGTGAAGAATCATAGAATTGGAGGAGAGCACTTTGAATTGTGCCCGGTAGCAAACCGGCAGCCAGTGGAGCTGGCGCAGCAGGGGGTTGTATGCTCCCTGAGAGTCGCTCCTGTTAGCAAACTGGCTGCCGTCGGTTGGACCAGTTGAAGCTTCTAGACAGTTTTCAAAGGCAACCCCACCCCACGTAGAGCACATTGCAGTATCTATATGGGATGCCATATATTTCTAGCTGCCATATCACTGTTGAGTCATGTTCAGCTTATTGTCTACTAAGACTCCTTGATCTCTTTCACATGTACTGTTTTCAAGCCAGGTGTCACCCACCCTGGATCTGTGCATTTCATTTTTATTGCCAAACTGTACTACCATACATTTCTCCCTGTTGACATTCATTTTGTTAATTTTGGCCCAGCTTTCTAATTGGTTGAGGTCATTTTGGATTCTGATCCTGTCCTCTTCGGTATTAGCTATCCCTCCGAATTTTGTGTCAGCTGCGAATTTTATATGCACGCCTTCTATTCTGTCGTCCAAGTAATTGATAAAGATGTTGAACAGTTCTGGACCCAGGACTGAAACTTGTGGCACCCCAGTGGTCACTTCTCTCCAGGATGAGGAGCCATTGGGAGGCACCCAAGGTGTTTGGCTAGTTAACCACTTCCCAATCCACCTAACAGTAACCCACATTTTATTAGCTTCTTTGTGATAATGTCATGGAGCCCTTGTCAAATGCCATAGCATTCCCTTCATCTACCAAGCTTGTAACTCTATCAAGATAAGGTTAGTTTCACATGTCTTGTTTTTGAGAAACCCATGCTGACTTTTAGTGAGCAGGAAATTCCTTTCTAAGTATCTCTTTAGTGATCTGCTCTAGAATCTTTCCTAGTATTGATGCCAGGTTCATTGGGGTAGAGAACAAACATTTTTAAACAATGTTTGGTTACTATCATTAGTATCATTTACAAAAGATGAACTGTTAGGATTGTATGAAGCCTGCCTCACACAGACAGCTGTTTCTGGAGTATATTGCTCAAACCTAGAAGTAAGGTGGTTGAGAGGGCGGTAGCAGACCAGCTCCAGAAATTCTTAAATGACACAGCCTGGCTGGACCCTTACCAGTCCGGTTTCCGTTCGGGACATGGGACCAAGACTGTGCTGGTTGTCATCTCTGATCAACTCCGACGCCAGTTGGATCAAGGCGGATTGGCACTGCTTGTATTATATCTTACAGCTGCCTTTGATATGGTTATGATCTTTTGACCCACCGCCTCGCCGCTTCGGGGGTCCAAGGGTCTGCCCTTAACTGGGTGGACTCTTTTCTCCGGAACCGTAGGCAATGAGTGGAATGGAATGGGATGGCCTCTGAGAAATCACCTTATGTGTGGGGTCCCTCAGGGGGCAATTTTATCTCCATTGTTATTGAATATCTATATGCGACCACTCACTCAGCTGGTTCAGGGTTATGGACTGGAGTGTTACCAGTATGCTGATGACACCCAGATCCTTCTGAGGATGGATGGCCAGCCGGATTAGGTTCCCGATAATTTCACATCCTGCCTTAAGGCCGTAACTGGTTGGCTGTGTTCCAGTAGACTGATGGTGCATCCGGCAAAGACAGAAATCTTGTGGCTGGGTCACCTTGGGTTGGATGATGTCCAGTTGCCTACCTTAGACCAGTGTTTCCCAACCTTTTTTGAGCCGCGGCACACTTTTAACAATAAAAAAATCCGGGGGCACACCACCAACCAAAATGACATAAAATGACACTCTAACATAGTAAAGAACGGCTGAGCCACGACAATGGTAGCTTCGCACTGTCCCCTCAAGGCTGGAGCAGCTGCTGGGAGTGCCAAAGCCGGGGAGGGGGCGGAGCCAGGCCGCACCATGCCCCTCCCCTCCCCCAGCTTCAGCTCTCCCACGGAGGAGCATGAGCGGTGGATGGGCTTCAGTGGGCGGGGCTCCTCCACGCGTCTTCAGCGAGCGAAAGGCGAGACTCATGGCAGATTGGAGGCTGGCTGGAAAAACGGCCGAAGGAGGCGGCGCCCTGGCCCCTTTTTTTTCTTCACCACCGCCCGGCCCTTCCTCCTCCTCCCAAGCAGCAGGAGTTCGGCAGGAGGAGGGGGAGGAAGGGGGCAGAGCTTTCTCGCAGCACAGCAGGAGGTCCGTCACGGCACACTAGTGTGCCACGGCACACTGGTTGAGAAACACTGCCTTAGATGAACCCCCGTGAGGAACGATATAACACCTGCTCTATACTGATTGCACTGGTTTCTGATCGAGTTCCGGATTACCCGCAAGGTGCTGGTATTAACCTTCAAGGCCTTGTACGACCAGGGATGGCATACCTACAGGAACGCCCTTCTCCCTGCCAACCCTGGAGATCACCACTCCCAGACCACCAGAACTTATTACAGATCCCTGGCCCTAAGGAAGCCCATCTGACATCAACCCGGCGTAGAGCTTTTTCCATTACTCTGGAACGCCCTCCCTCCCTACATCAGAGCTACCCGTGATTTACCACGGCTTGTAAAATGTGGCTATTTGAGAGGGCATTTGACTAAGGAATTGTTTATATTTTTAAAAATTGTTTAGATGTTTTAGATATTTAGCTACGTGTTTTATTGTAAATCGCTCAGAGCCACCTGGGATGGGCAATTAATAAATCTCAAAATAAATAAATAAAAATGCAAGTAGTGGTTGAAGGTTATAGTACAGTGTATAACTCTTCTTTACATAGAGAGGATTCAATGAAGATAGGAAAAACTGTAATTAACTGAAATTGAACAAAATTTATTGAACCAATTCAAAAACACAGAATATGCATTTAGGACAATGTTTAAACTAAACGAACAGTCTTGTTTCTTTGCTAGTTATACAATTTTTGTTAACGTAGGAAAGTGTCCCAGTACTTAAGGGATCAAAGTTAACATAGTTTAAAAGCCCTCAAATGACAGAATTTGTACCAATACAACCTGGCTGAAAACAAATGTCTGGCAAGTGTTCCTATAACATGGTGGAGTGACATTTAAACTTGGAAATGTGATTTAATATGTGTGCTTCACCCTTTTTATCGTGCTTATTCCTCTTTATAGCAACCCCCTATCCCATAAATTGCTTTTATTTTGATTTGTGTATAGTTGTTTTGCCAATATATATTTCTCTCTTTATAGTAGTAAGTGTAAGGAATGGAACGAGGGCATGTCTTGACATTTCTTCAACCCTGATTCTCCACCATCAGCAGATGTTCATTTTCCTTTCTTGCAAGAAGACCGTGGAGTACTACAAGCCATGAGTTTAGCTATTAACTTTCAAACAACATAATACTGAACAATGAGTTCTTCCACTAAATCTTTCACAACATCAGTATAAACACACAGGTCAGTGCTTTAGTAACCCATTCGCAATTACAAATCTGTGTAGGCAACGTTTCTCAAATACCACAAATATGCTCAGTGCCTTATTTCAGCAAGGAGCTCTTTCTGCGTTTCTGTCGCGTTTCATTCTCAGGATCTGGATACAGAGTAAGATCCAGGGTCAGAACTTGGCTAAACATAACATCATCTTGCTGAAAAGGGAAAAAAATACCACTAATTATAATTTCTTACCATAATATACAGGCATAGCTATTTACGTGTTTCTCTTTACTTCTACTGTCCAAATCCTCACTGTCAGAAAATCAGTTTCTATTTTGGCTGATATAATGAGTTGGAAACTAGGCAAGTAAGGTTTATATATCTGGAATGTCCAGGGTAGGAGAAAGAACTGTTTGAGGGAAATCTGAATATTCCAATTAGCATCAAATGGCCTTGTAGCTTCAAAGCCTGGCTGCTTCCTGCTAGGCTAGCTAACATCTCTCCACATAGGATTCCCCCCAGGCAGGAAGCAGCCAGACTTTGAAGCTGCAAGGCCATTCAATGCTAATCGAGGTGGCCAATTGCAATATTCGGATTTCCCTCAAACAGTTTTCTCCCACTCTGGACATTCCACGGATAAATAAACCCCACTTGTCTAGATTCTTAGGATGCCTGCCATAGATGTGGGCGAAATGTCAGGAGAGAATGTTTCTGGAACGTGGCCATACAGACCGGAAAACTCACATCAACCCAGTAATTCCAGCCATGAAAGCCTTCAACAACACATCTTTTGGAGCAGGGGTGCTCACACTTTTTCAGCATGCGAGCTACTTATAAAATAACCAAGTCAAAATGATCTACCTACCCACTACTCAGAGAGCCATAAAAGCAAAATATTTGGAAATTTATTTCAGTGAGAGCCATATAATATATTTTAAGTCTGAATTCAACTAAATGTGAGTATAATAAGCCCCTGAATTTATTCAAAATAATTTATTTATTAATTAATTATTTTGACTTGCTTAACCGCCCTTCCCGAGGCTCAGGGCGGTTTCCAACATATAAAAGCACATAAAAGATTAAACTTCATAAAAACACTATAAAACAATCCTAACCAATCATACATCAGTCACTGCGGGTCAGAACATGCTGACTCGTACAAAGAGCAGAGGCAGCACAGCTAGATAGGAGGTTGTCAGTTCAGGCGTCGGTCAGTCACCAAAGGCCTGCCTGAACAACCAGGTCTTGCAAGACCTGCGGAAGGCCATCATCATCAATGATGATGATAACATTCATTCAGCCTCTGCTAATCTATCTATCTATTGATATAATAAAAGTCAATATTTGCGGAGGAATATGTGCCAGCGTTTCGATTGGCTCCCAATGCAGGATCATTTGCATAACGGTCTGATTGGCCAGCCACCCAACATTCCGAAACTCTAAACTGCCAGGGGGGGAGGGGTGTCGCCCAGCCTCTACATTCTAACAACATGATTGGTTGCCACTGAGGGACATTTGCATAACGAACCCCGAAGACCCACTCTACGTCCTGGTGCAGTTTAAGGGACCATGGATGACGGGACTTGCAGTACTTTAATTCACTTGCTTACAGCACTGTGGCCCACATCAATGACGGATCACGACCACACTTGGCACACAGAGGCCCAATGGATGATGGGAGTTGAAGTACCTCTATTCACTTCCCCAGACCGCTGCGACCGTCATCCAATGACTACTTAAGACCAAACCTGGCACACGGTGCCCCCATGACCCACACACCATCCTACTGCACTGTAACCCTCATCAAGTGACTGATCATGAACAAACTTGGATTGGTTGCAACAGAGGGAGTATTTGCAAAAGGCACTCTGCTTGGCCCATGCTACTTTCTACTGCAGTGCATATCGCCTATGAATGGCGACCGACAGAGAGGGTAAAAGAAAGGGCCTGACTGAATTAACAGGGCCTCAGAAACTGACTGATTTAACAGGGCCTGAAAGGGCCTGACTGAATTAACAGTAAGGCTTCCTCAACTTGAATATCCTGACTAGGCCTCAGATACTGGGCTACTATGATAGGAATTAGTAGACAGTAAGGCTTCCTTAACTTGGAACTCCAGATCAGGCCGCAGAGACTGGGATCCTATAATTATTAGGGGCATTTTTAGAAGTGTGCACTGCAATACGTTATTCCCTGAACCACAACTACAATTTTTAAAAATCATTTCTGAATTACACTGGTAAATTATTGTGCTTCTTTTATCAGGTGTGGCAACTTAACCATGTCTCAAAAAAAGGGGGGGAAAAACACAGGAAAAATCCCAACCACAGCAAAAAAAGATAAAATACATAGAGCAAGCATGTGAGACAACTGACTGCCAACATGATAACAACCAACATGCAGCTACTGCATCAAGCACTGCGGAGGCTCAAGAACACCATCAGGCCAGACTCGAAATACTTCAACGAAAGCGAGAAAAGGCCAGGGCATCCAGAGTAGCAGAGACTATAGAACGACATCAGGCCAGACACCGAGCAATGCAAGATAGAGCCTCTATTTTAAAAGCAGCAGAGACCCCAGAACAACGTCAGGCCAGGCTTCAACAAAAACAACACAAGGCCAGGGCACCCAGAGCAGGAGAGACTCCAGAACAGCGTCAGGCCAGGCTTCAACAAAAGAAAGTCCAGGGCATCCAGACATATATAGACAGACACTCAGAGGCTATTTAACATTCCAGCTCCTGGCCACCAGGGGAGCTGTTGCTTCCTCATTCTTTGCATACTTCCTGGAGATTTTTATGGCCTCCTAAATCAGCCTCCCCACAAAGTGGTACCTAAATTTCCTACTTGACAGATACCACTGTCTTTCGGGCTGCAAAGGTCGACAACAAGCTACACAATTTTGGTCGGGAGCTCACTTTGACCCAGACTGGCTTCAAACTCATGACCTTTCGGTCAGTAGTGATCTTAATGCAGCTGACTCCCAGCCAGCTGCACCACAGTCCTATAGGCCTATTCTTAAAATCCAAAATCTAACAATGACTATTTTTAATGTTTATCCTTACCAAATTAACCTGGGCAACATCGGGTACCTAAGCAACATGATCAAGTTTGAGGGGGACGACTTAATATGATGTGAGACCATCTACAACCTTACCCATTTTACTATTGAAACCATTCATACTTTTTTCCCAAAGAACCAGGACCAGGACCAAACTTGGCACACAGACACCTGGTACCCCAATTTACGTCCTGGTGCAGTTTGAGGGAGGATGGAAAGCAGATGATAGGATTTACAGCACATTCACCCGTTTTCAGAAACCACCGTGACCCCCACCAATGGCAGATCGGGACCAAAATTGAGTTTTCTTAAGACATAGCATAATATATGACCAAACTGATATTACTTAACATCTAAAAACAAACAATACCCTTTTCGAATAACCCGGATAGCGCCGGGTCCCCAAGCTAGTAACAACAACAACAACAACAACAACAACAGGTTCCTAGAGTAGAAGGAGACCTCCAAGGGCCATCCAGTCCAACCTCCTTCTGCCAGGGCCCTTCCACACATCCTATTTTACAGTTGACACACACAAACTGATTTCTTATTACTGGACGAATTGCTGCCAAATTTGGCCACAAGACACCTACAAGGAGTGACCATCACTAAAAAAATGATTTTGTCATTTGGGAGTTGTAGTTGCTGGGATTTATAGTTCCCCTACAACCAAAGAGCATTCTGAACTCCGCGAACGATAGAATTGAACCAAATGAGGCACACAGGACTCCTATGACCAACAGAAAACACTAGAAAGGTTTGGTGAGAATTGACCTTGAGTTTGGGAATTGTAGTTCACTGTGGACTCAAAGAATAATGGATCTGGACCAAACTTGGCATGAATACTCAATATGCCCAACTATGAACACACATGGAGTTTGGGGGTAATAGACCTTGATGTTTGGGAGTTGTAGTTCACCTACATCCAGAGAGCACTGTGGACTCAAATAATGGAGCTGGACCAAACTTGGCATGAATCCTCAATATGCAGGCAGGCAGGCCTCTTCCTCATGGGGAGGGGGACACTCCACCCCTTTTCGACCCTCCCTCCTTCAGCCTCTCTGCCGGCCTTTCCTCCTAAAATGGCGGCCGCTGGAAAGGGTGACGTCACCCTTCCCTCCTCCCTCCCTCGAGCGCGCGGGTCGGGGCTTCTGCGGAGCAGCCACACTCCTCCTCCTCCTCCTCCCACCGCAAGCAGCAGCAGAAGCAGCACCATATCCCTGCCTGCGAACCACCATTACGTCCTTCGCAATTGACCAGTCGATCACGATCGACATAATGGGCACCCTTTGTTTTGGAGAGTTTGTTTTTTAAAAACCCATATTTTAAAATCTTTTATTAAGAAAATATATTTTTTTTGGTTGTGTCAGGAGCGACTTGAGAAACTGCAAGTCGATTCTGGTGTGAGAGAATTGGCTGTCTGCAAGGACATTGCCCAGGGGACGCCCGGATGTTTTTGATGTGTTGCCATCCTTGTGGGAGGCTTCTCCCATGTCCCTGCATGAGAAGCTGGAGCTGATAGAGGGAGCTCTCCCGAGCTCTCCCTGGATTTGAACCTGCAACCTGTCAGTCTTCAGTCCTGCCGGCACAGGGGTTTAACCTACTGTGCCACCGCGGGCTCCTAAGAAAGAAGATGACGCCTGTGGATTTTGATTGAGTTTTAAATTTTACCCGTTAGTAGAGAAAGAACATTAGCTAAACTGTGATGAGAAGATTATTATATTCTTATATAGATGTCTTTAGTTCAGTGAGCGAGAAGTCAATTTTAATTGGTTATTAGTATGGGTGTGGAAGATATATCGGTATTGTTTGGTATAGTTTCCTTTGTTAGTAGTTTGTTCAGCTTTGTTTATTGTATTATTATAAGAAGTTATGTTAAGTTATATATACCTGAGGACAGACTCCAATTAGAGCATCTGCTTTAGAATAAAACTCTTCCTTTAGAGAGATAACTATGATCTGGAACTGTTCTTGGGATTGCTGCCTAATGAAACTTGAGACCTGGGAAGGAAGAAAAGATGGTAAATTAGGGATTGTTAGATTAACTGTACATCAAATTAAAACACATTGCATAAATGTGAGGTTGTTATTTTCATAGGTACTCAAGTTAAATCCTCTATCGCACCAAAGGCCCTCTCAGTCGCTTCACCTAAGATAACTGTGTGTTTCCATGCAGACACAGAGATCTTGGTTCCTGAGACATGAAATTAATTTAGATTAGCTTGATGTTCCAATTCAAGGTGCAGGTTCTTACCTATAAAGCCTTGAACAGTTTGGGACCTGCCTATCTGCGTGACTGCATTTCTGTCTACGAACCCAGGCGATCTCTCAGATCATCTGGAGAGGCCCTACTCTCGCTCCCGCCCTCTTCACAGGCGCGACTGGTGGGGACGAGAGGGCCTTTTCTGTGGTAGCCCCCCGACTCTGTAACTCGCTCCCCAAGAATATCAGACAAGCTCCCACATTGGCAGTTTTTAGGAGGAGCCTGAAAACGTGGCTGTTCCAATGTGCCTTCCCTGAATAAAATAAATAACGTCCTGCTGTGATCAATCCTTTGAAAAATGTCCTCAGAAGCACTTTAACTACATGTTGGGTTGCCTGCCTCACATTATCCTTTAAAACCTTCCTGCTATATACATTCTACCTCTGTTCGCATCCAATTTTTTAAAATTAAAAAACTGATATTTCACATCTGGCCCAGCCATAATGGTTTTAAATTGTCTGTTATTGCTTATGTGTAAGTTATGTTGGTTGTATTGTTTTATTATTTGCTGCTGTGTTGTTTTATTATGTGTCATTGGGCTTGGCCTCATGTAAGCTGCCCCGAGTCCCCTTGGGGAGATGGTGGCGGGGTATAAATAAAGTATTATTATTATGTTCCTGTACTGCCCATTTACCTATTCTGTGGTGCAGTTCCCCAACCTTCTGTTCCACGACATACAGTGCAGAAAAGAATTAGAACAGGAAACATTTTATTACTTTAACTCCTAAGTTATTTTTATACAAACAATATTATATTTGTTAATACTTTACAATTTATTTGATTTTTCCTTTTAATTGTACATCACCTTGGATTTTAATCACGACAGCAAAGATGTAAATAAGAACATAGAAAAGTCCACTCTCCTTTAGGCGACACAGGTAACTTACTTTGCCAATGTTTGTGTTATCTAGTGCTGCATCAACTTCATCCAGAATGAAAAAGGGAGCTGGTCTAAAACTTGAGGGAATGAAAAATACAATTAAACAGAATTATTAAAAATTGATGTAGTATCTTTAACTTTGTATTTATCTAAAAGGTAATGCTTTATTATGTCCTGTATATTTCTAAATGCTTTGTAAAAACAGTTTTATAAAAATGAGTATGTGCCTACTTCATCAGATGGGTGGTGCAGCAGGTTAAATTATTGAGCTGCTAAACTGGCTGACCAAAAGGCTGGGGAGTGGGGGGAGCCCCAGCTTCTGCCAATCTACCAGTTTAAAAACATGCAAATGTGAGGAGGTCAATAGGTACTGCTTCGGCGGGAAGGTAACAGTGCTTCATGCAGTTATGTCGGCCGCATGAACTTGGAGGCATCTACAGACAACTCCGACTCTTTGGCTTAGAAATGCAGATGAGCACAACCCCCCAGAGTCAGACTCGATTAGACTTAATATCAAAGGGAAACCTTTACCTTTACCTTCATCAGCTGGAATAAACAAATTTTAATTACTGCTGTTTTGTGCATATCCCAGTTTTCACTTTAATTTACCAGGAGGAGGAGGGGGAGAAGGGAGAAAATGTTCTGAGAGTGTAAAGTGATGATGATACCAGAAAATGGAACTTACTCTCAAGATCTATTCTTGCCAAAAAGGAAGAAACATCCTGGAACGGATTAAACTTTAAAGAGTGGAAAGGAATCACCTACTGGAGGACCCTTTGCATGCATAAATACTAAAATATTATTTTATTTATTTATTTCCCGCATTTGTATCCGTCACTTCTCAACCCCCAAAGGGGGACTCAGGACGGCATTACATCAAGCCCCATTAGAGGCTATTACAAAAATTACAATAATAACATCACATATTAAAACATCACATAATAAAACAATACATAGTTAAAACCATACAAAGATTGAACAATAAAAACAAGTCTCGACAGTCATAACACCATTGCAATTTGTCCCTTTAAAGTGCTGCTTACATCTATTGCCCAAAAGCCTGGTCCCAAAACCATGCCTTTAATTTCTTTTGGAAAACCAGGAGGGAGGAGACCAATCTTTTTTTTTTTGAATATTTTTTATTATTCATTCAACCAACAACAACATAAACAAACCACCACATCAAGACCCTACAGACCTAGACATATACATAAACGTACCCTGGACTTAAACATAAAATCAAACCCCCTCCCTTACCCTCCCTCCCTCCACCCACCACCATACACCTGACATACACATTCCACCTGTTGCCCTCCTTGTCCGTTTTGCAGAAGTTCTTTTCTTCCTTACATCCTTTCACAGAAGGGTGTACCTTGCTTCCCCTTTCTGTGATCTATACTTGGTTGTCCTGTTCAGTCCTACCTTCCAATCTAGTTTAATCTTCATCAAATTAACTTATACTTCTTCTGTTTGAGGTAGCTAACATATTTATTCCAATCTGTCCTATTTTCAAAAGCCCTGTTTTGTGCTACTTTCTGTGTAAGCAAGTCCATATTCATTATGTCGTATACTTTTTTTAACCAGTCCTGATATGTTGGTATTTCTTTAAGTTTCCAGAATCTGGCCAGACTTATTCTGGCTGCGGAGGCCAAATAAAAGAGGATTTTTTCGTCGTTTTTATCTAATTCAAAATCAAATATCCCCAGCAAGAAGTACTCTGGTTTAAAATCAAATTTCTTTCCCAAAATATCTTTTGACCTCTTATATATTTCCCACCAGTATTTCTTTACCACTTTACATTCCCACCATACATGGGAGTATGTACCCACATTTGCTCCGCATTTCCAACATTTAACGTTCAGTTTTCCTTTACTGAACTTCGAAAGTTTTTCCGGTGTGAGGTACCACATGTAAAATACTTTATACCAGTTTTCTTTTATCTCGACAGCATAGGTGTATTTTAATTTTTGCACCACACTTCTTCCCATTTACACAGGTCTATGGTGTGTCCCACCAGTCTGGCCCACTTTATCATTACCTCCTTAATTATATTTTCCTCCGTAGCCCAGCCTAATAGTAGTTGGTAGGTTTTCCCGTATAATTTTGGTGTCACTTTTTACAATTTTTGACCAACTAGAGTCAATTATTTCAAACCCCTTTTTCCGATCTTGTTTATAATTTTCTTTGATTTGCCAGTAGTGGAACCACGTTATACTAGGTTCCACTCTCTGCATCTCCTCCAGTGACAGCAGGTCCACCTCCCGCCCTTTGATTTTTAATAAATTTTTATATCGTCAACCATCTTTCTCTCGGGATTTCCCTCTTCTGATCTGCCTCGTTCGGAGAGAACCACAGGGGAGTTTTGTTACATAGCCTTTCTTTGTATTTGTCCCACACACTAATAAGGGCCGCCCTTATAAAATGGTTTCTAAAACCTTTTCTATTTTCACCTTATCCCTCCAAAGATAGCTATGCCATCCCCTGCAGAGGTCCTCTCCTTCCAAAGCCAAGAGTTTCTTTTTTGTCAGTGTTACCCAGTCTTTTACCCAGACCAGTACTGCTGATTCATAATAAATTTGAAAGTCCGGCAAAGCCAATCCTCCTCTTGTGGTATTGTCTTTAAGTTGTTGATAACCTATCCTCGGCCTCTTATTCATCCAAACAAATTTTAATATGTCCTTTCTCCATTCCTCCAGCAATGTTTTTGTCCGTAGAATTGGGATTGTTTGAAACAAAAATAATATTTCAGGTAACACCGACATTTTCACCAGGGCTATCCTGCCCATCAAGGAGAGCTGTAGTTTGCTCCACTTTTCCAACTTTTGTCTAATTTCCCTCCATTTTCTTTCATAGTTGTTTTGAAGGAGGTGGGCATTGCTTCCTGTCAGAAGGACTCCCAAATATCGCACCATTTTTTCTATTTTAATTCCTGTCCTGCTTTGCAGAGTCTCTTTTCTCTTTGTCGACATATTTTTTACAATAAATTTGGTTTTATCTTTATTTATTTTTAAGCCCGCGACTTCCCCATAAGTCGTTAGTTCTTTCCACCACACATCCCATTGTTGCAGGGGTCTTCTATTACGCAGACCAAGTCGTCTGCGTATGCCGACACTTTATATGTGTTATTGGGAATTCTCAGCCCTTTGATATCTTTGTTTTGTCTTACACTTTCCAGCATTACTTCCAACGTCATTACAAAGATCAAAGGCGACAGCGGGCAGCCTTGTCTTGTGCCTTTCTTCAATTTGATTTCTTTTGACAACAGGCTGTTTATGATAATTTTCGCAGTTTGCTTATCGTAAATTGATCTGATGGCATTCTCAAAAAAAAAAACCCCAAATCCATCTCTCGCATCAACTCAAATATAAAATTCCAATTAACCTTGTCAAAGGCTTTTTCGGCATCCAAAAATAGGATGCCGACTTCCTTTTGGGTGTGCTTATTGTAGTATTCAATTATATTCAAGATCAGTCTGGTATTATCTTTAATTTGTCGGCCTGGAAGAAAGCCAGATTGGTCCTTATGTACTCTTTCATTCAAGACAACTTTTAATCTTGCTGCCAATATTCCAGCAAATATTTTATAATCAGTGTTTAGAAGTGCAATTGGGCGGAAACTTTTAGGTGTTAACATATCTGAGTCTTCTTTTGGTATCAGGGTGATGTTTGAGTGAGTCCAGGAAGGTGGGAGTTTTTGCTCTTTCAAAACATTGTTCATTACTTTCAGCATTGGTGGTATCAAAATCTCCATATGCGCCTTATAAAAATGTGCTGAAAAACCGTCCGGCCCTGGACTTTTATGGGGTGCCAAAGTTTTAATTGTTGTCCTGATCTCCTCTTCACTTATTTGTTTATTTAAACTCTCTCGTTGACATTCTGTTAGCTGCTTTATTTTTTTGCCCCCTAGGTAATCCTTTCTCTTGGTATATTATCTTCTGCATAAAGCATTTTATAGAATTTCACAAATTGATCTTCTATTTCCTTTTGCTGTATATACTCTTTCCCATTTTCACTGATTTTATTTATATATTGCCTTTGTCTCCTACTTTTAATCTTCCAGGCTAACCATCGCCCTACTTTGTTTGCATTCTCAAAATGCTTCTGTTTCATTAAATTGAGTTTTTTTGTTATGTCCTCGAGTTGAAGGGTTTCCATTTGTTTTTTAAGTAGGTCCAATTGTGTTCTTGTCTTAATATCTCTTGGATTACTTTTTAACTTTTTTTCCCAGATGGAAATTTCCATCTCTAATTTTAGGAGAATATTCCTTTTTTCCCTATTCCTTCTGGCTGCTTGTTGAATATAATGGCCTCGCATAAAAGCTTTAGCGGTGTCCCAAATTATCTCTAATGGGGAGTCTTCTTCTTTGTTAAATTTGAAAAATTCTTTCAATGTCTCTCTGCTTTTCACAACATCACTGGGGGTTTTGAGTAATTGCTCATTTAATTTCCACCTAAAAGTTCCCTCCCTGTTTCCGGTGTTGTCGAGTGTCAACTCTATCGGTGCATGGTCTGAGGTTATTCTGGTCAGGATTTTTGTTTTTTTTATCTTCATAACCAAGTCTTTAGAACCCCATGCCATGTCGATACGTGACCATGACTGGTGAGGGTTTGAAAAGAAAGTGTAATCCCTCTCAGTTTTATGATAGTGTCTCCAGAGGTCAGTCAGGTTAAGGTCCTCCAGCAGTCTTTTAAAACACTTTGGTAGTTCTCCCTTATTTGTTTTACCTTTCCTGGTCTTTTTCTCCTCTGTTTTTTCTTCTGATTTATCCAAATTTGCGTTCCAAACCCCATTGAAGTCTCCCATTATTAGAAGATAATCGAATTCTTGTTCCCTGATTCTTCTATTAAGGGATTCCACAAATTTCTCTTTAGCCCCATTTGGAGCATAAATATTACACAGTAATGTTTTTTTACCTCATTCTCCAAAATAATTCCCAATTGTCTGCCGTCTTGATCCTTGAATACCTGATTTGATTGAATCTTCTAATTGACAAAGGTTACCACTCCTCTTTTCTTTTCCTCAGCTGATGCAAAATAAACTTTCCCAAATTGCTTCTGATTTAAATAGTTCACGTGTTTCTGGCAGATATGTGTCTCTTGTAAAGAAATAACGTCAAATTTCCCTTTTAAAAAAATAATTCCAAACTTTATTGCGTTTATTTGGGCTGTTTAAGCCGTTCACATTTTGTGAATAAAATTTAAACCTCTGCGCCATCCTCTTCCTGGTCTCCCCCCCTGCCCCTGCCGGCCCTGTTTCCATCGAATCTGTATCTTCTAAAGGAGATTTCTCTCTTGGTCTTTTCCTTTGTCTTTCCAACGAATGGTCTTTTTTCTCACCGTCTCTAGTCTCCTTTTCCTTGGGTTCTCCCTCTTTTGTTAGAAATCTTTCATAAAACATTCTGGCTTTATGCTCTGATGTTAGCCAATGCTTTTCCCCCTCTCATGTTGTCATCAGTCCTTCTCTTTCCCATTTGAACCTTATATTTCTCTCTCTCAGTATGTCAGTAATGTAGAAGTATTTTCTCCTTCTTTCTAATACCGCAACTGGGAATTCTTTTAATATCGCGACTTTGTCGCCTTTGTAGAAGGTTGGGGTTTTGGCATTGGCCTTCACGATCTCGTCTCTAACAGATTTTCTACCAAAGCAGACTATCGTGTCCCGTGGTGTGCCGTGTCTCTTGGCGTAGTTTGATTGCACCCGAAACACCCTGTCCACATCTCCTTCAATCTCCTCATTTATAGTTTGTAAAATCTCTGCAATTATTGTGGTTATTGTCTCTTTGACATTTTCCTGGTCTTGTTCTCGTACATTTCTAAATCTAAGTTGAAATTCCTTCTCCTTAGCCTCTAGTGTCTCCTGTTGCAATTTTAGGGTAGCTATTGTCTTTTCCATTCTTACCATTGTTTTTTCTAGTTCTTTTTGTTGCAACTGCATTGCTTTATTTTCTTTAACACACTCCCTCTTCCCTTGTTGTAATATATCAATATCTTTTTGCATATTTCTTAATTCCTCTTTAATTACTACCTTCATTTCCTCCTTTAGGAGGAGACCAATCTTAATTCAGTTGGAAGTGTGTTCCATAGGGCCCTGTCCCTCGTCGCCACTAGGCGCATTTGAGCTGTTGACAGAAGCGAGAGCAGGGCCTCCCCGGATGATCTTAGATTTCGAGCGGGACGTAAGGGTTGATGCATTCAGACAAGTAAGATGGGCCAGAACCATTTAGAGCTTTATAGGTCAATACCAGCACTTTGAATTGGGCTTGGAGATGGACCGGCAGCCAGTGGAGCTGACACAACAAGAGGCGTGGTATGCTTCCTGTATGTTGCCCCAGTTAGTAATCTGGCTGCTGACCGTTGTACTAACTGAAGTTTCCGAACCGTCTTCAAAGGCAGCCCCACGTAGAGTGCATTGCAGTAATCTATACGGGATATAAACAGAGCGTGGACTACCATGGCCAAGTCAGACTTCCCAAGGTACGAGCACAGCTGGCGCACAAGTCTTAGTTGTGCAAAAGCTCCTCTGGCCACCACCGAGACCTGGGGTTCCAGGCTCAAGTGATGAATCCAGGATCACAAATATTATTGATGTACAAGCTGACATACATGGTAATTTGGAAAAATAAGAGCCAAATTAACAAAAATGCAAGTGAAATACCATTCTAACAAACAAACCACTGAGCATAATCTATCAACTAAACTGCATCTTTCTTACCTGTGTATTGCAAACACAAGAGCCAAAGCTGCTACCGATTTCTCACCACCAGACAGGTTGTCCATTGGCATAAATCGTTTCCCTGGTGCAACACAGTTAAAACCAATACCTTCCAAGTAAGGTTCCTCGGGATTCTCTGGGCTAAGAAAAGCCTGAAACACACATGGGTCCTTTCTCAGTTTACACAGTCCTCCATGTGGAACATGAACTTTGTATAATATTGGACTCACAAACCTTGATTATTAGAGAGTTGCCTTCTATGAGTATGTTTGTTTGGAATACATTGATCATATTCCTTTGGATTCTGCTTTAGGAATCATCTGTTTTTCCCATATAAGGAAGCTTTTGGTTTAGATACTTGTATTTTGAACAATTGTTGAGTGTACCTTAAATCTTCGACAAGCTTTGTTTGTACATTGAATGTTCTATGACTATAGCATATATATGAAAAACATTCCTATGGTTTATATTATTGTATTATAATCTTGTATATAGTGGCCTCTTGCCTTTGTACTTCGTATAATCCTTTGTTTGGTCTCTTTCTCAGTTTGCAGCAAAAACGTTTTTAGACTGTATGCTTAAATGAATGATAGCCTTTTTTAGTGATTTTTATTAATGTAAAATACACCGGTAGTGTAGCGCAGCTGGCTGGGTGTCAGCTGCATAATATCTCTACTGACCAGAAGGCCATGAGTTCGAGGCCTGCCCGGGTCTGGGTAAGCTCTTGACCAAATTGTGTAGCTCGTTGTCGACCTTTGCAACCCGAAAGACAGTTGCATCTATCAAGTAGGAAATTTAAGTACCACTTTTTGGGGAGGCTAAATTTAACTGATTTACAAGGCCATAAAATCTCCAGGAAGTACACAAAAAAGATCGAAGGAGTGAGACAGCTCCCCCTGGTGGCCAGAAGCTGGAATGTTAAATTGCCTCTGAATGTCTGTCTATATATGTTGTATGTCTATGGAATTGAATGTTTGCCTATATATGTGCTTTGTGATCCGCCCTGAGTCCCCTGCGGGGTGAGAAGGGCGGAATATAAATGTTGTAAATAAATATAAATAAATACATAATAAAAATGCAACTTAAATATCTTCTCAAACAAGGGCTGCAAAGAAATTCTGAATGAAAACAGATAAGCTGTTTTGAACACAAGAATCCCCTTCTTGAATATAACTAATACCAGTCTAGTTCTGTATACCAATATATGTAATCCGTCTATCATCTTTCTCAAACATTATCAAGGTGGTCTCTGATACTTTGAAACACTAGGGGATAGTCTTATGCCAATCAATCTAAGAAAGCACGATTTTGCAGATGAAAACTATTGGTGGGAAGAAAGGAACTTGACTGTCTCTGTGTTTAAAGCAGACTACTTGCAAATAAGAAAATAGGGAGCACTGGTAAGTTCCTGGGTAAATTTGTTGTTTAGCTTCTAGTATTAGCTAGTAGGTATTTTTTAGCAGCAGCCAAAAGAGGTTCTTTTTCCCTTCCAAATTGCCTTAAGCACATTCCTTGAAAGGGTGGGGCTTGCTACAGCAGCCCTCCTGCCAGGTGGGAGGAGTTAGCCTATTTCCTGTTTTTAAGCAATTAGCCTAGCTCCTGTTTTTTAAATCAGTCAGCCAACTGTCTCTGGGAGGAGCAGTTTAAAGCAGACTACTTGCAAATAAGAAAATAAGGAGCACTGGTAAGTTCCTGGGTAAATTAGTTGTTTAGCTTCTAGTATTAGCTAGTAGGTATTTTTTAGCAGCCCGCGCACCTATCGGCGCGCGATACAACATAAACCTGTAACAAGTAAAAAAAAGGGAAAAAAAGAAATATCCAAAGACTTGTAAAAAAGTTAATCAAGACCAAAACAAACAGTAAATCTACAAAAAGGAAAAAAAAGTCTAATTATCTAGAATAAAGGAGTCAAATTATAAAAACATATTAACAAGAAATGGAGGTAGTCAGCCAGCAGTGGGAGGGGGGCTTACCAGTGTTTTGCATTGAGTGTCACATGTATGACTATCTGCCTGCTGGGCAGAAGTCTTGGGTGTGCATTCGCTGCAGTGAGCTCCTGGCACTCAGGGAACGTGTTCTTTCCCTTGAAGCCAAGGTAGCAGACCTGGAGAAGCACAGAGAGGAAGTGAGGCAGGAGGAAGAGATCTCCAGGGTTGAAATAGGAGCATCCCACTCCATTCTGAGCAGCCCTCCAGCTGCTTTGGAAAATGGGGGTCTTGGGCAGGGAGGACATCAGTCTGAGGAAGAGGGACCGGCTCCCTTAGTTGGGACCCCTTCCTCAGAGGATATGCCCATATCCTCTTGCACCGAGGATACTTCTCAACGGGTGGTAGGAGGGGGGCTTCTTGTAGTGGGCGATTCGATTGTCAGGAACATAGAAAGCTGGGTTTGTGATGGACGTGATGACCGCATGGTAAATTGCCTGCCGGGTGCAAAGGTTGCGGACATCACGAGGCATCTAGATAGGCTGGTAGATAGTGCCGGGGTGGGGCCAGCAGTCGTGGTACACGTCGGTACCAATGACATTGGGAAGGCCAAACGGATGGTCCTGGAAGCCAAATTTAGGTTGCTAGGTAGAAGATTAAGGTCCAGGACCTCAAAGGTAGCATTCTCGGAAATTCTACCGGTTCCACGCGCAGGGACAGCCAGACAGGCAGAGCTCAGGAGCTTCAATGCGTGGATGAGGCAGTGGTGTCGAGAGGAAGGGTTTAGATTTGTTAGGAACTGAGGGACATTTTCGGGAAAGCCAAACCTTTACAAAAGGGACGGGTTACACTTGAACAAAAATGGAACCAGACTGCTGGCAATTAATATTTAAAAGGCTTCAGAGCAGCTTTTAAACTGATTCCTAGGGGAAAGTCGACAGGAACTGGGCAGCTTCCGGTTCGAGAGGGTGAAACGCCAAGTATGGAGGATGAAATTTACGCACAAATGGCTGAGTCAACAGAAAAGATAGAAAGTAGTCAAGAGATAGGACATGGTAGGCCTTCTACAAATTCTCATAAACAGCCAAAGTTGAAAGGGCATCAGAGCAATAAATATACATGTCTGTACACAAACACTAGAAGCCTTCGAACAAAAATAGGAAAGTTGGAATGTTTGGCAAAAGAAAAAAATATTGATATTATTGGCATAACAGAAACCTGGTGGACAGAGGAAAACAATTGGGACACAAAAATTCCAGGTTATAAACTGTACAGGAAAGACAGGAGAGGGGAAAATGGTGCCGGTGTGGCCTTGTACATAAATGAAGAGCTAGAATCTCATGAATTAGAATTTCAAGAAAATTCAAACTCACCTACAGAAACATTGTGGGTAAAAGTCCCAGGACAAAAAACTAATCTAGCATTAGGGATCTGCTATCGCCCTCCCAACCAAACTCCAGAGGCAGACTGCTATCTGGAAAATGAAATTAAACAGGCCTCAAAAAGCAATAAATTAGTCATAATGGGGGACTTCAACTATCCCAGAATAGATTGGCTAAATTCTTGTTCTACGCATGAAAGAGAGACAAGGTTCCTCGACATGCTAGCCGATTATTCCCTTGAGCAGATGGTCATGGAACCAACCAGGGGAAAGGGGATCCTGGACTTGGTGCTAACTAATGAACAAGATCTCGTTCAAGATGTCCTTGTAACTGAGCCCATAGGTACCAGTGACCACAACACAATAACCTTCAACTTAAGTTTGGATAGCAAACTGTCAGTGAAAACTAACACAGAGACCTTAAATTTTCACAAAGGGAATTTCACCAAAATGAGAAAAATAGTAAAGAACAAACTAAAAGGAACAGTAAGGACAATCAAATCCCTCCAAAATGCTTGGAAACTGTTTAAAAATACTTTAAAACAAGCCGAACTAAAATGCATTCCTAAAATAAGAAAGAGGCCGGGAAAGTCCAAAAGGACATTGGTATGGCTTACAAATGAAGTAAAAGATGTGTTTGGAAAGAAGAAAAACTCATTTAAGAAATGGAAGGCTCTTCCTACTGAGGAGAACAGAAAGGAACACAAGCTCTGGCAAACTAAATGCAAAGCAACCGTCAGGAAAGCCAAGAGAGATTTTGAGGCACATATAGCTAAGAACATTAAAAAAATAACAAAAACTTCTTTAAGTACATCAGAAGCAGAAACCCAACTAGAAAAGCAGTTGGGCCACTTGACGAAAATGGTAAGAAAGGGACAATAAGTGAAGACAAGGAGATTGCTGAGCGGCTAAATGACTTCTTTGCCTCCGTTTTCACACAGGAGGACAGACAACATATGCCTGCAGCTGAGTCAGTTTTTTCAGGGAGGGAATTAAATGAATTAAACCAGATAGAGATAAACAAGGAAGATGTTCTCACATGCCTTACTAAACTAAATGTCAACAAATCACCAGGGCCAGATGGCATCCACCCCAGAGTTCTTAAGGAACTCAAGTGTGAAATTGCTGAAATTCTAGCCAAAATACATAACCTTTCTCTAAGATCAGGCACTGTACCCGAGGACTGGAGGGAGGCAAATGTAACTCCGATCTTCAAGAAAGGATCCAGGGGTGATCCAGGAAATTATAGGCCAGTTAGTCTAACCTCAGTTCCAGGCAAAGTGATGGAAACCATTATTAAAGAAAAATTACTAAGCACATAGAAGAACAGGCATTGCTGAAGGAAAATCAACATGGTTTCTGCAAAGGCAAATCATGTCTTACTAACTTGATAGAATTCTTTGAGGGTGTAAATAAACACATAGATAAAGGGACCCAGTCGATATTGTTTACCTTGACTTTCAAAAGGCTTTTGACTAAGTCCCTCACCAAAGGCTCCTAAATAAGCTCTTCAGCCATGGAATCAGGGGACAGGTCTTGTCCTGGATTGGAACCTGGCTAAACTGTAGGAAACAAAGGGTGGTAATAAATGGACATTTCTCTGGGTGGAAAGAGGTGAGAAGTGGCGTACCCCAAGGTTCAGTTTTAGGACCGTTACTTTTTATTTATTCATAAATGATCTGGATGTAGAAGTAAATTGTGAGGTAGCAAAGTTTGCAGATGACACTAAACTGTTCAGGGTAGTTAAAAATGAAACTGACTGTAAAGAGCTCCAGAAAGATCTCTCGAAATTGAGTGAATGGGCAACAAAGTGGCAAATGCATTTTAACCTAAACAAGTGTAAAGTCATGCACATCGGGGCAAAGAACCCCAAATACACTTATCAACTGATGGGATCAAAGCTTTCTGAGACAAACCAGGAAAGGGATCTTGGGGTTTTGGTGGACAGCTCAATGAAGATGTCAACCCAAATTCTATGCTTGGCATGATCAGGAAGGGAATCGAAAATAGGTCAGCAAATGTTGTATTGCCTCTCTACAAATCTATGGTGAGGCCACATCTGGAGTACTGTGTACAATTCTGGTCACCGCACCTCAAGAAGGATATTACGGAACTGGAAAAGGTACAAAGAAGGGCAACAAAATGATCCAAGGGATGGAGCAGCTCCCTTATGAAACCAGGTTGCAACGCCTCTTTTCAGCCTTGAAAGACGCCTTTATTTCTTGGTCCCTTTGGTGCAGCCTTGTTTAAAACCACGACAACAGTTAAAAGTTTTAAGAGGTGACTTGATCGAAGTGTATAAAATCAAGCATGGGATAGAAAAGGTGAATAAAGAAAAAATATTTTCTCTGTCACCCAACACTAGGACGAGTGGGCACTCCCTTAAGCTCCAAGGTAGGAAAGTTAGGACTAATAAAGGGAAATATTTCTTCACCCAGAGGATCATTGGGTTATGGAACTCACTTCCAGAGGAGGTTGTGACAGCTGTCAGCCTGGACAGCTTCAAGGCAGGATTAGACAGATTCATGGATACCAAGGGAATCAGTAGTTACTGAAATGGACATCCAAGTGCCACCTCTGTGTTGATGGAGGCAGGCAGGATTTTCCCGGGTACTGGTTGTGGGGGTTGGGAGCAGGTGAGGGTTTTGCCCTCCTTTCTGCTAGAGATCCCTGTGTACAACTAGTGGGCCACTGTGTGACACAGAATGCTGGACTAGATGGGCTGAGGCCCGATTCAGCATGGCTCTTCTTATGTTCTTATGTTCTTACTATTCTGTCTTGTGAGCCTTTTCTACAGCTGAACTGGTGGGCGTGAAAGATGACAACAGGCATTTAAGCAGGGGCAGAAAACCTGAACTCTTCAGATACTGATGCACAACACCTTTCATTCCAGACTTGTCTGTGGCCTTCATAGGCCTGTCCGAATCGGCAACCAGAGCATAAGTTTTTTGCAGAGGGTTTCCACCGATGTTGCCTTGTTCTTTTTGGATGTTTTTGATCTCATTCGAGTGAGCGTGTTTAGGCATAGGAGAGAGGCTTCCGCCAATGAAGGGTCAGATTTGGCCTCAGCAGACGTATGAAGTATAGTGGATGGCACAGAGGGAATTTCAGGAGCTTTAGAGACAAGAGGAGGAAGGCTGATATTCAAGGGTAGTCTCGCAGAGGGCTGCTTTCAGGCATTGCTCCATTTTTCCTGGCTGCTGGTGTGAAGATCTGGCAAATCTTGCAGGCCGAGAACACGTGCACCTCACCAAGGCAGACTAAGCTGTGGGAATGGCCATTGTGGTTAGGCATTTTAGCCTTATAGTCTGCAGATCATTTAAACAATGTGGTTGACATCAAAGCATATCTCTCTTAATCCAGATAAATAGGAATTTTGAGAGGTCTGCATGCTCACAAAAACACAGAGAGAAAAAATAGTTTAGCTGACTAGCAGGGCTAGATGGAAGCCCCAATAGCAAAAGGATCATCCTAACTAAAACTATCTAATCTATTACTGAAAGCTATTTGAATACAGTACTAGGCCTAAACCTAGCAATACTAATGAGGGAAGGTTTTTTCTCTTGCTACTGATGCAGCAAAAAGAAAAGAACTGAAGCAATGACCATCAGGATGGTGAGCTGGGGGTACCATAAAAATGTACTTTAGAGCTCTTTAAGGTTCCAAATTGCACTGCGCAAGCTCAGTTAACCCATTGGTGTGCATTCACAAGACCACAAATAAGAATCATGAGTAGTCCTGGAACCAAACCCAAGCAGTTACTAAGAGCCTAATCATTATTTTCCTTGGGAACAATTTAGTGAAGAATCCCATCCCTAGCTGTGTGTGTGTGTGAGAGAGAGAGAGAGAGAGAGAGAGGGAGGGAGGGAGAGGGGGAGAGAGAGCGAGAGAGCGAGCGAGCACCCACAGCATACTCTCGGTATGAAATGCCTTCCATAGAGACGCTTGGCTGGTTCTTTGTGAAATATATATAAACCAAATAAAACTCCCAAGTCATTTTAGGAGTCAATGGGCTTTTAAATGGATTTTGTGGTTTGTTTTTAATTCCTGCCTCTGTTTAATGTTATTGTGGTACACATCTGTTCCTCTCCGTTGGCGCCCCCTTGTCGCAGGGGAGAGGCTTGCGTACCCTAATGAAGTTGTGAGCTATGCTGGCAGTGGCATAATAGCCACTGGCAGGACCTCCCATGCCAGACAGGTCACAACTGAAGGGTCTGACAAAGAGCGTCAAAGGGCAGGATGGGCTCTCTAGCCTTTTGGCAACCATCCTACGAGAAGGAAAACTCTGATTTCAAACCAGGGCAGATGGTGCTCGTCTAACCATGTAAGATGAACCATATAAGAGAAGGTAACTCTAATCAAACCTACGACCTGAGGTTCTCCTGGCCACCGTCCAAGCTTGCTTGGCCCCGGCAGACAAACCTTTGGTTTACAGGGTGAGGCCAGTTCTGTGCACGCTGCACTCCACCAGAAAAATCTACTGCACAGGCTCGAAGGACACATCCAACTTCCGAAAAAGCCGTGTAGCGATAGGCGAGGGACAAAATGGCAGGTGTAAAGATGCACTGGAAGCCGCAGACCCAACCCTGCATGCAGGCGGTTCAGGACTTTCGTCGCTCGAGACTGACCCAGGAGATGACAGTCTTGTTCGGCAGCATCCTGGATGACCAAGCAGCCTTTTTAAAAGGAGAGCACTGCTTGCTCCATATGGAGAGGAGCCTAGAAAAGGTGGCTCATCCTCATCTACCTGGTTGGCTAGCCGCGGCCAATGGGCATCTTCACCAACAATGGTCCACCCTGGCCTCACATTGGGAGGCATGGAGACGCACTATCCATAATGCTTCGGCCTCTTTCGAGAAGACACGCCAAACAGGCCTCGAAGAGAAACGACAACGCAGAAAGTACCGCAACTTGGAAACAACATCACCCAAGGAGACTTTCTTCTGTGCTTTCTGCAACCGGACATGCCTATCTCGGATTGGCCTTTTTAGTCATCAACGCGCTTGTAAAAAGCGTGGGATGAGTCCTTCCTAAGAATCTTCGCGAAGTAATGCCAGAGAGATAGAGGTGCACTTCTGTTGTACGTGACACTGAGGTTGTATTTTTGTGTGTCAAGCCTGTACTTTAACCAGAGTTTGGAACACATTACTTCTGGCATGACAACTTCTAAAGCACCCAACCATCATGATTACTGGTTTTTATCAACTTTCAAGATGTATATCATCCAGGAATATAACAGGATAGAAATAAATACACAGTGGAAATAGATAAACTGACAACTTTTTATATTTATGAATTCTAATGAAATATATTTAAATGTACACACCTGAGCACTACTGTTTCTGCAGAGCTTCTTGTAGATCTGATCAATAGCTACTGACATATGCTCAAAGCACTGGCTGAACAGCTCATACCTTCTTTTTTTCACTTTCTCAAATTCTTGCCTACATAATTTGGCCTCTTTTCTATGAGCCTCAAACACTATAAAAAAGATTATTCAGCTGGATTTAGTAGAATACTGAACTGTTTGATATTGGAACCAAGATTATAACATTTTATGTAAACTCAGCTTACAAACACAAAAATTATTTATCAGAAAGAACAATGGAAACAGATATACATACATTTAATTGGCATGTATGGTACTTTTTACCCCTGTACAAAGGCTAAATTCCTCCTATGTGTTATAAGGCTCTGATTGAACATAAAATAAAATAAAATAACAGTTTCAATTAACTGTTCTTCAGTACCATTGGGTGAGAATTTTTTGTTTGTTTGAAATTTATCAAAATCAACAAAATATGTGAAATAATATCTATGTAGAACTTAAGAACCTGAAACCTTGATTCTTTGGAAAAGAAAGAAAAGCGATTCCTTGGTGGCAATACTCAACTTCGAGTTTCCAGAAATGTCTACTTCTTCCAATAATTTATTGGGTATTAATCAGACTAATGTGACAAATGAAAATAAATGGAATTGCCTCGCAAACATTGCAACTGAAACATGGAAAGCTACTATTAGAAATGTTTCTGAAGTATTAATAATACCATAATACCGCACTAGTATGTTTTTGGATTTGGGTGCATACTACAGTGATCACATGACTACAAGTTCAAGTTTTATGAGATCAACAAATAAACACATACATAAAAGGATAGACTGAAATTAATTTGTTAATTACCAAAAGCTTAGATTTGTAAAAGAAGGCAACTATTGGCAACCAAGTATTATCTGCATCTTACAAACAACTGCAATGAATAAGAAAGGCTATTACCATCAATGGATTCCTGAAATCTATTGGTAACTAAATGCAATCTGTCAAGTGCTCTCATATTTGGTGCAACTGTTTTGACTAAAACATCTTCTTTAGATGCTATTTCCTGCCGAAGTTGTTCTAGGCGAGCCTCAATCGCTTTATTAGACTGCAAGTCCTAGTTGTAACACAAAATAAAGTGCTGTAAGAACATTGGGGAAATGTTTCTGGGACTCTAAAGACCATCTTGAATTTCTAAAATGGGAAGGCGATAAAATGTACAATAGAGCACTACACAATGTATTGATGCATCCCTGTCGTGCCTCATGTAGCACATGGCACTCATCCTGAGGTTATAAACTCAGACTTTTAATTTTTTTGTACATATGAGAATACAGTAGGCATATTAGCAATGCTAAATTAATATAAGACTTTCTAAAGAGGTATCTGGAAGAGAACGACTAACTACAATATCTATATAGGTATGGTCTTAGCAGGTCAGCTGCATTAGACGTACAGTCTATAGGCAATCTGTTTTTCATAAAGGAAGCAAAACTGGAATTCAACACATATCAGATTATCTGTTTCTGAGAGGCTGCACATCTTTAATGTCATTCGCCATCACTTTCTAACACAATGTACGGTATTTCATTGCATAATAGTCTCCACCACACGTAAGACGCATCTCCATTTTTGGGGTACCAAATTTGAAGATAAAAGATGCCCACAACGTAAGTCACACTGCTGCCCACATGCCTGCCCCTTGGAGCTACAGGGCTTACCAACTGTGGGAAGCCCCATAACACCCGAGGGGCAGTTGTGTAGGAGAGTGAAGACTCGCTCACCTGTTGGTGAGTGAGAACTATGAGATCTCCCTTGGTTGCCTGCTAAAGGAGGCCTGTAGCTGTTGCTTGTCAGCGGAAGAGGCCTATGGGGCCTCATCTGGCTGCTAGCAAGGGGAAGCCTCATAGGCTTCCCATATTTCACCACTTAATAGTCACACTCCCTTTTAAAGAAAAAAGTGTGACTATGTGGTGAAATGCGGTAGCTTATTTCGATTTTTTAAATAGCCACTGTGGGGTTGTCCCATCTGTGACACACTTATTCTTGGGATAAGGATGATGACCTGTTAGGATCACAACCTATTGGGGATTATGGATTATGACCTGTTAGGATCATAACCTATTGGGTAGCAGATTTATGGAAGTATTCCTTTAGTTTATTGAGTAATGGATGATCGTTGGGCACATAGGTATCTTGTTTCTATTCAATGCTCTCAGCAGACAAAGATTCCAGTAGACTTCTTTAAAATAACATGTTCATTTTACTCACAACTTCATGTACTGTATATACAGGCACATTACTTGTCAGTAAACTTTAAAACGTTTCAGTTTGTATCTTTAACTTACTGACTTTAACAGATTCCTCAAAAACTATATTGCTCTGTACAGTTCTCTTCCATAAGAATCTACTTTCAAAGAATTCAAGTATCAACCGTTTTCTAATTTTCTACACTGACATCTGACTGAAAAACAGACTTCTGTACTCAAGCGGACTCAAGGCTTAACTGTCTTTGAACTTCTAACACTGACTTCTGTATTTTAACTGACTCAAGCCTCAACTGTCATAATGTTTAAACTGGATTCTAAACACACGTGATCTGCAGTCCCTCCCACTGCCACACGGACATAGAGCTAAGGAAACGGCAAACCAAAGAAGACATGCACTTCAAGAAATAAAATGACACATTATAAACAGACACAACATTAAACAGAGGAGGTTTGAGAAGGTTATCTTCAACAGTTCTCACCACTGTCCACATGCAGCACTCCTGATGAACACCTTTCAGTTCCTGAAGCTACTGGAAGCTCTCAGTGGCACCAACAAAAGGTTCCCTTATAAGAGAGCTGGGAGTAAAATCCACTACAGCAGTGGTTCTCAACCTGTGGGTCCCCAGGTGTTTTGACCTGCAACTCCCAGAAATCCCAGCCAGTTTGCCAGGTGTTAGGATTTCTGGGAGTTGAAGGCCAAAACATCTGGGGACCCACAGGTTGAGAACCACTGCACTACAGTGACATGAGAGGAAACTGTCGACATCCTCAATAATTATTAACTAGAATATTTGGCAAAGAACCTCTAAGTTCAAATGTTTGTGTAAGAGGAAAGTCAAGCAAACAATTTCTGCTGCAACACTACGCTAGGAGAGATGGCATACACAACCCACAACTGTAAAACCGGACTAAATCTTCTGAAAAATTAAGTTAAGGAAAGATGCTAAGGAATGCAATACTACAAATGGAGACTGTTAGGTGTTCTTACCTTTAATTCTTCTGAAAGTCTGCTATAGTCTATTTGAATTAACTCTTCCCTTTCATAGATATCAGCGGTTCTTTCACTACTTTCGGTTTCAGGTCCCAACTGCAACAAAAGTCCAATTAAAAACATGAAATAACCACAAAATTTAATAGCATGTTAAGACAGTATTTATTTTTGTCTTCTCTTCCAATATAATCTTTCCATCTATGTACAATTTTTCCTCATACGTTTTCCAGATCTCCATAAAGACTACCACAGTCTTGTATTGTCAACTTTCCAGTCTCTCCTTTACCAAGAATGTATATAACTTTCTTCAATCTGATGCAATTTGCTCAACATATGAACAAAGCAACAGATGAAGGAAAAACCACTCACTGGGCCTATGTGTACTCTGTTTGTCAATGTGTGCGCTCAGCATCAAATTGTAGTAGTAATTCTGCTAAAATGTAGTAGGATGAAACCTTCGTTTGCTCAAGAACAAGCAGAGGCTTATATATTTATGCACAAACTCAACAACTGCTACCATTTATAGCAAGAAAGCATCCATATAATACCTCAATTTCACTAATGTCATCTAAAGATCCCAAAACAAGGTTTAACTTTATGTCTTCAAGCTTGCATTCAAGAAGCCTATTATGTCTTTCTAATTTTTTCTGTTCCAGCGAGGTCTCAATTACTACTGCTTCCTTTTGTAGAGTCACCAACTCTCTGTCAGCGAAACAAAAGAAACAAGATACAAAGCTTAACATTGATATTTCAACTCTCGAAGGTAAAAATTATGATAATTTTACTATTTATTCTCATTTAGGTTTAAGCCTGGGGTTATTTATTTATTTAGAACATTTGTATCGCGTCCTATTCTCATCTTCCGAAGAGGGACTCAGGGCAGCTTCCAACAATATAAAAACACCAATAAAATACACAATTATATAAAATGATAATAAATATACATTTAGAAACAGTTCGCCAGGTTGACAAGTGTTTCCTTTATGAAAAATAATCTTAAATATTTTTAAATTGTATTGTTAGCACTAATTAATAACTCAAATGATGATTTTAGCTAAAGAATTTTATCTTTTATTTTCTATTGTATCTTAATGTTATGGAATATTAATAGGCAAGACCTGTATGTCAATTGTTTAATGTAGTACTTTTATGTTTTATGTTGTCATTCTTTGATATTGTTGCTCTTTCACATTTCTGCCTTTTTACAAATTGTATTTATTTATGTGAATGTGAGTTACACATGATGTCTCAATTAATTCTAGAATTTGAAGACTTTCCTTCAAAATTCAGTATTTATAACCCACCACACAAGAATAATGAGAATTGGAACAGATGGAGCAAAGAGGATATTCAGTATAACGCCATGGGGCATTAAACTGTTTTTATTTACTCAACAAGGACATTATCCTATTATGTCAAAGTGATCATACAATGGACTGTTGTGTGAGTGAACGGACACTTCTGCCACTTGGGCATCATTTCACGGGCTGGAGATCTCCAGGATGGAATCCACTCACTAGCAAGCTTTGAAAACAGATTCCTTTATTATCCTGATCAATACAGGATGGAGAGAAAGTTACTTCTGAGCTTTATGTTAGAAAAGCATTGCTAATATCCACAGGCAACTACCCGCCCTTTTTCTCGGCTTCCCTGCCTACTTTACTTATTCCCAGGCTTCTAATTCCCCAACTATCTACAGCAAACCCCAGCACTATTACTCTTTGATTGTGGTTCCAGCTCTTTTATCAACCTTGAATAGACCAAATGGCCCTAGTTTACAGCCCTGATGAAAATTTCCAAGTTCTCATTTGAAGGTTCGGAGGGTTTAATGACACATCAAGGCAATCACAATGGAAAGGCAGCGAAGGTGAAGTGGCCTGCACACATTCCCAAAGATACCAATATCCATTAATTGCAGTAATGTAAATGTATATAAACAAACTCAATGTATACATGCAAATATTGATTTTATTTTATTGTAATTTGCTGTTTGGGCTTGGCCTCATGTGAGCTGCCCCAAGTCCCCATTGGGGAGATGGGGACAGGGTACAAATAAAGATTATTATTATTATTAAATACAAATGTCAATAGAACATAGGATTGTTACATTCACATTAAACAGAAATAATTTGTTCGTTTCTTGAAAGAGGAAAAAAATCTTCGCATGTGTGGAAGTAATCCTACTGTCTTTACTAGACGAGTAGACTACAGGTCCTTGCACAATGAATATCCTATTTTCTATTTACTGCAATTAGTGGTCTCTCCAGTTCTAAGGGAACCCATTTTTCTTTTCAGTACTGCACACATTCCTGCCAGGAGTTGTTAAACCACAGACGATTTCCGAAGCCCTAATATGCTCTTAAACCCAATTAAAAAGAACTGCTATGTTAGCCTGTTGTCTCTGGTGGGAGGTTGCCACTAGAGTGGTGAGCCTTTCTGCTCTGCTGGAGTTGAACAGGATCTCAGCTCATGTGTTGTAATTCATATGTTTTATTTCAATAAACACAAAGAAGTCCTTGGATCTACAGCACAGCGTTCCAAACTATGGTCAGAGTTTCAAATATCAGGATTTCAAATTGGTTAATAGCATCAATTACCTATTTCGTGTTAGTAATATCTTCCTTGATTCGTCGACTTGATTCTGTGCCTTGGTAACTTCATTTTTATTAACATTCTGCCTCTCCCTAAGCTGCTGGAGTTCTGCCATAACTTCCTCTACCATTTGTAAGCAATTCTCCTCATCCTATATAAGAAAAATATGCTATTTTTTAAAAAAAACCTACAGTTTAGAAACAGAACAGCCTTATGAAATGATTAAGCAGACAAGGTTATATAGTAGTAACATTTCTGAAATGAAGTTATTAAACAATTGTTGATTTAAGTAATATAATGCTATCTATTTTAATACACACAGGATAAGTGTTACTCTTTTGTTAGATCTAGTTCTTATAGACATGTTTCTGTCAAGCAGATAAGGAACCATAATTTCCAGAATTTTTGTTTATTATTTTTATATGTATCCACCTTTTTTTCTCTAAAAAAGAGACTCAGAGTGGCTCACAATAAAACCAATACAATAGAAATACCTTTTATGTACTGGAACTTGCAGTTATGACAACAGATGAATTCATCATATTAGTAGTGGCTAGAGAAGTAACATTTCTAGAAAACTTTGAAATCATGGAAGAAGGGAAGATAATGTTTTTGTCCACAATCCTTCAAACCCCCTTCCCCCCACCCCAATTTTTTGGGAAAATAAAAATCTATGAACTGCTTATTTGCATTTCAAATCCAAACAAAAATCCCATACATTTGTACAAACAAAAGTTTGTATATGTTCCATAATAAAATGAAATTTCTAAACTGCTTCACGCTATGCTACTCCAGCATCACATGTATCTTATGTTTTTGATATTTGAGAATTTGGGGGGGACAGGGAGGGGAAATGGATGGCCGATGACCAAAAACAATGCAATAAACAACATATAGTGTGTGATAGTAAGAGACACGGTCACGACCATAACCGACGTAGATAGAAAGTTTAACGGAAGTTTGAAAAGCCTAAACTTAATGACACGACTATATATGAGATACTACAATGAATGAATGCCCTCAGTATGCTCATATCAGGTGTTGAGAGACGAAGAAAAATATATTAGATCTGAGTTTTGGACAATACATTGGGCACTAGTCAACATGCATCAAGAAAAGAAATTGTCAATATAAACGGTATTACTTTAGAGTAACTGTACTTTTTCCTCTAAAATGTTTATCAAATCAACCAGAACAACAAAAAGAATGAAAATCATGTAATGAGAAGACAAGATACGTCTTCTACCTATACCAAATAAAGCAGTGTTTCTCAACCTTCCGAATGCCGCAACCCCTAATACAGCTCCTCATGTTGTGGTGACCCCCAACTATAAAATTATTTTTGTTGCTACTTCATAACTGTAATTTTGCTACTGTTATGAATCGTTATGTAAATATCTGATATGCAGGATGTATATTCCGGACCAAATTTGGCACAAATACCCGATACACCCAAATTTGAATACTGGTGAGGTGGGGGGGGGATTGATATTGTCATTTGGGAGTTGTAGTTGCTGGGAGTTATAGTTCACCTACAATCAGAGAGCATTCCGAACTCCACCCATGGGGCAATTGAACCAATCTTGGCACACATGACCAACAAAATATTGTAAGGGTTTAGTGGGCATTGACCTTGAGTTTTTGGAGTTGTAGTTCACCTACATACAGAGAGCGCTGTGGACTCAAACAATGATGGATCTGGACCAAACTTGGCACGAATATTAAATATGTCCAAATGTGAACACTGGTGGAATTTGGGGAAAATAGACATTGACATTTGGGAGTTCTAATTGCTGGGATTTATAGTTCACCTACAATCAAATAGCACTCTGAACCCCACCAATGATAGAATTGGGTCAAACTTCCCACACAGAACCACCATGAACAACAAAAAATACTATGTTTTCTGATAGTAATTGGCGACCCCTCTGACACCCTCTCACGACCCCCCGAGGGGTCCCGACCCCCAGGTTGAGAAACACTGAAATAAAGGATCAGGTTTACAGTCAGCTGTAAATCTTAGATTTATCTTTGTCATTGGAAGCTCAAGTGAGTTCAGAGGCTTAGGGTGCCTTTCACCAGCACTGAATAGTATACCACTTCTATGTGTTCTTGGGCAAGGACAGAATGGCTACACTGGTGGGGAGAAGACACTTCCCTTGAAGTGGCCAGCTTCTGGTCAAAGGAATTATAGCATAGCCTAATGCCAAGTTTTTAACTTTGTGCTTTTTTATATATTACAACTATGTTCTCAATTTGCTCCTAACACGATAAATAAATAACACATTTTCCACCCTTTTAGCAAGGTGGGGGCTTTCTGAGAGTCTCTGGGCTTGATACAGGCACCAACCAATGGGGTTGCTGCACAATCACCCATGTGGCCACTTCCAAGGTCCCCACTCTGCTACATGCCACCATTGGCTAGCTAGATGGAAGACAAGATTGGAAGCTTACGTAAGCTGAGTCCTCAAAGCATTTCTCCCTTCTTCTTTCTCAACTCCAAGCACCTTTAAAAAAACCCACACTGGGCACTGGATCTATGACGAGCCCCTTTTCCCCAAAGGTGGACACAGGTGGCAAAAGGTTTTGGGTTTTGGAATACAGGCAGCCCCCAAGTTACAAAATAGTTGTTCCAAAACAAGTCACATTTTTCAAAATCTAGTGATCACTGGGACAGAAAATTAGGTGAAATCGTCTGAACAGAGGCACGGACAGCAAAACAAACACCACGGAGGTGAACCCTTCCATATGCTACCCAAAGCTCTCTCTCTCACACACACATACATACACACATATTTGGCTGAAGTTACACTTAAGATAATGTACTTGTTCCACCTTACATAGAAATTCAATTTAAGGACAAATCTACAGAACTTGTGCGTAACTTGGGAACTGCCCGTATTTTGGATTTTTTTATTAAGGGAGACTAAAATCATAGCTATTTTGTTGCAGATGTCTCCCTAAAATATAACGGTGTAATTCCATGCAGGCACAGAGATCTTGGCAAGCAAGAAGGATCCCAGCAATCTATGATCATGATTTCTGGAGTGGAAGAAGAAAGCCTTAATCAGCTACTTATCACAACCATCTTGAATCACTATTCCTCGCTTACTGCAAGTGCTCCAGAAACGACTATCAATTTGTCAATGTCCAGATCAGAGGCGGCCCAAGGTAATTTCAAATGGTAGGCAAAGATTATTTTGCCCCCCCCCCCAACCAAACCTGGAGCAGGCGCAGAGGCGAAGTTACCAGCCGGTGCGGAGGCGGAGTTTCCAGCATGCATGGAGGTGGAGCATCCACACATGCCGGAAACTCCGCCTCCACGCCAGCTGGAAACTCTGCCTCCATGCCGGCTGGAAACTCCGCTTTCATACCGGCTGGTAACTCTGCCTCCAAGGCCGGCTGGTAACTCCGCCTTCACACCGGCTGGTAACTCTGCCTCCAAGGCCGGCTGGTAACTCCACCTCCGCACCTGCTGTATTTCCAGCAGGCGCGGAGGTTGAGTTACCAGCCGGCATGGAGGCAGAGTTTCCAGCTGGTGGCGGTGCGCGCCTGCGGATCTGGCACTCTCGGTGGGCGCCTACTCCGCCGAATGTATTAATCCGCCCCTGTGTCCAGTTGATGTTACAAAGAACTAGAAATATAGATGATCTCCAACTTAGCCAAGTGGCAGGAAAAAAGAGGGCCACATAGCAGCCTACAAGCAAATCATGTAAGGTTTAAAACAAGGAGAAATGATATTATAGTATCTAACAAAGTCAGCCTATTTTCCATTTCACAACATTTTTAAAGTGAATATTACCTTTTTTAGGTGAATGATTTCAGCTTCATCTTTGTGAGTACTCTCCTTTAGCATGCTAATCTTCCTCACTTCCTTTTCTATGAGGCTGCAAATGTACTCAAGTTGGGCACTCAGTCGTGTCTTCTGATTTTCAAATTCAGACCTAGGCAAACACGAGGCAGCAAAATATTAAGAAAAAGTGAAAAACGACGTTGGAATAGTTGACTTCTCCAGAAACACGATTTAGAAATTAATAAAAATAAACTGATCTTTTAAAACTATGTGGAGGAAAAAAGGATTTCAATGCCTTTAGAGGAAAAATAGCTCTGCATGATGCAAAAACTTGAATGCATGAGGCTCGGGAGAGACCAGAGTAACTGGAAGAATTTGATCTTTCAATCATTTCAGAAACATTAGAGCAATGATCTTTAAAATGGGAAATCTATGGACCAATTGCATTCTCCAAGCCATCTGCTGCCGATAGCTAGAGTGCTTCCAGGGAAGAAAGGAATAGCTGTAGCAGTGGGCACAAATATAATATTGGTTTCAAGCAACGGGGATGGGTGGGTGAGTTTTCTCGCCTGAAAGGTATTGCCACCAGATGGTTGGAAACTATAATGCACCGAATATTCTTAAAACACTAGCAACACATGGATAAAGGTAAAGGTTTCAACATTAAGTCTAGTTGTGTACGTTTCTGATTGCTTGAAAATTACTATTAAAAATAGGCCTAATACTATGCCTCTTACTATAAAGGTTTCCCCTTGACATTAAGTCTAGTCGTGTCTGACTCTGAGGAGTGGTGTTCATCTCCATTTTTAAGCCAAAGAGCCGGTGTTGTCCATAGACGCCTACTAGGTCATATGGCCAGCATGACTGCATGGAGCACTGTTACCTTTCTGCCAAATCGGTACCTATTGCTCTACTCACATTTGCATGTTTTCAAACTGCTAGGTTTGCAGAAGCTGGGGGTAACAGCAGGAGCTCATCCAGTCCGTGGATTCGAACCCCTGATCTTCCGATCAGCAAGTTCTGCAGTTAAGTGGTTTAACCCGCTGCACCACCACGACCCTAACCAATAAGTTACCAAATATGGATATTCCTGTGTTCTGAATACTTACCTCTTCCTGTCAAGTTCTTCCTGCAGTTGTATGTGCTCTTTCTCATACACACGAATATTCTCTACACCAATCTCTTCACAGAATTCACGGAAAATATTGTCTTCCACCTAATGCAACATGCCGCCGTATACGTAACAGGAAGAATTACATGTAATTTCGGGAATATCTTTCTCATAGTGGAGTAGATATTAAAAATTAAGATTTAGTTGTGCTTTTATTCCTAAAACAATGATACAGTATTCCCTCGCTACTTTGCGGTATGCTTATTGTGGACTCGCTGTTTCACAGATTTCAAAAAAATATTAATTTAAAATATATATCATGGTATTTTTGCTGTTTTGTGGGGGTTTTGCCGCCACCGCTCTCCAAGGCGCTTTCCCTCCTCAGTCCTCCCTCCCTCCAGCCTTGGATGGCCTTTCCTTCCTTTTATTTTAAGTTTATTGACTTAAAATAGTGTATAACTACTAAAATAATGTATAAATATTAAAATAAATAGAGCATCCCTACATCGTAGTTTTTCACTTATTGCGGGAGGTCCTGGAACCTAAACCCAGTAATAAGTGAGGGAACACTGTAGTTCAACGATCATGTCTAGACTAGATAGACATGTTCTTGCTAATCAAGAACTGGAAATTCTTCTGTGAATAGAAACTATGGCTCTCCTACTTACACTGTGGCTCCTAGTTACCTAGTGAATATTAACATTGCATTTAGTTTGGTCTTTAACCATCACAAAAATATTATCAGTATACGTAAAATAAAAAGTACCATAAGAAGCCACATGGGAAATAGGTTACCTAGAACATATTGTCATCATCTAGTTATTATAATACAGTTGTCGCCTAGTTATGAACAAGATAGGCTTTACAGGTTTGTTAAGTTGAATTGGTTCGTATATAATATATATTTATATAAAAGCTTGGATAGCATAAGGAAGAGGTAACATTCCTGTGGGATTTGTTTTGCTGTCTGTGCCCCTGTTCAGAAGATTTCACGTCACCTTCTGTCCCTGTGAGAATCGAATTTTGAAAAATGTGGCTTGTTGTGAAAACAAGGATTGGCGTTAAGGCTTCAGCGGAGACTCCTTTTCCCCATGATAACTCTTGCAGGGGTGAATTTCCCTTCCTAGGGGTAAATTTCTCTCACATCCTGTTGCCTCACCCCCATTTTTAATTATGAGTTATTTGTAAGTCAGATGTTTGTAACTCAGGGACTGTCTGTACTGACATGTTTCAAACAATATACCTCATTTATTTTCTTCTGAATTGCATCCATTTTTGCTGTTCTTTGTAACATTCCTTCATTCAGCATGGCACACTGTGATTCAATATTTGCCCGTTTACTTTCCAGCCTATTTTTTTCCTAAATAGAAATACCCAATAATAATGATACATAACAATAGTCTTATATTTTATTTTTCATTACCCATATAGAATATTTTCTTCTGAAATCATACACTTATTTTGCAGTAATACACACTACAGTACTTCAGAATGTGCAATAGCATTCAACATTGTGCATTGTTGTAGGTTTTTTGGGGCTATATGGCCATGTTCTAGAGCAGGGCTGTCCAACTGGCGGCCCCGGGGCTGGATCTGGCCCCGTAGCCTGTTGGACACGGCCCCACCTATGCCCTCAGCCGCCATTTTTAAATTTTAAAAAAATCGATTTTTTTTTTAAAAATGGCGGCCGGGGGGGGGAGGGAGAGGTGGGGCAGGGAGGAGGAGGAAGAGAGCTGGCTCCTCCTCCTTCGCCCTTCCTCCTTCCCCTCCCTGCGCCGCGGCTCACGATTGGAGCAGCGCCCGCGGGGGAGGAGGAGGGGCAAAGGAGGAGGAAGTCAGCTGGCTGCTTTCTTCCTCCTTCGCCCCTCCTCCTTCCCCTCCCGCGCCGGCGCTCGGGATCGGGAGCAGGCGCGTCTTGTGAGGAAAGAGGGGAGAAAGGTGAAGCCAGTCCCGCGCACGGGGGAAAGAGAGAGAGGAGAAGCCAGTCAGCTGACTGGCTTCTCCTCCTCTCTCAGCAGCTGGTGCCTGGGATCCCCAGCGCGGGGAGAGAGAGGAGAAGCCAGTCAGCTGACTGGCTTCTCCCTCTCTCTCTTTCCCCGTCGTGCGCGGGATCCCAGGCGCCAGCGCGGAAAAAGAGAGAGAGAAGCCAGTCAGCTGACTGGCTTCTCCTCTCTCTTTCCCCCGTCTTGCGCGGGATCCCAGGCGCCAGCGCGAAAAAGAGAGAGAAGAAGCCAGTCAGCTGACTGGCTTCTCCTCTCTGTCTCTTTCTCCCCGTCTTGCGGGGATCCCAGGCGCCAGCGAGGAAAAAGAGAGAGAAGCCAGTCAGCTGACTGGCTTCTCCTCTCTCTCTTTCCCCGCGGGGATCCCAGGCGCCAGCTGACTGGCTTCTCCTCTCTGTCTCTTTCCCCCGTGCGCGAGGGATCCCAGGCGCCAGCGCGCGGGAAAGAGAGAGAGAGGGAGAAGCCAGTCAGCTGACTGGCTTCTCCTCTGTCTCTTTCCCCCGTGCGCGAGGATCCCAGGCGCCAGCGCGGGAAAGAGAGAGAGGAGAAGCCAGTCAGCTGACTGGCTTCTCCTCTCTCTCTCTCCCCCGCTGGGCACGCCAGAGCGCCCGGCGCGCGGGAAAGAGAGAGAAAGGAGAAGCCAGTCAGGGAAAAGGCAAAAGAATGACAGCTTAGGAGGGGGCGGGGTGGGGGCGGGGCTGGGGGAGGGGCCTGGGGCGGGGCTGGGGGGAGGGGCCGAGCATTTGGGTCATCAGTGACCTCAAGTCCGGCCCTTGGCCGGTTAGAAGTTGGACAGCACTGTTCTAGAGCAGGCCTGTCCAACAGATGGCCCGCGGGCCGTACACAGCCCCTTGGACACGGCCCCCGCCTACCCTCCTGAAAGAAGTAATTTTTGAAAAAAAAATTTGAAAAAATTTTGGAAAAATATTGGGGGCGCTTGCGGGCATGCGCGGCAGGGCGGGAGCGAGGTGCCCTCCGCCATGTCGCTGGCTGCTGCAGCGCCGCACAGGGATCTTACCTTCCTCTAAGCTCCCGGTGCGGCGCTGCAGCAGCCATCGACATGGCGGAGGGCACCTCGCTGTTGTTGTGCATTCCCGGCGTCCTGCCCCTTTTCGGCGGGGCTGGGTGACATCAGACGCCGAGGAGGAAGAGGTGGAGACGCTGGCGTCTGACGTCACCCAGCCCGCCGAAAGGGGGCAGGCCGGGCGGGAGCGGCGGCGCGCCTCCGCCATCTCCCTGGCTGTTGCAGTGGCCGCCCCGGAAGGTAAGCTCCGGGGCAGCCGCTGCAGCAGCCACCGATGGCGGAGGCGCCTCGCCCGCCCGGGCGTCCTGCTGCCTGCTCGGCGAGGCTGGGTGACGTCAGGCGCCTGCGCCTGGCGTCTCCCAGTCCCGCCGAAAAGGGGCAGGCCGCGCAGGACGCCACGCATGCCCGGCGTCCTGCGCAGCCTGCCCCTTTCGGGCCTGGGTGACGTCAGACGCCGGCGCCGAGGAGGAAGAGGTGGAGGCACCGGTGTCTGACGTCACCCAGCCCCGCCGAAAAGGGGCGGGCCACCGTGCAGGAGCGGCGAGCGGCCCCGCCCCCCGCTGCGGCCTTCCAGGTGATCACTCACCGGAATTCCGGCCCTTGGGCCGGAAGAAGTGGACAGCCCTGCTCTAGAACATGGCCATATAGCCCTAAAACCCTACAACACAGTGATTCCAGACATGAAAGCCTTTGACAATACATTCCATATAGTATTTTTAGTTTTCTGACCAATTCAATGTACTAACAGTTTTTAAAGTCCCAGTTCCTAAAATAGTAATATATGGAGCATTAAAAAATTGTATTCTCATTGGGTGAAGAAAACCGAGCATACGATTATCTATTTAGTAATCTACATATCCAGAAATTAGATAAAATCACAAGGTAAGAGAAATAACCATGTATATATCTGAAACTACCTGGTTGAAATTATCAGTTCTTTTTCTAATAACTTCCAGTTCATTTTGTGAACATCTGTGTCGTGTTTGAATTCCTTGGCACTGAGCCTGCAGATGTTTCAAATCAACCTCCTTCCTTTTAATTTTCAGTAAGTCCTGAGGAAAGAGAGTTCCAAGATAATTGCAAATTCAAAAGCATTTTTATACTTGTAGACACAAGGTTTTATATGTTCACTCTGGTATAGAATGTTGTATATAAAAGATAAAGATAACTCGTTGTTTTGTCCAGGGCACGGGTAGTAACTAATGCAAAGCATTCACCCTGCGAACATGGAGAGAGGCAATTTTTGGGAACCTCACTTCCTACTAATGCCTTCCACAGTACTTTGTCAGCACAGAGATAACATCCAGATACAATCCTTAACAGCTTCTATAGTACTAACATATTTTTTGTGATGCCTGATACAACTTAGACAACAAACAAAATATACAAGGTATAATAGTGTCGACTAGGCCTGGGCAATCATGGTTCTAAATGGTTCTAAAGTACTTACAAAACTAAAGTTCTGGTGGTGAAAAACTAGGTGGCGCTGGTGCTTTGTTTCTATAGTGTTGCTAAAGTTCTGGTGGTGAACATTTCAGAACTCTAACAAAACTTTCAAAATTTTGTTATAAATGGCAGTTCCTAGTGGTTCTGTCTTGAAAATCGCCAATAATGAAATAATAATGAAGTTTTGAAAGTTTTGTTCGAGTTCTGAAATGTTCACCACCCGAACTAAAGCAACACTGTAAAGCAACGCACCAGCGCCACCGAGTTTTCACCACCAGAACTTTAGTTTTGTGGGCATACTTTAGAACCATTTAGAACCATGATTGTCCAGGCCTAGTGTCGACATCTAACCCAAATATTTGTTATTAACTATGTGTTTATTATTTGTTGTATTTTATCATTTCTGTTTTGAGTTCTATATAAATTATTTTCACCTCTACCAAAGTTATGCTGTTGCTTAAGTTTATATCACACAAAACAATTACTGCTGCTCTCTTTGCAAAGGAATTTCAATGCATATGCAACGGCCCCACAGCTTGTTACTTGCCAAAGATTTTCAGTAATGCTGCTCCACTTGACAAAGATAGGTTGACTGCCCAACGTTTCAGTGTAACAATACTATACATACATTACATACACAAAGAGACTTCACAGTACTGAACTATAATAATAGCAATAGCAAACAAGTGCACTTTCTGAGTGGTCAAAATGTTTCTAATCTTTGTTGCAGTTATTTTACCAACAATCTATCTAGTATAGCTAGTCCCCACAGTTATCCCCACACTGTTGATGGGAAATGTAGTGGCTTGCCCTAGGAACAAGTTAATCCATACTAAGAGTACAACAGTCACATCAGCATGCTTTACTAGTTCTCAGAACACAGGCCAACTAAATATCCTCTCTCCTTTCTGTCTGATATAAAATTTACTATTTGATACATTACAACTGTTCACAACCAAGGTTTACTCTTGGATTTAAATATATAAACAATGATGGAAATTTTATAAAACTACTATAAAAGCTAGTCACGCGAGATGCCTCCGAGGTAGCATGGAAGTGCAAGAAAGCATAAAGGCATTATAAAAAAGAACCATTTTTCACAGAATCATAGTCAATACATTACTGTTAGATGAAATTCCCTTTTTCAGCAGCTTTACCTTTTAATTCATTCACCAGTTTTTCTCTCCTCCTCTTTGAGTTTACTCACTTCTTTTTCATCCCAGCATCTAGCTTTCATTTTCAAATAAGATGAGCCTCCAGATATTATTCCAGATTTTGAAAATAAAGTTCCATCAAGAGATACTGTCTGAAAATTTAAGATATTGGCTTTTTTCCCTGAAATCATTTTATATAAGTAAGGGGTTATTAGCCACATACTGTATGCTAACTTCAGCTGGACTGAAGAAATAATAAACAGGAAAATGAATGTATCTATAAATAAATAACTGCATGAAGTTAAAATTAATCTGTGCCCCTCAATGAAATACAAATAACAAGCAGCATAATAAGCAGAGAAAGTGACAGTATCAGTAAAGATCATTTTATATGTCAGAAAGCTTCTGAATTGTTCAAAATGTTTTCATTAAGTGAACAAAATCTTACGTCCCACCTCGAAATTTGCGATCCTCTGGGAGGCCCTGCTCTCGGTCCCACCTTGTCACAAACACGTTTGGTGGGAACAAGGGCAGGGCCTTCTTGGTGGTGACCCCCTTGCCTGTGGAACTCGGGTCCCCAGAAAATCAGGTCAACCTCTTCCTCCTTTCCTTTAAGAAAAAGCTGAAGACGTGGCTATGGGACCAGGCATTTGGTTAGATATTGGGAGCAGACGGACAATAAAATGTTGACAGTGTGTGAAAACGAATTGTGACTGGCTTTTGACAAATTGAGACTACGGAACTCGGACTTTGTGTATTTTAACTATATGTAATTTTAACTGGTTTTTAATCTGTTAATGTATTTTTTATGGTGCAATTACTTTTATTCATTGTATATGTATTGTTGTTTGTTATTAGCCACCCTAAGTCCCCCTTCGGGGGTGGAGAAAGGTGAAATATAAATAATTAAAATAAATAAATAAAATAAAAACAGGAGTGGCCAAACATTTGGCAAGTTGTTAAGATGAGATTAAAATTGTATTGTATCATTCAGCATTTTAGACCTTACTTTTAGGCGGTGCGGACCATCAAATGCTAACTGTCTTGCTTCCATTACTGTTCACAGACTAAAGCATTAGTTCAACGATCATGTCTAGACTAGATAGACATGTTCTTGCTAATCAAGAACTGGACATTCTTCTGTGAATAGAAACTATGGCTCTCCTACTTACACTGTGGCTCCTAGTTACCATGGGGACCCCCCCCCCCACACACACACAAATTCCAAAACAAAAGAATTGCTAACTGTGTGAATATTAACATTGCATTTAGTTTGGTCTTTAACCATCACAAAAATATTATCAGTATACGTAAAATAAAAAGTACCATAAGAAGCCACATGGGGAAATAGGTTACCTAGAACATATTGTCATCATCTAGTTATTATAATACAGTTGCCCCCTAGTTATGAACAAGATAGGCTTTACAGGTTTGTTAAGTTGAATTGGTTCGTATATAATATATATTTATATAAAAGCTTGGATAGCATAGGGAAGAGGTAACATTCCTGTGGGATTTGTTTTGCTGTCTGTGCCCCTGTTCAGAAGATTTCACGTCACCTTCAGTCCCTGTGAGAATCGAATTTTGAAAAATGTGGCTTGTTGTGAAAACAAGGATTGGCGTTAAGGCTTCAGCGGAGACTCCTTTTCCCCATGATAACTCTTGCAGGGGTGAATTTCCCTTCCTAGGGGTAAATTTCTCTCACATCCTGCTGCCTCACCCCCATTTTTAATTATGAGTTATTTGTAAGTCAGATGTTTGTAACTCAGGGACTGTCTGTACTGCCATGTTTCAAACAATATACCTCATTTATTTTCTTCTGAATTGCATCCCTTTTTGCTGTTCTTTGTAACATTCCTTCCTTCAGCATGGCACACTGTGATTCAATATTTGCCCGTTTACTTTCCAGCCTATTTTTTTCCTAAATAGAAATACCCAATAATAATGATACATAACAATAGTCTTATATTTTATTTTTCATTACCCATATAGAATATTTTCTTCTGAAATCATACACTTATTTTGCAGTAATACACACTACAGTACTTCAGAATGTGCAATAGCATTCAACATTGTGCATTGTTGTAGGTTTCTTGGGGCTATATGGCCATGTTCTAGAGCAGGCCTGTCCAACAGATGGCCCGCGGGCCGTACATGGCCTGCCAGCCCCTTGGACGCGGCCCGTCTACCCTCCTGAAAGAAGTAATTTTTGAAAAATTTTGGAAAAAAAAATTTGGAAAAATATCGGGGCCCTTGCGGGCATGCGCGGCAGGGCGGGAGCGGCGAGGTGCCCTCCGCCATTGTCACGATCACGGACTTAGCGGGCCCCTTAATCACACACACAGAGACGTACTGAAGGCTAACTACTTTATTGAGTATAAAAACAGTTCCAATGAGGATATAGTCCAATAATATGCAATAGTCCAAAGGGTAGTAAGCAAGATTGTCAAAAGTCACGTAGCAAATAGGCTTGAAGCTTGGCAAGGCTCCGCAATCCAATGCGGTTCAGGAAAACAAGGCAAGGCTCCGCAAACCCATGCGGATCAAGAACAAAGCAAGGCAATTGCAAGGCAAGGCTTGATGACCACGGCAAGCTTGTGGTCCCACTCTGCTTCACGCCTATTCAGGAACGACGTGGCCGGAGAACTGGGGATGCGTTCCCACGGACCCTATACTTAATCCTTCGGCCGAGGTCCGCGACGCTCTAGGCTTCTCCGTCTCCAATCTCTGCTCACGGACCTCGGTCGGTCTAGGACCCTAGACCAAGCCCTCCTGGTAGATTCAATGTCCCGTCTCCTATCGAAGGAGCGACCTTGCCTCTCAGCAGCTGTGTCGCTATCTTCCTGAGAACTTTCCTCCCTAGCACTTTCCCATTCGGCTTCGTCCATGTTTACACTTTCAAACTCTTGGGAATTCCTCCCCCCGGGGTGTTCATAACTCCCTTCGCTGCTTCCCATCTCCACCTGGTGATCGGAATCTATGCTGGGCCCAAACATCATTTCATCCCCTGCCAAGCTCTCTGCAGGCGATCGAGGCCCATCCGAAGGGCCCTGTGCTTCACCCCAGTCATCTAGCTCATCCTCTGAATCCACCTCTGCTGCTGCAGGCCCTAAAGCTAAAGGAACCCCAGGACCTATTCCCTGCCCTCCAGGCACGAACGAGAACTGCTGTGCTACACTATCCCCCCCCCCCCTCAGGGCCCTTCCTAGGCCGCCCTCGAGGTTTGGGTTTGTCAGGGTACTTGCGGTGAAAACGAGCCACCAGATCCGAGCATGGACATCCCGAGCCCGGGTCCATGAACGTTCTTCCGGGCCCAGCCCCTTCCAGTCAAGCAAATACTCCAACTTCCGGTAGCGGATGCGAGCATCCAAGATGTCCTGGACCTCCAACTCCTCCTCGCCATCGCGCATCACAGGGGGAGGAGGCGGCTGCGTCACGTCAGGCCGCACCCCTTCGCCGGGCGAGCAACGAACGATGAAACACCGGGTGGAGCTTCATGTCCGCTGGGAGTTGTAGTTTGAAGGAAACAGGCCCCACCTTCTCCACGACTTTGTAGGGACCCAAAAATCTCGCGTCCAGCTTGCGGCTGGGGCGCTGTGTGGGCAAATTCTTTTTTTTTTTGCAGTTGTATGTTTTTAATTGTTAATTTTGCTGTTATATGGGGTTTTTTTTAAATTTCTTTATTCAACAGAATCTATTTTCCAAGGTATATATAAAAACAGTCGTGAACAGTTGGGGAAAGCGGGTAGAAAGGTTGTATAGAATTAGGTATTGGGGAGGCGTAGGTGGGGATGGGTGGTGTGGGTTTAGTTTGGGGATTAGGAAAAGAGGTGGGAGGAAGGATAAAGTCTAGTTAGAGATTTAGGAAACGTGAGATAAAATTGACTTCCGGTCGTCCTGTTGCTGAGGAGGTTCATCCTTTTCCTTCGTTTCTTCTCTTCAGGTTTTGTCTTTGTATTCTTCTCTGTTTTGTCCTCCCTAGGGAGATGAGTCTTTAAAAGTCTTCTACCTTGTATTTTCTATCCTTTAGATAGTCCATTACTACTGTCCAGTCTGTCTCTCTTATAGGTGTTCCTCTATTTCTAGTCAGCAGAAAGGTGAGTCTGTCCATATTTCTTATCTCTAAGATCTTCATCAACAATGTTTCTTCGTCGGGGATGGTCGGTTCTTTCCAGCATCTCGCATAGCATAACCTTGCGGCTGTACTCGAGAGAAAAAGCAATTTGTCAGTGTTATTATCCAATTTGTTTTCATTCATGCCTAACAGATAGATCTCCGGTTGTAATGGTATTTTAATTTTTAACATTTTTTGTAGGGTCTCTTGGGTGTTTTTCCAATATGTTTTTGCTTTTTCGCACGACCACCACATGTGGAAATATGATCCCTCTACTTTACTACATTTCCAACAATTGGTATTCATGCTCCTGTAGCTTCTGCCTAGTTTTTTTGGCGTCATATACCACCTGTACGCTGTTTTGAACCAATTTTCCTTTAACCCCACAGCGTATGTATATTTCAGTTTTTTTCTCCAGATTTCTTCCCATCTACTTCTATCTATTGTCTTGCCTATGTTTTCGCTCCATCTTTTCATGTAATTTTTTTCCTCTTTTTTATCTTGGTCCCATTCCAGTAACTTCTTGTATATTTTTGTTATTATTTTTCTATCCGACTTCATTATGATATCCCAGAAATTGCCCTGTTCTTGGAATCCTATTTTCGCGTCCTTTGTGAAATATTCCTTCAACTGTCTGTACTGAAGCCAGGATATCTTGTTATTTATCTCCGCTATTTCTTCTTGACTCTTCAGTTTCATTTCGCCATTCTCTTTCTTTATCAGCTCCTTATATTTTGGCCCATCCTGCCATCCTAGTGTTCTTAGCTGTGTGGCCTCCAGGGGAGATACCCACAGTGGCGTTTTATTGTACATCTTTGTTTTGTATTTTCTCCAAGTTTGCAGCAAGCCTGCTCTTACAAAGTGGTTTCCGAACCTTTTCTCGTTTTTTGCTCCCTCATACCACAGATATTTGTGCCAGCCTGATCTTAATTCGGCTCCCTCCAAGATGAGTAGTTTTTTCTTCTCCAATGTTGCCCAGTCCCTCGCCCACACCAGGGCGCAGGCCTCTGCGTATAATCTGAGATCTGGAGTGGCTAGGCCTCCTTTGTTCTTACTTTCTGTCAAGATCTTTGCATTTATTCTGCCTTTTTTCCCTTGCCATATATACCTTAGAATGTCTCTGTTCCATTCCTTTAGTAGTTTTTGTCCTCGAATAATGGGAAGATTTTGGAAAAGGAATAGCATTTTTGGTAAGATTTTCATCTTCACACTGGCTATCCTTCCCAACAATGACAGTTTGTTTGTCTTCCAACTTTCCATCTCCTTCTTTAGGTCTTTCCACTTTGCTATGTAGTTATTCTGTAGTAGATTGATGTTTCTCGATGTTAGCACTATTCCGAGGTATTTAAGTCTGGTCACCATCTGTAATCCCCATTTTTCATATATTTCCTCCACTTCCTTCTTTGGTATATTCTTTGTAAGGGCTTTTGTCTTTTCCATGTTTAACTTAAGTCCTGCTATCTCCCCGTACTTCTGGATCGTGTCTAGCCAGGCTTCCAGATTCTCCTTCGGCTCTTCAATCACGCAGATGATATCATCAGCGAAGGCACGGAGTTTAAACTCCTGCCCTTGAATTCTCGTCCCTTTTAATCTGGTGTCTCCTCTTATTTTGTTCAGTAGCACCTCCAGGGTCATAATAAAGATGAGCGGCAATAAAGGGCACCCCTGACGGGTGCCCTTTGTTATTTCTATCTTCTCTGTGTGGGCAAATTCTTGGTGGACAGCCAAACTTTATCCCCCACGAGGATCTCAGGACCCTCCTGGCGCCGCCGATCAGCCATCCGCTTGTAGTCAGCTTTCGCCTGGTCCAATTGGGTGCGTAGCAAGTCTTGGAGTGCAGTGAGCTCTCGAAGCCAATCCTTAGCCTCCGAAACGTCCCCAGACGGATCCACCGGCGGGTAGAACCGAGGGTGGTGTCCATAGTTAGCAAAGAAAGGAGTCTCTTTGATGGATTCCTGCGTCGCATTGTTGTAAGCAAACTCTGCCAAAGACAACAAGGACGCCCAGTTGTTTTGCTGATAGTTGACATAGCAGCGCAAGTACTGCTCCAAGGTGGCATTAACCCGTTCGGTTTGCCCATCGGTCTGCGGGTGATGAGCCGTGGACATCCGCACATCAATCCCCAGCAACTTCTGGACAGCCTTCCAGAACTGGGAAGTGAATTGGGTGCCCCGGTCCGTCACCAAGCTCTGTGGAAGTCCATGCAGCCGAAACACATGTTGCACAAACATATCAGCGGTCTCCTTGGCCGTAGGCATCCCCACACAGGGGATGAAGTGTCCCATCTTGGTGAAACAGTCCACCACGACCAGTATCGTGGTGAAACCCTTGGACTTGGGAAGGTCGGTGATGAAATCAGCCGAAATCATCTTCCAGGGAGCAGAGGGGGTCGGGAGCGGCTGGAGCAAACCGGCCGGCCTGCCCCCCTGGTTCTTAGCCCGCTGGCACACAGGGCAGGATCCCACATAGTCCTCCACATCCCTCCGCACTTTAAGCCACCAAAAGTCCCGTAGGACCAGTTGCAGAGTCTTGAAAAGTCCAAAATGGCCTGCGGCCCGGCTATCGTGGCAACGCTGGAGAATGTCCTCCCGCGCAGGCCCAGGGGACACATAGACCGAGTCCCGGTGGTAGAGCACCCGTTCTTTACCTGGAAAGGGGCTTGGGGCCCCTTAGTCAGCTGCTCTTGCACCCACTGGTCGGTCCGCTGGCGAGCGTGAACGCGCACACTCAGGGGTCTCTTGTCAACGGGGGCCGGCGGGGCCGCGGGAGGGTGGACAGGGAGTGCCCGAGCAGCCGCAAAGTTCTCCGCTTTGAGCAACCTGGCCTCCGACGGCCCGGCCCCATCGCGAACGTACTCCGGCTTTCGGGACAATGCATCAGCTTGCTTGGTCTGCTGGGGGTCACATAGTGAATGCGGAAATTGAATCGCTCAAAGAACAGGGACCATCTCTGTTGCCTCTGGTTCAATTTGCGCTGAGTCTTCAAGTGCTCCAAATTCCGGTGGTCGGTGTGAACCTCCACCGGGAACTTGGCCCTTCAAGCAGGTGTCTCCAGACTTCACACCCCCCCAGGACGGCCAAAAGGTCCCTCGCCCAAATGGTGTAGTGCATTTCCGGAGCCGTCAGCTGCCGGGAGTAGTAGGCACAGGGCAACCAGTCCGTCCCCTGAGGCTGTAGCAGGATCGCTCCCACCGCCACCTCCGACGCATCGGCCTGGACGATGAAAGGGGTGCGGGGGTTGGGGTGCTGCAGAAGCGGCTGAGTGGTGAACAGCTGCTTCAACTTGCGGAACCCCACATCTGCTTCCGGAGTCCACCGGAAAGGCACCTTTCCCCGCAAACACTGGGTGATAGGATCAGCCCACTTGGCAAAGTCAGGAATGAACTTTCTGTAGTAGTTGGCAAAGCCCAGGAATCTTTGAATGTCTTTTTGCTGGCCGGGGCCGCCCAGTCAACCACGGCTTGGACCTTGGTGTCATCCATGGCGATGCCCGTAGGAGAGATACGGTAGCCCAGAAAGTCCACCTCCCGCAGATCAAAGCACATTTCTCCAGCTTAGCATAGAGCCCGTGAGCTCTGAGTCTCTGGAGCACCTCCTTGACATGGCGGTCATGGGTCGCCTGATCTGGAGAAAAAGATCAGCAGGTCGTCTAGGTAGACCGCCAAATAGCGGTCCAGCAGGTCTCGGAAAATGTCATTCATGAAATGTTGGAAACAGGCTGGGGCGTTGCACAAACCGAATCCCATCACCAGGTATTCGAAACTTCCCCACTTGGTCTGGAAGGCCGTCTTCCATTCATCACCCTGGCGAATCCGGACAAGGTTGTACGCCCCCCTCAGGTCCAGTTTAGTGAACACCTTGGCTCCCCGCATCTGCTCCAAGAGCTCGGGGATCAAAGGAAGGGGTAGCGGTTCCGGATTGTGATCTTGTTAAGTTCCCTGTAGTCATTGCAAAGACGCAACTCCCCCGATTTCTTCTTGACGAACAGAATCGGTGCCCCAGCCGGGGATTGGGAGGGCCGAATGAACCCCTTCCGCAGATTCTCATCTAGGAAATCTCGGAGAGCCTGTTGCTCTGGTTCCGAGAGAGGGTAGTCTCCCACGCGGGAATGGGGCCCCCGGCTGCAGTTCAATAGCACAGTCATAGGGCCGGTGCGGAGGCAAGCGTTCCGCCTCCTTCTCACTGAAGACATCCCAAAATCCGGCATACTTCTTGGGCAGGGTGGCCACATTCTCCACTTCTTGAGCCTGGCACGCCCGGGCCATCATGCAGTGGCCCTGGCAATGGTCAGAAGAAAAAATCAACTATCTCTTGGCCCAGGAAATCTGAAGGTCGTGGAGCGCGAGCCACACAATGCCCAGGACAATGGGGAAATCTGGGAGCTTGGTCACAAGAAAAGAAATGTCCTCTTTATGGGAGCTGGTCCACATCCTGGTAGGGGCTGTATATTGAGTCACAGCCCCGGTTTTCAAAACTCTCCCGTCGATCGTCTGGACACCCTTGGGCTCTTGAAGATCAAGAAATTTTAATCCAGCAGACTTGGCATAGTCTGCATCGATGAAGTTGTTGGTGGCCCCCGAGGCTATCATGGCAGGGACCATCTTCGGCCCCTTCTCGGGTGACCACAGGCTGAGCATTACCCGCAGTACCAGCATAAGTTGAGACGCTGACGCCGGGCCTTCTCCACCTGGTCCACTTTGGGCCGTACTGTCCCCAACTGCATGGGCTCCGGATCGTCAGGGCCAGCGGGGATCGGCAACTGCCGGGGTTGGAACTGCCCGGCCCCCCCTTCCCTCCTGGCCACAGGTTTCTCCATCGGGGCTTTGTCCCACCGCCTCCTGGTCTGCAGTCCAGCTTCCACACGAAGGCTCAGGGCAATGGCGGCCTCAAGATCAGCGGGCCGAGGATGTTTTAACATCTCCTGTTGCAGTTCCGAGGTCAGTCCCGCCGTGTAGTGATAACGCAACGCCGATACGTTCCACTCTACCTGGGCGGCCAGGACTCGAAAGCGGGAGATGTACTGGGACAGGGAGAGATCCTTGACCGTCAGCCGGGCCAAATCCCTCTCAGCCAGCTCTTCATTCACGGGGGACCCCCAGGTCGCCCGGATCGCGGCTAGGAAAGCCCGCAGCGTGTTGGTATGGGGAGACTGGGCCCGGATCAACGCGGTGGCCCACGTTGCTGCAGTCCCTTCCATCAGGTTGTAAACAAACACCACCTGGGCTCGATCAGTGGCGAACTCGTTGGGGCGCTGCTCCAAGTATAATTCCACTTGGCAAACAAAGACCTCCACCTGAGCCGGGTTGCCATTGAAGGGGTCATGGCTCACTCCCCGGGTGCCGTCCGGCCCGGGTACGTAGTTCTCCCAACTCCTGCTGCATCTCTGGCACTGGGGCATCGGTCAAGTTAGCCATGGCTACCACTGTCGTGAGCGCTTCTTACGGCGTCGGCCGAGCGTCCCCCGGTGTGATAAGGGGTTCTAGGAGTTCTCCGGCCAGCTGTCACGATCACGGACTTAGCGGGCCCCTTAATCACACACACAGAGACGTACTGAAGGCTAACTACTTTATTGAGTATAAAAACAGTTCCAATGAGGATATAGTCCAATAATAAGCAACAGTCCAAAGGGTAGTAAGCAAGATTGTCAAAAGTCACGTAGCAACTAGGCTTGAAGCTTGGCAAGGCTCCGCAATCCAATGCGGTTCAGGAAAACAAGGCAAGGCTCCGCAAACCCATGCGGATCAAGAACAAAGCAAGGCAATTGCAAGGCAAGGCTTGATGACCACGGCAAGCTTGTGGTCCCACTCCGCTTCACGCCTATTCAGGAAAGACGTGGCCGGAGAACTGGGGATGCCCCACGGACCCTATACTTAATCCTTCGGCCGAGGTCCGCGACGCCTAGGCTTCTCCGTCTCCAATCTCTGCTCACGGACCTCGGTCGGTCTAGGACCCTAGACCAAGCCCTCCTGGTAGATTCAATGTCCCGTCTCCTATCGAAGGAGCGACCTTGCCTCTCAGCAGCTGTGTCGCTATCTTCCTGAGAACTTTCCTCCCTAGCACTTTCCCATTCGAACCGTCCATGTTTACACTTTCAAACTCTTGGGAATTCCTCCCGGGTGTTCATAACTCCCTTCGCTGCTTCCCATCTCCACCTGGTGATCGGAATCTATGCTGGGCCCAAACATCATTTCATCCCATGCCAAGCTCTCTGCAGGCGAGCGAGGCCCATCCGAAGGGCCCTGTGCTTCACCCCAGTCATCTAGCTCATCCTCTGAATCCACCTCTGCTGCTGCAGGCCCTAAAGCTAATGGAACCCCAGGACCTATTCCCTGCCCTCCAGGCACGAACGAGAACTGCTGTGCTACAGCCATGTCGCTGGCTGCTGCAGCGGCCGCACCGGGATCTTACCTTCCTCTAAGCTCCCGGTGCGGCCGCTGCAGCAGCCATCGACATGGCGGAGGGCACCTCGCTGTTGTTGTGGCGTACTGCACGGCGGCCTGCCCCCTTTTCGGCGGGGCTGGGTGACATCAGGACGCCGAGGAGGAAGAGGTGGAGACGCTGGCGTCTGACGTCACCAGCCCGCCGGGGGGGCCGGGCGGGAGCGGCGAGGCCCTCCGCCATCTCCTGGCTGTTGCAGTGGCCGCGCCCGGAAGGTAAGCTCCCGGGGCAGCCGCTGCAGCAGCCACCGAGATGGCGGAGGGCGCCTTGCCGCTCCCGCCCGGCGTCCTGCCCCCTTTTCGGCGGGGCTGGGTGACGTCAGACGCCGGCGCCGGGGAGGAAGAAGATGTGGAGGCGCCTGCGCCTGACGTCTCCAAGACCTGCCGAAAAGGGGCAGTCCGCGCAGGACGCCACGCAAGCCCGGCGTCCTGCGTGGCCTGCCCCTCGGGCGGGCTGGGTGACGCCAGACACCGGCGCCGAGGAGGAAGAGGTGGAGGCACCGGTGTCTGACGTCACCCAGCCCCGCCGAAAAGGGGCGGGCCACCGTGCAGGAGTGGCGAGCGGCCCCGCCCCCCGCTGCGGCCTTCCAGGTGATCACTCACCGGAATTCCGGCCCTTGGGCCAGAAGAAGTTGGACAGCCCTGCTCTAGAATATAGCCATATAGCCCTAAAACCCTACAACACAGTGATTCCAGACATGAAAGCCTTTGACAATACATTCCATATAGTATTTTTAGTTTTCTGATCAATTCAATGTACTAACAGTTTTTAAAGTCCCAGTTCCTAAAATAGTAATATATGGAGCATTAAAAAATTGTATTCTCATTGGGTGAAGAAAACTGAGCATACGATTATCTATTTAGTAATCTACATATCCAGAAATTAGATAAAATCACAAGGTAAGAGAAATAACCATGTATATATCTGAAACTACCTGGTTGAAATTATCAGTTCTTTTTCTAATAACTGTTCACCCTGCGAACATGGAGAGAGGCAATTTTTGGGAACCTCACTTCCTACTAATGCCTTCCACAGTACTTTGTCAGCACAGAGATAACATCCAGATACAATCCTTAACAGCTTCTATAGTACTAACATATTTTTTGTGATGCCTGATACAACTTAGACAACAAACAAAATATACAAGGTATAATAGTGTCGACTAGGCCTGGGCAATCATGGTTCTAAATGATTCTAAAGTACTTACAAAACTAAAGTTCTGGTGGTGAAAACTAGGTGGCGCTGGTGCTTTGCTTCTATAGTGTTGCTAAAGTTCTGGTGGTGAACACTAGGTGGCGCTGGTGCTTTGCTTCTACAGTGTTGCTAAAGTTCTGGTGGTGAACATTTCAGAACTCTAACAAAACTTTCAAAATTTTGTTATAAATGGCAGTTCCTAATTGGTTCTGTCTTGAAAATCGCCAATAATGAAATAATAATGAAGTTTTGAAAGTTTTGTTCGAGTTCTGAAATGTTCACCACCAGAACTTTAGCAACACTGTGGAAACAAAGCACCAGCGCCACCGAGTTTTCACCACCAGAACTTTAGTTTTGTAAGTACTTTAGAACCATTTAGAACCATGATTGTCCAGGCCTAGTGTCAACATCTAACCCAAATATTTGTTATTAACTATGTGTTTATTATTTGTTGTATTTTATCATTTCTGTTTTGAGTTCTATATAAATTATTTTCACATCTACCAAAGTTATGCTGTTGCTTAAGTTTATATCACACAAAACAATTACTGCTGCTCTCTTTGCAAAGGAATTTCAATGCATATGCAACGGCCCCACAGCTTGTTACTTGCCAAAGATTTTCAGTAATGCTGCTCCACTTGACAAAGATAGGTTGACTGCCCAACGTTTCAGTGTAACAATACTATACATACATTACATACACAAAGAGACTTCACAGTACTGAACTATAATAATAGCAATAGCAAACAAGTGCACTTTCTGAGTGGTCAAAATGTTTCTAATCTTTGTTGCAGTTATTTTACCAACAATCTATCTAGTATAGCAAGTCCCCACAGTTATCCCCACACTGTTGATGGGAAATGTAGTGGCTTGCCCTAGGAACAAGTTAATCCATACTAAGAGTACAACAGTCACATCAGCATGCTTTACTAGTTCTCAGAACACAGGCCAACTAAATATCCTCTCTCCTTTCTGTCTGATATAAAATTTACTATTTGATACATTACAACTGTTCACAACCAAGGTTTACTCTTGGATTTAAATATATAAACAATGATGGAAATTTTATAAAACTACTATAAAAGCTACAGTCACGCGAGATGCCTCCGAGGTAGCATGGAAGTGCAAGAAAGCATAAAGGCATTATAAAAAAGAACCATTTTTCACATAATCATAGTCAATACATTACTGTTAGATGAAATTCCCTTTTTCAGCAGCTTTACCTTTAATTCATTCACCAGTTTTTCTCTCCGGTCTTTGAGTTTACTCACTTCTTTTTCATCCCAGCATCTAGCTTTCATTTTCAAATAAGATGAGCCTCCAGATATTATTCCAGATTTTGAAAATAAAGTTCCATCAAGAGATACTGTCTGAAAATTTAAGATATTGGCTTTTTTCCCTGAAATCATTTTATATAAGGGGTTATTAGCCACATACTGTATACTAACTTCAGCTGGACTGAAGAAATAATAAATAGGAAAATGAATGTATCTATAAATAAATAACTGCATGAAGTTAAAATTAATCTGTGCCCCTCAATGAAATACAAATAACAAGCAGCATAATAAGCAGAGAAAGTGACAGTATCAGTAAAGATCATTTTATATGTCAGAAAGCTTCTGAATTGTTCAAAATGTTTTCATTAAGTGAACAAAATCTTACGTCCCACCTCGAAATTTGCGATCCTCTGGGGAGGCCCTGCTCTCGGTCCCACCTTTGTCACAAACACGTTTGGTGGGAACAAGGGACAGGGCCTTCTTGGTGGTGGCCCCTTGCCTGTGGAACTCGGTCCCCAGAAAAATCAGGTCAACCTCTTCCCTCCTTTCCTTTAAGAAAAAGCTGAAGACGTGGCTATGGGACCAGGCATTTGGTTAGATCAGTGTTTCCCAACCTTTTTTGAGCTGCGGCACACTTTTAACATTAAAAAATCCGGGGGAACACCACCCACCAAAATGACACAAAATGACACTCTAACACAGTAAAAAACAGCTGGGGGTTGGTGGCCTGCTGGGAGCAGCTGCTGGGAGTGCCAAAGCTGGGGAGGGGGCAGAGCCAGGCTGCGCCATGCCCCACCCCCTACCCCCGGCTTCACCTCTCCCAGCAGCTTCTCCAGCCTTGAGGGGGCAGTGCCAAGCCAGCGGTGCCAGAGCCAGCACAATGCTGGCTTGGCACTGTCCCCTCAAGGTTGGAGCAGCTGCTGGGAGTGCCAAAGCCGGGGGAGGGGGCAGAGCCAGGCCGCAACATGCCCCACCTCCTCCCCCCAGCTTCAGCTCTCCTACAGGCCACGCCATTCCCTGCCCCTCCCCAGCTTTAGCTCTCCTACAGAGGAGGAGCATGAGCGGTGGACGGGCTTCAGTGGGTGGGGCTCCTCCTCCACGCGGCTTCAGCAAGCGAGGGGCAAGAGTCATGCTGGGAGTCATGACGGATTGGAGGCTGGCTGGGGAAACGGCCGAAGGAGGCGGTGCCCCGGTCCCTTCTTCTTTTTCTTCGCCTCTGCCCATCCCTTCCTCCTCCTCCCCCAAGCAGGAGGAGTTCGGCAGGAGGGGGGAGGAAGGGGGGCAGAGAGCTTTTCTCGCGGCACAGCAGGAGGTCTGTCACGGCACACTAGTGTGCCATGGCACACTGGTTGAGAAAGACTGGGTTAGATATTGGGAGCAGACGGACAATAAAACGTTGACAGTGTGTGAAAACGAATTGTGACTGGCTTTTGACAAATTGAGACTACGGAACTCGGACTTTGTGTATTTTAACTATATGTAATTTTAACTGGTTTTTAATCTGTTAATGTATTTTTATGGTGCAATTACTTTTATTCATTGTATATGTATTGTTGTTTGTTATTAGCCACCCTAAGTCCCCTTTCGGGGGTGGAGAAAGGTGGGATATAAATAATTAAAATAAATAAATAAAATAAAAACAGGAGTGGCCAAACATTTGGCAAGTTGTTAAGATGAGATTAAAATTGTATTGTATCATTCAGCATTTTAGACCTTACTTTTAGGCGGTGCGGACCATCAAATGCTAACTGTCTTGCTTCCATTACTGTTTCACAGACTAAAGCATTTCCACAAACAAACTGAATTACTTTCTTCAGGGGAGGAAAGGAAGTCTGTATGACATCAACCATCATTTTAGCTCCTCTTATTTCTCGTAACTGTTCATTGATTGGTTCTACCTAATACAAAGGCAATGTTTAGGAAAAAGGTAAATTAAATACTGTCCAGGAGTCACTTAATAAATCAAAGAACATAAGAACATAAGAAGAGCCATGCTGAATCGGACCTCAGCCCATCTAGTCCAGCATTCTGTATCACACAGTGGCCCACCAGTTATACACGGGGATCTCGAGCAGAAGGGAGGGCAAAACCCTGACCTGCTCCCGACCCCCCACAATCAGTACCCAGGGAAATCCTGCCTACCTCAACCAACTCCGAGGTGGCATACCATATTTCTAAAATGAACTGGCCAGTCATATTTTCAAACTCAAAACAACAAAGAAAGCAATCCACACTAGACAACAAGAACCAAAAAGTATCCAGAGACAGTGTTACAAAAGCAACCATGCAAAAATGGCCTTGATTCCCAAACATGTGCAGAACCTTCTGAACTAGGACTACTAATATATTTTTTTCTGAAAGTTAGCCTAATAGGCCTTTCCCTGAACAACACCCTGCAATGGAAATAATTCTCCATGAACTTTGGGAGTAAAGAAACTACAATCAAAATCCAACATAACAGATGTGAAAGAAAACAGTAGCAGAAAACTATTGGCTCTTCTAGTTGAGGAAGCAGGAGCTCATTTATTCTTGTAGTCCTAGGATTACTGGCAATGGTGCAGTTAAGAAATAAGCTGCATTGCCTCACTGTTTCTGGAACTAGGTGTCACTGAATGAAAAACTTATATTAGCAGAATGAATGCCCAGGATATTGTCCCAATAAATATGTTTCTAAAACAAATTTACCTCAAGATAATCCAAAGGAAGGAATGTTTCAGGTTCGGCTCTTTCTTCCTTGAGGAAACGAATACAATCTCTGGCTGCTTTTTCCGAAGCCACAACAATTGCAGTCATAAACTTGCCAAACACTTTGGTAACAGCAAGCTGATATTTTTTATGGATTGGGTGACACAAATCAACCAGTCTTCCAAACTAAAAAAGCAGAAATAATATATACACATGTAAAATAAAATGTTAATTTGTACAATTCACTGGTTTTCAAATTGGCTTTTGCTGGCAAAAAAAAAGAAGCAAAAAGAAAAGATATGAATAGTAGGCATCTCATCATTGCAGTCCATCTTAATGTCTTGATGCCTTTCTTCCCAAGTCTGTTTTCAGTAGCAACTGTTTAGTGAAGTCTGACTGACCGGAGAACACTTTTTCACTCCATAACTATAAGCATACTCAAAGCATCGTTGTATACACACCACCCATTTCAGTTGTAAAACAAAGGGAAGCCACAGTCCTGCAGCTGTGGGTATACTATGGGTTCTCTTTCTTTTATTATATATCTCTAACCCAAATTAAACGTATTATCCGAAGAAAGGGTTCCAGTAGCTCCCTTTATATTTCATTCCCAATCACGATCATGAAATCTCCATGCTTGTGAAGCAAAGAAGCAGATTATGACTAAGTACATATGAAATCTCATGTCTGGATTTTTACATCTGATTGGCAGCCAGAAAAACAATAAAGTTACCACCATTCTGTTTGTCTCTCAGTGCTGCTCCAGATTATATTATTTTGTTATTCAGACCATTGTGCAAGCATCATTTGTAGAGCGTGAGTACAGCCTTTTCCCCAGGTATGGAAAAGCTTTTTTTCCTGGTTGGCAGCAAAAGCTAGATTTGCCCAGCATTTCTCATCTGGCCTTTCTGTTAATCATGAAGCCACTTCTAACTGTTATCAGCCTCAATTTTCCAAAAAGGAAAATGTCCATGCTTACATTTACTAGCTGTTTCCAAGAAAACGAAGTCTGATGCCAAAATTCCTAAACCACGCTATGTTTATATTTATTTGAAGTCCGTACACACTATACATGCATTTGTCTGCAAAATATACACTGATGAACTATTGCTGAATAGTTCACCAGAGTATACAGATATTTAGAATGAAGTACTGGTCATTCACTATGACTTTTTGTTCTTGTTTGTGGAGGAAATATCCAATAATGGGTTATATCCAAGAAATACAGGGGTCATATAATCACAGATTTGGAGGAGACCACATGGACCATTTAGTCCAACCCTCTGCCGTGCAGGAAAAGCACAAAGTACCCCCGACAGATGGCCATCCAGCCTCTAGTTAAAAGCCTTCAAAAAGGAGCCTCTACCACACTCCGAGGCAACGAGTTCCACTGTTGAACAGTTTATGGTCAGGAAGTTTTTCAGAATGTTTAGGTGAAATCTCCTTTCCTGTCATTTGAACCCATAGCTCTGATCTTATGATATGGGTCATATGGTATCTAAACTGAATTTTTATATAGAATCCCTTAGCTCATCCACCAGTACTTTCTACAGAAAAGCAAACAACAATACAGCAAATATAAGAATGAGAGAGAGAGAAAAATACTACCAAAGAAAAAAGAGATGTACTGTCCAAAGAGGGGAAAAAACGAATGTCAGTTACGTCTTTGGTGGGGCTGAGTATCTCCTTCTTCACACAAAAGTATGAACATAAACAAGTGATCAATATTTCAATCTTTCTACAGAAAATAGTCATTGAGGAGTAGGATGCTAGATGGTGATCCTGGAATTCTGACATTTTACACACTGCTACAGTGTTAAGTAATGAGCTCCGCACACAACAAATTTCTTTTATGTTCACAGTCTGCATTTAAAAAACAAACACACTGTGTAGCTGAATCCTCTTAACTATCTTCATTGCATTCCTGCAGCCTTGGGTTGTATTCAGGGTATACTGATCTCCTGGTATCAAGACCAACCTCCTGCTCTGGATTGGGGCACTTGAGGAAGTGTATACTCTGAAAGACTACTGAACAAGTTCAAGTGCAGCTGAAGTCATGCGAGATGGCACTGAAGTAGCATGGAAGCACAAGAAAGCATGAAGGCATTATAAAGGAATGCTTAGGTATAATATTAGAAGCTATTGCACATAGACAATAGAGTTTATCTAGTTACCACATAATCCGGATACAGTCTTTTGAGGCTCTCCAAGTTTTCTGCTCTCATCTGTTGTCGTTTTCCTTCGTGGACATCGATTTTAGCATTGTGCAAGTCGCTGACAATTTTATTCAGTTCTTCATTTACTTCCGGTATCCGGTTTTTTGAACTTTCTATTACATTTGTCAACACCGCTTGCTCTTGTTCTTTATCTGCCAATGATTCACTTCAAAACAAAGCAAAAGGGTAAATTTTAGCAGGCATGATTAATGTCAGCTTAAAAATACTGCCATAATTTAGCTGGTCAGAGTCTACAGGTGAATGTGTAGCAACATCACAAGAACAGTTATCATTTCTGTTTAAGACAACATTCATATCATTTTAATATTTCCATATTGTTTTATAGTACAATAAAAAGGAATTCAATGTAGACCTAAAATTTCTTTAAAGAAATGAACTGGTATCTATAATAGTACCATTCTTTTTCTATTTTCTCTTTATATATTTTCATTTTAGGAAGCAGACACAAATTAATAAATTAACTCTGATAATTTTGGAGATAATTTCACAAGTTGTATATCTCACAATTCAAAGTATTCCCTATTATTTCTTTAATAGCCTCTATTTTCTTGTGATAATGAAGTTTAAAAATATTGCTTATTATATAAATGTTTATATTAAATGTTTTGATTTAATATTTTCCAAAAAGGACATGAGGTTAAGAGATGATAGGTATTTGTTAATAATGCTTTTTAGTTGTTAGTAATATTTTCTGCTTGTGTCTTTTCTCTTTTTGTTCTATTTCTTTTATGTTGTTGATTTATGTATCTATTTTCTTTAAATATGTTTTTTTGGTTGTTTTGTCAGATGATTATTGTATTTTAACTAAAATCTAATAAAAATTACTTTTTAAAAATATTTCTGTATTGTTGACTTCATATATACGTAGGTCAATGCCAAGATCAGTAACCAAAACTATATATTTTGCTACAACCCATGGACAGGCTGAGGGTTACTCTGCAGAGAGGGGAAAGCCTTAGAGGGCTAGGTATCCCTGACCATCTTCACTTCTCTGCACAGGCATTGAAAAAGGCCAGAAGCAGCGTCACAAAAGAGAAAGGAGCATGTGTGTGTCAGTGATTCCTTCACATTATTCTGGGAAAGTCTAATCTCTTGCCTTTTACTCTGAGAAGAGGGTGGTTCTTAAAAAAAATGGCACAGCCCTTACACTGACCTATGGCTGAGTCAACCCAGACTTATACATGAGCAAATATAGTAAATAAACAATGAGAACAAAACAAAATACCAGGGGGAAACAAACAAAAAGCTTGCATGGATTGTTAAAATGACAAATTTGAATTCTATCAGCTTTTAAAATACATACATGCACATCCTACTGTATTCCATCAGTTTCTCCATCCGTTTTTTATTATCTTCTATGTGTTCTCTCATTTGTTTCATACTTTCCTAAAATAATGTAAAATGTTATAAGATACCACTTTATCAAAAAAGGAACATTGAAACCACACAAAATACTCATTTTCTGTAGCTGATGAAGGCTGCAGATTACTCATTTGTTTCAGAATCCAAGTTATGTAAAGGAGTTCCTTCTTGTTTTTATTTATCTTCAAACTGACTGCAACTTTGGAATGATTCTATCACAGAGTTTTCTTGGCAGGATTTGTTCAGAGAGGGGTTGTCATTGCCCTTCTCTGAGGCTGGGAGAGTGTGACTTATTCCGGTAGATTTCCATGACTGAATGGGGCGATTCACTCTCAGATTCCTAATCCAACACTGGAATCACTTATGCATGCTGGCTCTACTTCCAGGTGCTTTCTTTAGTGCAGTGGTTCTCAACCTGTGGGTTTCCAGGTATTTTGCCCTACACCTTCCAGAAATCCCAGCTGGTTTACCAGCTGTTAAGATTTCTGGGAGTTGAAGGTCAAAACTTCTGGGGACCCACAGGTTGAGAGCCACTACTTTAGTGGCAAGATCCCTTCTCATTTTCAGGGTATGAAGCTGAACAAAATTACTATTAACTTCATTAAAGTTAAATTAGAAGTATGAAGGTCTGTTAATTCTCCTCTAACAGACAGAAGGCAGTATCGAAGACTCAAACAGATCATTTGCAATCAAATATGTCTCTTGAATTTTTAGGAATGAACATTTCAAACGTTATTCTACAGGATTCTAAAAATCGTGTTATTCTAAAAATGGCATGTTCATTCCTAAGGTACCAAAAAGAGCTCTTCTATAACACTGAAAAAAGAAGTGCCTTGTATATTAGGGATTTATATATATAAAGTTTTGTTTAATACACAATTTTAAGGCTGTGCAGACATCAAGTACCCAATTTTCCTGTGTTTTTCCTAATTCAAATTTAAGACAAACAATGTAACACATTTTATGAATTAAAATCCTGGTTTTGAAAAAGCACCTTCAAAATGACTTTGAGTGACTATGACACATAATTCCTCCCATACAAGGAAAAATTACAACAAAACTTTAAAACCTAGAAACTGAAAAGGACTGAGACCTAGTTGGCTAAAAGGATCATCTTAAGAACCTGAGGATTCTTGTGCCGATTCCATACAAGACATCTGTAAGCAATCAAATGGTCCAGCAGAAAAGTTTCTGGAGCAATAATGTCAACCTGGGATGTTCAAGGGATTCAGCTAAAGACCCTTCATGATTTAGAACAGCCGTCATGGGTGCTGCTTAATATTTTTGGAAGGCTTTTTGAAAGGCCTTTATTTTAAACATGAGACTGTTTAGAAAAATTAGTCACTGCAATTATACAGTGGAAGGGATTCGGATTATTTTCTTCTTACATGTTAGCAATAACTAAACGGAATAGGTTTAAAAAGAACAATAAACTTTTCTGCAAGATACATCATGTCTTGGGTGGCTTTGCAGTACAAAATCAAGGGGAAGTGGACTTCCATTCCCGTTATAGCAGGTATTACTTTCTTCTTTGTATGGTTGACATAAGACCGAAGTTTTCTTCATCATATTAAAACAATAAATGTAAAATCCAGCTGCTAACATGACAAGAACAGTTCAGAGCTTTATACACCTAGACAGAAACTACTGGAACAGACTCATGCCACTGAAGAGACCAGAATGGGCATGGCCGACTCACCGGCCAACCCCTTTGCGGGGTAGGGCTGTCCTCGCCGCCATCTTGGGGAGGTCAGGGGTCTTCTCCTACCCAGAGACCCCTGGGGTGGCACTCAGTTTCCCGCCGCCAGGGCCAGCCAGCCAATGAGGGGGGCTGGCCACGCCTCCCCTGCTCCGCCCGGTCCGGGTGCCACCGGGAGGGGCGCCATGCTGCGGCCCTCCCCGCTCGGCCGGCGGTGCGGGATCCCCGCCCGGCCCGGGCGGCACGTGCGCGCGAGGGCAGCGCCGGGCGCCCCGCCTCCCCGCCCCGCGGCACGGGAGCGGGCATCCGGGGCCTCGCCGCGCGCTGGGGGCGGGGCGGCGTCGCGCTCAAGCGCTGCGCTGCCCCCACTTACCGGCTGCGGCAGGCCGCTTCCTCTCGGCGACGGGGTAGGGCCTGCCTCCGCTCCCTCCGCCGGCCCCCGCTCGGGGCGGGCTGCTGCGTGCGCGCGCACGCCGCGCACGCCCCCACTCCTTCCGGCTCCCTGACCGGCCACTTCCGGCCGCAGGGGCGGGGCCTCCCGCGCCTCCTCCCTGCCGCGGTCCCACGCACTGGGGGCGGGCGGCGCCGCGGCCCGCGCCGCACGCTGCCCGCGCCCCCTCCTGGTTTCTCGGCAGGCCGCCTCCTCCCGGGCGGCGGGGTGGGGCCTGCCCACGCACCCACCCGCCCGGGCCGCCGCGCGGGGGTGCTGGGCGCGTTCGCAAGACGCACCCGCACCCCACCCGGCGCCCCAGCCTCCGGCCAGGGCAGGCCTGCTCGCGCTTCCTCCGCCGGGGCCCGCCGTGCTCGGGGCGGAGCGCCCCCGCCCCCTGGCCGCCCGCCCCTCCGGGCAGGGGGCGTCGCGCCGGCCGTCCCCCTCGGCCGGGACTCCCGGGCGGGGGGTTCTGCCGCTGCGTGCCCCCCTCTGGGACTTCCCTGCGCCACCATACCCTGTAGGCACCAGATCCTGCCTGATCTTGGGAGCTAAGCAGGGTCAGCCTGATGAGCATTTGGATGGGAGTACATCATTTATTTCCACGCTCGAAGCCACCACCAGCACCAGGGGTAGCTAAGCAGGGCCGGCCGTGGTCAGGACTTGACGGGAGACCTACATATTTTCTGGCACTCCTGCCAGAGACCAGCAGGCTGTGGGTCCATCCCGCCCTGGCTGTTCTTTTTCAGAATCCAGACGGAGACCATGTAGGCAGGGCAACCCAGACTCACTTTACAGCCCGGGCTCCGCCAGGGAGCGACAGGGGACTGCGGCAGGGGCACGCGCCCAGCGGTTGCCCACCCTGGCGCCCCGCGTGGGGTCGTGCGGGGGCTTGCTCGGCCAGGTGCCGCCTGCGAGTGGCGTGGTGTGGCGGTCCGCGCGCTGGGCTGGGAGGCTTGAGGCCAGAGCCTAGGCCTCGCTGGGGGTGACCCTCCTTAGAGTCACACCCTCTCAGCCTCGGGATGAACTGAATGCATTCAGCTGTGTTCCCCAACCTTTCCCGGTGTCCGCCATGTTGTGCTCAACCGGCTTTCCACCCCCCCCCCCCACATGGCCAGGCGTTAACCGCAATTGTGGTGTGCAGTCTGTGTTACAGGTTTTCCAGGAATGGCATCGACTGGAGGGGACACCAGGAGGTCGGCCAGGCAAGAAGCCAGGGCAGCTACCGGGGCCGGCGTCACCAGCCAGATGGGGGCGACAGAAGGTAGCCAGAACCAGCCGGCGAAGCAAGCAGCGGCTGAGAAACCTGGTGGTAAGCGCACATCCAAGACCCGCGGCGGTGTGCTGGACAGCCTGTCCAAGAACATGGCGGAGCTGGTCGACAGGATCGGGAAGCTGGAGTCCGATGTTCGTGAGGGAAAAGGAACGCCAGCAGCTTCACCACCTCGCAAGGAGAAGAAGAGGGCTAGGCGCAAGAGGACCAAGGAGAGCTCAGAGAGTGCGACTGAGGGCTCCGGGCGCAGTACATCCAGCTCCACGGGCTCCGAGGAGGGTCACAGCAGATCTCCGGTGGCCAAGAGGCGGCGTCACCACAGCAACCCGCGCAAGAGGAAGCACCGGTCGGCCAGACGGGCGGTACTACTATTCCTCCGACAGCAGCTCGTCGGAAAGTGAGTATGCTGTGGCGGACCAGGTTGACAGGGACAATTATTGGAGGACCCATGCCCTTATCCCGGGCCTGCCTGAATGGGCCCGCATGTGCAGGGCCGATTCTGGCGCCTTCCTTGAACTGGCGGATAAGGGCCGGGGGCGAGGCAGACCCGCTGCACCGCCCCTCCCCCCCCTTTCCGCTAGCAACGAAGACCCTCCAGGAGCCCATCTCTCCCCTCGCCTCAGAACCAAGATACTAAAAGGCTATTTTGTTGACGTTTTCTCCCTCTTGAAGCCTGAGCGCGAGGTGGGCAGAGACCTGCCCTCCAGGAGCAGACACAGAATTAGGGACAGCACCCAGCCGAGCCGGCGTACTTTTGCGCACTGGGTTGCTGGGTTCACCGAGTTCATGAGAGTAGTGACAGCGGCCTTTCCCGAGCGGGGCTGGCACCTGGCCAACCATCTAAACCACGTCAAGGCCAGATTGATGGCAGGCGAGGAGGCCGCCATCGCCTACGACACCGAATTCAGAAGCTGGGCATCCCAAAGTGCCAGCTTCAGATGGGACCTCCTTCAGCATGACCACTGGCTCACCATGGTGGGGCCCAGCATCCAGGGCCCTTCCTCAGCCGGCAGAGGAGACCGCAGCAGAGGGAAGAAGGGTTCCAAGAGGCGCGTTTGCTGGGAATTCAACTCGGGGAAATGCCTCCGGGCCAGATGCCGCTATGACCACGTCTGCGACCGCTGCTCCGGGGGACACGCCAGGATATATTGCAAGCAGCCCAGCACCTCGGCCCCCTTTCGGGCTGGCCGGGCGGGTTTCCAGCCCGGCACCCACAAAGAACCTGGCCCCTTCGGAACCAACTCCTCCGGCAAAGCCAACTGATCCCAGCTACTTCGGCCTGGCGTTAACACCTGTCAAACTCCCTCCCATGATCCCATGGCTCAAGGCCTACCCAGCCAGGGACGCCGCCTCTTTCCTCCAAGAGGGCTTCTCCCGGGGCTTCCGCATCCCAGCCGTTGGCCCTCGCAGGTCCTCCTCCTCCGGCAATCTAAAGTCAGCTGCCCAGCTACCTGAGGTCCTTGCTTCAAAAATCCGCAAGGAGTTGGAGGCCGGTAGAATAGCGGGGCCATTCCATTCCCCCCCCCCTTGGACAATTTCCGGGTGTCCCCACTCGGCGTTGTTCCCAAGAAGGCCCCGGGCGAATTTCGCTTGATCCACCACCTATCCTACCCTAAGGGAGCATCCGTGAACGACGCCATCCCCCTGAACTCTGCTCTGTCAGGTATGCCTCCTTCGATCAGGCCGTCAGCTTGGTCCAACAAAAAGGCCCAGGCGCACTCCTAGCAAAATGCGACATCCAGTCGGCTTTCAGGCTCCTCCCTGTCCACCCAGATGATTTCAACCTCCTGGGCTTCAAGTTTAAGGACCGCTGGTACTTCGACAAGGCCATGCCCATGGGGTGCGCAGTCAGCTGCGCGGCCTTCGAGGCCTTCAGCACCTTCCTGGAATGGGTGGCCAGCACCTTGTCCCATTCCAAATTCATCACCCATTACTTAGATGACTTTTTGTTCGTGGGCAGCGCAGGCAGCGGGGAGTGCATCCACTTGCTACACACTTTCATCGCTTTGTCCAGAGTGTTTGGCATCCCGCTGGCCAAGGAAAAAACTGAGGGGCCCACCACATGCATTGTCTATCTGGGGATCCAGATGGACTCCATCAAAGGGGTGTCGTGCCTGCCGGCTGACAAGCTCACCTCCCTCCGGTCACGCATCTCCGAGACGATAGCCAGCAAGAAGGTGCCATTGCGTGACCTCCAGGTCCTACTGGGCCACCTCAACTTCGCATGCAAGGTGGTGTCTCCAGGCAGACCCTTCTGTGCCCGCCTGGCCCGGGCCACCGCTGGGGCGCGTGCCCCACACCACAGAATCCGGGTCAACAGCGGCATGAGGGAGGATTTGCAGGTCTGGCTCCACTTCCTTGAGGGTTTCAACGGGGTGTCCATGTGGCAGAGCAGCTGGGAGGTGGGCACAGAGCTGCAGGTGCACTCCGACGCGGCAGGTAGCATAGGCTTCGGGGTTTTTCTAGCGGGCCACTGGTGCGCCGCCAGGTGGCCTCCGGGATGGAGGGAGGGCAACCTGCTTAGGGACCTCACCTTCTTGGAGTTCTTCCCCATCCTGGTGGCCGTGCACATTTGGAAGGACCTATTCAGCAACAAGAGGGTGCTCTTTTGGTGCGACAACCAGGCTGTTGTCAGGGTGGTCAACAGGCAGTCCTCCAAGTCGGCCAGGGTCATGAAACTTGTCAGGTGTTTTGTCTTGGTGTGTTTACAGGCCAACATCACCTTCTCAGCGCGGCACGTTCCAGGCGTGTGCAACGACATCGCAGACGCTCTGTCCCGGTTCCAAGAGGACAGGTTTCGGTCCCTAGCGCCGGATGCAGACCTCATGCCCACCGAGTTTCCGACGGAGCTGTGGACCCTTGGAGACGAGAGGCATGGCACGAGCTGATGCACGCCATCGCCCCTACCACCTTCAAGGCATACCGGGCTGCCATGGCAAAGTTTACCAGGTTCCGAGTATTCGCTGGTTACGGCAGCGGATGGCCGGTGGGAGAGGAGGAGGTCCTTCACTTCTTGATCCATCAACGAAGGGGCAAGGTGACGGCCCATGCCATGAGGCTTCAATTGGCTGGCATCGCCTTTTTCTGCAAGGTAGCGGGTTGCCCAGACCCGTGCCAGTCTTATCGGGTCAGGAAGCTCCTTAAGAGTTGGAGTAGACAGTCCCCCAAGCACAGGGATGCCAGGCGCCCCCTTTCTTTCCGAGCACTCAATTTGATCTCCTCTGGCCTCAGAGGGACTTGCTCATCACGCTATGAGGCCAGGCTATTCACGGCCGCATTCACCACCACCTTCTTCGGGGCACTGCGGCTTGGCGAGGTAGTGGCTAACTCCAAGGCTGATCCCTCGGGCAGGGCCCTCCAGTGCAGTGATGTTACCATCCAGGGCAAGTCTATGTCCATCCGGATACGGATGTCCAAAACGGATCAAGCGGGAAAAGGTGCCACCCTGTCCATTCAGGGCCTCGGGAGGGGGCACTTGTGCCCGGTGCGAGCAATGTCCAGGTACCTTCGCTCCAGGGATGCAAACCCAGGCTACCTTTTTGTTCACCGGGATGGGAACCCCCTGACCAGGTATCAGTTCATGGCAGTTTTTCGCAGGTCGCTTCAGGCGCTGGGCCTCCCGCAGCAGGAGTATGGTGGACACTCCTTTAGGATCGGGGCAGCGACCACCGCAGCAGCCGGCGGCGTTCCAGTAGATGTCATCAAGGCCATGGGGCGGTGGAAGTCGTCTGCATACACCTCGTACATCAGACCGGGCCTCCTCCTTGAAGGCCCCCAGGCTGCAGGTTTTCTCTCCTCTCTCGCATGCAGGGCAGCGGCAAGCCGGAGAATTGGTGCCCGGCGCAAGCAGGGCCCTTCGTCAGGGAAGCGTCACCGATCTGCAACTTGAGCCGCGGACACGGATGTGCCTCCAGCGTGTTTGGCCGCCACACACTGCAGCGGTTGGGCAGGAGTGGCCGGGGCCATGGAGCAGCGGCAGACCAGCAGTGGAGGACATCCCACGAGAGAGAGGCACGAGGCACGGGGGTGATTGCCTATCACCAGTGTGGTTAAGGGTTGGAGTTCTGGGTTGGCGGAAAAGTGAGGGGGGGGTAAGGCTGCCTCCTTACCCCCTCCCCCCCTTTTTGTGGCAGGTGGCAGGGCCCTGGATCAGGTTGGCTTATCGCCCTTGGTTGGTAGGGGATAACGCCCTGGCCCCCTGGGGTGACGAGTTCCGTGGAGAGGCATTGGGCCGCTCGCACCCAGGCTTGCAAGTGCCTTTGGACATTCGCGGGGGCCTGTACTTCCCTGATCCTGGACCCTTGCATGGCCGCCAACCCTTCGTTATGTTTAATAAATGAGTTGTGGCCATTTTCGTCCAACCTTCGTGTCAGTGTCATCCTTGGGCGCGAGGTGTATCACCCTTGCACACGCAATGGGCATGGCCGACTCACCGGCCAACCCCTTTGCGGGGTAGGGCTGTCCTCGCCGCCATCTTGGGGAGGTCAGGGGTCTTCTCCTACCCAGAGACCCCTGGGGTGGCACTCAGTTTCCCGCCGCCAGGGCCAGCCAGCCAATGAGGGGGGCTGGCCACGCCTCCTCTGCACGTGGCTAGCTGGCCCTCCTCTTCGCCCAGGCAGCATATTTAAAGCTGCCTGGGACTGCCCCCAGCACTCGCAGGGGCCGATTCGGTTTTTCCTCCCTCCCTCCCTACATGGCACTGGGCTGGTTCCTGTTATTGTGCAATTACTAGTGGTTTGTTAACTGTTAAGTTATGTGTTCTGTTATGTGTTACCACATGCTTTGTCGCAACTCCGTGTTGGCAGGTGGCAGGGCCCTGGATCAGGTTGGCTTATCGCCCCTTGGTTGGTAGGGGGATAACGCCCTGGCCCCCTGGGGTGACGAGTTCCGTGGAGAGGCATTGGGCCGCTCGCACCCAGGCTTGCAAGTGCCTTTGGACATTCGCGGGGGCCTGTACTTCCCTGATCCTGGACCCTTGCATGGCCGCCAACCCTTCGTTATGTTTAATAAATGAGTTGTGGCCATTTTCGTCCAACCTTCGTGTCAGTGTCATCCTTGGGCGCGAGGTGTATCACCCTTGCACACGCAATAATTTGGGCACCACTAGACTCCAGATCCAAGAGCGACAAAGTGGAGGGTGAAAAGGATAGGTCACTTACATGTAACTCTGTTACTTTGAGTGATCATTTGTGAAATCATACAAATGAGTTATTCAGTGCCACATTTCTATCTAGTCTTTAATGATAAACTTTGGTAGAAACCACACCTACCCTCTGTTGTCACTTTCTCACAGTTCCCGAAGTCTTAGTTTCATGATTGCCCAAGCAGTAGCCACAGATCTAAAGAGAGGCAGGACCTGACAAGGTGAGGATGTGTGAGTTCACAGATGACCACTCAAAGAAACGCAGCTACAGGTAAGCAACCTGTCCTGATTTTTCGTAGTCTCTGTGAATCACACAAATTGATGTACAGCAAGCTACTAACCATAGGCAGTGTCATGCCTCTCAGGAAAAGAGTACAATCTTCCCAACGTAACATTGAATGGGAGTTTATAGTCCAGACTCTCGCAAATAAGAAAGTGAGAGATTCCAGTCAAATAGCAACTCTACAGATGCCATAACAAGGAATCCATCTCCTTGTTATGGAGATGTCCTACTTGTTACTGCCCTACTTGAGTGACCTGCCACCTAGATGGGAAGCAGTTTGCCTGCAATTCCAAGCACCAGCTGACACAGAGAGAGACACAGAGAGAGAGAGAGAGAGAGAGAGAGAGAGAGAGAGAGAGAGAGAGAGAGAGAGACCATCATTTCTCACATCAGAAGCATCATGATCCTGAAACACAATCACAGGCTGATTCACAACAGTGCTGTTGTTGTGATGGAAAAAAGGCTTATGAGGGAATGAAACCCAAAGAAAGGGTGTGGCTCCCTCCAATATGGTGCTCTGTGCAGACACAGAATAACCTATTTGTGTGACCCACCCCCAAAAAGAAGAACTCCCTTGACATGTCTGCCAAGCCCCATTGAGGCATTTTGGAATGCAGATTACATAAATAAGTAAGAAGGCAAGAGGGATAGTCCTACATTGCAATTTCGGCTCTCATGGGAAGAATAATAGTGCTGAGAGGAAAGTTTCCATCTGTAAAGGGGGTTTCTTGTTCTCATATGAAAGCCTCCAAGTGTACATGGGGCTCTCCTTTTCAGGTTGGAGACCAATGAAGGAGAGCAAACTAGCACACTCTCTTCCTGTTAAATTTACTCCTTTTACATGAAGAATTGCTCAATAAGGATTTTCAAGAAATTGAAAATGGGTTAACCCTTTTTTTGCCCATCTTGTACAATTGGACAAATGTGTACAAAACATTCTAAAGCTATATTAATATGTGTAAGTAAAAAAAGCACAGATCAAGAGTCAATGACAAGTACCTCTGTTTCTTTTTGTTTCCGCTGGTCAAATGACATTTTTTCTTCATCTGCCTTTTGTTCCCAGTGCAATGTTTCAATTTGCTGCTTCAATACAGCTACCCTTTTCCTTACCAGTTCTTTCAGCTCCTTATATTTATTCATCTGGACACAAGAATAAAGTGTCAGCAAATAACAATAATATTAGTACCTGGGAAGCATCATCTCTTCAGATGCCAAGATTGACAAAGAGATAGATCACAGATTATCAAAGGCGTATAGTGCTTTCGGAAGGCTTCACAAAAGGGTCTGGAGCAACAAGCACCTGAGGCAAAGCACCAAAATCAGTGTGTACAGAGCTATCGTACTGTCTATTCTCCTCTATGGGTCTGAAACATGGGTCACCTATCGCCAACACCTACGACTCCTCAAATGCTTTCATCAGCGCTGTCTTCGCACAATCCTAAATATACACTGGACCGACTATGTGACTAATGTTGCTGTCCTTGAGCAAGCAGGGATCACCAGCATTGAGAACACAGCTGTGCTGGGCAGGGCACGTCTCTAGGATGGAGGACCATTGCCTCCCAAAGGCACTACTCAATGGTGAACTCACCACGGGTCAGCGCAAGAGAGGAGCCCCCAAAAAGAGATAGAAGGACTCCCTGAAACAACATCTCAGGCTCGACCAGATTGATCATCAACAATGGTCCACCCTGGCCTCACATCGGGAGGCATGGAGATGTACTATCCACAATGCTGCGGCCTCTTTCGAGAACACACGCCGAATGGGTCTCGAAGAGAAACGACAACGCAGAAAGAACTGCAACTTAGAAATAACATCACCCAAGGAGACTTTCTGCTGTGCTTTCTGCAACTGAACTTGCCTATCTCAGATTGGCCTTTTTAGTCATCAACACGCTTGTAAAAAGTGTGGGATGAGTCCTTCCTAAGAATCTTCGTTCACGAAGTAATGCCGAGAGAGAGAGAGATAGTAGTACGGTATTTCTATTTGTTCCCCACCTCTCCTCATGACTTCAGGTGGAGTATAACATAGTTAAAACACACAGATAAAACACAATGCCATTAAAATACATATATTTAAACACACAGGACAAAAGATTAAAGCACCAATACTAATAAAATGTAAATCTAAAATTTGTTTAAAATTAACTGGGAAGGCCTGCTAAAAGAGATATGATTTTAATAAATCATCTGATCACAGCTTCCGTACAGGTATGTTATAAAGAAAGACGCAGTTTACCAATTAGGGCAGGGTGGACCTTTCCTATTTCATCCCACCGCCACCAAAACATTTCACAAATCCCCTAAGCTGCCACCACTTATGATGGATCAAGGCTGGAACCCTTGGCTGCCACCAAAATATAATCAGTTAACGGTTTGTGTATTCAGAAATTTAAACTGCACTGAGCTGGAACACTCTTCTGGCCAGAACACCTTTTGAAAGATCCACTGATCACCACCAGACTTATAATCACTTTTAAGCCCTTTGCCTTACTGGCCATTCAGGCCTGTGCACTGAGGTAATACTGAATAAATTATTTCTTCAAGATGTATGCTGCCACCATTAGACTTTTGTGATTGCTTCAGGAAACTGCTTTTAGACTTCTTTGACAGAGGACCACGTGAGGCAGGTGTTTTGAACAATAACACAGTTAAGTTTATTTAAGAGAACTTACAAAATAGGTATCAAGCTTAATGGTTCAGAGATTTTGGCATGAAAGCGTATGGTTCCTTTAAACAGTTCAGATCTTAGTTACAAAAAATACCACTCCTTTCTCCTTCCAAGAATTTACTGACAGGATTTCCTCTCTGCCTAGCAAATCTTAACTCCAACACAGATAGTCCTACTCTAGATCTATCTAACTACTCCTCTACCAACTATCTCCCTGATAGATGTAGAGTCTCCTCACTAGCTGACACTGCTAGCTTCCTGACCAATTTCAGGCCACGTCTCTCTAACACTAACTCCAACTGCTCTCCCTTCCAAATATCAACTTCTCTGACACCCAACTGCTGTCAGATTTCAAAATGCCTCCTCTTCAGGGCATTTTTTCTTTTTCTAAGTTAGGCACCGCCCCTTCTCTACCAGCCAATCCTAACTCCCCTCATTTCCCTCCAGGCTGCTCCTTAGGCACACCCCCTTTTGGAAATGAGAATCTAAGGTGGCTGCCTCCTTGGCACCTATCTAAAATGGCTGCCAATTTTGGGCCTTCTTTTCCTAGCCTAACAGGTAGGGAATTCATCACATATGTCTACTAAGAAGACTTCTATTTTTATTAATGCTTATTCAAAGAAATTATGTCTAGGATGGCAGACTTAACGGGAAATATTTTAAAGTCACTATAGTAAAAAGAACATCTTATTTCGGGCTTGAACTGACTTATTATATTAGTAACATAAGAAATAAAAGGGTATTAAACATTTTACATATAGGAAACTTCATAATATTGTATAACAATGTGCATAATGATTATAGCAAGAAATAAAATAGTGTAGAAGTATTTCTTTTTGTATTTAAACAAAAATAGTTTTACAGATTCTAACAATTTCGTGATTACTTACAGTATATGTGACAAGGAGAATTACACCTAAATATACAGGGTTTGCTTTACTGGCAATTGCTTACTGTTCTAGACAGGGCTGACCTCTGAAAGATCAGGTTTACAGCTGAGGAGTGCATTTAGATCTGGCATTGCAGATGGATATTGAAGTGCCTGACTCACAGTCACTAGAAATACTTTTCCTTTGTTTTGGCTTGTGTTCCTAACACTCTTGTTCCTAACAGATATGGCAGGTATTATATGTACTACTGAGGTTTTTGGTTTATACTAAAGCGTTAATATTTATCTACAAAGCTCTTTTTCATTCCAAGGCCCCATCTATGCTGATCATTTAATGAATTTCAAAGCTAGCATCAAACTGTGGCAGCTAGACAATGAATGCCCACAAAAAAGCACACAGAAGCCCTTACTGTGCATCAGTGCTCTGTTGTTTATGAAATTATCATCCAAATCTCAATCTGGTACCAGGATTTCCTATGTAACAATCTGCACAACAAAACCAATTTCTTCAATATTGGTTTGAAACTGACTTAATTGGCCAGTGTAGATGTGTCCTATATAATTTTGAAATTTTATTTAAATTTTATTACTTTTGTGATTCTCACCCCATAACCTGCATTAGTTCTTGTCTAGATCCAAAATATATACAAATGTATGTCGTAAATATATAAATACATGTAACCTATTATATCGGAAAAACCTTGTGACTAATATTATAAAGCATCCAAGTTGATAACAGCAACAGAAATAAGAGGGATATTAGAGCAATCTTAATCTTACATCCAACTGCTTATCCCAATTCCTGGAGTTCTTGCCAGATCAATTGTAAAATGTTAAACCAAAACTAATTCAATGTATTGATTCTAGGAGGGTCTAGTAATTGAATTTAGGTTGGCAAACCAGCTTTTGTTATGAGAAAATACTAGCAACCACCCTAACTTCAATCCACTGTTTTACACACTAAATGTAATTTTTGGTCATATTTACCTGATCTTCTTCCAGAAAAACATCTCTAACTCCACGCAGTCTCTCCTCTGTGAACTTTCCTTCAAACATTCTCCAGGCCTTATCAATATCCTGTAGTTCTGTCTGCAATTCTTTTTTATTTTCTTCTCGTTTTGCTTGTTCTTTCATATGATCTCTCAGCACTTTCTTACCCGCATCTACTTTTTTAATTTGGTGAGTTGTTCTCTCTTTTGCTTTAATATATTGAGGCCTCTTTTGATTCAATATAACTTCCAGAGCTCTAAAAAGAATACATATTTGCCAATGCCCGGAATAATAATAATAATAATAATAATAATTTTATTTATATTCTGCCCTATCTCCCCAGGGCTACTCAGGGTGGATTGTTTTATCACAATTCACAGAATATTTTTGTAGGCTCCACCTGCCATCAACTTAATTCTAAAAGTTACTTAATTAGAATCAGTTCAATACCTTAAATCCAACTGCTGAGTAACACTTTTGTAAACCACACTGAATTAATTGGTTTACTCTATTCAGGATAGCAAATGAATAAAGTCAAAGTATCTATTTTCTTCTACTACTGACAAATAGTGTATCCCATCCACACTCCAAAACTAAACACAAGGTCAGTTATTTGCTGGAATTGTCTAATATGCACTTGCAGATTAAGGCTGTAAATAATTCTCCTGCCTACTGGGAAGTGAAGGGAATATCCTGAAATGTTTTTCTGAGTAAACTTGCATAGACTAAATCTAATTATCTCTAATTGACCCTTTCAAGGCCAATTCAGAAGTTACAGATATAATTTCGTTGTGTGCCATGAAGCCAAAGGGGGGGGGGGATCTTCCCAAATGCCTACCATGTGTAACACAACCTCTCAACATAGATGTGTAACAAGGTGATATAGGCATTTCACTAGCTACAATACTTACTTTATTTCTTTTTCAATTTGTTGATGGTTTCTATTTAACGTTCCAAGGACCTTTTTCTTGGCTCTCACAGTATCTTCAGCATCAGACACAGCACTTTTCTTATCATCAATACTGATGTTTTTTTCTGAAAATTTATTATTAAGAGAGCCAATTTTCCGTTCATTGTGATATAATCGGAAAAGCTGCAACTGCTTCTTACTCTCTTTCAGCTCTTCAGATAGAATCTGGTAACATTCTGCCTGTAAACAGTCAAATTATAGCTGTTAACTAACATGCAATAGCAAAAACTACTTTTGGGTAAAATGTGTTTAATTCATTTATCTTTCTCCTTATCCCTACAACTGGGCAAAAGTAGACTCGTGGTATCAAACAAAGACAATGCCATTAAAAAAAAGACAGGAAATATTATTATTAAAATGTAATTAAATGATCAATGCAATATTATAAATATTTAAAATATGCACTAAAAAAACTTTTAAAAATATGCTTTAAAAAGCAAACTCAAAAGCTGTAGTAGCTGATCATGTATGTGAGGCTGAGAGAGTGCAACCTGAGGTCAGGAGCGAGAAACGGGTTACTCGTGAGAAGGAGTCTAATGAGGAATGTGAGAGGAAAAGGATAAGACAAATACTTAATGAGCCCTCTGATGAAGATACCTTCCTGAGGTTCTCTGGGGAGGATGGGTCTGGTGGTGAGGAGCAGTCCATGGGGGACGAGGATGGAGATTCAGAAGTATCTAATGATATGGACTGGATTGTTCAACAGATTCGTGATATTTGCGAAGAGCCAACTAGCAGTGACTCATTTGGGGGATTTGCAGAGGATGGGAACTGGAGTGTGGATGGGCAGTCCGCATGTTGGAGCGATGTAAGTCGTAGTAGGAGAAGAAGGGATTGACATGAGAGTCAAAAGGCAGCACGTTTAGCTATATTAAGAGTTGAAAGGGCTAATGATGGGGCGCTAGCTCAATCAAGTTCTGAGGAGGAATTGTGAATAAGGACTTGGGAAGAACCGTTCCCTTGCAGCTAGCAAAGTGTTGCTTTGCTTTCCGTGTTCTGCCATGCTGTGTTGCTGCGTTCCTGTGGATTGACTCTTGGACATGAGTTTGGATCTTGGACTTCTGCTATGGACTTGGGTATTGTATTGGTTGGGGGTCTGCATCTTGTTGCCTTTGTCTGGCTACACCACATTTGCTTCCTGTATGCTAGTTGCCGGCGCCGCTGATTCTGCTTCCTTGCTGTGATCCCAGACTGGTTTAAACCACTCTGCTCTGCTGTCTTCTCCTGCAGATTGACCTTGGACCATGCTGATGCTTCTTCATTGCCTGCCTTTCCCCCTTTGGATGACGACATCGGCCTGAATTGACAACGCTTGCTTCTTTCTGTGTTTTTGGGAGATTTAATCTGGGTCCTTTTTGTTAAGGACTCTTTTTCTGGCTCAGTAGGCTTGTATTTGTGTTCAGGTTTTTCACACTGAAGTATACGTGTTTTCGGGTTGCTTTGACCCATTTTGAGTTACTTGGACATTGTTATTAAACTTTACTTTGAACTTTATTGGGCTTGGCTTCTTTAAGGCTCTCTGTCCATGACAAAAGCGGTTTACAAACAACATAGGAGTGTATGAGGAGGGTTAAAATAACAAAGAAATGTCAGTTCCTAAAAGCTTGTCAGAATAAAAAATCTTAGCCTGTTGACAAAAGGACAGCAAGGAAAGACATTCTAGGCCAGGCATGAGCAAATCGGCCCTCCAGGTGTTTTGGAATTCAACAATTGTGGGAGTTTAAGTCCAAAACACATGGAGGGCCAAATTTTGCCCATGCCTGTTTTAGCCTCTCCTGGAAGGAATTTCAAACCTTAGGCGCAGCCACTGAGCAGGCTTCCTTCATGATACAAATTGACAGGTTTGTTCAGGAGATTACAGTCCTGAATCAACTTAAACCTTATATATATAACAGATCAACATCACCATTATAAATTGTGCCCAGAATCCCACTAGTTGATATAACCAGCTTCAGTTAACACCCTGGTGCAGAACACCAGACCAAAATTCATGAAATGTGCTTCAGCTGTAAAGGAGTTCATATTCACATATGTATCTATCTTTATCAGTGAACATTTCTAGTTTCAGAAGTTTATTTTCTATATTTAAATAGCTAGTAAAGATTTCCAATATTAATACTTACTCAATGTATAGAAGCAGTCCTCATTTACCAGAGCTTCCTACTTTCCAGGGGGTGCAAACCTGACTAATTCAATGTTCACTTACATTGCTAGGGGTCACCAGATTGCTTGCTGGGTTGTAGCTCCTTTCCTATAGACAACTGGCTATGATGCTTACAAACCCTGCAAATGCTGGTTTGTTATCAGTAAGTATTTTATTTTTATACCTGTTATACACCCGTGATCACGTAAAAAAATCATGGGCCATGAGCAGAAAATTTTTTAAAACCCTGGTCAGAACCATCCAAGTCTGATTGGGCATTCATTACTTCAGAATGGCCCTGGAAAGGTCATCAGTATAGATCTGTCCCTAGAAATGTTATTGCATGATTTGTTTGTTTTTTCACCCTCCTGGATTCTTGTTATGACTTACAAAGCCCTTCACCTACAAAGCACCAGGACTGTGGCACAGCTGGCTGGGAGTCAGCTGTATTAAGATCACTACTGACCGGAAGGTCATGAGTTCGAAGCTTGCCCGGGTCAGGGCGAGCTCTCGATCAAATTGTGTAGCTTGTTGTCAACTTTTGCAACCCGAAAAACAGTTACATCTGTCAAATAGGAAATTTTGATACTACTTTGTGGGGAGGCTAATTTAACTGATTTATGAGGCCATAAAATCTCCAGGAAGTATGCAAAGAATGAAGGGATGCGACAGCTCTTCTTGGTGGCCAGAAGCTGGAATGTTAAATAGCCTCTGAGTGTCTGTCTATGTATGTTGTGTGTCTATGGCATTGAATGTTTGCCTATATATGTACATTGTAATCCGCCCTGAGTCCCCTGCGGGGTGAGAAGGGCGGAATATAAATGATGTGAATAGATAAATAAATAATTCACAGCTTAGGACCAGGCTATCTGAAGGACCATGTCTAGTTCTAATATTTTCAGTGGAAGCCCTTCTCATGCTTCCTCCAGCTTCACAGGCAAGTCTGGTAGGAGCAGGTGGAGAACTTCCTTGGTGACTGCTTCACAGCGTTGAAGCTGCCATCCTAGAGGGAGTGGAATAGTCCACTCCTTGCTGTCCTGTCATCATTTACATTTCTATTTTATTATTTTAGGAACTGACCACTAAGCAGTATGCTTTTCTGCTGAATTTTATCTTTTAAAATTTTGTTTGAATTACCTCTTCTTTTTCTAATCTTGCACGTTTGCGTTCAGCTGCGACATTTTTTTTCTTGTTGTAACTGAATTGTGCCTCTTCCTCCGCTTTTTGCAAACATTTCTTCTTTTCTGCATATTCAGCAGCAAGCTCCCCTGAAGAGCTAATTTCCTCAAGGAGCTGTGTTCGCTCTTTAGGTTTCTTCATTGCAATTGTTTCAACTTCACCCTAAAACAAGACAGTAAATCTAAAGCACAATAAATTGCTGAACAAATGTAAAAGTCTGTCACCAAAGCAAAATGGATCATGATTACCGCGCCGGGCGGGCGGATCCCATGCACTTAGTTTACACAGCATGCCCAGCCACAGTTTGTCTTCAACAAACCTAACAGCCACTGAGGATGCCTGCCATAGATGTGAGTGAAACGTCAGGAGAGAATGCTTCTGGAACATAGCCATACAACTAGGAAAACGCACAGCAACCCGAAGTGACCTGTTTAGCGGGTCTCTTCCAGGTAGGACTAACGGAGAGGATGTTGGCCTTAGGCTGGATACCAAGGAACTTCCTTCTAGTTGCACTGAATGTTTTCCATACGTGTTGGGAACCACCCTGAGTCCTTTCGAGGAGATAGGGCGGTCTACAAATGAAGTACTATTATTATTATTATTATTATTATAGTGAACCTGCAGAGTCCTGGTTCTTGCTGTGGCCCAAACACTTCCTGGCAGACCCTCCTTATGATAGGTGGGGAATGGGGCTGTTTTTTAACTCATTCTCCCAAGAGGAGCTTCAGTAGATGGGCTGACTTCCTCTTTGGCTACTTTTGGCAAACCAAAAGTAGTTTTGTGTCCCCATTAAGGACCTAGATTTATTTTATTCATCCGTTTGCTTTAATTTACCCTTTTTCCTGATATAGGGACTCAAGGCAGCTAACAACAATAATGTAGTAATGATAAGAAGACACAATACAATTGAAATGGAACAAATGCATTAACACAAATACAAAAAATAAAACTTTGATTTTTTTTTTTAGTGTCATGGAACATAAAAGTATTTGCATCTGCCTGTGAAAGGTAAGCAGGGATAGGGTCAACTCCCTCTTGGGGAGGGAGTACCAGAGTTAGGAGCCGCCACTGAAAAAGCCCTATTTCCCATCAAACAAGTTTGAGAGAGTGGTGGAGCAGAGCAAAGGCCCTCTCCAGAAATATTAGGTTCATACTGAAATGGTTCTGCAAATAACTCAAGCCCTATAGGGTAGGTGGCCTCAGGGGTCTGAAGGGACTGTAGCATTGGGCCACCTCCCAGCTAGGCCTGGATTTTTTAAAATAAATTTATTTTATTGGTTTTTGACATACAGAAAAAAAAACAACATCCATACAACAACCATAACAAAACAGTGCACTGTGAAAGTGCCCCTTCCACCCTCACAAGCATCCACACCCCTCCACCCCCTCTGAGGGTTTCATCACTATTCTTCTTTTCCTTCAAGCATTTTGGACAGTTTACATTACAAATTAAACAGTAGATCCAACTTATTACTCGTATCTTGATCTCGGGTTCTCCAAACAATATATTGTCTTACCCGGTCCCATCGCCCCAGCAGTTCCTGCAATTTATTCTCATCCAACTCATTAACCCTGATCTCCATAATTTCAAATTGAATGTGTTCTACCAGGTATCGCAGCCAGTTCTTGATTGTCCATTTGGAGGAGTCCTTCCAGCCTAGAACTATGACAGACTGTGCGCTTTCAATCATGGCTTCTTTGATTCCTCCATATTCGCCCAAGTCACTCTTTCTCACCAATATCGCAATCTCCTTTGTAATTGCCCAATTTATATTCAGTGTCTTATTAATTTCCCCTTGTACCTCTTTCCAGAATTTCTGCACTACTGCACATTCCCAAATCAGGTGCATGTATACCCCTTTCCCTTGGCACCCGTGCCAACATCGGCTACTCACGTTTTGAGAGAAGTGTGCCAATTGGGCCGGAGTCCGATACCACTTATGCAGGAGTTTCCTTCTCATTTCCCTCACTCTTGTATTTTTCATTTTTGCAATATTTCCCATTATCCTTTCCATCTCTAATTCTGATACTTGTACTTCCCTCTCCCACAATTTGGTTAACTCTTGTACAGGGCTTTCCCCTGACACTACTAACAGCTTATATATCTTTCCCACCTGAATCCTTTTCCCTTCCTTCCTTTCCCTGACCAGCCTCTCAAAAGCAGTGTCCTCTCTTTGCATTGCCTCTCTAACCTCCCTCTGCATAAGAAATTAACATACTGCCCAGATTTGCAGCCACCGCCTTTGTCCCAACCAATTCTCTAATCTGTCTCTCCTAATTCTGCCCCCTTCGTCCACTAATTGCTCCAATCTTGTGACCCCCTTCCCTCTCAATTCCCTTATTACTCTACTTAGATTTTCCTCCTTTTAGGGTTCATTACCTGTAGCGAGGCTACCTTCGAGACTCCCGGTGCCATCCTCCCTTGCCACCTTCTCCACACCTCCAAAGTGGCTCTCATAGGTCCTATCAGTTTATCCACCTCACCTTTTCCCCATCTCCTGAATATCAGTTCCTCCGATCCAATTGCATTCACTTCTTTCTCCAGTTTCACCCATTTTTTTCTTCCACCTGTAGCTCTATCAGCCTTTCTATCTGAAACGCATCTCTATATAGCTCTAAGCTTGGGATTCCCCATCCTCCTTCCTTCTCACTCGCTATCAACCATTTCTTCCTTATCCATGGTTTCTTATCTCCTTCCACCCAATGGTTCACTTTTCTGTCCCATTCTTTTATCTTGACTCCTGAAAGAACTCCTGGCAAAGTCTGGGCTAAATACAAGAATTTAGGCAATATCATCATTTTAACCGCTCTTATTTTTGCCATTCTCCTCAGACATTTGTGTTTCCAGCTTTTAATTTGTTTCAGGACTTTTTCCAAACCTGTCCATAGTTTGCGTCTACTATTCTCTCCACATTCTTATAAATCCACACTCCCAGGTATTTCATTCTCTTTATTCCTAATTTTAACCCTGTCGCTTTCCTTACCTCAATCTGTTCCCTTGGGCCTGTGTTTATAAACATTATCTCCGACTTTTCCATATTCACCCTAAGCCCTGACTGCCTCTCGAACTCTCTCAACGTTCCCTTCATTGCTTTAACCATCTCCAAGGGGGTCTGGGTTAATATAATTGCATCGTCCACAAACAAATTTAGTTTCATCTCTATCCCCCCTATCTTGTATCCTTTCCACGTTGTGTCTTGTCTTATCTTATTCGCTAATGTTTCTATTGCCATTACAAATAACATTGGAGATAATGGGCAACCTTGTTTAGTTCCATTCAATATCCTAATCTTTTCCGTCCTATTTCCATTAACTCTTATATACGCCTCACTCCCTTTATATAAACTCCTAATCACCTCACAAAAATTATTTCCCAAATTTAGTTCTTTGCACACCTCATACAGATAGACATGGTTCACCTTGTCAAATGCCTTATACACATCCAATTTTAATATTCCTAGCTTCCTCTTGGCTGCGGTAGCATGGTGTAGCACATTCATTACATTCCTAATTGGTTCGCTTATCCGTCTTTTTTTAACAAACCCATATTGATCCCCCCCCCCCCAATAATTTTAGGTAATATTTTCTCCAATCTATTTGCCAATACCTTTGCAAATATTTTATAATCTTGATTCGCTAAACTTATGGGGCGATAGGACTCCGGGCAGGTCTCATCTCGACCAGCCTTTGAAATTGTCACAATCTCCGATATCTTCCAAGACTATGGGATAACCTGATTTAACAACACTTCGTTAAAGAGTTCCGTCAAATATGGTGATAATTCATACATATATGTTTTATAAAATTCCCCCGAATACCCATCAGGACCCGGCGCCCTCGACGGTTTTAACCCCTTGATCACCTTTTCCACCTCGTCTTGACTGATTTCTGCATTTAAGTAAGTTTTGTCCTCTTCACTTGCTTTCTGTCCTACTTCTATTGGTGTCCTACTAACCTCTCCTTGTTCGTACAGTTTTTCATAAAAGTCTTTCATAATCTTTTCTATATCCTCCTTGCCCTCCCTTATCACTCCATTGGTGTCCCTTAATGCCCTTATACACAATTTCTCCTTTTTCTTTTTCAAATATCTTGCCAATTGTTTGACTGATTTTGTCCCCCAAGAACTGATTTTTTGCCTCACTGGTTAGGCCTGGATTGAGAACAAATCCCAGTGATTACTGCAGTCACTCCTAAGCTGTAGACCACAGTTTCTTGTTTCAAAGAAAGTTTAGTTGTTGATTAGTACAGCAAAGCTTAGCTGTGACTTAGTACAGCATTCAGGTACCAGCTACTGACTAAAACAAAATGAGAAAGATTCTTCAATAGGCAATGGCTTTGAAGACCATAATTTGCAGGCATATAGCCGGGGTGAGGGGTGGGTGAGTGGGGGTGTGTGTGTGTGTGTGAGGGGATTCAGCCCCCCCCTGAAATTCTCAGAGTGGTCTGCGAGAAGGTCTTATTGGTACATTATTTAAACTGTTATGTGTATTCATATCATGATCTGATCACTATGCTCAATATATCCCATATGCATGGGGGTATTGGGATAATGATACAAAATATTTGCTAGGGTAGACCCTCTCTCTATCAGACTCAGCCCCCACCCACCCCCCGAATAAAAATCCTGGCTATGGCCCTGATAATTTGGAATTTTGTCTGAATTGAGTTTAATTTTTTTTACAGCTGATGTGCTATCTACAGACACTGCTATGCTATAGAATGGGACTCCTGAGAAGAGGGAAACAAAAACAGACAAAAGTACTGTTTCCCAGTAGGTTTGAAAGCCCAAATAATTTTTTTGAATCATTCCATGGTGAAACACAAGTCATAAGATAATGTCGTATCAATTTCTGAAAATTCAAAAAAAATGTAAACAAAAATTTGCTAGTAATTTTTGAAGTTATGCTAAAGCCAGATTTAGGTACAAGTAAACCTTTTTGCAAATTATTAACTGCCTTACACTTTTTTTCAGAGAAATACAGAATTCAAGAAAATACTCTGTCTCTGTGTGTGTACACACACACACATATACATACACACACACTCTCTCTCTCACACACACACATTTATAATTACATTGTGGTTAATAACTGTGCAGGACATCTATGTTTCTAGGAATGTACTGTATATCCCACAACTAAATCAGAAAGGGCACTTAAGGAATGGTCTCAAGGCCAACCAAAAATCCAGAATATATTAAACAGACATAAAACCATAATGGGGCTTTAATGGTCTCTATTACAACAGCAATCTGTAAATCCCAGGCTTTCTTTGCCCCATACCTGGCCTAAAGGAGACTAAAAAAAATGTTGTGACTTTTGGGAACTTCATATTAATAGTGAGGTTTCACAAAAGGAAGTGAGGTTAAAGCATGGCATTCTTGTCCAATTTAAACACACAAAAATATAGAGATGCAGAAAGTTGCAGTCTGCAATGTGGCATCAGTTAGTTGGGATAAGCCACATTATTTCAACTGGCAATAAGCCTCTGCTATAGTATAGCATCGATATAGGCTGAACTGGATTTGTTCATACTGGAATATGTACATGCTGCTACATGTAAGTCCTGTCACATTTCTTCCTGAATATACAGGACATACTGTACAGGAATATTTTAAGAGATGCACACAATCCAGGACTTCCAGAACCGAGATGGGGAAGAGAAAAACACAGCTGTGCCCTAGGCTCTTTGAACTATCCCATTTCATAGTACAGGTGTCTCAAAACTCACCATAGGGAAAATCGGAAATTGTAGGTAAATTTACCTTTATTAATTTTCCTACGTACAGAGAATTTTGGGACATTCTGTAGTTACATTTCACATTCACATCTGACATGATCACATCTCAAAGAATCAGAGATATGTAACAAAACAGCAACTTGTGCAACTTAAATTCATTGTTTGTATTTTAAAATGTCAGCCACCCCAAATTCTCCAAAGGCAATGCAGCACTGCTTAGTGATATTACACCCCCCTGAGACCTGTGGTAAAGTATGCTCTTATTTTCTAATCTATCATTTCTGTAACCCAAATGTTTACCTGAAAAACCAGACAATTCTTTGCTCTAGTAATTATGCCAATTTTTCCAAGTTCTTTGGTATATTCAGATCGGCTGACCACAGAACCATTGATAAGAAATTCAGATCCATTGCCTAATTTTGAAAGAAAGAGAGTTGAGATATTAAGTGTTCAGTCATACATGCAACCCAGTACTGTACATGGCATGGTACTGAATACATTTCTTTCCATGATTACACTTTTTGTAAGTAAAAAATGGATCTGTGCCTCACATATATTATCTTGATGTGATTTACAAACATAAGCATCGTTCCTCAATGGTTCTAAATAGTTACAACTCATCTGCAACACCTCTGTGCATTTCTGTGTGCATATTTTGGTGTTTAAAGTTACACTCCAAGACATTTACAATGGAAGAAAATCCTGGGATTTGATAGAGTAATACAGAACCACATACTGTCAAGCTTCACATGGGACACCAATGAAATCAAATCTTTATTTGGATTGAGGAATAAAGAAACACTAATATGAAGCAAACAACTTAAAATGCAAAAACACTACACAGTCCCCAAGTTACAAACAATATAGTTTCTGTAGGTTTATTCTTAACTTGAATTTGTTTGTAAGTCAGAACAAGTACAATTTAAATGTAACACCAGCCAAAAATGTATACAGTGTTCCCTCGCTACTTCGCGGTTTACTTATTGTGGACTTGCTGCTTCGCGGATTAAAAAAAATAATTTAAAATATATATCATGGTATTTTTGCTGTTTTGTGAGGTTTTGCCGCCACCGCTCTCCAAGGCGCTTTCCCTCCTCAGTCCTCCCTCCCTCCTTCCAGCCTTGAAGGGCCTTTCCTTCCTTTCCTTCACTTTATTTTAAGTTTATAAAGACTTAAAATAGTGTATAACTATTAAAATAATGTATAAATATTAAAATAAATAGGGTATCCCTACATTGCGGTTTTTCACTTATTGTGGGAGGTCCTGGAATCTAACCCCAGCAATAAGTGAGGAACACTGTATAAGGAAGGGTTAACACTCCTGTGGTGTTTGTTTTGTTGTCTACACCACTGTTCCGAAGATTTCATCTTACTTTCTGTCCCTGAAATAATTGGGTTTTGAAAAATACGGCTTGTTGTGGAAACAAGGACTGGTGAGAAACCTTCAGTGGAGACCCCTTTTCCCTATGATAACTCTTTCAGGATTCAATCTCCCTTCCTAGGGGTAAATTGCACTCACACACCCATTCTTAACTATGAGTTGTTTGTAAGTCAGATGTTTGTAACTAGAGACTGCCAATAGTATAAAGCAAAACTTCATATCCCAAGAAGAATTAAATTTACTGTAGAAGAATATAATGTGGCTCCAATACAGACAAATCAATTAATACTACCATAAAGGAAAAAAACGTTTTTCAGAAAAAGACACAATATGGGATAAAACATTGTCAATTGAAAACAAAACAATAATGAATATATATAAATTTTTGTTGCAATGGTTAACTGAAATGGAACAAGTTAAAGATTGTATGACAAAAAGGCTGTTCATATTAGACAACCAATAAAAATGGAAGAATGACAATCTATGTGGAATAAAAGACTAAAATATACATATTCAATTGATTTCCGGATAAAATGGTACAAGATGATGTACCAGTGGAACATCACACCACACAAATTGGCCAAATGTTATAAAAATATCAAAGATTGCTGTTGGAAATGTGAGAGTGAAACAGGAACTTTCTTTTACATGTGGTGGGGATGTAAAACTGCTAAAATATATTGGGAAAGGATTCATAAAATTATACAAGAAATTCTAAAATTAAAATTTCAAATGAAACCCGAATATTATTTACTAGGGATGTTAGATATGAAAATAAACAAAAATGAAGACATTCTATTCATTTACATGATTACAACAGCCAGAATTGTGTACGCTAGAAAGTGGAAGACCAAAGAAATTTTAACGAAGAGTGGAAATTAAAGATATTGGATATAATGAACATGGGCACATTAACTTATTTTTTGAAAACACACCAAGACAAGCCCAAATGCCCTATGGCAGGGGTGCTCACACTTTTTCAGCATGCGAGCTACTCTAAAGCAACCAAGTCCAAAAGATCTACCTGCCCCCGCCGCCGTGCGCTCCTGCGCGCTCCCGCCACACACTCTTGCCACCGCACGTGCTCCTGCTGCTGTTTTCCGCCCGCGCAGTGCTTCTTCCGCCTGCAGGGCATTGCAGGAAGGAGAAAACATGAGGCGGGGCATCCAGAGGGAGTGCTCCGCCCTGCCTGTCTCGCCGGCAACAGAGGCCGCACTGCTGCTTCTGGACGAGAGAGAGGCAGGGCGCTCCCTCCAGAGGCCCCGCCTCGTGCTTCCTTCTTCCTGCGATGCCCCGCTGGCGAAAGAAGCACCGCAAGAGCGGAAGCCAGCAGCAGGAGCGCGCGTGCGCGCAGGGTGTGCACGCGCATGGCAGGAGCGCCCTATCCGGCTGGTGAGGCTCGAAGATCACCTGGAAGAGGGCTGAAGATCTACTAGTAGCTCCTGAGCTACCTAATGAGCACCCCTGCCCTATGGATTGGACTTTATTAAATAATTTTTTGAATGTAAAAGGAAAAGACACAAATACCAGATGATGGGGATAACAACTACAATCATTATCGAAGAGTTTAATAACCTTGACAGGAAAAATTCGGAAGTCAACAATCAAGAACTTTATTATTATTATTATTTTTACTTCTCCGTGATTTTTCTCCCCTTCCCTTTTTTTCTTTTTCCCTCTTTCGCCTTCTGTCTTCCCGCCCCAACTTCCTAATTTTTTCTACTTTTATTTTTTTTCTAATAATAGGGCGCCCCCTTTCTATTTCTCCCCTCCCTAGATAGTATTTCTTCTAGTTCCCCAAACGTTCCACCCCCTTTTCCTCAAATTCCATACCCTGAAATAAAACTATCTTTCAAAAATAAAACTATTATTTTAAATAAATAAGCGAAACTTCATAAACTGTAGGCAACAAACTCATACGGGGTCCTGTAACTGAATATTTGGGGGGGGGGCATGAAACGTGTGTAGCTTGGCACCTAGTGGCTGTTTTAGACATTTACATGAATCTATTAGTAACAACATGCAGCAAATTCTTCACATGTATCTCATAAAAAAGGAAAATGACAAAATATTACAAGGATTTATATAAGGAGGAGGGGGTAGCACAAGGGAACTTAAATATCAGAGAAAAAATTGCAGAGGAAGACAGAGAGTTGTTAAATCAACCAATAACACAAGAGGAAATATTAAACGTAATTAAAGGGTTAAAGGGGGCTAAGTCTCCAGGGCCAGATGGATTCCCAGCGGAATATTATAAAGCATATATTGAAGAATTGGTACCACATCTAACAGAGTTGTTTAATGAAATATACATTAAGCAAAAAGTCCCACAAACATGGAAAGTTTCAGAAATTATCACCATACCAAAAAAGGGAAGAGATCTAACACAACCAGGGTCATATAGACCTATAAGTCTATGTAACCAGGATTATAAAATATTCACAAAAATTTTAGCAAAAAAAGATTGGAAACGATAATGCCAAAAATAATTAAAGAAGATCAATATGGATTTGTAAAGGGAAGAAAAATCGGGGATCAATAAAAAAATGTGGTAATTGCAATGAATCAGGCAAATTTGAATAAGGGAAAAATTGGAATACTCAAATTGGATGTCTATAAAGCTTTTGATAAGGTTAACCATAAATATCTGTTTAATGTATGCCAACAATTGAATATGGGGAAAATTTTTGTAAAACATTGCAGCAACTGTATAGTAATTGTAAGGCAAGAGTAAGAGTGAACAACAGAAGGACAGGAGAGATACCTATTCTAAATGGCACAAAACAAGGGTGTCCATTATCCCCCACTTTATTTGTAATAGCAATAGAGATACTAGCCGAAAGTATCAGAAATAGCACCAAGTGGACAGGGTATAAAATAGAAAAGGAGGAGGAAGAAAAGAAGAAATAAAGCTGAACCTGTTTGCAGATGATGCAATGATTATTACCAACCAACCATTAATTATGATAAAAGATATGATAAAAATATTGGAAGAATTTAGGAGCATATCAGGATTATTTGTTAACATTGAAAAGTCAGAGATATTATGTCTTAATACTCCCCCAAAAGAACAATTGGAGATTAGAAAAATATCAGGATTAAAATTAGGATTAAAGAAGATAAAATATTTAGGAGTGTGGATATATAAAAATCTAAAGAGTATAGTTGAGGGGAATTATAAACAAAAATGGAAAATAATAGAGAAACAACTTAAGAAGTGGGAAGGGAAAACGTTAGCAAGAGTGGATAGAATAAGGGTATTGAAAATGTTAAGTAATACCAAAAGTATTATACCTATTCCAAACATTGCCAAATGCAGTAGAGAGGAAGACATTAAAGATATGGGATAGAAGAATAAAAACATGGGCAGTTGGAGGAAAAAGACCAGAATAAGGGACAAATGGTTAAATGCCAAAGAGGAAGAGGGAGGCTGGGGGATCCCAAGTTTAGAAGTTTACCATGATGCATTTCAAATACAAAGATTGTTGGAAATACAATACACGGGGGAAAAATGGGTAAATATGGAAAAGATAATAAATAATATTAAAGGAAAAGAAATAATATTTACGGATTGGAAGAGGGAGAGGAAACAGAATTTAAGGAACCCTTTAAAGGAACAGTAAAAGTGTGGAAAAAAAGAAAGAAGAAGTTAAACCCAGGCAACGAAAGCAAGGTGGCAACTATATGGCAAATGAATTATAATAATGATGTAAGCATAGGTAGAACACTGAGATTAATCGAAAGTAGAGGAAAAAGGTTAGTGGAGGATTTGTACACAGAGGATGGAAACCCTGTTGAACAAAAAAGAAATTCAGAACTGGATTGGGTCAGGGAACTGGATCCAAAGCTGGGCCATAAGACAGGAAATTTTCAGACAGAAGGGAAAAAAATAAGAGAACGGGATAGTCCATTTGAGAAGGTGATTAGGAAATGTTTGAGAGGGGAGAAGAAAGTGGCAGGAGATCTGTACGAACAAATCATAACAGTAAAAGAAGAAATAATAGAGGAAATTTTCCAGACATGGAGATTGGACATGGAAATTGAGAGGGAAGACATCCAGAGGAAATAAGTAATATAGCAAGAGAAAAGTATAATGCATTAAGGGAACCAGAAGGAAAATGTTACAAAAAAATGGTACAGAACTCCTGCACAACTTTCACGCTTTGTACCAGGGATGAAAGATAAGTGTTGGCACGGCTGTGAACAAAGAGGGGTGTTCAATCATATGATATGGGAATGTGATAGAGTGCAAGGTTACTGGAAAATGATTGAAGGAGAAATCAATAGAATGTTAGATTTACATATTGTAATAGTTAATAGAAATGTATTACATGCACGGATAATAGGAGTGAAGAATATGCAAAAAGAAAAATTGATTGATAAATTAATAGCGTGTGCACAGATAGTTTTAGTGAGGGGTTGGAAGGATAAAACAAAATGGACATTGACCAACTGGTATAATTATATAATTAATATGTTAAATGTGGAAATAACAAATTGTAAATGGAATAATATAGATAAAATTGAAAAGATAATAATAACAAAGAGGATGTAAACCAGTTAGAAATTATTTAGAAAATGTGTTAAGAGGTGGAGTAGAAAAATTAAGACTGAGACTGATATTTCAAATGTAACCTCTGTAGTTGGATGTATAAACTGTATGTACAAGGAGGGGTGGGTGGGAGAGGGGAAAAAACCAATAAATTTAAAAAAAAAATAAATAAAAAAAGGAAAATCAGCCTGCTTTGTTTAGCAAGCCTTGCAAATGTTGATTTTTTTTATGGCTATCTTTTCGGTTTTACAAATATTTTCCTTCAAATTTTGAATCTAAAAAACCATGCTCAGCCACCAGAGTATATCCTGCCACTTGGGGCTACAAGCCAAACATGTCAGTGTGGCATTAAAAACGTTGAGATGTTTTTAATAAAATAAAAATAAAACATATACAATCAATTTCCTTGCTATGCAAATTTGCTTTCAGCATTAATACATGGTAAAATTATATGTATACCAAATAATTATTTTAAAATAAAATTATTTTGTAATTTAAAGTACAAACAAAATATGAAAATTGACACTCTAAGACAAGGGTTCACACGGCCCTTCCACACAGCCCTATATCCCATAATATCAAGGAAGAAAATCCCACATTATCTGAGTGTAGACTCAGATAACCCAGTTCAAAGCAGATATTGTGGGATTTTCTGCCTTGATATTCTGAGATATAGGGCTGTGTGGAAGGGCCCTCAAACTGTGCTCCATGGAGCCCTTGAGGCTAAGTGGGTTATAGTGTGGGAGTCCACAGCACCATGCTGCTTCCTGCCTCCTGCTCTTTCATCCTCCTGAGAAATGCAGGGAAATTAAAGTTCTGAGCTGCCAGAAACAACAGCAGCAGCAGCATTCTCCCGGGGCACAGACCCTTTCTCCCCCACCTCCCTCTCCACCCAGACTCTTTTCTTTACCACCCAGGACCCCCCCCCCCCCCATACACACACATTCTTTACTTCCAAACCCCTATTTCTCTCCCACCCCTCAGAGGGTACTTTGATTGTGCTTTTCTTGCATGGCTGGAGGTGATTGAACTGGATGGCCCCAGGAATGTTCCACTGAAATATTGTTAAATTTATGTTGGTTAAAATGGTTCTTTTTAAAATATTGTATTATTCTTTCTTTCCTTTTTTGCCCTGTGTGAATTAGTTCTCTCACACTCCAACCATCTGCCACTAGCCTGGACTAAGCCTCTCTCTGTCTCTGTCTCACACACACATATATATTTCTTGGGACTTGGGAAACTTTTGCTTCAAAAGGTACACCACATCTGAAAAAGTTTAAGAACCCCTGCACTGGATCACATTTTGCAAAGCAGTAATCACTATAAAAAATTTGCCATCCACTTTTTGACCCAGTAACTTATGCACTAGCAATTAGTAAATATATTTTATTTAACTGAATAAATTAGCATTAAGAGTTTTATGAATTCAATTACATTTTCATATAATAATAATAATAATAATCTTTATTTGTACCCCGCCACCATCTCCCCTACGGGGACTCGGGGCGGCTTACATGAGGCCAAGCCCATCAACATAACAACATAATAAAATCAATCAAAACAATATAATCAATTACATAAAACATAAACTATGAGATACTACAATCAATATGAATTACAGTAAAATAAAACCATTCCCGACACAGGACAATGAGCAGGCCGCATGTTCAGATTAAAATAGAAAGATAAAAAGATAAGCTACATATTCAATACTTAAGAGAAAAACCCACCTCGAATAATTCTTGCAAAGGTTCTCTCTTCTCCATTTTCCTCTTTGTACACCATTCTTACACTTCCATTTGATGAAACTGGTTTTCCAACATGTGCCCCATGTATCAGCTCTCGAATGTGTTTCACTCTTAAGTTAGATATCTTCTCACCCATTACAAAACTAAGGGCATCCATTACATTCGATTTTCCTTCAATTGTACAAAATAAGTATATTACAGCTTTCTAATCCGGATTAGACAAATATAGGCAGCTATATGTAAATTTCAGATTTGACAATTAAAGTCCTTTAATGAAAGAACTGACTTCTAAACTTGGAGGTAACAACTGCAGAACTTCTGCTTCCTTATCCTCCATGGAGCAAGATGTCACTTCCATCAATTTTTTTTTTAAAAAATCAATTTCAGCTATCCTCCCCCCCCCCCCCAAGGATTTCTATGGTACTGTGGATTTCTGAAGATGGGTATATTAATTGTCAAGTTTGCAGGTGATTTGTACATGTCTTGGACTCTTTCCAGTGGGAAAATGTATTTTAAACTGGAGGTTCTGGGGAGCTGCTGAGACATACACCCCAAATTTCTGCTCTAAATCAAGTAACCCTTGTCTGCTAGACGTGTTCTGATCTATTTCTGAGCTGTTTCAAATTTAATATGAAACCGCTAGATGAGTTTTATGAAAATAAAAGTAGTCTCTCCCTGGCCTTGCATGCTCCTCATTCTCTTCCAATGTGGCCACAGAGAAGATAGAAATTTCAATTTTATGTCTTAGGGATTCACTGTAATTTGTTAGAATTCTGGTGTAAAGATAAACTGAGATTTACCACTATTTTTAATGGTCGTAATCATAGTTGAATATAAACTATATAAATAGAAATAAATAAGTAGAAATAAGTCTACTTGAAATAATGATTGAACTTGGCTTTTTTCCCATTAACCAAAGATAAGAATTAAGGCTAGAATATAATTAATAAAAATATTTTTTTTATTTATATACCATCCTATCTCCCCGAAGGGACTCGGCAAACGAAGTCTGTAAACATTTAATGCCGTAGGAAAGAAAAACACATGGACAACTAACCATCTCACCCAAAACCTTAGATATACATCAAAACTTTCTACTAATAATATTGCAGCGAAGTGGTATAGTACAACATAGTGATATATAATACTAATATTGTGCTATGCTAATAATATAATATTTACTAGTCCGAACGTATGCTCCCCTATAAACCACCAAGGCTATTGAGATCTTCTGATGGGGCCCTGCTCTCAGTCCCACCACTTTCGCAATCGTGTCTGGCGGGAACGAGAGACAGGGCCTTTTCTGTGGTGGCCCCTCAGCTATGGAACTCTCTCCTGATTGAGATCAGATCTGCCCCCTCCCACCTGTCCTTTAGGAGGCTAGTGAAATCCTGGCTATGTAATGAAGCATTCTCAGAATAATGGCTGAGGCCGGCCACAGAACAAAGTTATTGCCCATACATACGGACTGAGTTGGACATGATTTTATCTTGGCGATTTGGCTTACTTGTAATTTTATTCTAAATGTATTTTAATCTTTTGTTGTTGTATGATGTTTTTAGATTGTATTATTGCATTGAATCCTTATTGTGAGCCAGTCTGAGTCCCTCTACGGAGGTAGAGAAGATCGGGATATAAAATTTTTATATAAATAAATTAAATACATAATATTGTATGTACATATAACTTGTAAGCCACCCTGAGTCCCCTTCGGGGTGAGAAGGGCGGGATATAAATGTCATAAACAAATAAATAAAGCTTCTAATACTGCTCTGAAGTCATAGCTTGTACATTGGAGCACAATTCTGAGCAAGACTGGAGAAAGGATAACTGCCCACAACCAGCAAAGTCCAAACAGCTCATGCTCAACAGGAAGAGAGGTGGGGGGAGAGCTTTGCAGGCAATTTGGCAAAATTGGCAATACCAGTAGATTTATATTTTTTAAGCTATTACTGAGCTTCTGAGGCTCCTTCTACACTCCCATATAAAATCCAGATTATCTGCTTCGAACTGAAGTATATGGCAGTGTAGTAGACTCAGGGCCCTTCTACACAGTTATATAACCCGGAATATCAAGACAGAAAATCCCAATGGGGCCCTTCCATACAGCCCTATATGCTAGAATATCAAGGCAGAAAATCCCACATTATCTGAGTGTAGATTCAGATAATCCAGTTCAAAGCAAACATTGTGGGATTTTCTGCCTTGATATTCTGGGATATAGGCTGTGTGGAAGGGCCTTGGGTTATCTGAGTCCGCATTGTCATTTATCACAGTTCAAAGTAGAAAATGTGGGATTTTATTCAGCTGTGTGAAAGGGGCCTCTTATAATCCAGCCCAAAGCATATAATATGGATTATTTTCTTTGAAAATCTGGATTATATAGCTCTGTAGAAAGGGGCTCGGGCCCCTTCTACACTGTACGTATATCCAAGCATCTGATCCCAGATTATCCGTTTATTTATTTATTTATTTATTATTTCAATTTCTATACCGCTCCTTCCAATTTGGCTCGGGTTTTTATCCCAGGTTTTATGCTAGTGAAGACTCATATAAACAGATAATCTGGGATCGGATCTTGAGATATATGGTAGGACAGTGTAGAAGGCGCCTTAGTTATTTTCCTGCCAGCAAAGCTCTTCTCAGGTTCCTTCCACATAGCTAACTAAAACTCTACATTTTTCTTTGAACTGAAATATATAGCAGTGTGAACTCAGATAACCCAGTTCAAAGCAGATATTGTGGGATGTTCTGCCTTGAGCTTCTGAGTTATATGGCTGTGTGGAAGGGCCCTCAGATATCCATGTAAGATGAACTCACTCTTCCTAAAATATCAATTGGGGTCCCAAAGTGAGAATTTTTTTTCAGATTGAATTCTGATTATTTTATGAAGGAATTTTTATATAATCATGTTGGGATGGTCGTACTCTTATTTAAAAAGTGATTTAAAATATTTTCTTTATTAAAGCCAATTGTGATTTGCTTCTTGCATCTGAACACCATATACATGCAATAACAAATTACAAACCCAGTCATATGCAGAGCTAACAGATGACAGAATCCTGTTTTATGGATCAAAAACTGAGGGCCCTTCCACACTGTTATATATACAGTAATCCCTCACTTATCACGGGTGTTCCGTTCCAGGACCACCCGCGATAAGTGGAAATCCACAAAGTAGGCACGAGTGAGTGGAGTGTCCCTACTTTGCTGTGGGCTCCTCCTCGCCACCTCCGCTGCTCCGTGCCCAAGGGCACCCAGCCTGGCAAGGAAAGGAACAGGGAGCAGCTATACAGTGTTCCCTCACTGCTCCCCGCTATATAGCGAGTCTGCAATAAACGAACCTCAAAGTAGCGAGGGAACACTGTACCCAGAATATCAAGGCAGATAATCGCAGCTCGTCATCTTGTGTTTTATTTATTTTATTTTAGTGGTTTTTGATGGTTTTGAAATGTGACTGAAGGTCTTTGTAGGGTTTTGGAATGTAATTGATGGTTTGTGTATGTTATTTTATTTGCTTAATTGTATATACATATATATATATATATATATAAAATGTATTCATTATTTTATAATATAATGTAATATAATACGATATAATATAGTATAATATGGTATGGTATAATATTGTATATGCATATAATATTGTTAATGTTGTGATGTAATACAATATAGTACTACTAATAACAACATGGTATTATAATTGTATATTTGTTACAGGTAATATTACTAATAATATTGTGTGGCTGGAATGAAATGTGTAAGGATATACAAAGTCCTGATCATTGTCATTATTCTTACCTCCTAGGATTTGTAAATTACACTTGGAAATCAATGAAAGCAGACTTATACCAGCCCTATTAAACTTTTTGTATCTAAAATACCATTGAGGGTGATTATTAATAAAATCTATTTTAAACTTTGTTTTTTAATAATATTGTGGTATGATGTTATAGGCAATAACATAGCATGTTGTCTTTGAATTTTGCTTTGTAAGCCGCTCTGAGTTCCCTTCAGGGTTGAGAAGGGCGGCATATAAATGTCGTGAAATAAATAAATACATAAATCCACAATATCTGCTTTGAACTGAGTTATCTGAGTACACACTGCCACATAATCCAGTTCAATGTGGATTGTATACAACTGTATGAAAGGGGCCTGACTACACATCAAGAAGAGAGAGAAACGTCCTGGAGAGGACAGGAAGGCCTCATGCTTTACCTGAACCATTGGGACCAATGACACAACTGAATTTCCTGAATGGCCCAATGCATTGTTTTCCTCGCCACGATTTGAAATTCTCCACAACCAAAAGCTTTAAGTGTCCCATCTGTGGAGGATGAAGAAGAACATGCCATTAATATGGAAGTGGGAAGAAGGAATTTTGAAACATAAAATGTAATAATAATTCTTTATTGATTAGTCAATTTTGACCATATCAAATCATACAGAACATACACACTTACCCATACATACAATAAATGCCAATGTGAATACAAAACATCATGCTAAACCCACTCCTATCTACAAAACGTCTTGTCTAAAAGATTAAAAATTAATTAATTACTTAGAAGTTGAGAGAGGGCAGTTGGAGACAAATAATATAGAGGCAGCTTTTGATGCCTATAATTCTTTAGTTACTGGACTAAAAGAGGCAATGACAGTGACATCTAACAAAAAACCACTCTTGGCCATAACGAATTCAAGCATGCGGTTTGACCATGAATGTCATAAAATGTAGTTTTCCCCCTTTATCATGAAGTAGAATGTAATAACTAAAATAACGACTAAGCTAAAACCCAGGGGCTTCCACACAGCTCTATATCCCAGAATATCAAGGCAGAAAATCCCACATTATCTGAGTGTGGGCTCAGATAACACAGTTCAAAGCAGATATTGTAGGATTTTCTGCCTTGATATTCTGAGATAGAGGGCTGTGTGGAAGGGCCCTTAGAATACTAATAATCAAAGTCTGTGATACAATGGATATTAAATTAATTTGAATAGGCAGGCAATGCTGGGCCACAGAGGCTTCTCGACGGAACCAGAATTGTCATTTTTATTTATTTATTTACATTTCTATACTGCCATTCTCAGCCTAGGCTGACTCATGGCAGTTTACAAAGCGGCACAATTCGATGCCTACAATATACAGTAACAGATAAAACAATAAAACATAGTTAAAAATTACCTATTACATATAAAGCATAATAAAACCATTTTCCATGCTTTTTCGCCACAGCCATTTTAAAGGTGTAACTTAGGGTCCTTCAGCCCTGTATCCCAGAATATCAAGGCAGAATAGCCCACAATATCTGCTTTGAACTGGGTTATCCGAGTCCAGACTGCCATATAACCCCGTTCAAAGTGGATAATGTGGGATTTTATATAGCTGTGTGGAAGGGGCTTGTTTTTTCCCCTCCATTTATGTTTGTTATGTATTCTTTTCTTTCAAGCTGCATGTTTTTCAGTAGGAAAGACGTGTTGGCACTCGGCTGGGCATATCCTGTGAGCTGAAAGACCCTAAACCCCTTCCTTCCACAACACAGTATAAAAGAGTGCATGAATAATTGGGCGAGAAATATAGGGAAATCAATGATGTTAGAAGAATGGGAGAAGATGTGGAAGAAAAATCTAAAGTATACACAATCATATGACATTCAAGAAAACTGGATTAAAAAATGCATAAATGGTATATAACACCCAAAATTTATCTAAATTCAACAAAGATATAAATAATAACTGTTGGAAATGTGGAAATCAAGTAGGAAACTTTTTACATATATGGTGGTTGTGCAAAAAGGCAAAATTTCTGGAGATATATGCAGCATGTAAAAAAATCTTTAAAAGAAAAATCCAATTTAAACCAGAACATTTCCTCCTAAGTATGATTAATAAGGAATTGAATATCAATGAAGATAAATTATTTTATTATCTTACGACAGCGACAAGGATAATCTATACACAAAAATGGAGACAAAAAAGAAACACCTCTGATAGACCATTGGATATACAAAGTATTAGATGTGATGAACATGGGCAACCTGACCTTCTTATTAGCAAAATCACAGGGAAAAGGAATTAAAACAACGGATTGGATATTATTCAGAGTCTCTCGGGATTACTTCGCGAACGAAGATTCTTAGGAAGGACTCATCCCACACTTTTTACAAGCGCACTGATGACTAAAAAGGCCAATCTGAGATAGGCAAGTTCGGTTGCAGAAAGCACAGCAGAAAGTCTCCTTGGGTGATGTTGTTTCCAAGTTGCGGTTCTTTCTGCGTTGTCGTTTCTCGGCGTGTCTTCTCGAAAGAGGCCGCAGCATTGTGGATAGTGCGTCTCCATGCCTCCCGATGTGAGGCCAGGGTGCACCATTGTTGGTGATCAATCTGGCCCAGCCTGAGATGTTGTTTCAGGGAGTCCTTATATCTCTTTTTTGGGACGCCTCTCTTGCGCTGACCCGTGGCGAGTTCACCGTAGAGTAGTCTCTTTGGGAGGCGGTGGACCTCCATCCTAGAGACGTGCCCTGCCCAGTGCAGCTGTGTTCTCAATAGCATGGCCTCAATGCTGGTGATCCCTGCTTGCTCAAGGACAGCAACATTCGTCACATAGTCAGTCCAGTGTATATTTAGGATTGTGCGAAGACAGCACTGATGAAAGCATTCGAGGAGTCGTAGGTGTTGGCAATAGGTGACCCATGAAAGAAAATAAGGTGAATTGAAAGATGTAACACTTAAAGCAACTTTTAACGTTAAAAAAAAATCCGGGGCACACCACCAACCAAAATGACACAAAATGACACTCTAACACAGTAAAGAACGGCTGGGGTTGGTGGCCTGCTGGGAGCAGCTGCTGGGAGTGCCGATGCTGGGGAGGGGCGGAGCCAGGCTGTGCCATGCCCCGCCCTACCCGGCTTTCCTTCTCCAGCAGCTGCTCCAGCCTTGAGGGGGCAGTGCCAAGCCAGCGGTGCCAGAGCCAGCACAATGCTGGCTTTGCACTGTCCCTCAAGTCTGGAGCAGCTGCTGGGAGTGCCGAAGCCGGAGGAGGGGGCAGAGCCAGGCCGCGCCGTGCCCCACCCCCTCCCCCCGGCTTCAGCTCTCCTACAGGCTGCGCCATGCCCCACCCCTCCCCCCAGCTTCAGCTCTCCTACAGAGGAGGAGCATGAGCGGTGGACGGGCTTTAGTGGGCGGGGGCACAGCAGGAGGTCTGTCACGGCACACTAGTGTGCCACGGCACACTGGTTGAGAAAGACTGACTTAAAGGACACTGAGAGAAGAGTGGAAAGATAACCACAATCATTAAGAAAAAAGATCAACCAAAGCACTATATATATATATATATATATATATATATATATATATATATATTTACACTTTTTCTTTCCCTATTTCTTAGTCTGTGGCGAGATTATGCCATTTTAAAATCACTGTAAATAACCTCAATAAAGATTAAATATTTTTGAAAAGGCCCTAAGGCCCCATCCACACCACTGTATAAAACCCACATTGAACTGGATTATATTGCAATGTGGACTCAGGATTACCCAGTTTAATGCAGATATAGTGGGACGTTCTGCCTTAGATATTCTGTGCGGAAGGACCCTATGTATTATTTCCATTCAAGCTGCCATGTTTTTCAGTGCCGATTCAAGGCAATCTAGTTCAAAACAGATATTGTGATTTATCTGCCTTGATATCCTGGGTTATAATGCCAAATTATCTACTTTAAACTGGATTATCCGAGTCCACACTGCCGTATATACCAATTTAAAGCAGAGAAGGGGGGGATTTTATTCAGCTGTGTGGAAAAGGCCTAGTATAGGCCTATTTTAAAGCAGAAAAGGGGGGGAATTCATTCAGCTGTGTGGAAAGGGCCTAGTTTAGGCCTATTCTAGTCTAGGCCTATTCTAGAGTAGGCCTCAGAAGTGCCAAAGCTGTCAATGGCTAGGTAAATAACCTGGCAGATAAATAACCTCTTGTCTAAATTAACATTAATTAAATTAAGTAAAACTAAATTAACTAAACTAACACTGGATGGATGACGATTGAAAAAAAAAGGTTTTAATTAATCCCAATTCTCCTCTTCAGAGGCCTTCCCGCCTTCCTCGAGGCCTCTGCGCTGGAGCTGAGCTGAGGGGAAACAACTATCGCGAGAATACAAAGCGCGGGAAGTTCCATAGCAAACGAGGGCAAACTTCGGCCCTCCGGGTGCTTTGGACTTCAACTCCCAGAATTCCTAACAGCCTACCGGCTGTTAGGAATTCTGGGAGTTGAAGTCCAAAACACCCGGAGGGCCGAAGTTCGCCTATAGTTACACTCTTGGCTTTAGACTTCTGATATCTAATACGAGGGAGGGGCTGTTCCCTGGGAGGAGCGAGAAAGAAGGGGGCGTGGCCACGGTCTCCTAGCAACCGTCTGTTGACGTTGCTGCTGCCGCCGGGGCCTACCCCAGTCAGCCCGGTTCAAAAAGGAAGCCACTAATTCGGTCCAAACAGGCGTTTCCCCGCGTTCTTTTCGAGAACCAGCCCAGCGATGGCGATGCATAAGCTGGACTACAACCGCCAAGACCAGGGGGAGGCCATGAGGATCCAGAGGCGGCGCTGCGAGGACCTGCAGAGGCAGAGCCGGCTCTTCAACGCCCGGGACAGGCTCATCGGGGTGAGGCGGGGCCTGGTTGTTTGAGTCCTTTGCACTCAGAGCAGCTCACAAGCAAAATGCAAACACAGAGAACTACACAAACGCTGTCATTCTATTCTATCCATCTGTATACCTTTACTAACTGTACCCGGCACGTGTTGCTGTGCCCTTTTTAGGAGATGCGAGAAAGTCCAATCATCCACGGTGTGCCCTCCTCTAAACTGCAGTTGGATGGAGTGTGGGTCATGGGGGGCATGGTGTGCCAAGTTGGGTCTTTATTGGTCTTGGTTCTGGGCCACAGTGGTCTGTGGGAATGATGGGTTTTGAAGTACTACAAATCCCATTTTCCATGGTGGTACCTCAAGTCCCATCATGCATGGCCTGTAGAATGTGCCCAGGCTCTGTGTGCCAAGGTAGGTTACTGTAAATTCAGGCCATACACAATGTCCCATGAGCTGAGGCCTAGTCGGGAGAATCAAGTTAATGAAGCCTTACTGTCAATTCAGAGCGTAAACAGAGTAAGTGAGGGCGTAAATCAGTTAATGAAGCCTTACTGTCAATTCAGGCCATACACAATGTCCAATGAGCTGAGGCCTAGTCGGGAGAATGAGGGCTAGTTAGGGAAATCAAGTTAATGAAGCCTTACTGTCAATTCAGGCCATACACAATGTCCAATGAGCTGAGGCCTAGTCGGGAGAATCAAGTTAATGAAGCCTTACTGTCAATTCAGAGCGTAAACAGCTTCCCAGTAAGTGAGGGCTAGTTAGGGAAATCAAGTTAATGAAGCCTTACTGTCAATTCAGGCCATACACAATGTCCAATGAGCTGAGGCCTAGTCGGAGAATCAAGTTAATGAAGTCTTACTGTCAATTCAGTAAGTGAGGGGCGTTAAAATCAGCTTCCCAGTAAAACAGTGAGGGCTAGTTAGGAAATCAAGTTAATGAAGCCTTACTGTCAATTCAGGCCATACACAATGTCCAAGGAGCTGAGGCCTAGTCTGGCGAATCAAGTTAATGAAGCCTTACTGTCAATTCAGAGCGTAAACAGCTTCCCAGTAAGTGAGGGCTAGTTAGGAAAATCAAGTTAATGAAGTCTTACTGTCAATTCAGAGCGTAAACAGCTTCCCAGTAAGTGAGGCCTAGTTAGGGAAATCAAGTTAATGAAGCCTTACTGTCAATTCAGGCCATACACAATGTCCAATGAGCTGAGGCCTAGTCGGGAGAATCAAGTTAATGAAGTCTTACTGTCAATTCAGAGCGTAAACAGCTTCCCAGTAAGTGAGGGCTAGTTAGGGAAATCAAGTTAATGAAGCCTTACTGTCAATTTAGGCCATACACAATGTCCAATAAGGCCTAGTCGGGAGAATCAAGAATGCCAAATTCAGGCCATACACAATGTCCAATGAGCTGAGGCCTAGTCTGAAGCCTTACTGTCAATTCAGAGCGTAAACAGCTTCCCAGTAAGTGAGGGCTAGTTAGGGAAATCAAGTTAATGAAGCCTTACTGTCAATTCAGGCCATACACAATGTCCAATGAGCTGAGGCCTAGTCGGGAGAATCAAGTTAATGAAGCCTTACTGTCAATTCAGAGCGTAAACAGCTTCCCAGTAAGTGAGGGCTAGTTAGGGAAATCAAGTTAATGAAGCCTTACTGTCAATTCAGGCCATACACAATGTCCAATGAGCTGAGGCCTAGTCGGGAGAATCAAGTTAATGAAGTCTTACTGTCAATTCAGAGCGTAAACAGCTTCCCTTAGTAAGTGAGGGCTAGTTAGGGAAATCAAGTTAATGAAGCCTTACTGTCAATTCAGGCCATACACAATGTCCAATGAGCTGAGGCCTAGTCGGGAGAATCAAGTTAATGAAGCCTTACTGTCAATTCAGAGCGTAAACAGCTTCCCAGTAAGTGAGGGCTAGTTAGGGAAATCAAGTTAATGAAGTCTTACTGTCAATTTAGAGCGTAAACAGCTTCCCAGTAAGTGAGGGCTAGTTAGGGAAATCAATTCAGGCCATAATGAAGTCTTACTGTCAATTCAGAGCGTAAGCAGCTTCAATTCCGTAGTAAGTGAGGGCTAGTTAGGGAAATCAAGTTAATGAAGCCTTACTGTCAATTTAGAGCGTAAACAGCTTCCCAGTAAGTGAGGGCTAGTTAGGGAAATCAAGTTAATGAAGCCTTACTGTCAATTCAGGCCATACACAATGTCCAATGAGCTGAGGCCTAGTCGGGAGAATCAAGTTAATGAAGTCTTACTGTCAATTCAGAGCGTAAACAGCTTCCCAGTAAGTGAGGGCTAGTTAGGGAAATCTAGTTAATGAAGTCTTACTGTCAATTTAGAGCGTAAACAGCTTACCAGTAAGTGAGGGCTAGTTAGGGAAATCAAGTTAATGAAGCCTTACTGTCAATTTTGGTCGTGGTCTGTGTTTTTTTGGGGTTTAAATTTTCGGTTGGAAGTGATTTGGGTGTTTGTGTTGGGGATTGGCTCAGGCCTTTTCCTTATTTTGTTTTGGCAGTTTATTAAGGATCGGAATTTTTATGTTGGCTGGCTAGTGCAGCAGTTATGCAAATCCGCCCTTATTGGCAGCCAATCATGTTGTTCAGAATGTAGAGGCTGGGTGAGTCTTTGGCTGCCCCGGAGGATGCTGGTAAATGTAGTTTTGTTTTTACTTGTTGTTTTGGGGGCCTTTTAGGTTTTGGGGTGGAAAGTTTCTTTGCTACAAACGTACCTTGCTTGAGGCCTATTTCTGTTGGCAAGTATTGTTTTTCTGCGTTGTAAGGTTTCTTTGTTTGAGGTATACATCACATGACGTGAACCCATTTATATAATAGATAAAGCGGAATGTTTGTATGTATGTATGTGTGTGCGGAGGGCGGAAGGGCGGATATGTGGCAGCCACTTTCACAGGCCACAGCGACCAGCGCGGGTGATGGACCTGCACCAAACTTGGTACACATAACCCCTAACACCCTTTACTTCCTGCTGCGGTTCGGGGGACATGACCCACGGATTATGGGATTTGTAGTACTTTCAAACACTTTGGTTCCCACAGACCACTGAGGCCACCAAAAAGGACCAATACAGACCACACTTAGCACACACAGCCCCCATGACCCACTCTACGTCCTGGTGCAGTTTGGAAGAGGGTGGACCATGGATGATGGGACTTGAAGTACCTCTACTCACTTCCCAAGTCCGCTGCAACCCTCATCCAATCACTGATCGAGACCAAACTTGGCATACATAGCCCCTATGACTGCCTTCACGTCCTGGTGAGGTTTGGGGGAGGACTGACAATGGATGATGGGATTTGTAGTACTGTCACACCCCTCTGTTCCCACAGACCACTGTGGCCCCCAACAAACACTGATAAAGACCACACTTGGCACACAGAGCCCCAGTGACCCACTCTACATCCTACTGAACTTTGGAGGGGGCCAGAACATGGATGATGGGACTTGCAGTACCTTCCCTCACTTTCCAAGACTGCTACAAACCTAATCCTATGACTGATCAACACAAAACCTGCCACACAGAGCCCTCATGACCCACTCTACGTCCTGGTGCAGTTTGGAGGAGGGTGGACCATGGATGATGGGACTTGAAGTACCTCTACTCACTTCCCAAGTCCGCTGAGACCCTCATCCAATCACTGATCGAGACCACACTTGGCATACATAACCCCTATGACTGCCTTCACGTCCTGGTGAGGTTTGGGGGAGGACTGACAATGGATGATGGGATTTGTAGTACTTTCACACCCCTCTGCTCCCACAGACCATTGTGGCCCCCAACAAACACTGATAAAGACCACACTTGGCACACAGAGCACCAGTGACCCACTCTACATCCTACTGAACTTTGGAGGGGGCCAGAACATGGATGATGGGACTTGCAGTACCTTCCCTCACTTTCCAAGCCTGCTACAAACCTAATCCAATGATTGATCAACACCAAACCTGACACACAGAGCCCTCATGACCCACTCTACATCCTGGTGCTATTTTGTGTGAGGCGGACCATGGATGATGGGACTTGAAGTACCTTCACTCACTTCCTAAAAACAATGCAACCCTCATCCATTCACCAATTCAGACCAAACTTAGCACACAGAGCCCCCATGACCCAATCTACATCCTACTACACTTTGGGGGAGGGTGGACCAGAGATGATGGGACTTGCACTACCTTCAGTAATTTCATGATACCACTGCAACTCCCAATAATGATGGATCAAGACCAAACTTGGCATACAGAGCCCCCATGACCCACTCTACATCCTGCTGCACTTCTCAAATGACCCGGGCACCGCCGGGTCCCCAAGCTAGTCTATTATATAAAGGAGGTCCTGTCATGGAACGACCGTCCTAGGCAGAGAAACCTTACAAGGCAGAGACACCAGACTTGGCAACAAAAATAGGCCTCAGGCAAGGTAGGTTTTTAGCAAATAAACTCCCCCCCCCCAAATCTAGAAGGCCCCCAAAACAACGATACAAAAAAACTACATTTCCCAGCGTCCTCTGCGGCTGCCAATGAATCTCCCGGCCTCTACATTCTGACAACATGATTGGCTGCCAATGAGGGAGTATTTGCATAACGTTCTATTGGCCAGCCAACATGAACATTCCGACCCATAATAAACTGTCAGAGGAGGATAAGGCAAAGAGCTGAGGCACAAACACAAACACCCAATTCACTTCCCACAGAAAATTTACACCACTACAAATCACAGACCACGCCCAAAATTGACAGTAAGGCTTCATTAACTTAATTTCCCTGACTAGGCCTCACTTAATGGAATGCTGTTTACGCTCTGAATTGACAGTAAGGCTTCATTAACTTGATTCTCCCGACTAGCCCTCAGCTCATTGGACATTGTGTATGGCCTGAATTGACAGTTTAACTTGCTGTTCCTGACTAGGCCTCAGCTCATGGGACATTGTGTATGGCCTGAATTTACAGTAACCTACCTGACCCCTATGACCCACGCTACATTCTACTACAGTTTGGAGGAGGGTGGACCATGGATTATGGGACTTGAAGTACCTCCATGGATAATGGGATTTGTAGTACTTCAAAACCCATCATTCCCCACAGACCACTGTGTCCAAGAACCAAGACCGATAAAGACCAAACTTGGCAAACAATGCACCCCATGACCCACACTCAATCCAACTGCAGATTAGAGGAAGACACACCATGGATAATGGGATTTCAAGTACCTCCACTCACTTCCAAAGTACCCCACCCACACACGCATCAACCTCTACATCAACACAGCAGACGGAAAGACAAAAAACATTGTATATCCACAAGCTATGCAGAACGCCAGCAACACCACACAACAACAACTCCACAGGACTCCAACATCCCACCCACCAAAACAACCCACAACAACACAGCCATGACCCCAACAACACCATAACTAACAACAACTCCAACCCTTACATACTCAGACTTCCTCGCATCTCCAAAATAGGGCACAGCAACGCGTGCTGGGTACAGCTAGTCTATGTATATAATAAAAGTCAGTGTTTGCGGGCGGTGGGTGGGTGGTGCGACCGAGCGAATATGTGCCAGCGTTTCGATTGGCTGCAACTGTTAAGACTCATGCGCCAGCTGCACCCGTACCTTGGGAAGTCTGATCTGGCTACGGTCGTCCACGCTCTGGTCACATCCCGAATAGATTACTGCAACTCACTCTACGTGGGGCTGCCTTTGAAGACAGTTCGGAAATTGCAATTAGTCCAGCGGGCGGCAGCCAGATTACTAACAGGAGCTACATACAAGGAGCATACCACCCCCCTGTTGTGTCTGCTCCACTGGCTGCCTGTCCAATTCCAAGCTCAATTCAAAGTGCTGGTTTTGACCTTTAAAGCTCTATACGGTTCTGGCCCAGCTTACTTGTCTGAATGCATCAGCCGCTACATCCCACCTCGTAATCTAAGGTCATCCGGGGAGGCCCTGCTCTCGCTCCCGCCTACTTCTCAAATGCGGCTGGTGGGGATGAGGGATAGGGCCTTCTCGGTGGTGGCTCCCCGCCTGTGGAATGCGCTCCCTATCGATGTACGATCCACCTCATCCCTCCTGGCATTCAGGGAAAAAGTAAAATCGTGGCTGTGGGACCAGGCGTTTGCACACCAGCACAAGGCAGCACTTTAGATGGGATTTTAATGGAAAGTGGATGAATAGGGCCAATGCTTTTATGGACAGAACATTGTTTTAATCTGGAATGAATGCGTATGATGTTTATGTAATTGTATTTTAATGTATTTTAATGTATTTTAATTGTTGAAGTTCTGGGGTCTTATGTTTTTACTGTGTGGGCATCGAATTGCGCCTTACTGTAAGCCGCTCTGAGTCCCCCCTCGGGGGTTGAGAAGAGCGGGGTAAAATCCTGAAATAAATAAATAAATAAACTGTCGGATTATTTGCATAAATGGCTGTGACTGGCCAGCCTCCCAACATTCCAACACAGCACAGAGAGGAAAGGGAAGGGCCTGAGGCAGGCATAAATGGCTGGAGTTGAAGTTAGCCAGTTGACAGTTTTTTCTGTTGGAAATGGAATGTTCAGTACCTTCACCCAATACACTTCTAAGGTGACTCAGAGAGAAAGCAAATGGCCTCCGGCACTCAGCCACTGTGGCCCACAGCAATGACGGATCAGGACCAAACATGGCAAACAAGGGACCAATGGCCCACTTCACAACCTGGTGTGGTTTAGGGCAGGATGGGCCACAAATGATGGGATTTGCAGTACCTTCACATCATTCACTTCCAAAACAACACTGCAGCCCCTATAAATCACAGACCAGGCCCAAAATTGACAACAAGGCTTCCTTAACTTGATTTTCCTGACTAGGCCTCAGCTCATGGGATATTGTTAGGCTTCCTCAACTTGATTTTCCTGACTAGGCCCCCAACAATGACCTAACAAGACCAAACTTGGCACACAGACCCCCCGAAGATGCACCCTACATCCTGGTGCAGTTTGAGGAAGGATGGACCATGGATGATGGGACTTGCAGTACTTTAATTCAATTCCTTAGAGCACTGTGGCCCACACCAATGATGAACTATGGCACACAATGCCTTCCTCAAATAACCCGGGCACTGCCGGGTCCCCAAGCTAGTGTATATAATAATAGTCAGTGTTTGCGACAGTGCGGGAGGCGGGAGGTGCGGAAGAATATGTGCCAGCATTTCGATTGGTTGCCACTGTGGGATTATTTGCATAAAGGACACTGATTGGCCATCCACATTCCAACATTCTAATCTAAGGTGAAAAGGAGAGGCCTCAGGCAGTCAGACACTGCGGCCCACAGCAGTGAGGGATCAGGACCAAACTTGGCACACAGGGGCCCAGTGGCCCACTTCACAACGCGACCCTCACCCAATGACCAATACAGACCAAAATTAGCACACAGAGCCCTCTTGACCCACTCGACACCCTGGTGCTGTTTCAAGGAGGACGGACCACAGATGATGGGACTTGAAATGCCTTCACTAACCTTCCGAGACCGCTGCAACCCTCATCCGAAGAATGATCAAGACCTAAAGTGACACACAGAGCCCCCATGACCCACTCTACATCCTGGTGCTGCTTGGAGGGGGATGGACCATGGCCAATGGGACTTGCAGTACCTTCACTAAGTTCCTGAGACCACTGCAAGCCACATATACATCTAATAGGAACCAATCTTGGCACACAATGTCTTCCTCAAATAACCCGGGCACTGCCGGGTCCCCAAGCTAGTAAACTATATTATTGCCACAGCACAACATCAATATTACACATCACATTGTGCCATAACAATATCACATTGAACTATACAAATACAATAAACTATATTATTGCCACAGCACAGCATCAGTATTACATATCACATTGTGCCATAACAATATCACATTGAACTATACAAATACAATAAACTATATTATTGCCATAGCACAGCATCAGTATTACATATCACATTGTGCTATTACAATATCACATTGAACTATACAAATACAATAAACTATACTATTGCCACAGCACAGCATCAGTATTACATATCACATTGTGCTATTACAATATTACATTGAACTATACAAATACAATGAACTATATTATTGCCACAGCACAACATCAATATTACGCATCACATTGTACTTGTAACAATATCACATTGAACTATACAAATACAATAAACTATATTATTGCACCTGTCTCTGGAAGTGGGTGAAGGTACTGCAAATCCCATTGTCCGTGATCCATCCTCCCCCAAACCTCACCAAAATATAAAGTAGGGGGGGGGGTGATATCTATGTGCCAAGTTTGGTCCAGGTCCATCATTTGTGAGGGTTACTGTGGTCTCTGGAAGTGGGACCCGAAGCAGGTGGAGGTACTGCAAATCCATCATCTGTGGTCCATCCTTCAACCACACCAGGACGTAAAGTGGGTCATTGGGGATTTATGTGCCAAGTTTGGTCCAGGTCCATCAATTGTTGGGGTTACAGTGGACTCTGGAAGTCAGAGCCCTGGTTAGAAAAATACATTACTGCACTACCTGCCACATACATACATACATACATACATACATACAAACATCACTTTTATTATGGAACTAGTTTAGGGACCCGGCGTTGCCCGGGTTATTTGAGAAACGTATTAGTTGGTCTTTAGCAGTGATTTATGTGGCTCGCAGTTGTGTCAGGAAGTTAGTGAAGGTACTGCGAGTCCCATCGTCCATGGTCCACCCTCCTCCAAACAGCACCAGGATGTAGAGTGGGTCATGGAGGCTCTGTCTGCTAAGTTTGGCCTTGATCCATCATTTTTGGGAGTGGCAGTGGTACTGAAGGTACTGCAAGTCCCATCACCTGTGGTCTGTGCTCCTCTCAACTGCACCAGGATGTAGAGTGGGTCATGGGGGCTCTGTGTGGCAAGTTTGGCCTTGATCCATCATTATTGGGAGTTGCGGTGGGGTCATGAAAGTACTGAAGGTACTGCAAGTCCCATCACCTGTGGTCTGTGCTCCTCTCAACTGCACCAGGATGTCGAGTGGGTCATGGGGGGTGTTAGATAATATGTAGTTAATTAGTAACATTATTTATTAGAAAAAAAGCCAGTCTTTGATTCAGTTTTTATTAATGCTCCCATTAGAAGATACATAACAATGTGGATAAACCTCAATTCCCAGAACCGTGGGTCAATCCTCCCTAGACCAGGCCTGTATACACAGCTGGCCATGTTGAGTCTGTGTGCCAAGTTTGGTCCAGATCTGATGTCGGCTGGGGTTCGTACTCTCTGTATAAGAGTGAACGACAACTCCCATATGCCAAGGGCAGTCAGCCCCGAACACTATAGTTGGTCATGTTGAGTCTGTGTGGCAAGTTTGGTCGAGATCCAACGTTGGCTGGGTTCAGTGCCCTTTGGATGCAGGTGAACTACAACTCCTATAAATCAATGTCAATTCCCCCTAAACCTGGTCATTGGGGCTCTCCATGCCAAATGTGATGCAGATCTATTATTGAAGGGGGTCTGCCTTGATGCAAGGTGAGCTACAACCCCACCGTGTTGAATCAGTCCCCCAAACCCATCCAGTCTGTTCAGTTGCTGATGAATTCCCCTCTGCTGTGTGCCACAGGAAAGGGTAGGAAAGGGTGAAGGGAGAGGCAGTGGGTGGGGTGATGCAAATTCCGCAGTAATGGAGAGAGAAAGGAATCCTGGGATGCCTGGCTGTGGTGGAGGAAACACCTACAATCTAGGCTAAAATTGTCCCTGAATGAAAGCATGTCTTGGATGGTGGGTCGCAGTGTGTGTGGAGGACATAGGAAAGGTTTGGGCCACATATTTATGGCACTCACTATAACCTGCCTTGTCCATGAAGGGAGTGCCTTGGCTTCTCAGCACTTGGAAGTATAGCCTGTTTGTGGAGGCCGGAGGCTGTCTGTGTAAGTGGACAACTCCGCCACATACATACATACACATTTTTCACTTTTATTATGTGGATAGATAGATGTGGATAGATAGATAGATAGAGATAGATAGATTTTTCTTCTGAATGTGTCTTCTCTGCATGAACTACATATTTGCTCAGGATATAAGAACATAAGAACATAAGAAGAGCCATGCTGAATCGGACCTCAACCCATCTAGTCCAGCATTCTGTATCACACAGTGGCCCACCAGTTGTACACGGGGATCTCGAGCAGAAGGGAGGGCAAAACCCTGACCTGCTCCCGACCCCCCAACAACCAGTACCCAGGGAAATCCTGCCTACCTCAACCAACTCCGAGGTGGCACTTGAATGTCCTTTTAGTAACTACCGATACACTTGTTATCCATGAATCTGTCTAATCCTGCCTTGAAGTTGTTCAGGCTGACAGCTGTCACAACCTCCTCTGGAAGTGAGTTCCATAACCCAATGACCCTCTGGGTGAAGAAATATTTCCCTTTATTAGTCCTAATTTTCCTACCTTGGCGCTTCAGGGAGTGCCCTCTAGTCCTAGTGTTATGACTTTACAACATTATCATGCAACCCTCCAACTAGTGTTGGACTGAAAATCCTACCAACTTTATCCAGGACAGTGAAGCTCCTTCTACACTTCCATATAATACAGATTATCAAAGCAGATATTCCAGATTATTGCTTTGAACAAGATTATATGAGCCTACACTGCCATATAATCCAAAGCAGATAATCTGGATTTTATAAGGCAGTGTAGGAGGCGTCTGAGTGATGTGCTATACAGGCCAGAATAGTCAGAAGTCCAAATAAGAATAACAACACTATGTGACACAATTATTGTTCCTGGGTTATAAATGTTGTTTCCTAATTGGTTCTTTCATAAAGACATGGGAAAGGTTTATTAAACTGTAAAAAATATTATTTTTGTGGGACATCCTGCAGCATGCTTTGCTATAGTTTTTCAGTTAATATCTTATTGAGTCTCAACCAATTCAGCATACTTTGTGGCAGCTACAAAAATGAAGTTTCTGGAGTATAACAATTACTTTCAAAGTAAGTATCGCACAATTAAACAGGAATCACATTTTCAACCAGGAACAGATTCCCCCATTTTGTTACATAATGTACTGTAATTGTTAACCTCCACACATTTTGTAGTCATTTCTAATTTTGGATTAATTGCTGCCATATATATAAAGTGAAGTACATTATTTGATATGTATGTATTCTCTGAGGTGATCACAAATACCTTTTCCATGTTGCCCTATTTGAGTGTGGACTCATAACCCAGTTCAAAGCAGATATTAAGAGATTTTCTGCCTTGATATTATGGGATATATGGATGTGTGAAAGGGCCCAGAGAAAGACATTGCTAGCATAAGCTTTCAAAAAGGTTTACACTAAAGATAACCTTCCCTTAATCTCAAAAGTACTGCTAGACTCCTTTATATCTTTTTCTGCTCAAGTGGACTACCATTTTTCTATATCAGAACCTATTTTATAAATTTCAATCTCAAAGGTACTACCTGATTATTTTCAGAAATTGCTTCTGAAAATTAGACTTGTACATCTGAACTATGGCTTTGTTTCTGTTTACGACAGATTGACACAGAAGCTTTGGATGCTCAAGTCAAAGACAGAAAGATCCGAGAAGCGGCTCAGAAGGCCTGTGATGCAGCAATTGGTATATGACAGAGCAAGTCATTTAATATTGTAATTTACCGTGAAAATACTGATATTGGTTGCTTTTGTCACTACTTTTTGCAATAAATTTGCTTTTGTGGAGTTGGATTATATACATTTTAATGAAACACAATATATAAAAAGCAAGACAGAAATAGTCCAAATTAGATCCAGACAAGATAGTTTTCAGAACTACAGTCAGCTCTCCACATCTGTGGATTTGGTTGTTTTTTTTTTTGGCAGATTTGATAAAAATGTTCTTTCTAGGAATCAATATGCTTTCCAGTACTAGTATGTAGCTAACTTCATCCAATCACACTGGAGCACCTATAGGTTCATAGAGAGAACACCATTCTAGGATCTCTGTAGTCCACATCCAGTAGAACGTGGAAGGCTGACTGTAGTACAATATAGTAATATATAATGCTAATATTGTGCTATGCTAATAATATAATATATTGTATGTACATATGATATTGATCATAATATTGTAATACCATATAATAATACAATATAATAATTATATATTACATGTAATATTACTAATAATATTGCAGTATAGTGGTATAGTATAATATCTATATCTACCTATCTATAAAAGTCAGTGTTTGCGGAGGGAGGAATATGTGCCACCGTTTCGATTAGTTGCCACTGTGGGATTATTTGCATAAAGGACACTGATTGGCCAGCCTCAGAACTCCAACACTCTAAGACACCAGATTATTTGCATAAAGGACTCTGATTGGCCAGCCTCAGAACTCCCAACACTCTAAGGCACCAGACAGAGGGCATTGGTTGCCACTGAGGAACTATTTGCATAAAGGACTCTGATTGGCCAGCAAAACAGAATGCAACTGAATGCTTGAGTTAGCCAAAGACAGGTTTTTTTCCATTGGAAATGGAATGTTCATTTTCTGGGAGGTGCGGAGGTGCCAAGGAATATGTGACAGCGTTTCAATAGGTTGCCACTATGGGATTATTTGCATAAAGGACTCTGATTGGCCAGCCTCAGAATTCCAACATTCTACGGCCCCAGACAGAGGGGATTGGTTGCCACTGAAATGGTATTTGCATAAAGGACTCCGATTGGCCATCCACATTCCAACATTCTAAGATGACTCAGAGGGAAAAGGAAAGGCTTCAGGCAGTTAGACACTGCGGCCCACAGCAGTGACAGATCAGGACCAAACTTGGCACTCAGGGGCCCAATGGCCCACTTCACAACGCGACCCTCACCCAATGACCACTACAGACCAAAATTAGCACACAGAGCCCCCTTGACCCACTCTACACCCTGGTGCTGTTTCAAGGAGGATGGACCACAGATGATGGGACTTGAAATACCTTCACTCACCTTCCAAGACCGCTGCAACCCTCATCCAAAGAATGATCAAGACCAAATGAGACACACAGAGCCCCCATGACCCACTCTACATCCTGGTGCTGTTTGGAGGGGGGAGGACCATGGCCAATGGGACTCACAGTACCTTCACTAAGTTCCTGAGACCACTGCAAGCCACATAAACATCTAATAGGAACCAACCTTGGCACACAATGCCTTCCTCAAATAACCCGGTCACCACCGGGTCCCCAAGCTAGTAGTAATATATAATACGAATATTGTGCTATGCTAATATAATATGTTGTGTGTACATATAACTTGTAAGTCACTCTGAGTCCCCTTTGGAGTGGGAAGGGCGGAATATAAGTGTTATAAATAAATAAATAATGAATTTATACCCAGAATGGACAAATTTTGGCTCTCCAGATGTTTTGAACTTCAGCTCCCACAATTCCTAACAGCCTCAGGTCCTTTCCTTAAGTGGCTGAGGGGGAAAAGGAAAGGGTCTGAGGCTGTTAGGACTTGTGGAAGTTGAAGTCCAAATCACCTGGAGGGCTGAAGTTTGCCCATGCCTGATTTCCACATTATCAAACTAAACTGATTTAATAGTGATTTCTTTCAAAAGGGAATTAAAAGACTGCATTATTATTTTATTGAGAATTGTGCGAACTGTAATATCCACAGTATCTAATTGGAAAGTTTTAGCAGACTATGTCTTTTCTCGGATTACTTGAGAAACTACCATAAAAATTAAAAAATGGCATAAATATGTTGTAGATCTGAAACATGGCTGTGCTTTGCGTGCTATCTGTGTAAGTGTCTTAAGATCCTAGTACTTACGCAACAAAGATCCTGTTTTTCCTATCTTTAAGTTTTAAGAATTAAATAACTATTCAAACAACTGGAAGGAAAGTCTTACTCATCACTGAGGCTTATTATCCTACGGCTGCGCCTAGAATGTCGTCCAAAAAATAGGCCCAAAACTGTAGAGCAAATCTAGAGAAAGCTGTGACATAATAGTAAGAGGCACTGAATTTGGAACAATAATGTGATCATCCGGAGAGGCCCTGCTCTCGGTACCGCCTTTTTCGCAGGCGCGATTGGCGGGGACGAGAGACAGGGCCTTTTCAGTGGTGGCACCTCAGCTTTGGAACGCCCTCTCTAATAACATCAAATCAGCCCTCTCCCTCCTGACATTTTGTAAGAAAAAGTGAAGACCTGTCTATTCGAGCAGGCATTTGCAGATGAAATATAACTGTTGAATTAGATCTATGGAATGATGACGACGTGGCGGAAAGTGATTTTAACAAGATGTTGAGAATTGTATTTTTATGTTTTGAAGTGTTAATTGTTGTTTATATGATTATTGTTTTAATTGTGTTTTATCTGGAGGGCAGTAATTGCCATGTAAACCGCCTCGAGTCGCCTTTGGGCTGAGAGGGGTGGTATAAAAATGTAGTAAGTAAATAAATAAATAAATAAGTGTATGAATCCATTTGTGCATGCATATAATTGGAAACAACCTAAGAAAGTTTCTCACCAACAGTCTTAAGTTTGTCGGGTTAGGGTTAACTCTTTTATTGGTAAAAGTCAGTTAATATAACTCATAACTTTTTTTAAATGATCTAGCTTCAGAAATGAAACAGAATGACAAGATCCTCTGCATTCTTGATGAACGACAGAAAAGAGACGCTCAAGTCCTAAATAAAGCAGTCCATGAATTTCATCAGACATATCAACATCCTGAAACACAACGTGAATTTGACTTGAATGACCCACAAGCCCTAAAGAAAGAAACTCCTGCTCGTCTTGCTGATAGCGACCCTCGATGTACCATCTCTGGCTTACAGAAGTTTATGGGAGAAGACTTAAACAGTGAGAAAAGATGGAAATTTCAACAGGAACAAACAAGAGAATGGCTTTTGCAACAACACAAAGACTGGCAAAATGCACTGGTAGATAAAAAGTGTGCTGGTAAGAATTGAATCTAGAATTATGTGTTGATTCGGAAATTGTGCATTTAGTTGTTTGCTGAGCACTTATCGATTACTAAATGTCCCACCAGATGATAATAGAAATACATTGATAACCACAATCTTTCCCCCTAATTCAGTTGTTGGACCTATCTAGTATTACAGTTTAGGGCCCTTCCACACAGCCATATAACCCAGAATAAGAAGGCAGAATAATCCACAATATCCGCTTTGACCTGGAATATTTGAATCCACGCTGTCACATAGCATAGTTCAAAACAGACAATGTGGGATTTTATGCAGTTGTGTGTAAGGAGTCTAAGACACATGTTCTGGGCTGGTTACCAAATTGCCCACTTGTAATGAACCTATATTCTCTTACCACTGTGGAACCGTCACCCTTGTGAGATATATATATATATATATATATATATATATATATATATATATATAAAAATATATAAAATTCTATTTTACAATTTTGCAGGCATTCACTTGTTCCTACAGTGCTAGTTTTTGTCCCCATGTCTTATGGGTTGGAAAAATGAAATAAGAGCTGCAATGTCTCCAGCCCTGATAGACAATGTCACCATTGTACATTAATGCAATTCTATTTCACTATTTAGATGATCTCCATGACCAGCACAGACTGGAACTTGACAACAAAATTCTGAACCTACAAAGAATAGATGGAGAAACAAGACGAGAAATTTGTGTTGCTACCTGTGATTTCAATAAAACTCTGGTAAATTTTAGTGCTAATTACTGGAACCCCTTAATTTGTTCTGTTGTACATGTTTTGGTAGCTATCAGAGATAAGCTACGTCGCCAGCTTGACCAGGGCGGATCAGTGCTGCTTGTGCTATTGGACCTCACAGCAGCGTTTGATACTGCCGATTATGATCTTTTGACCCACCGCCTTGCTGGGGCTGGAGTTAGGGGGACAGTCCTTAAATGGCTGTCTTTTTCAGTCAAATAAAATGTGGCAGATCCAGCCTCAAATGTAATTTTGGATTCGGAACTGTTTTTGGAACATTCAGACGAACATGAAACCTGGGACTTGGGAGCAGCTGTTAAGATTTGGTTTCAAAGTCTGCAGTCTGGAATTTCCTATTTTGTTTTAGAAATATGCCAATATTCTTCATAAGATACAGCACATGTGTACAACAGAACTCAGTGAATCTGGCAGTTTTATAGGCCATGTATACATACTGTATTGACTTCTAATCTTTTTGAGATTTTTGGTAAGAGATTCAGTGAATCCTTTTTCCTGAGGACCTTCAGTTTCTATAAACTGAAATTCATTTTGTTAGTTTTTGCCTGGTTTTTGGCCTCCTTAAGACAGTCAAAATTAGTCCTATTGTGTGTTTCTGAGGCCCCTTCTACACTGTCATATAATCCAGATTATCAAAATACTAGGCCTGGTTAGGTTTTTCGTATCTTGATCAAATTTGTATTAAATTCGATTCTAAATTACTTATGAAGCGTTTCTGAACCGCTGTAAGCAAATAACCAAATTCAAAGCCGCCGCTGCCATTTTTGGGAAAGAAATTGTCATTTTCGAAAAGGGTTTTCCCTTCCCTGACCCACTGCCGAGCGCTTACTCTTTGTCGGCTGGAGCTGCGGCCTCGGTGAGCTGCCCGGGGGTGGGTGGGGGCCGGCGTTTTGCAACATGCACGCTCCTCTTGCCGGCGGGCGAGCGCACCCAGGAGCACGTCGACGGGGTTTGAAAACCCAGGTCTTCCTTCTGCTTCTGAACGGGTCCTAGAAGAGGAGAACGTTCGCCTAGGAGAGGAAAAACTCCAGCCTGTGCCCGGCCCTGCACACCTGGTCCACAACAAGGATCTGAACGACCCCACGGGGGGAAAGGAAAGCTGTGTCCAAAGTGGCTGCTCTAACCTGCTTTGGACACGGTTTTCCTTCAATTTGAATGCGACCATTAACTAAGCCCTTCCAAAATTTTGGAATTTTATCGAATTAATTTTGAAATTTTCCCAAAAATTTTTGGAAGTCAATCATATTCGAAGGGCCAGCGCCCCCTACATACAAAACGAGCTTTGAACCTTTTTTTTTTTTTGGATCAACCAGGCCTACAAAATACATGAACCAATTTATCTGCTTTGAACTGAACTACCATACAATCCACTTAATAATCCAGTTCAAAGCAGAAAATCTGGATTTTATATGGCATTGTAGAAGAGGCCCTAAACTACTTCGAAGTACATGTTTCATGGCTGTTCTCTGTTTGCTAATACTATTACTGGTAATGTGTCTTATTACAAACACATAGAATGTAGATTTAAGATGATTCCCCGGTTAGAAATGCTCGATAAGACATTTTTTAGATAAACAGACTATAATTATGAAATGTTTTCAGAGCCATTCCACAACAAAGCCATCCCTATTATTGACATTGCTTAGGTTTTACTCCACAATTCATCACATTTATAATTGTTATATCTTTTTCTAGAACCTTTTGTTCTTGCGATACAAAAACTTGAAAGAATTCTATGCACCAAGGAATCTTCTTTAAATTCGTATGTTTAGGAGCAAATCTCCTTCACAAATTTGGACAGATTCCTATTCTAATAAATTGCCAATAGTATACTGAATAAACAAAGGGATGATGTTTGAGATTTGATTTGTTTGATGTTTGTATATTGTAGAGTTTCTTAAATTTTTCAGAGTATAAATCCAGATTAGTAATTCATAAACATAAAAATTCCAAACTCTTAGTCCTCAACTCGAGGAATTTCATTCAAAACATATTATTATTACAAATTTATACCCTGGGTTGCTATAAGTTTTTTGAGCTCCATGGCCATGTTCCAGAAGCATTCTCTCCTGATGTTTTGCCTGCATCTATGGCAGGCATCCTCAGAGGTTGTGAGGTCTGTTGGAAACTAGGAAAATGGGGTTATATAGCTGGAATGTCCAGGGAGGGAGAAAGAACTCGGGTCTGTTGGAGGTATGTGTGAATGTTTCAATTGGCCACCTTGATTAGCATTTAATGGCCTAGCAGTTTTCAAGCTGTGGCTTCTTACTGCCTGGGTGGGGGATCCTTTATTGAGAGGTGATTACCTGTCCCTGATGGTTTCTTGTCTGGAGTGCCCCTGTATTTGAAAGTTGTTCTTTATTTACTGTTGTGATTTTTGAGTTTTTTAATACTGGTAGCCAGATTTTGTTCATTTTCATGGTTTCTTCCATTCTGTTGAAATTGTCCACATGCTTGTGGATTTCAGTGGCTTCTCTTCACATACATATATACAATAAATTAATAAATGAAACAAACCATTCTGTTAGTGAATTACCAATGAGTCTGCCTACTATTTCTATTAACTCCCAAGTTTCCAATTCAAAAGTTCATGGCATGATTATGGCAAGGATATAGGTAAATAAGAAGCCCAGATACAGACAAAAAATATAAGTTATAAGTTAATTACACTTCATAATTTGTCTAAACTCACCATTCTAATACATGTTGGGTACAGGAGATTTGTTCCTCAAGGCCAGGGGTGCTCATTAGGTAGATCGTGATCGACTGGTCGATCCCGGGACCGAAGGAGGTCGATCCTAGCTGGATGGGGTGCTTCTGAGGGGGCGGAGCCATGCCCCGCCCTCTCCCCGGCTTCAGCGCTTCCTCAGCTTCTGCAAACTAGAGGAGGGTAATGCCAAGCCAGTAGTGGCTATCTATGCCACCACTGGCTTGGCATTACCCTCCTCTAGCGTGCAGAAGCTGTGGAAGCGCTAAAGCCAGAAGGGGGCGGAGCCAAGCGGTGCCAAGCCCCTCCCCTCCCCCGGCTTCAGCGCTTCCTCAGCTTCTGCAGACTAGAGGAGGGTAATGCAAAGCTAGTAGTGGCTATCTATGCCACCACTGGCTTGGCATTACCCTCCTCTAGCCTGCAGAAGCTGTGGAAGCACTAAAGCCAGAGGGGGGAGGGGGTGGAGCCAGGCTGCACTAAACCCCACCCCCTTCCCCCTGCTCCACCCTGCTTCCCTCTCCGTAGGTCTTTCTGACTTGGTTTTATCATAAGTAGCTTGCATGCTGAAAAAGTGTGGGCACCCCTGCTCAAGGCTAACAGATACAAGGAAATATAGAGCAATGAACTGTAAGATAAGTGTAAGTAAATATGTAAGTAGTTTATAATCCAAAAGTTGAAGCTAAGAATGAGAAAAAGATCCAGGAACCTCTAGATCAGGGCTTCTTAAACATTTTCCATCCACAAGAGAAACAGGAGTTTGGTATATTTAGGCTTGTTTTGGTGGTAGCACAATAAGTTAAAACATTGTGCTCCTGAATCCGTGTGATGGGGTGAGCTCCCATTGTTAGCCTTAGCTCCTGTCAACCTAGCAGTTCAAAAACATGCAAATAAGTACCGCTTCAGCAGGAAAAGGCAAAAGACATTCCAAGCAGTCTTGCCAGCCACACAACCCGGAAGTAACAATGCAGGCTCCTCAGGTTGAAAATGGAGAAGAACACCTCCTCCAGAACCACAGCTGATTAGCCCCCAGAAGCCGTAAATAAAAAGGAGAAGCCTTTGTGTGTCTCATTGTATGTGACTGTAAGGCAGGCGTTCCCACACTTTTTCAGCATGCGAGCTACTTATAATAAAACCAAGTCAGAAAGATCTACCTACCTCCTCAAGGCTGGAGAGGGGAGGGCGGGGGCTTGGCGCGGCCTGGCTCCGCCCCCCTCTGGCTTCCGCTCTACCAGCAGCTTCTCCAGGCTTGAGGATGGCAATGCCAAGCCAGTGGTGACATAGCTAGCACAAGGCTGGCTTGGCATTGCCATCCTCAAGCCTGGAGAAGCTGCTGGTAGAGCAAAAGCCAGAGGGGGCAGAGCCAGCCTGCACCAAGCTCCGCCCCCTCCCCTCTGGCTTTGGAGCTCCCAGCAGCTTCTCCAGACTAGCTATGCCACCACTGACTTGGCATTGCCATCCTCAAGCCTGGAGAAGCTGCTGGGAGTGCTGAAGCCGGGCTTGGCGCGGCCTTGCTCCGCCCCCCTCTGAGAAGCGCCCCATCCTGGGATTGACCTTCTTTGGTCCCGGGATCGACTGGTCGATCGCAATCGACTTCCTGGGCAGCCCTGCTGTAAGACATTGAATGTATGCCTATGTCTGCTGTAAATGCTGTAATCCATTCTGAGTACCCTAGGGGAGAAAGGTGAATATAAATAAAGATTATGTTGATAATAATTATTACCAATCCAATCTAATAGCCCTTGTGCCCCAACCAGACTGGCAGGATCTCATGTTCTTTTCAGTTGCAACCATTAAACCCATCTCCAACAGTTAATGCCCATCTCTGTCAAGCTGCTGGTGTACTAAATCACTTTTGTAAAATGTTGCTGAACTTAATTGAAAATTGCAAGTAGGTAGAGAAGATATGTCTGTTTTAGAATTGTTATTGATGGCCGACTGTTTAGGTGCATTTTGCTTTCCTCTTATCATTTTTAAGGCTGCTGAATCTAAAGAAAAAAGACTTCTCGAAAAGCAGCAAGAAAAAGAAGCTAACTTAGCTGAGATTGGAAACCTACTTAAAGGGGACTTCTTGTCTGAAAACCCAAAGCAAGCTATTAGCTCTTTTGATCCAGGGCGCGTGGTTGTTGACCGGTGGAAAGGGATGAATCAAGATCAGCTGAAAGAAATACGCGATATTCAGATGCAACAAGTGCTGGAGAAACTGGTATTCATTTACAAAATCTTATGTACTCTAATGCAGTGTTTTTCAACCTTTTTTGAGCCGCAGCACATTTTTTACATTTACAAAATCCTGGGGCACACCACCAACCAATATGACACAAAATGACACTCTAACACAGTAATACATATAGTTAATATGTTTTTAAATGTATTTATACACTCAGTGTGAAACCTGTGCCTGTTTCGATGAACACAACATAGATATCTTGGCAGGAATGGCAGAAAGACACACACAAAGGTCTTGCTCAACAGCTGTCAGTCTCTCTGTGTTCTTATAGGTTGTTTTGAATAATATGTATCTGCTGTAAAACAATGTATAACACACACATATATGTTTGTTTGTGGGATTAACATAACTCAAAAAGCACTTGATGAATTGACACCAAATCTGGACACAGGCAGCCGGGGGACCCAGGGAAGTCCCATCCCAGGAGCTTCTCTCTCTGACGCAGCCCCCGCCTTTCGGCTCAAACCCTCCCGAGGCTGAGGAAGGAGCAGAGGGGAGGAGGAAGCCCAAGAATTGAAGTGGTGAGTCCAGCGGCACAAGCCTTCCCAAAAGGAGGCTGTGTTTGCAGGACTCAGGCAAGGGATTGAGCCCCGGCTAGGGTTTCCCGGTAGGACAGGAGGGCTCTCTCACTCTCTCTCCTATCTCCAATTTCCCACAGCACACCTGATGATCACTCACGGCACACTAGTGTGCCACAGCACACTGGTTGGGAAACACTGCTCTAATGGCATTGAAAAAGATCAAAATATGTTAGAAAGCTCAAAATGTTTAAAATATTCAACATTCCTCTTTCAGATCTCCATAGTTTCCATGCCTACCACTCTGATTCTACAGATGCCTTGGGAATGCCCTGGCATGCTCTATAAATATGTGTATACATATCTTCCCTTTTTCAACCAAGATTTCATTTGGTTGCTGTCCCCAAGACATAACACATTTCCTCTTTAACCCAGAGGTTGGAAGAAGAGGAGCGTCAAAGAAATGCAGAATGGGGCAGAAAACGTGTTCAGGAAGCGAGGGCCGAAGTACTTTTTGAGCGTCATCAGCAGCGACAGAATCGAGCAATTCGGAAAGCATTAGATAATACTAATGCACAGCTCTCCCAGGAGCAGAAAGATAGGTAAGGCCTGGCAGGAACTCTGGGTTTTTTTAGTAGGAATATTGTGAATTGGATGTTGTGATGAAGTGTTAAAATGACAAAACAGGTAAAGGTATAAGTATCTGAATGTGTGTGTGTGTGTATCTATTATATAAAGGGGTTCCCGTCATGGAACGACCGTCCCAAACAGAGAAACCTTACAAGGCAGAAACACCAAATCAGCCCACATACACACAAAACCCCACTTGGTATGTTTACCACCCCCCAAAAAACAAAAAAATTAAACAACACGACCAAAAATACAAAAAAACCCACTGGACTACAACTCCCATGATCCCTCACACCACACCCTTCTGGCAGTTTAGAATGTCGGAATGCTGGTGGAAGGGAGGGAGGAGGGAAAAGAGGCAAGGGGAGCAAGGACTGATACAGAAAGGGGAGGAATGGCAGGAAGTAGGGAATGGAAAGAAGGAAGAGAGGGAAGGAAGGAAGGAGGGGAGAAGAAAGGAAAGAAGGATAGAAGGAAGAATGGATGGATCCCGGGACCAAAGGAGGTCGATCCCAACCGGATGGAGCACTTCTCAGAGGGGGCGGAGCCAGGCCGCACCAAGCCCCGCCCCCTCCCCGGCTTCGGCACTCCCAGCAGCTTCTCCAGACTTGAGGATGGCAATGCCAAGCCAGTGGTGGCATAGCTAGCACAAGGCTGGCTTGGCACTGCCATCCTCAAGCCTGGAGAAGCTGCTGGTATTGCGGAAGCCAGAGGGGGCGGAGCCAGGCTGCGCCAAACCCCATCCCCGCCCCCTCCCCTCTCCAGCCTTGAGGAGGTAGGTAGATCTTTCTTTTTTTATATATATATAGTTTTTTATTGGTTTTTCCATATATACACATATTACACAGGGCAGATGGGTAGGTAAGGTAGGGGGATAGGGGGGGTGAGGGGGCGGGAGTGGTAGGGGGGGTCGAAGGGGAGACAGTTAAAAGTGAACTTCCCAAGGAATTCCCAAAGACTGTAATTTTGAGTTACAGTATCGTAGTCTCTTCGCGCCTCCGTTTCTCCTTCTCCTCCGTTCTAATAATTTATAGTTTGTTTAGATCTATCTTAAATATGTTTCCTCTATTTTGGAGGTAGGTCTTGAGTCCCAGCTAGTCTGTCTTCTTTTTTGCGTTACTCAGTTTTTGAGAGAGCGAGTCCATTTGCACCATGTCTAGTACCTTTAGCAACCATTCTTCCAGCGTGGGGATTGTTTTTTGTTTCCAGTACCTTGCCAGTACTATTCTTGCACAGGCCCCCAGGATGAACAGTAATTTGTCTTGGTTGTTGTTTAAGTTTCGGTTCGAGAAGCCCAATAGGTAATGTTGTGGGTCGAAGGTAAATTTGGTTTTTAAAATTTTTTGTGTTGCCCCGTGTATGGCTGTCCAATTTTTTTGACCTTTCTGCATTTCCACCATTGGTGGAGAAAGGTGCCTGGTTCTTTCCTGCACTTCCAGCAGCTGTTGGAGCACCCCTGTTGGAATTTGGCGATCTTCGTGGGATATAGATGCCACCGGAACTGCATCTTAAACCAGTTCTCGGTTACTTCTGTGTTGGTGGTGTACTTGAGCTTCTTGACCCATATTTCTTCCCATTGGTGCAGTTGTATACTATGACCTAGATCCTGCGCCCATTTTACGTGGCAGTCCTTTATGTGTTCTTCCTCTGGTGCCCATCTTAGAAGTAGTTTGTATATCGCACTGATATTTTTCTTTTTCTTCTTGACGGCGGGTTCCCAGAGTTCATCTGTCGCGAAGCCTACCTTCTTGTCTATTTTGACTGGATTTGATGGTACTGTAGCCACGTTAGAGTGGGGTTTGCCTGCTTTAGTTCCTCCATTGTTTTAACTCTCCACTGGTTGTTGCCCTGTGGTTCGAGGATTTGTTTGTAGGTGAGCCATTCATTGCTTGCGAGTTCTCTTTTCTGCAAGGCCTCTGTGGGGGAGATCCATAGTGGTGTCTGGCGGAATAGTCTGTATTTATGCCTTTCCCAAATCTTGATCAAGGAAGCTCTTATATAGTGTTGGTTGAAATTCTTCTCTACTTTCCTTCGGTCAAACCACAGATAGGCGTGCCACCCGGCTCTTAAATCATGCCCTTCCAATAGCGAGAGTTTGGGGTTTTGGGGAAAGGCCCATTCTCTCATTGCCATCGGGCCGCATGCTTCGTAATATATTCTGAAATTGGGTAGATCTTTCTGACTTGGTTTTATTATAAGTAGCTCGCATGCTGAAAAAGTGTGGGCACCCCTGGCATAAGGTTTAGATAAGGAATCAATATTGGCTGGTAGTGGGACAGACGGCTCCAGGCGTTGCCGTGGCAACCTGGCTCATGGCTGAGGAAAGGGGCGGAGCCAACTTTCACTGGAGGTAGAAAAAAGAATCTTCGTTTTAAAAATCAGGCAGTTGGAGTCTGTCAGTCAGTTGGTTAGAGCCTGCCAGTCGGAGCAAAAGCAAGGATAGGAGTTAATTGTAGTCTGGGAAGCCTCTTAGCCAGGGAACAGGCGTTATTAGTTGAACTCAGTTAGAGAACTAGTTAAGGAATAGTTAGACTGGCAATAGGGAGCTGTGACAACAGAGTGCAGTTAAAGGACCACCTGGTCAGGACCTCTTTGTCAAGCTAAAGTCAGTCAGGAGTCAGTTAGCCAGTGCTCTCTTTCTGAAACCTTGTTTTGGTAACACCTTTTTAAGTGAACACACACATTTTGTAACCACCACGTTTTTGTAACCTTGAAACCATTACGCATTGCATATAAGAATGCCACAAATAAACCAAGTTACAGTTTCTTGTGAAAACAAGCCTCTCTGTCTCATTTTGGAAATCTCTTAGTATATGGTGGCAGCGATAAGGACTTAAAAGTCAGAAAGAAATAAAGATAGTAAGAAAGGAAGCAAGATCATCATAAAATCATCACAAGTGGTGGCAGCGGTGGGATGAAATAGGAAGATCCACCTTGCCCAATTGGTCAATGGGTGAAGTCTTTACAGGATGTGTCACCATATATTGGCTTAAACTTTAAAACTTTCAAAGGAAGAGCTCTGCCACTTGGCAAACAAGTTACTTTTACTGGTATAAAGATTAAAAGCCTATTTTGTTTACTTTTATCTGCTTTTCTAGGAGCCACAGTAGCGCAGTGGGTTAAAACATTGTTCCAACTGAACTGCTGACCTGAAGGTCGGTGGTTAGAAACTATGAGATGGGGTGAGCTCCTGTCTGCCAGCTCCAGCTTCCCATGTGGGGACATGAGAGAAGCCTCACACAGGAGGGTAACACTTGGCATCATCTCTGCGGACGGCCAATTCTCTCACACCAGAAGTGACTTGCACTTTCTCAAGTCACTTCTGACATGATTTTTTAAAACAAAGTTTTCTTCAGGCTCCAATATCTAGCATCTACATATTAAATCTCTTAGGGGCCTTGCTAAACAGGTGGATTTTCCTTTTCTGTGAAACACTTTCTGCAGAGTCCACTATAAACACTGCATGTTGTTGTTAACAGATTTGTGTAAATGGGTGGCATTAAGAAACTTTTCACTGTTCTCCATTTTTTTCATGACCTAATACTGAGCTAAGGGGACCCCATTTGGCATCAGGATCCAGAGTTTACAAAGCATGCCCTAAATCGAGAATCTGATATGGCTTGTCTTAACTCTTGTCAAGGGACCGGGGGAAAAAATCTGTTTTGTTTGAACTTGTCACACTTGATCTGAAGTGCTCAGCCTAATTGTTGACATCTGTTTGCTCCAAATATTTGTAGAGGCTTATATATATTCTGAGGATCTGAATATTGATCACTCTGGAGAATAATTAGTTTGGATTTATCCAGTCACAAAATGATATGAATTGTAATAGAAAATTAACTGCTATTTCATTTGACTCTTCTGTGACAATAAGGTAGATCAGGGGTCGGGAACCTATGGCTCGCGAGCCAGGTATGGCTCTTTTGATGATTGCATCTGGCTCGCAGATTTCGGCTTTTCAGATAAAACATAAAATACTATCACTTGTTTTAATCCATCCATTTCTATTGGCGGGTGCTGGGAAGAGAATGAAGCTTGCTTTGCTCCTCCTGTTTCCCAGTGCTGCCACCGCTCGACTGCTGCGAAGAAGCCCCACCTCTTTACAGGTCTCCTGCCTGTGGCAGCCATGTTTACTCTTGGCGGAAATCCAGTGAGAGGGGCCGGCTCGGAGCAAGAGGACTCGGGCGATGCCTTTCCCTGTGAACTCAGCTCACTTCCGGAGGAGGGAAAGGGCCCCCGGCTTTGAGACAAAGTGCGAGAGGAAGTTGCAGAAGTAGGAAGAGGAGCTAAGTGAGTGTTGGGCGACTCAGACCTGTTGACGAGGCAGCCTTCCGGAGAGAGAGAGAGAGAGAGAAAGTGAGGCCCGAGTGTGTGATTGTGTGTGGTGTTGTGTGGCCCTTCTTGGCCTAGCCTCAGCCTCTGCTTGCAGGCAGGCAGGAGACCGGAAGGACCTAGAAAAAGCGAAGAGGAAGGTGTATGAGAAGTTAAACACGTGCTGACATTGTGGATGGGGAGAAACTTATCAAATCAAGAGTTGGTTATAATGAGATTTGGTCTCGATTAGTACACTAGAGATAGCTTGGGGACGCATGAGACGGAGGGTAAATAAGTGGAAACTTATTGCCTGAAGCCAGAATTTCTCTGGAGGAGAAATGAGATAACTTTCAATTTCTTATTATACTCACATTTAGTTGAATTCAGTCTTAAAATATATTATATGGCTCTCACTGAAATAAATTTCCAAATATTTTGCTTTCATGGCTCTCTGAGTCAAAAAGGTTCCCGACCCCTGAGGTAGATGGTCACATCAGCATTATATACCTTAAAAACAAACATTCGGGGCTTTGAAGAATATTCTTAACTGAAGACTATCTGTGTCTTTTATCATGCTGTTTTACTGCTCATACAGAAAAATAGCATCCTCAACCTCCACGACTGTGGAGCAGAACAAACAACTCCGCATCTGTATACTTGCCCACAAAGCCCTACATTATGCACAGAGGAAGCATTGGTTAAAGCTACTGACAATGCGGTAGCTGTTGCCCATTTTTGTTCTAAAACAATTTCTTGCTTGTGCTTGCTTTATCACTTTTATGCTTATTGCTGCAATGCTTCTGACATGAATTAAATACCATAAATAAACTGCTCATGCAAGCCTCTTGTGCCTTGGCCATGCATGAGGTAACTTCAGACATCTTTGGTTGCATCACATAATATTGGGCAGAAATAAAACCAAAAGCAACAATTGGTAGTTCCTCTACTAACTAGCGAACCAAAAAGCGGAGCATATAAACACTACCACAAAAATAATATAGAATTCTCTCAATATATTGGTAACAGTACAACTCAATTATTCTTGTTATATAGCATTAATATCATCATAATTCACACTCATGTAACTTACACACAGGTAAGTGGAAACGCACAAGTCTTTGTAAAGCTGCATTCATAGGAAAAATTCCTTTAGGTGTAGTCACACCAGATAGTCCTGGAGCGTCCGTGTCAAATCAAAGTAGGTATAAAGAATAAGCGTCCAAATAGTCCTTGAATGTATTCCAATAAATGAATATATAAATCCAATTTGGCTCCATACGGATTTATATATTCATTTATTGGAATACATTCAAGGACTATTTGGACGCTTATTCTTTATACCTTTATACCTACTATTTGGACGCTTATTCTTTATACACACTATCTGGTGTGACTACACCTAAAGGAATTTTTCCTATGAATGTAGCTTTACAAAGACTTGTGCGTTTCCACTTACCTGTGCGTAAGTTACATGATTCTGTTTACTCAGTGTGAGTTATGATGATATTAATGCTATATAACAAGAATAATTGAGTTGTACTGTTACCAATATATTGAGAGAATTCTATATTATTTTTGTGGTAGTGTTTATATGGTCTGTTTTTTGGTTCGCTAGTTTTAACATAATCTGCCAATATAATATTTTACTCACAGTTTTCTGTAGTCTGAATTCACTGTTTGTGTTCACATACGCTAACACCAAACATACAGTAGGCTCAAAGTTAACCAGCACCCATGCGAATTAGAAGTTGCTGTATAAATGTAGTTTCTGATTGCTTGAAATTTTACTATTAAAACAGGCCTAAAACTATACCTCTTAACTATGAAAGTTTCCCCTTGACATTATGTCTAGTCGTGCCCGACTCTGGGGAGTGGTGATCATCTCCATTTCTAAGCTGAAGAGCTGGCATTGTCAGTAGACGCTTCCAAGGTCATGTGGCTGGCATAACTGCATGGAGCATCATTAACTTCCCGCAGAAGCGGTACCTATTGATATATTCACAGTTGCATGTTTTCGAACTACTAGGTTGGCAGAAGCTAGGGCTAACAGCAGGAGCTCACCCTGCTCCCTGGATTTGAACCAGCAACCTTTCGGTCAGCAAGTTCAGCAACTCAGTGGTTTAACCTGCTGCGCCACCGGGGCTCTACCTCTTACTATACCGTACCATAAAACCTGTATTGACTTGATATTAATATTGAAATACAGTAATTAAAAGAAAAAAGGACAAACTTACTATTTTACATTTTTATTGTATTATTAAAACAGCTTTATGAATGCAGTGTGCAATGTTAGTTAAATTTTTAGCCACTTGTCTGTTATTATTCTAGAAACAGAAAGCTATCAATAGTTATTTATTGGAGCTTGCCAGTTTAACATGAGTTCAACTGCCTCTTTTGTGACAACTTTTAAGTGTTAGTGAAAAAGACACAGCAGATCTTCAGTAGATGTTTATAGTGCCATTTTATCTTCCCTAAAAAGACAACATTTGCTATTATTTTTAATTATTATTAGTAATGTTAATCTGTTTCTTTCCAGGGAAAGACATCTTCTTGAAAACGTATATACAAATTTTCCTTCTGGCCAGTATTACACCCAGTTTAACACCACTAGTCGGTGATGTTGGAACAAATATTTCATACCGAGGAGGTTTGTTTGTAGAAATGTGTCTAAAGAAGAAATACAGTCCTTTTTGACATATAAAAAAATAAAAGCCACACTATAGATTGTGTTTTTGATAACAGGTGGTTTTGTTGCAATAAAGATACTGACAAATACCGTATTTTATGGCGTATAAGACTACTTTTTAACCCAAGAAAATCTTCTCAAAAGTCAGGACACAGGGGTCATCTTATGCGCCGGGAGTCATCTTATAGAGCGGGTGCTGAAACTTCCAATCAGGATTGGAGAATGTGTGGTTGCCGCATATGGTGGGGGGAGCTCAAAAATGGCAGTGGCTGCGTCCCTGCCATATGCAGTGACTGTATGAAAGCATTAAGGGCGACACTGTACAAGTATAGTAGAAGAAAATCCATTCATCAGGATTTGTGAACTTAATGCGATCCCGATGGTGAGTTGAAGGGCCGCCTCACCAGGAAGGTGTAAGGGAAGGGCGGAGCAAGCTGCAGGCGTTTATTTGGTGTGTGTTGTAAGAGGGGTAGTCTTATACGGCGAGTATATCCCAAACTATTTTAATTGGGAAAAGTTGGGGTCATCTTATACACCCAGTCTTATATGCCAGAAAATACTGTACATATTGCAGGGAAAACAAGGCATCTCTAGGGCCCTATCTACAGAAACAATTTAATATAGCTTCAATCCAATTTAAAAGTGGCAGCTACAAAATGCGCACCACCAGTATGTGCTGCAACTCGAATTGAGGGCAGTAATTAAGCATGGGGAAAGTCCAAGTTAAGCCCCTTAATGTGTATCAGTGAGCCCTCGCATCCTGCTGAGTCCCAGGCCTTAGATGAAATTGGCTCAGCAGAAAGCAAAGTATATTTCAGCTGAAGCACATAATAAAATCCAGAAGAGGAGGGGTAATTGATTTAAAAAACCTTTTATGTCTTGGGAGCACTCGTACAAATCTCCCCAAAACGGGGAGAAATCCTGCAAACCATTTTGAGGCAACATTCCATGTTTAACGTCATTACCTTCCTAATCTCAAACTGCAGTAGTTCCAGGTATGGCATTATAATCAACCACACAGTGAAACCGGTTTTTCCCAAACCAGTTTCAGGCTGGATTAAATGGTAAATGTAGGCAATCCCGAGGTTGAGTCACCCACTATAGCAGGGCTGTCCAACTTCTACGGGCCCAAGGGCCGGAATTCCGGTCACTGATCACCTGGGGGGCCGAAGGGTCTGCCTCCGCCCCAGCTCTGCCCCCTCCCCCGGCTCCCCCAGCTCTGCCCCCTCCCCGGCTCCGCCCCCTCCCTGGCTCCAATTTACTTACAATTGACCTTGAGTTGTGGAGTTGTAGTTCACCTCCATCCAGAGAGCACTGTGGACCCAAATAATGATGGATCTGGACCAAACTTGGCATGAATACTCAATATACCCAAATGGGAACACTGGTGGATTTGGGGGAATGTTTCCTAATACCTTTGAGTTATTTGAGTCCACACTCAAATTGGGACACACCAAAAAAAAACCAAACACCTCAATGCCGTCGCAGGGCTTGATGGGGCCTCCTTTCCCAGAGGCGGGTGGAGGAGGCCCAAAGAGCTCCCTCCCTCCCTGAAGGGAAAACAAGCCGCGGGGGCAGGCGCAAAGGAAGCCATGTTGCGCCCTGCACGTGAGGGAAGGCAGCACAACAAGGGGGAGGGGCGCGGAGGAGGGGAAGAAAGCGTTGCCAAGGAAACCGCCCCTGAGGGACCCCTCCCCCCCTCACCCAACATCCCACTGTTTTTAGATTGATTGATTCGAGCCAGGCCCTTCCTTACCCATACTGCGGGAGCCCCGCCACAGGGCCGAAGCGCCAACGGCGGCGGCGTCCCCAAAGAGCCCCACTGGAGCCGAGGCCAAGCTCAGGCCGGGCGTGGCGGCTCTCCCATCCGCGGGGCGGGAAGCGAGGGCCCTCCACAGGAAGAGGACGGAGCCAGGAGGGGCTTTCCCTGCCTCACTCCCCTCCTCCCTCTCTCTGAGGGAATGGGGGCTGGCCTGGAAGCAGCCGCGAGGGAGGAGGAGGCGCGCGTCCAGGCCGGCTGCAAATTCCGCGGGACCCGAGATTTTGGCAGCTATCGCGAGACTACGCAGCCACAGACGGGATTTCGACCTCCCTCGAAATCCCGTCTGTGGCTGGCGTAGTCTCGCGATGCTTGCCTAAACCCGGAAGTAGGTATTTTTTTAAACAAAATTTATTTAATTTATTATTTTTAATTTGTATTTTATTAAAACAAGTTAGGGGGCCATAGGGAAGGGGCTCGGGGGCCGTGTACGGCCCCAGGGCCGCCTGTTGGACAGCCCTGCACTATAGCATATCTATTTCATAGCCTATCTGTCAACACTATGGCATAATATGTGTTGAGAACTTTAAAGGAGCCAAGCCCAATATAGTTTAAAGTAAAGTTTATTAACAGGACCCAAAAACACTTGAACTTCAGTGTAACAGTAAAAGTAACACAAAATGCATGCCTACTGAGCAAAAAGAGTCCAAACGCAAAAAAGCCCGAATTCTCAAAAAAAACCAAAACCATGATGCAATGTAACAAACAGGAAGAAGTAGGCGTCATCAACCAGGCCGATGTCGTCATCCAAAGGGGGAAAGGCAGGCAGCGAAGAAGCATCAACATGGTCCGAAGTCAATCCACAGGAAAAGGCAGCAAAGTAGAGTAGTTTAAACCGGTCCGGAGTCACAACGAGAAGGCAGGAAACGGCAGCAGCAAGTCCAAAAATCAGTCCACAGGAATGTAACAGAAAAGCCCAGAAATATTGGATCAGATATGTTTGATGCTGGAAGACATTGTTAAAGTGAAATTTATGACAATACCAGAGAGTTATTTGTTGGGAATGCTGACCAACCATTTAGAAAGAAAATTTGGAAGATTGTTACAATAGATGAGAACTGCCACTCAGAGATGGAAGAACCAGCTATCACAATGCAAGAAGAATGGCAGATGAATATATTTGAATTAGATGACATGGACAATTCCATTATGCTGATTAAAGAGATCACTGTTTCACAACAACAATGGTGGCATTTGTAAATTGTAGGATTCATTAATTAGCAGAGTGTTACCAAAAAAAGCATGAATATATAATATTACTAGCTGAACCCGGCACGCGTTGCTGTGCCCTATGTAGGAGATGCGGGAAAGTCTTATTATGTAAGGTTTGGAAATGATGTATGTGTTTGGTGTGTGTATACATGTGTATGCTTGTGTGTATGTATGTGTGTGTGTATGTATATGTGTGTGCTTATATGTGGGGGTATGTGTGTGTGTTAATATGTGTTTGTGTATGTATGTGTATGTGTATATATGTGTATGTGCATATATTGGTGTTTGTATATATTTGTGTGTGTATATATGTGTATGTGTGTTTATGTGTATATATATGTATGTGTGTGTGTACGTATATGTGTGTGTATGTATGTTTATATATGTTTACGTGTGTATATGTGTGTATGTGTATGTGTGTGTATATGTGTGAATTTGTGTTGTTTTGTATAGGAGTTGTGTTTTTTTTATAATGGTTTTTTTTTTATTCTGGTAAGCTTGCCTGTCTCTTCCATGTTCGTCTGTTCTTCTCCCTGTCCGCCCTTCTTCGCCACCTCCATGTGGAAGGGGGGGCGAAGGGGGACGTTTGCGGCGTATCCGTCTCTTCTGTTGCCTTCTCGCTGTCTTCTGCTGCCTCCCTTCCGCTCCCAGAAGAGGAGGGCGAAGGGAGAGAGATTGCTTGGGCCCCTTTCGCCCCCCTTTTCAGAGCGCCGCCGCCATCGCTCCCCCTTCACCATTTCCCTGCCGAAGGGGGGGGGGAAGGGGGATCTTCGGCAGGAGGACGGGTGCGGCGGAGACCGGTGCGGTGGTCGGTTCCCGTGCCCACCTCAACCTCCTCCTCCACCTGCCTCCCAAACGTTCCCGGACCCAACCCACGTGGCCCGGGTCCACAATCGTCAGGAGGCGACAGAGGAACCGACCACCGCACCGGACTTCGCCGCACCCGTCCTCCTGCCGAAGATCCCCCTTCGGCCCCCTCCTTCGGCAGGGAAGTGGCGAAGGGGGAGCGATGGCGGCGGCGCTCTGAAGAGGAGGGTGAAAGGGGCCCGCGCGATCTGTCTGCCTTCGCCCTCTTCTGGGAGCGGAAGGGAGGCGGCGGAGGAGAGCGAGAAGGCTATGGAGGAGGTGGAGGTCCCTCTCCCCCCCCCTTCGGCAGGGAAGTGGTGAAGGAGGGCGTTGAGGCTGTGCCCCACCTCCCTGCCACTCCCGGAACAGGTGGGCGAAGGGAGAGAGACCGCACAGCCGGCCGGCCGTTTTTGAGCTGGTTGGTGGTATGAAGGAGGAGGTAGTGGTGAGGGAGGGCTGTTGGTGAGAGGGTGCGGTTGGGGGGGACCTGTGTGCATCGCTACCATTGTCAAACAGGGCTTTCCCTCTCCACTGGCCTCGTGGGGGAAGGAGGCAATTGCCGTGCAGCATGCGCCGCTATTTCCAATGGGCGGTTTTTGGGGGCTGTGTTTGGGGGGGTTGGAAGGTAGGGAGGGTGGTTTTTTTGTGCCGTATAGGAACCTTGTGCCTTGGGGGAATGTGTTTGGTGTGTGTAGTGGTTCTGGGGCTTATAGTTTTCGTGTCCATTTGCTGGGTAACACGACCATTCACTTTTTATATATATAGATTTAAGGAGAGAAGGTGAACAAGGAAAAATAACCGATACAGAGTGTGAAGTTTACACATGTTTGTTTTTTATGTGTACATGCTTTGTTTTTGCTTGTTTTTGTTTTAGTTGTAGTAGTAGATAATATGTAGTTGTGTAGTTTTCAGTTTCTAAAAAAAATCCGGGTTTGTTCCTTTTTTAAATAAACTGAAAAAAGGTGCTTTTAGGCATTTATACTTCAATATGTAGAATTTTACATGAATAAATTCTAAGATGAAGCACTAGGAATTGTGTGATTTGTAATGGACTTCACTTGGACTTCTCTTGAGGGGATAGATTTTTATTTGCTGGGAGACTTTTATTCAGACAAACTTTCATAAATTCCCTTCCTAGCCAGTTCAGATTAGTAAAGTAAAACACCGGGAATGTGACGCAGCTGGCTAAGTGTCAGCTGCATAAGATCTCTGGCCAGTAGGTCATGAGTTCGAGTCCGAAAGACAGTTAAATTTGTCAAGTAGGAGATAAAGGTACCACATTAAAGTGGGGAGGCAAATTTTGACTGATTTATGAGGCCATTAAAAAGAACCCAGGAATTGCTGAGGAATGCAGAAGAAACAACAAAGGGACGCTGGAAAACGCTGAGAGATGAGGAGTCCGTCAGCTCCCCCTGGTGGCCAGAAAGTTTGCCTCTGTTCATCTATATATGTGTGTAATATGTCAAAATGTATGTACTGTACTGTGATAAATGTCACATGTTTATATGTCATATGTTGAACTGCAGGGATTGTCTGCAAGTATGTGTACTCACCCTTTGGGGTGAGAAGAGTAGAATATAAATAAAGTAAATAATAACAATAAAGTGAGCTTTTCTACTTTGCCATGCTACACCGAATCCAAGAGCTTCTCAAATCTATATTCTGAGGGAAAATTAAATGCTGGAGGAGCAATTAACATAAGAATATGAAGTCATTAAATTTCGACTTACATTTGAGAGTCTCTCAACAATCCTTGTAGTCAAAGAGAAGGTTGGATGCATAGACAAGAACAAACAGGCAAACAAAGGCAGTGAATAAGAACAATAATGCAATAAGTATGATGTAGATGCAAGTTACAACAATTGTGTCCCACGAAGGCATAATGCTTTCTGCTAGACTCAGTACTGAGGAATTGTTGCCAATGTCTTCACTCTAGAAAGCAAAACATATGTATCAATTTGTCAGTAGTATCATAGCCAACAGATTGGTTAGGCATAGTAATTGGTTCCTCATTACGTTACATCTATAGCAGGGGTCGGGAACCTATGGCTCGCGAGCCAGGAGTGGCTCTTGATGATTGCATCTGGCTCGCAGATTTCATCTTTTCAGATAAGACCAATGCTAGAGCAATCCCCAGAGTGTTCCTCCAACCCCCATTCGGTGATTGATTGCTTTGGTCCTCCGCAGCAGCCTCATGTGAATTCAGTTCCTCTCTGCCTTCCCGCGGAGCCTGGGATCATTGTAGGCCTTTATTTACACACCGCTTTCTTGCTCGTATTGTTTGGAGATTGCTCCAGCATTGGTCTTGGTCTACGAATTCTTCGGTTGGACATAACACACCGTCATTCTGCCGGGGGAATCCTTTTCTCATAGTATGTACATATATACTCACATTTAGTTGGATTCAGTCTTTAAATATATATATCTATATATTATATGGCTCTCTCTGAAATAAATTTCCAAATATTTTGCTTTCATGGCTCTCTGAGTCAAAAAGGTCACTGACCCTGATCTATAGCTTAGTTATGGAGCCATGGTGGTGCTGGAGGTTAAACCGCTAAGCTGCAGAACGGGCTGACTGGAAGGACAGCAGTTCAAATCCGTGGATGGGGTGAGCTGTTGTTAGCCACAGCTTCTGCCAGTTTAGCAGTTAGAAAACATGTAAATGTGAGTAGATCAATAGGTACCGCTTTGGCGGGACAGTAAAGATGCTCCAAGCAGTCACGCTGGCCACATGACCTAGAAGGCGTCTACGTCGGACAACATCACCTCTTCATCTTAGAAATGGAGATGAGTATCCCGCCAGTCTTACTCGAATAGACTTAATGTCATAGGGAAACCTTTACCTTTGTTAGCTCAGTTAATGAAGTAGATGCATTCTACTACATTATTTCTTTAATAGAAAATTTAATAATAGAGGTAGAAATAGCATGGAAGGAAACGCCAAAAAAGAGCAAGTAAATACATTTCAATACATTTTTTTATTTTTAAAAAATGCATATGTGAAACAAAAATTTCAAAACAGAACCAATTAGGAACTGCCATTTATAACAGGATTTTGAAAGTTTTGTTAGAGTTCTGAAATGTTCACCACCAAAACTTTAGCAACACTGTAGAAGCAAAGCACCAGCGCCACCTAGCTTTCACAACCAGAACTTTAGTTTTGTAAGTACTTTAGAACCATTTAGTACCATGATTGCCCAGGCTGGCTGGCTGGCTGGCTGGCTGGCTGGCTGGCTGGCTGGCTGGCTATCTATCTATCTATCTATCTATCTATCTATCTATCTATCTATCTATCTATCTATCTATCTATCTATCTATCTATCTAATATTTGCCAGCTTTGATGGCAGCCTCCTGCTTCTCATAGTGCCGCCTTGAGCTTAACTTGCTAATAAGTTGGGAATAGGGTTAATAAATTGATGAGATTCGTTTATGCTAAACCATACATCTTCTAGTTTCTCCTCCCCTTAAATAATCATTAAAGTTTTACTCTCTGGAAAATTGTTCCTTCCTTGCCCATATTCATTTCAATTTAAAGTACTCGTTTCAGTGTATATTTAATCTACAATGTGTGAAGCAGCTTCTTAGGCTTCTTTAAGAAGTTAGTTGCTATTACTGTGAAAAAAAAGTCCAAGCCTGCATATAATGTTTGAAGTATAATTTCAATGTTAAATTAAAATGGGAACCCAACTTATATCAACTACAGTATATTTTCAATAGAGAAAATGTAATGGGATTGTTTTGTGGAGAATTATTACTTTCTCCAAGGCAGGACAAATTTGACAGTTCCAAGAAAGATATGCCCTTTTAAAGTTCTAGTTTAAATTTTGTAGGGGGTGGAGAACATGTTCATGCCTAAAACAATGTCCACCCTGACTAATAACAGAGATCTAAGATTGCCGGATCTTTCCAGTCATCAATCTGGGAGCATCCTTTCAGTCAGAAATACCTGGAAGAGAACCTAAGATATTTTGCAAGCTGAATATACGCCACGCTCCTGAGCCTTGGCTCTTCTCAACATTGTCATTCTCCAATTTGACAATTTTGCAGACGTTGCAGTCAGGGCCGTAGCCAGGATTTTGGTTCGGGGCGGAGTTTGGTTCGGGGGGCTGAGACTGGGTGAAAGAGGGTCTACCCTAGCAAACCTTTTGTATTGTTATCCCAATAGCCCCATTAATGTGGGATATAATGAGCATGGTGATCAGATCATGATATGAATAAACATAACAGTTTAAATAATGTACCAGTAAGGCCTTCTCGTGGACCACCCTGAGAATTTCGGGGCTGAAGCCCCTTAGCCCCCGACTACATGCCTGGTTGCAGTATTTTACTTACGTGATCTTGCCCACTGGAAACCTTTGTAGTCACTACCTGCTATGGTCGTCATTCCACATGGAAAGCAATTCTACCGTATCTTTTTCTCTGAGTTATCCACAAGGAAACAGAAGAGCGCCAGTGACAAGATGCCTTAGCCTTACTGTTTTCACGTCCTTTTCAGGGATGCTTAAGAGTCTAATTTATTAAGGGAATAAGATTAGTGACTTGGTTAAAGCTCTTCCTTTTACATCCATGCTTTGGAAAGGAATAAAAATGAGGATCTGGGTTGTTGTGAGTTTTCCAGGCTGTATGGCCATGTTCCAGAAGCATTCTCTTCTGAGGTTTCACCTGCCTCTGTGGCAGGCATCCTCAGAGGTTTGTTGGAAAGTAGGAAATGGGGTGTATATATTTCTGGAATGTCCAGGGTGGGAGAAAGAACTCTTGTTTGAGGTAGGTGTGAATGTTTCCATTGGCCACATTCACATTCACACCTACCTCAAACAGACAAGAGATGCAGGCGAAACGTCAAGAGATAATGCTTCTGGAACATGTCCATACAACCCTGAAAACACAAAACAACCCAGTGATTTCAGCCATGAAAGCCGTCGACAATACAATGAGGAGAATCATTTGTGACACTTAGGATATTCTGCATGATTATTCTTTCAAAATGTCGACATCTGGGAATAATGATGGATTTGAAGTGTTGAAAACAGTGACTTTAATTACCTCACCATGGTATGGTATTTACTAGGCCTGTTTTTGAACGTCAGATACATCCGAAATTCGGATGTAATTTGGATGTTTTAGACTTTTGAAGCGATTTTGAAGAGAGTTAAGGAAACAGGAACTGGATTTGCCCACCCATACCCCGAATAACGAGCCGACAACAATAACGACACGGACAAGTAACTTTGGGTTCAAATCTTTGGGCAACATTTATTGTTACCTATTGGATTCCTAACCACTAACTCAAGGGGGTGTTAGGAATCAATCAACTTCAACCAAATTTGGGGGCGAACACCGAGGCTGATCTGCCAAAACACCAGATCCAGCCACAACAAGGAAAGGGTAAGGGACCAACTCACCCGAGCTTGAGCATGGCCCCCCACCCTTCCAGGGCCATCTAATCCACCTCACTCAACAACAGAACTTCACGGTGAGGCTTTAACTAACTGGCCCTCACCCCTAAAGGGGGGTGCCTTCCGGTGAACACCAATTAGGGAATTGTTTCCCTAACAACCAACCGCCTCTCTATTTAAACTAACCTAGTTATACAAAACACCACAACCACATAGCCCCTAATGAATTTAGGAGGTGGGCAAAAACCCTCCCCGGCTTAAAAGCAGCAGTAGGAGTCAAAATACCTCACCTGGCCCCTAAGGTGGCCTGAATTGTAAACCAAGGGCGGGAGTAGTGGGACGCTGAACAAGCTAGCAATGGCTTGTTGGGGCGGGGCCTCGCTGAAAGCCCTGCCCCCACGCCAGAAGGTTCCCCAGGAACCTTCGCTCTCATCGGAGCCGGGGGGGGGCAAATCCCTCTCATCCCAGCAAGCTGGGATGAAATGTCGTTGCCATTTCGAAGTCTCCGTCACCATATTCGGATATGGCTCGTTTGTCATTTCCGCCCTTTTCTATTTTTGTCCCATTGCGTTTAAAACGTTTTAAATGTTTATTAATGTGTTAAATGTGTTCAGTATTTTGTACCAGTATGGCTAGTTTTGTCAGTAGTAGCGGTCCAAAATGGAGGGAAAGGAAATCCTCCTAGTTTTTTAAAAAAATTGATTTTATTGAGTTTTGAAGAGTAAAAAACATAAAGCACATACTACCAAACAAATAAATATGGGTTGCTTACCTGTAACCGTAGTTCCCCCAGTGGTCGGCTGTGAATCGCACCAATTATATATCCCTTCCTGCGCATGCGCAGGCAGCCGGAGATCTCGAGACTATGACAGTTAAAAATCAACAGTTGGCCCCGCGCACGCTCCCCGGTAGTATAAATAGCCCAAGCAAGGGGCCAACGGCCAGTTCTTCCGCCGCAAAAGCAGTCAGAAGTTTGGCATGACATTAACAAGTGGGGAGGATGGGCGGGGCTGTGCGATTCACAGCCGACCACTGGGGAAACTACGGTTACAGGTAAGCAACCCATATTTCCCCCTCGTGGTCAGCTGTGAATCGCACCAATTGTAGACTTACGAGCTAATACCTTGGATGGAGGGAGTCATGCCACCGCCGAAAATAAGACTGCTCGTCCAAATTCCGCTTCTCTCTTTGATGCCAAATCTATCTTATAATGATTGACGAACGTCAGCGGTGTAGACCATGTTGCAGCTCTGCAGACTGCATCCAACGGAACTCCCCGCATGAAAGCCACCGATGTCGCCATCGCTCTCGTAGAATGAGCTCTTATCTGTGGAGGTAAAACCCTACCTGCCACCTTATAAGCTAGCTTTATTGTGGAAGAAATCCAAGAAGAAAGTCGTTGAGGAGACACAGCAAGGCCTTCAGTGTCTCTCCTATATTTAAGGAATAGCCTAGGAGACTTCCTAGTAACTTGTGTTCTATCAATGTAAAAAGCAATTGATCTTCTTACATCTAACATATGAAGGTTTTTCTCTAACGATGTTGTTGGATTAGGAAAAAAGGCTGGGAGGACTATTTCCTGTGACATATGGAATCTTGAAGTCACCTTAGGAAGGAAAGCTAGATCAGTCCTCAATACCACCTTATCCCTGTGCATCCTTAAGTAAGGTTCATCACATCTAAGAGTGCAAAGTTCCCCTGCCCTCCTTGCCGACGTGATAGCGACTAGGAAGGCAGTTTTCCATGACAACAATGATATATCTATTGTTGCTAATGGCTCAAATGACGGTCTCATTAGCGCTTTAAGTACTATTTCCAATTCCCACCTTGGGGATATAAGTGACACAGGTGGTCGTTCATTCTTAAATCCCTTTAGAAACAAAGTTATCCATGGGTCACTAAAATATGAAGGTAGGTTTGCTTTCCTACGAAACCAAGTCATGCCTGCCAAATAACACTTTACTGACGAAAAGGACAACCCAGAATCAGATAATGATATTAGGAAATCAAGCACTAAAGGTGTGGATGCTTCTAACGGCTCAACTCCCTGCCTTCTTGTAAACTCTGAGAAGCGTTTCCATTTATACAAATAGGAACGTTTAGTAGCAGTCTTGTGTGCTGCGTCTAATATTCTCTTAACTGAATCTGGGAGACTTTCTACCTGAACTGGTTCTGAGGAACTTTGTCTCTGAACTAATGTGGGGTGATTTTCCATGCCGTCAGCTTTAGTGACTGAACGTCCGGACACAGGACCTTCCCGGCTTGTGAGAACAGAAGGTCCCTCCTGCACGGTAATCTCCTGTATATTCCCATTGACAGATGGAGCACCTGAGAGAACCAGGGTTGGCGAGGCCACCATGGCGTTATCAATATCCCTCTCGTCCCCTCGTGAGTCATTTTCGATACTACTCTTAGAATGAGCGGGAATGGAGGAAACGCATAAACATTGTGAGTCCCCCAATGGCAAAGAAAAGCATCCCCCAGGCAATTCTGCATTGTTGCTCTCCCCAGGCGAGCGCAGAACTTCGGGCATTGAGTATTCTCCAGAGATGCGAATAGGTCTATTTCTGGTTGACCCCAATCCCTGAACAACTTCCTCGTCACCTCCCGGTGCAGAGCCCATTCGTGATAAGTTAGCGGCGTTCTGCTCAGAAAGTCCGCTAGTTGATTCTGCTCCCCAGGTAAGTGAACTGCTGACACATGAACACACCACTCCCAGATTTCCATTGTGAGTGCATTGAGGGATTTTGAATGTGTCCCTCCCTGCTTGTTCATGTAATACATTACTGTAGTATTGTCTGTTGCCAGCTGTACTACATGTACCTTCAGGATCAACTCGAAAGACTTCAAAGCCTTTCCTACTGCCATCATCTCGAGGAGGTTTATGTGATATGACTCCTCTATATTTGTCCATTTCCCCTGTGATGTATATTTGTCTACATGGGCACCCCAACCCTTGATGGAGGAATATGTCGTCAGCACCTTTGTAGGACTTGGAAACTGAAAGGGGAGGCCCACACAAACATTGCTGTGGTGAAGCCACCATTGAAGGGAACTGCAAACTTGTTCTGGCATATTCAAATGGGTTGAGGGGCACTGTCGTATTGGGCTGAATACGGACAGGAACCATGATTGTAGTGGCCTGAGCTTTAGCCTTGCATGTGGTGTTACCGCTGTTGTTGACGCCATATGCCCTAATAACACCTGGATGTCCCTTGCTTTGACAGTCGTTTTGGATAGTATTTCCAATATTATATTCTGAAGATTTATAAATCTTTCTGGAGGCAATGTTGCTGTCTGCTCCACAGAATTCAGTAGCGCTCCAACGAACTGTATCTTCTGTGAGGGAACCAGGTTGGACTTCTCCCAGTTTACAATGAGACCTAGAGACTGGAGAAAGGAAAGAACGTATCTAGAATGATCTATCAATTCACATCTGGTCTTACTCACTATAAGCCAGTCGTCAATGTATGGGTAAATTGTGATCCCCATAGTGCGTCGACGGGCTGCCACCACCGCCATGCACTTTGTAAAAACCCTTGGAGCTGTCGAAAGACCGAAGGGCAGTACATTGAATTTATATGCCTGATGACCTACAATGAATGTCAGGTATTTCCGATGACTTGGATGTATCGAAATATGAAAATAAGCATCCTTCAGGTCAATAGTAATGAACCAATCATGTTTATTTAGCAGAGGTAATATAGATTTTAGAGATATCATCCTAAATCTCTTTGGAGTTATAAATTTATTAACTCCTCTTAAATCTAGTATTGGTCTTAGACCACCTCCTTTCTTTTTAACTAAGAAATATTTGGAAAAGAAACAACAACTGTATTGTTCCGGATACACTGGAGATATTGCTCCTTTAGACAATAGCTTGTCTATTTCCTCCAGTAGTGGAGGGGAAGGACTGGTTACCTTTACATGCCCAACTGGTGGCAGGTCATCAAATTCTATTCTATATCCATCACGTATTATACTCAACACCCAGGAGTCTGTAGTGATAGAAGACCAGACTCCTATGAACGGGTTTAAACGGTTACCAAATAGTGGTTGTTGAGCTTCTAAAGTTGGACAAAAATGTTGTTGTGAATTTGAACTAGAATAAATGTTACTATCCAAACAGAATAAAGGATTAAACAAATCAACTTGAGGTGGGACAACTGGTCCCTGGGCAACCGGCCCTCCACTGTAAACTGTATCAATGTCAAAGACGCTGTTTGTTTAGTCCTCCCCGGTTCGCTTTGTTCTGATTATTCTGGTACGGCTGATAACGGTTCTTAAAGCCGTATTGTTGTTGTTTCCTCTGTTGGAACTGCCTGTTGTTTTGTTGAAACCTTTGGCGTTGCTGGCCAAAATAATTACCCGCATTTCTTCTATAATAAGGAAGGGACGTCTGCCACTTAGCCCTCTGTTGATATCCTCCTTGACGTTGTCCTCCAATGACATGCATGGATTTCTTCATGTCCTGCGTATGTTTTATCCTGTCTTCCGTCTCTGGGTTGAAGATTCCCTCTGTATGCATAGGAAGTTCCTCTGCAATGGCTCTATGCTCATCGGACAGGGAAGACGCACGGAGCCACGCATGACGGCGTACTGAAGTTGCGATCGCGAAGATTTTCCCAGCTGACTCAGCTAAATGCTTTGCAAACTCCTTTTGGTATTTCGCTAGCAGGAGTGCCTCTGTCTGGAAAGCAAGAGGTGTATGCTTATCTTCTTCTGATACTTGCTCAATAAATGGGGACATCATCTCCCACAGGAATGTTTGATATGCACTCATGTAGGTTGCAAAATGTGCCATCCTCACAATGAGGCCAGCCGCCATGTGTGTCTTCTTACCAATAGTATCTAGTTTCTTTCCTTCCCTATCTGTTGGTGTCATATTTGATTTTTTAGGGCGTTTACCCTGGCAGGCTTCTGCGATGACAGTATTTGGTTGTTGTGGTCGATACGCCCAATCCGCAGTGGATAAATCCATTCTATACAGTCCATCTACTTTCCTTGGAATAGCTGGAGCCAGTATTGGGGCAACATCCTGAACCTTTGCTAGTTTTAATGCAGGGAGCAGTGTATTGTTTGGGATATTTTGTTGTTCCGCTGGGAACATGAAATCCTCTACTGCTTCTTGTGGTTTTGGAATCGGTATGTCCAAAGCCCTAATCATCCTCAGAACTATTTCTGAAAGTTTGTCCAAATCATCCTCATTTCCAATATTTTTCTCCAATTTCTTAATACTTTCAGCCCCAGCATTTAATTCAGTCTCAGAAGATACAGAGTCCTCGTCACATTCATATTGTGTTTGAGGATCTTCGTCATCTAACATGTCCTGAATACAGGAGTGTTGGAAAGGAGTTGAGAGGGATTGTTCCACAGCAAATTGCTGTTTTGGGTGTCCCTGGGTTTTTCTCCTATCAATCACCTGTGGTGCTGGCATCCCTTGAATAGTATTGCATTGTTTTTTATTTTGCATTGGAATGGCCTTAGGGAGTAATTCTTTAGTAGCACACACGGGGGCAGTGTTCCCTTGCTGTAGTTGCTGCCACATACTGCTCTGCATGGCTAATGCTTGCCAGAAAGCTGATGGAAAGCCCTGCCATTGCTGGCCAGTCTGCTGTACTACGGTATTTCTCTCCTTATTCTTCCTCTTCTTATGCCGCTTCCTTGATTTCCGATCTGGAGAGCTAGAAGAGGAGGAGGAGGAGGAGCTTGTTGACGTCGAGGAGCTCCGACGTCGACGCTTTCCCTTCTTCCGGGATGGAGCACGACCTCAGGAGCGCGCTGAAGGCCTCGGGCTGTTTCGAGGCCGAAAATTTGGAGAGGAATCTATCTCGAATGGCCCCGATGGAATGGGCGGAGCCGAGCTCGAAGTGTTAGCCTTCTCCAGACCTGAGCAGGAAGGTCTAACAGGAGGTGTGTCATACAGCGTGACGGTTTCAGTCGGCTGAAAGGGTGTCTGAGAGGTCGCCCCCTCACCCTCGAGCAGCTTGGCTGCTTCAACCTCCATTGCCGATGCCTTTACTGAGGCCGGGTGGCTTTGCTCAGTCCCAGCCCTCACAGGCGGGTTTCGGGCATGCTTAGTGACAGGTTTGTTCTTCTTAATTTTCTCTTTCTTTAAGTCTAAGGGAAGTTTAATCTTCAATCAAAAGGCTTTGGGTCCTTTTGAGCTCTAGGAGCGAGCTCTCCTTGCTGACTCATGGTTACTGAGCAAGTCTGCAGATTTAAGGCAGCTTTCTCGTAAAGAGCCCCTTTAACCCTTAGCTCTCCATTTTTTCTAGTTTGAGGTGTGAAAGCCTGACAAATCTCACAGTCCTGGGAGAGGTGAGCCTCCCCCAGGCAAGTCAGGCATTCTTCATGTGCGTCGTTGTCCGGTATTTTGTTTGGGCACGACACACATCTTTTAAATGATGATACAGACATACTATTTCTTCTTCTTATGTTATTATTTCCTAATTTCAATCAATAAACTGTCAATTTAGAGAATTTCTCTGTCTCTCCGTCTCCGTGGTGCCTTTTGCGGCGGATGAAGAGAACTGGCCGTTGGCCCCTTGTTTGGGCTATTTATACTACCGGGGAGCGTGCACGGGGCCAACTGTTGATTTTTAACTGTCATAGTCTCGAGATCTCCGGCTGCCTGCGCATGCGCAGGAAGGGGTATACAATTGGTGCGATTCACAGCTGACCACGAGGGGGAACAAACCCGACATACCATCCACAAACAACACCAACACAGAATATACATTTGTACTTCCTGCTCTGTCTCACACTCTATCAGACCTTTTAATAGGTCTTCGGTTTTAAATCAATTGCCCAAGTTACAAGCAAACCCTTGATTACCCATCCAAGTGATATCTTAATCTATATATGCATTTACATTCTCTTCAACATCCTTATATTTTTTAATATAGTCTATTATTGACGACCAGTCCGTAGGTTCCATGTTCTGTGATAGGGCCCTCGATAAACAATCCATATTCATGATGTCCATCAATTTTGTTTCCCATTCGTTTCTCTTTGGTAGGATCTTTTCTTCCCAACGTTTTGCAATCACCAGTCTTGCCGCTGAGATGCAATAAATAAAGAGCTTTTCTTTATTCTTTTCAATTTTAAAGTCTAACAATCCTAACAGTAAATAATCTGCCTTAAATTTAAACTCGATATTTAATGCTTTCTGCATTTCTCTATGTATACTTTTCCAATATTTTTTAACCTTTCTACAACCCCACCACATATGAAAGAAGTTCCCCACTTCCTTAACGCATTTCCAGCACTTGTTACTGATATTGCAATTATACTTAGCTATTTTATCAGGAGTGAGGTACCATCTATAAAACATTTTGAGTCCATTCTCCTTCAAATCGTAAGCATATGTGTATTTCAGATGGGTTTTCCAAAGTCTCTCCCAGAGTCTTAGAGGGATTACATGTCCCAGATCCCTCTAGTTTTGACTTTCCCTTCTGCAGGTTTCTGCGCATTGCGCAATCGCGGACGCCATTAACGAAGCCATTCCGAATTTTGGAAGCCCATCTGAATCAATTTCGAAAAACTTGCTGAAAACTTCAGAAGTCTATCAGATACGAGGCGCCAGCACCCTCTACATCTGAAGCGAGTTTTAAAGCCATTTTTTCTGTGATAAAACAGGCCTAGTATTTACCATCATTCACCACAGAATACTTTTTCAAACCATGTTATTAGAAAGCTTTAAACGCTACAGTGCAAAAATAACTATAGTGACTATTCACCATAAAAAGTCAATTTCCTGTGGCTCATATAAGCAAGCCTACTTTTTCACAGAAATTACCATGAAAATCCTATTTGTAATCAAGAGCAATACAAACCTTATGACTTATAGATGTCATACTTTGCAAAAAAGGTTAATGTGTCATAAAATATTCAATTTATAGGCTGAATCACGACACTTCCCCTTTCTCGGGTTCATCCAGGTTCAGCGAGGGAATGCATTCAGTACCTTTAGTTCAATAAGACAGTGTTTCCCAACCTTTTTTGAGCCGCAGCACACTTTTAACATAAACAAAATCCGGGGGCACACCACCAACCAAAATGACACAAACTCTAACACGGTAAAGAACGGCTGGGGGATGGTGGCCTGCTGGGACCAGCTGCTGGGAGTGCTGAAGCCAGGGGAGGGGGAGGAGCCATGCCACGCCATGCTCTCACATGCCTTACTAAACTAAATGTCAACAAATCACCAGGGCCAGATGGCATCCACCCCAGAGTTCTTAAGGAACAAACTGTGAAATTGCTGAAATTCTAGCCAAAATATATAACCTTTCTCTAAGATCAGGCACTGTACCCGAGGACTGGAGGGAGGCAAATGTAACTCCGATCTTCAAGAAAGGATCCAGGGGTGATCCAGGAAATTATAGGCCAGTTAGTCTAACCTCAGTTCCAGGCAAAGTGATGGAAACCATTATTAAAGAAAAAATTACTAAGCACATAGAAGAACAGGCATTGCTGAAGGAAAATCAACATGGTTTCTGCAAAGGCAAATCATGTCTTACTAACGTGTTAGAATTCTTTGAGGGTGTAAATAAACACATAGATAAAGGGGACCCAGTCGATATTGTTTACCTTGACTTTCAAAAGGCTTTTGACAAAGTCCCTCACCAAAGGCTCCTAAATAAGCTCTTCAGCCATGGAATCAGAGGACAGGTCTTGTCCTGGATTGGAACCTGGCTAAACTGTAGGAAACAAAGGGTGGTAATAAATGGACATTTCTCTGGGTGGAAAGAGGTGAGAAGTGGCGTACCCCAAGGTTCAGTTTTGGGTCCGTTACTTTTTAATTTATTCATTAATGATCTGGATGTAGGAGTGAATTCTGAGGTAGCAAAGTTTGCAGACGACACTAAATTGTTCAGGGTAGTTAAAAATGAAAATGATTGTAAAGAGCTCCAGAAAGATCTCTCGAAATTGAGTGAATGGGCAACAAAGTGGCAAATGCATTTTAACCTAAACAAGTGTAAAGTCATGCACATCGGGGCAAAGAACCCCAAATACACTTATCAACTGATGGGATCAAAGCTTTCTGAGACAAACCAGGAAAGGGATCTTGGGGTTTTGGTGGACAGCTCAATGAAAATGTCAACCCAGTGCGCAGCAGCAGTGAAAAAGCAAATTCTATGCTTGGCATGATCAGGAAGGGAATCGAAAAATAGGTCAGCAAATGTTGTATTGCCTCTCTACAAATCGATGGTGAGGCCACATCTGGAGTACTGTGTACAATTCTGGTCACCGCACCTCAAGAAGGATATAACGGAACTGGAAAAGGTACAGAAAAGGGCAACAAGAATGATCCAAGGGATGGAGCAGCTCCCTTACGAAATCAGGTTGCAACGCCTTGGTCTTTTCAGCCTTGAAAGACGGCGTTTAAGAGGTGACTTGATCGAAGTGTATAAAATCATGCATGGGATAGAAAAGGTGAATGAAGAAAAATATTTTCTCTGTCACACAACACTAGGACTAGGGGCACTCCCTAAAGCTCCAAGGTAGGAAAGTTAGGACAAATAAAGGGAAATATTTCTTCACCCAGAGGGTCATTGGGTTATGGAACTCACTTCCAGAGGAGGTTGTGACAGCTGTCAGCCTGGACAGCTTCAAGGCAGGATTAGACAGATTCATGGATACCAAGGGAATCAGTAGCTACTGAAATGGACATCCAAGTGCCACCTCTGTGTTGATGGAGGCAGGCAGGATTTTCCCCGGGTACTGGTTGTGGGGGGTCGGGAGCAGGTGAGGGTTTTGCCCTCCTTTCTGCTAGAGATCCCTGTGTACAACTAGTGGGCCACTGTGTGACACAGAATGCTGGACTAGATGGGCTGAGGCCCGATTCAGCATGGCTCTTCTTATGTTCTTATGTTCTTAATATACATTTTTACTTCCTGCTCTGTCTCACACTCTATCAGACCTTTTAATAGGTCTTCGGTTTTAAATCAATTGCCCAAGTTGCAAGCAAACCCTTGATTACCCATCCAAGCGATATCTTAATCTATATATGCATTTACATTCTCTTCAACATCCTTATATTTTTTAATATAGTCTATTATTGACGACCAGTCCGTAGGTTCCATGTTCTGTGATAGGGCCCTCGATAAACAATCCATATTCATGATGTCCATCAATTTTGTTTCCCATTCGTTTCTCTTTGGTAGGATGTTTTCTTCCCAACGTTTTGCAATCACCAGTCTTGCCGCTGAGATGCAATAAATAAAGAGCTTTTCTTTATTCTTTTCAATTTTAAAGTCTAACAATCCTAACAGTAAATAATCTGCCTTAAATTTAAACTCGATATTTAATGCTTTCTGCATTTCTCTATGTATACTTTTCCAATATTTTTTAACCTTTCTACAACCCCACCACATATGAAAGAAGTTCCCCACTTCCTTAACGCATTCCCAGCACTTGTTACTGATATTGCAATTATACTTAGCTATTTTATCAGGAGTGAGGTACCATCTATAAAACATTTTGAGTCCATTCTCCTTCAAATCGTAAGCATATGTGTATTTCAGATGGGTTTTCCAAAGTCCCTCCCAGAGTTTTAGAGGGATTACATGTCCCAGATCCCCCTAGTTTTGACTTTCCCTTCTGCAGGTTTCTGCGCATTGCAATCAAGGACGCCATTAACGAAGCCATTCCGAATTTTGAAAGTCCATCTGAATCAATTTCGAAAAACTTGCTGAAAACTTCAGAAGTCTATCAGATACGAGGCGCCAGCACCCTCTACATCTGAAGCGAGTTTTAAAGCCATTTTTTCTGTGATAAAACAGGCCTAGTATTTACCATCATTCACCACAGAATACTTTTTCAAACCATGTGATTAGAAAGCTTTAAACACTACAGTGCAAAAGTAACTATAGTGACTATTCACCATAAAAAGTCAATTTCCTGTGGCTCATATAAGCAAGCCTACTTTTTCACAGAAATTACCATGAAAATCCTATTTGTAATCAAGAGCAATACAAACCTTATGACTTATAGATGTCATACTTTGCAAAAAAAAGTTAATGTGTCATAAAATATTCAATTTATAGGCTGAATCACGACACTTCCCCTTTCTCGGGTTCATCCAGGTTCAGCGAGGGAATGCATTCAGTACCTTTTAGTTCAATAAGACAGTGTTTCCCAACCTTTTTTGAGCCGCAGCACACTTTTAACATAAAAAAAATCCGGGGGCACACCACCAACCAAAATGACACAAACTCTAACACGGTAAAGAACGGCTGGGGGATGGTGGCCTGCTGGGACCAGCTGCTGGGAGTGCCGAAGCCAGGGGAGGGGGAGGAGCCATGCCACGCCATGCCACGCCCCCTCCCCCCGGCTTCAGCTCTCCCACAGCTTCTCCAGCTTTGAGGGGGCACTGCCAAGCCAGCGGTGGCAGAGCCAGCACAATGCTGGCTTGGCACTGTCCCCCTCAAGGCTGGAGAAGCTGTGGGAGAGCTGAAGTCGGAGGAGGGGGCGGAGACAGGTCGCGCCATGCCCCGCTCCCTCCCCTGGCTTCAGCTCTCCCACAGCTTCTCTAGCCTGGAGGGAACAGTGCGAGTGATGGGCAGGAGTGGAGTCATGGCCCCTGTCCCCGGCGCCGCACTCTGCCATGACTCCCGTCCCTTGCTCGCTGAAGCCGCGTGGAGGAGGAGGAGCATGAGCGGTGGACGTGTTTCAGTGGGCAAGGCTCCTCCGTGCGGCTTCAGCGAGCGATGGGCGAGAGTCATGGCGGATTGGAGGCTGGCTGGGGAAACGGCCCCGGCCCCTTTTTCTTCGCCACCGCCAGGCCCTTCCTCCTCCTCCCCCAAGCAGCAGGAGTTTGGCAGGAGGAGGGGGGAAGGAAGGGGGGCAGAGACCTTTCTCGCGGCACAGCAGGAGGTCCATCACGGCACACTACTGTGCCGCGTCACCGCGGTTGGGAAACACTGCAATCAGAAGAGGAGGAGGAAGGTGGCTTAATTTGATTGCCACATTTTTCAGCAAAAATGAATTAAACATTTTTTTTGAGAGCCATTTAATATATATTTTTTTTTCCAATAATTTTTATTAAGGTTTTCAAATACAGCAAAACTGGGAAAAGGTGTGAGGGTGGTTTGGGGGTTCCTGGGACCTTGGTAAGGGAGGGGCGGGGGAGGGGTTGAGGATGGGTAAGAGGTCTGAGTGGAGGTGCGATGGGGGAGGGGGAAAGGGGGGAGGCTAGGGAGGTGGGAGGGAAGGGGGAGGGGGGGAAGGAGAAGGAAAAGGGGGAGTTATGTTGACTTCCGGTACCTCCGTACAGTCTCGTTTGTTCAGTTCTTGTAAAAGGGAAGAAATGGGGGGGGGGGGGTTAAGGTGTGGTTGACATTGTGCGAGAAGGGGAGGGATGCTAGCTCTCGGAAGATCAGCTTGTCTGGTTATAGGTAGTCCCATTCCTTCATCAGGTAGCCAGGAATTAAACATATTTTTATCCACATTTCTTGAGTCCACTGAAATAGAAAACCTGTGGAAAAGATGGGTCTCTCAATACTCTGTTTACTTTGCAACCTTAGGGCAGGGCTGGGTTGTAGTGCAATTTTTAGCAGAAAAACAGAGAGCAGGAAAGAGTGGTATTTAAATTCTTTTACTCTGCCGTTTCCCAAAATTCCCCTTTCTTTGCCAAAGTATAATTATTAAAAATTATACTTTCCAGTTGGATTTGTACACCAGAAGGTGAACCCATTTATTAAAAAATCATATGTGGACTAGAGCACCAGATAGTCATAAGGACCCCTCCTTCCCATTTGTCCTTGTCAGTATCCCCATCTCTTGCCACATATCCTATTAGGTTAGGAAATATGGCATTGGGACACTTTTGATGAGATCATACCCAGTCTGGCAAAAAGACATACCTTTTTGTGCATCATGTATTTTGCCAGCCGGTTTACTGACAGGAATGGTAATAAGGCTGCGTTAAGAAAAGTTGGCCGGCCTTGTGATTCACAAAAGGTTTTTGGCAAATTAGTTCTCTTCTTTCCATAAATGTACCTTTCTGGCTTTATTGGGGAAAACTCTTACACCTTTTCTTTAAATATGTAAAACTGTAATGTGCATTTATATAATGTAGTCTTTAAACTCTGAAAGCTCAGAAATGTCTTTCTGTGGGCAGAATTTGCAGGCCTCTCTTGACTTGAGTTTTCAAATGGGCAAAGCAATCCTTACTGATGGCGGAGATCTTACACTTCAAAATACTATGGAGGTGGTCATGAATGAATGTTTGTAGAGTCCAACTCACAGTGTGGGGCACCCTCTTTTTAAATAAGTAAAAGTAGGTAAAAGTTTTCCCCGACTCAGGGGTGGTGCTCATTTCCATTTCTAAGCCGAAGAGCCAGCGTTGTCCGTAGACACCTCCAAGGCCATGTGGATGGCATGACTGCATGGAGTGCCATTACCTTCCCACCGGAGCAATACCTATTGGCTGGAGTGAGGGGGACAGGTATTAATTGGTTCTCCTCTTTTCTCCACAGTCGGGGATGGCAAGTGGTGAGAGGCAAGTTGGTCTGCGAGAGGTTCCCCCTAGCTTGTGGGGTTCCCCAAGGGGCCATTCTCTCCCCTCTGTTATTTAACATCTACATGCGACCATGTGCTCAGCTGGTGCAAAGCTTTGGGCTTGAGTGCCATCAGTACGCTGATGACACTCAGTTTGTTCTCAGGCCCGGATCAACACCTTTTGCCGCCCTAGGCCACAGTTTGGAATTATGCCCCCCTCACACCGCTGCATTAGAGAGGCCTATTTCTATTTTCCCCCGCTCCCCCTCAGCCCTTCCTCCTCTTCTCCCCCGACATCCATCCACTCACCGCTGAGGCTCCCCCCCGCTCCGGGAACGCGTGCCCAGCAATCCCAAAGAACTATGGGTCCCAGCATGCCCCGTGGCTGAGAGGCTGGCGCTGCCGCATCCCGGCAGCCCCCGCGGCCTCGAAGGCGGCTCTGCGGCCTAGAGCTGGGTGCGCGGGGGGCAGCGACTGCAGAGAGGAGGAGGCCTTTTCCTTCAGCCCATGCTAGTCGCGATGGGCTCCTGAGGCGAAGGAAGGCCCTGACTCTCTGCAGCCGCTGCCCTCCGCGCACCCAGTGCGAGGCCGCAGAGCCGCCTTCAAGGCTGCGGGGGCTGCCAGGATGCGGTGGCGGTGCCAGCCTCTCAGCCGCGGGGCATGCTCCTCTTCCTCCTCATGCTGCTGCTGCCTCATGTGGAGCCCTGGTCACGTGGTGCGCCCTCTGCCGGGTCATGTGGGGGCTGGCTCCCAGTTGTATTGTCTGCAGGGCGGCGAGGAGGGAGCCCCCCTTCCTTCCTCCCTCCTGCCTAACTTCCTTTTGGGTACCAGGCGGCAGGAGCCAATCGCGGCATAATTTTTAATTATTTTATAACATTTTTTTTTTAAAAAATTGGGGGGCCATGGCCTCATTGGCCCTATGGGTAATCCGTGCCTGCTTGTTCTGAAGATGGAAGGCCATCCTGACTCTGTACCTGAAAATTTCCAGCAATGCCTTGAGGCCGTTACTGGATGGTTCCATGCCAGCAGGTTGAGGGTGAATCCAGCAAAGACGGAAATCCTATGGCTGGGCCATCCGGGCAGCGGGGATGTCCAGTTGCCTACCCTGGATTGCGAGGCAGTACGCCCATCAACTTTGGTAAAGAGCCTGTCAGTCCTTTTGGACCCTCTGCTGACGATGGAGGCTCAAGTCTCCGCTGTGAGCAGAGCTGCATTTTTCCATCTGCGTCAGGCTAGATGACTGGCTCCCTATCAACCATCTGGTTACAGTGATCCAGGCTATGGTCATCTCAAGACTAGATTACTGTAACGCCCTTTACATTGGCCTACCTTTGACGGTGATCCGGAAGCTCAAGCTAGTGGGGAGCCAGTGAGGTGCCATATAACCCCAGTTGTTTTCAACACTTAAACATTTGAAAACATACATAGGAAGCACAATGCAGCAAGGAAGTCTGACTGGGCTTGCTCTCTTGCGTGTCCACCACAGTTTATCAATAGAGCCTGATTTCTGTTAAAGCAGGGGTGCTCACACTTTTTCAGCATGGGAGCTACTGATTAAAAAACCAAGTCCCAAAGATCACCTGCCCAGAAATGTAAAACGTATAATTATTTTCTTATTTATTTATTTATATTTATTATTCATTTTTATGTACCGCTCCTTCCAGCAGGCTCGGGGCAGTTTACATAAAATGAAGTTATAAAACATCAACATTTCAATTTAAAAACAACAATATAAAACAGAGCATAAAAATACATCCAACCACCCCATTTCTCCCACACTGCCATATTACCACACATATTATCAGCCAGAAAGTAAGAAGAGAGGCTTTTGAACTGCAAGGCCATTTAATACTCAGCAAGGTAAACAAAGGGGCATGCATAAATACATCCAACCACCCCATTTCTCCCACACTGCCATATTACCACACATATTATCAGCCAGAAAGTAAGAAGAGAGGCTGTTGAACTGCAAGGCCATTTAATACTCAGCAAGGTAAACAAAGGGGCATGCAAAAATACATCCAACCACCCCATTTCTCCCACACTGCCATATTACCACACATATTATCAGCCAGAAAGTAAGAAGAGAGGCTGTTGAACTGCAAGGCCATTTAATACTCAGCAAGGTAAACAAAGGGGCATGCAAAAATACATCCAACCACCCCATTTCTCCCACACTGCCATATTACCACACATATTATCAGCCAGAAAGTAAGAAGAGAGGCTGTTGAACTGCAAGGCCATTTAATACTCAGCAAGGTAAACAAAGGGGCATGCATAAATACATACAACCACCCCATTTCTCCCACACTGCCATATTACCACACATATTATCAGCCAGAAAGTAAGAAGAAAGGCTGTTGAACTGCAAGGCCATTTAATACTCAGCAAGGTAAACAAAGGGGCATGCAAAAATACATCCAACCACCCCATTTCTCCCACACTGCCATATTACCACACATATTATCAGCCAGAAAGTAAGAAGAGAGGCTGTTGAACTGCAAGGCCATTTAATACTCAGCAAGGTAAACAAAGGGGCATGCAAAAATACATCCAACCACCCCATTTCTCCCACACTGCCATATTACCACACATATTATCAGCCAGAAAGTAAGAAGAGAGGCTGTTGAACTGCAAGGCCATTTAATACTCAGCAAGGTAAACAAAGGGGCATGCAAAAATACATCCAACCACCCCATTTCTCCCACATTTCCATATTCCCCAACATATATTTCTCAAGGAACAAAGCAAGCAGAGAGGCTTTGGAGCTAAAAGGCCATTTTTAAACATTAAAAATAAACAAAGAGACATGCCACAGAACAATCAAGCACCCATCCCAAAGTAAAAAGACTGACCTTTGAGATGCGGTAAGGAAATGACCCCAAAGCGTCCTTCTCCTCCTCCTCCGTCGTTGCTCCTATTTCCACGCCGCCAGCATGCGTGCTGCCTCCAAGAGCTCAAGAGAAGTCCGAGAGGCAGAATGGGCGCTTCTGCGTATGCACGTGGGGCCAGCCATGCATCGCGTCATCCAGGCCCGCCCCCTTTGGTCTCCTACGACTCTGAGTGGCTGGAGAAGGACGGAGGGAGGAGGAGGAATCCAAAAGAGGGGGCGCATTCTGCCTCTTGGACTCTGGAGCTTTTGGAGGCGGCGCGCGAGCAGGGAGCGGGGAGGAGCAACGACGGACTTCTTTGCAGCATGCAGGGGTGCGTGAAGAGGACCAACAGCAAAAAACCTGGTCAGGGGCCTGAAGATCACCAGGATGAGGCCCGAAGAACACCCTGGTGATCACGATCACCATTCTGAGCACCCCTGTGTTAAAGTGTATTGACACAATAAACAGCCATTATTTAAAAAGAAACGGCAGCATAAAGTAAATTAAGGAACACTGTATTTTGAAAATGCTACCTGAAATAAAACTGCCATGAAAGCGTGCTTAAAAATAAGCAACCATATTGCCAGACTTTTGTCAATGAAACCTTGTCATTGTATAGATCTCCCATTTTTAAGTACGGTAAATGGGAAAATCATTTAATACTTCGGCACTGATGTAACAAAGTTTGCAGCTCCAAACAGTGCTCTCATTTCTTGGCAAATTGAATAAAACAATGTTTGATTTCCTAAAGCTGCTTCAACTCAAGAGAACTGGGGCTTAGGAAAACAAAATTTTGATGTTGTGTCTAGGAGCTGCTATTTACGGCTAAGATGGAGCCACTCTAATGGTTTGGATATGCTCTACTGTCAGGTATCAGGTCAGGTCAGATCAGGATCACGACAACATGTGTCTTCAGCTGGAGAGTTGGATCTGACTTGTTGGATTGAGGCCAATATACCTCGATGTTGCCATTGTTTATTCTTATAGTCCTATCAAAATAGAGAGCCAGGACTGTGACCATTCTGGACTAAACAACAACATCTTTACAGATTTTCTAAATCCGTTCCTCTATTCCAGTGTTTCCCAACCTTTTTTGAGCCGCGGCACATTTTTTACATTTACAAAATCCTGGGGCACACCACCAACCAAAATGACACAAAATGACACTCTAACCCAGTAATACATATAGTTAATATGTTTTTAAATGTATTTCTACACTCAGTGTGAAACCTGGGCCTGTTTCGATGAACACAACATAGATATCCTGGCAGGAATGCCAGAAAGACACAAACTTCCCACACAGAACTCCCATGACCAAGAGAAAATGCTATAAGAGTTTGGTGGGCACTGACCTTGGGTTTTGGAGTTGTAGTTCACTTATATCCAGAGAGCACTGTGGACTCAAACAATGTTGGATCAGGACCAAATTTGGCATGAATACTCAAATATGAACCCAGATGGAGTTCAGGGGAAATAGACCTTGACATTTGGGAGTTGTAGTTGCTGGGATTTACAGTTGTCCTACAATCAAAGAGCATTCTGAAGCCCAGCAATGAACACAACATAGATATCCTGGCAGGAATGGCAGAAAGACACAAACTTCCCACACAGAACTCCCATGACCAAGAGAAAATGCTATAAGAGTTTGGTGGGCATTGACCTTGGGTTTTGGAGTTGTAGTTCACCTATATCCAGAGAGCACTGTGGACTCAAACAATGTTGGATCAGGACCAAATTTGGCATGAATACTCAAATATGAACCCAGATGGAGTTCTGGGGAAATAGACCTTGACATTTGGGAGTTGTAGTTGCTGGGATTTACAGTTCTCCTACAATCAAAGAGCATTCTGAACCCCAGCAATGGCAAGAGGAGGTCTCTACTTGGGGAAAGGGAGGTGGGCCTTCCCAATGCATGGAGAGGGAGAGACCAAGTTGACAACGGGTGGGGAGGGGGTGTTTGTAATGTTGTGCCTTTATCGAGGTAGGTTTCTTAGGGTTTTTATACTTCCCACTAGACTCCCCCATGGTTTCCAGTTTCCAACGGCACACCTGATGATCGCTCACGGCACACTAGTCTGCCCCGGCACACTGGTTGGGAAACACTGCTCTATTCTAGTCTGTCCAAACCTCTAATAGTTGAGGCACACTCCTTCCTAATTAATGTTGAATGAACTGTTAATTTTTTTAAAAAAAAATAAATTACATACTTTTGTTTCTGCACAGGTGATTATTCTGGGGCATATCTCCCAAGTATGCCCCAGAACCATGCAGAGGGCCATCTGTGACCCTCCGCATAGTTTTGGACTGCAATTGCCAGATTCCCTCATTGGTTATGTTGATTTGAGGCTAATTGAAATTTTACACCCTTACTGTCCAGAACTGGAGCACCACTTTAGCTCATCTTTGTCACAGATGGCATCAAGTACATCTACTTCTTGGCTTTTCTTCACGAACAAAGATTCAGGAAGGACTCACCCCACGCTTTCTATAAGCATGTTGATGACTTAAAAGGCCTATCCGAGATAGGAGAGTCCGGTTGCAGAAAGTCTCCTTGGGTGATGTTGTTTCCAAGTTGGGGTTCTTTCTGCGTTGTCGTTTCTCTTCGAGACTCGTTTGGTGTGACTTCTCTTCCTCCCGAGGTCCGCGCACTCACCAATCTACTAGCCTTTCGGAAGGCCTGTAAAACTTTCCTATTTCGACAGGCTTTCGGCTAACAGCTCTAGCCATAGCCCCGGGAGCATCTACTAGGTGTTATGTCCCATTGTATGTTTTAATTCTGGTGTACATTCTGATGTTTTTAACTGTTTTATTGTGTTTGTATTTTACTGTGTTTTTATCTTGTGTAAGTCGCCCCGAGCCGGACGGGAGTGGCGACGAACAAATCGAAATAAATAAATAAATAAATAAATAAAAGAGGCCGCAGCATTGTGGATAGTGCGTTTCCACGCCTCCCAATGTGAGGCCAGGGTGGACCATTGTTGGTGATCAATCTGGCCGAGCCTGAGATGTTGTTTCGGGGAGTCCTTATATTTCTTTTTAGGGCACCTCTCTTCTGCCGACCCATGGCAAGTTCACCGTAGACTATCTTTGGGAGGCAGTGGTCCTCCATCCAAGAGACGTGCCCTGCCTAGCGCAGCTGTGCTCTCAATAGCATGGCTTCAATGCTGGTGACCCCTGCTTGCTCAAGGACAGCAACATTGTCACATAGTCCAGTGTATATTTAGGATTGTGCGAAGACAACGCTGAGGAAAGTGTTCGAAGAGTCATAGGTGTTGGCGATAGGTGACCCATGTTTCAGACCCATAAAGGAGAATAGACAGTACAATAGCTCTGTACACACTGATTTTGGTGCTTTGCCTCAGGTGCTTGTTGCTCCAGACTCTTTTGTGAAGCCTTCCGAATGCACTATATGCCTTTGCTAATTTGTGATCTATCTCTTTATCAATCTTGACATCTGAAGAGATGATGCTTCCCAGGTAGGTGAACTGCTGAACGGACATTTATTTATTTATTTATTTATTTATTTATTATTCCATCTTGTATTCCGCTCCTCCCTGCAGGCTCGGGGCGGATAACAGCATATAAAATAGGCTAGCATGTGGCATCCATGCAGCCATACAATAAAACACAAGCATAAAAACGCAACAATATATGTCCCGAGGCATAAAATAGCATACAGTGGCATTCCCCTGGGCTAGGGTATTGGTTATGCAGGAGAAATTACGCTGGGTTTATTTGCCTAATCAAAGGCTAGTCTAAAAAGGGCGGTTTTGCAGGCCCTGCGAAATGGGATGAGCTCTGTAATGGCTCGGACGTCGTCCGGGAGGGAGTTCCAGAGCGCCGGGGCCGCCACAGAGAAGGCTCTTGCCTAGTTGTGACAGGCGCGGACCGATGGTACCAGGAGCAAATTCAACTCCTCCGAACGTAGTTACTGAAAAGGACATTCAAGTGCCACCTCGGAGTTGGTTGAGGTAGGCAGGATTTCCCTGGGTACTGGTTGTGGGGGTCGGGAGCAGGTCAGGGTTTTGCCCTCCCTTCTGCTCGAGATCCCCGTGTACAACTGGTGGGCCACTGTGTGATACAGAATGCTGGACTAGATGGGCTGAGGTCCGATTCAGCATGGCTCTTCTTATGTTCTTATGTTCTTATGTAGTGATCTCGGGGGAATGTACGGGGCAAGGCGGTCCCTCAGGTACGCATATAACAGCAAGCTCTTAGGGTGACAGGTAATTCTCTTGTATTACTACAGCTAAGTCAGAAATTGATTCAAATTATGGGCTCCTCAGTATTTGGGACAGCTAAATCATTAGCTCACACTAGGGTTATATGTTTCAGAAAAATCTAGTATGCTGGACCAATTGGGGTATTGTTTTTTTTTTTTAATGTCCAGGAACACATTTCAATGTTTTCCATTACAGTACTTTTTTGTAAATTGGCTATAATACAAAGTTGCACCCAGTGGTGATTTTGTATTGGAGCACTTCTATGAATGTACGTACTTCTGAGCACCCGATTTTTCCTGCAACCTCTCTGCACGCACTCACCAGCTTCCTATTCTACAAAAAGCTGTTAGTAGTAAAGGATGCTATGAAACGTTAGAATACAGTGTGCCCTATCTTGTGTGGGCATAAATGTTTCCCATCAGTACAAAGATATTCTTGGATAGTGAGAAGTCTTGGTTCTCTACAACTTCCGAATAGCTTGCTCTGTGCTACGCTGCATTGGAAATATGGGTGCCACTGCCCCCTTATCTTGACAATTTCCCCAGTCTATGCTTTCCAGAGTTCAAGCTAAATGAAATGATATACAAAGACCAAGAGATGGCCTGGGGACAAAAAGGATAGATACAAGGTTGAAAAGATCAGATGTTTATTAAGAGGCTTGGTATCTTTGAGAAAGGGGGATTAAGAGATATTAAGTGCTATTTTGAAATGAATATTGCTTGTATAGGATTCTGTTAACACACAAGCTTACTTTTTCTCGGTCAGCTAGAGATAATACGGATATGTGTATCTGCTTAGCAAGATAATTATATTTTTCCTTCTCCCTGTTCTTAAGTAGGGCTGTTCATGTTACAGGGTACCACTGCTACCTCTTAACTAAAATTACTTTTCTCGCGGCACAGCAGGAGGTCCGTGCATTCAAACTACAAGCAAGCACTCGCATGGTTGGATGTTCTCTCATACCTATCTATTAGGCCTGGGCAATCATGGTTCTAAATCAGTGGTTCTCAACCTTCCTAATGCCGTGACCCCTCAATACAGTTCCTCATGTTGTGGTGACCCCCAACCATAAAATTGTTTTTGTTTCTACTTCACAATTGTAATTTTGCGACTGTTATGAATCGTAATGTAAACGTCCGATATGCAGGATGCATTTTCATTCACTGTAACAAGTTGGGTACAAATACCTGGTACACCCCAATTTGAATAATGGAGAGGTTGGGGGGGGGGGGGGATGGATTTTGTAATTTGGGAGTTGTAGTTGCAGGGATTTATAGTTCACCTACTATCAAAGAGCATTCTGAACTCCACCAATGATGGAATTGAACCAGACTTGGCACACAGAACACCCACAACCAGCAGAAAATACTGGAAGGGTTTGGTGGGCATTGACTTTGAGTTTTGGAGTTGTAGTTCACCTACATCCAGAGAGCACTGTGGACTCAAACAGTGATGAATCTGAACCAAACTTGGCAGGAATACTCAATCTGCCCAAATGTAAACACTGGTGGAGTTTGGGGAAAATAGACCTTGACATTTGAGAGTTGTAGTTGCTGGGATTTACAGTTTACCTACAATCAAAGAGCATTCTGAACCCTACAAATGATAGAACTGGGCCAAACTTCCCACACAGAACCCCCCGCCCCCAATGACCAACAGAAAATACTGTGTTTTCTGATGGTCTTTGGCGACCCCTTTGGCACCCCCTTGCGACCCCTCTGGGGGTCCCGACCCCCAGGTTGAGAAACGCTGTTCTAAATGGTTCTAAAGTACTTACAAAACTAAAGTTCTGGTGGTGAACACTAGGTGGCGCTGGTGCTTTGCTTCTACAGTGTTGCTAAAGTTCTGGTGGTGAACATTTCAGAACTCTAACAAAACTTTCAAAACTTCATTACTATTTCATTATTGGCGATTTTAAAGGCAGAACCAATTAGGAACTGCCATTTATAATGAAATTTTGAGATTTGTTTGAGACTCTTCCTGACCGGCGACTGTGCCAGAGGGACATTTCCCAATGTGGATTATAAATATATTTTTTTGAAATTTTGAAATATCTCTGGGGCCTTTCCGGTTTGTGTTCACATGGAGTATAACACCAGTTTGAGGGATATTATATTGATCCGTTTCACTGTAACCCGGAAAATTACCGATTATTTTTTGGATTTATAAATTACAACTGAACTGTTTAGAACTATGTTATTTTGAAAAATTGAATCACTATAAAAACCAGATTGGTTTGAGGAACCTAGACTCCTGTTTGTTTGTGCAGTGTCAGCTCCACTGGCTGCCTGTCGATCTCAGAGCCCAATTCAAAGTGCTGGTATTGACCTATAAAGCTCTATATGGTTCTGGCCCAGCTTACTTGTCCGAATGCATCTGCCTCTACATCCCATCTCGCAGCCTAAGATCATCTGGGGAGGCCCTGCTCTTGCTCCCGCCAGCATTGCAAATGTGGTTGGTGGGGATAAGAGATAGGGCCTTCTTGGCGGTGCCCCCTCGCCTATGGAATGCACTCCGAAACAAGATAAGATCGACTCCATCTCTCCTGGCTTTCAGAAAAAAGTTAAAGTCGTGGTTCTGGGACCAGGCCTTTGGGCAGCAGACGTAAACTGCACTTTTGGACATTAACTAGATTGGCGTAGCGGTAGATGACACTGTGCTTTGTTTCATGGTTTTAATTATTGATGTACATATTGATTTTAATGACTATGTAATGGTTTTTATGTGTTATATGTGATGTTCGTTATTTTGTTGTATTTGATCATATTTGTTATGGAACAGACTTAAGCAGCCAAGTCCAGGCTTCCCCAATGCTACTAGCTGTAGTAGCTGAAGGCTCAATCTGTATTATGGTGTAGCAGCCTGTAGTGCTGCGAATGTAACTCGTGCTTAGTCCCCCTTCAGGGGTGAGAAGTGACGGGCTACAAATACCATAAATAAATACAAATCCATAAACAAAGGGGAAGTGACCTAGGACAGTGTTTTTCAACCTTTTTTGAGCCACGGCACATTTTTTACATTTCCAAAATCCTGGGGCACACCACCAACCAAAATGACACTCTAACACAGTAATACATATAGTTAATATATTTTTAAATGTATTTATACACTCAGTGTGAAACCTGGGCCTGTTTCGATGAACACAACATATATATGACTTCCTCTCACATACTTATACATGGCTATCATGTCTTCTCTCAGCCTTCTCTTCTTCAGGCTAAACATGCCCAGCTCTTCAAGCTGCTCCTCATTGGGCTTGTTCTCCAGACCCTTGTGAAATTTCACCCTGAGTGAAACTTGCTTCCAGTTAACTATGGACGTCATGAAGCTGTTATAAACAGTTCCTGGGGGAGTGCCAATTTCCCACGGCACACCTGATGATCGCTCACGGCACACTAGTGTGCCCGGCACACTGGTTGAGAAACACTGACCTAGGACAGTGTTTCCCAACCAGTGTGTCGTGGCACACTAGTGTGCCGTGAGCAATCATCAGATGTGCCGTGGGAAATTGGAACCTCCAATACACTTTCCTCCCCCTCCTGCCAAACACTTCTTCTCCACTTGGGCTCCCTTCTTCCCAGCCTCGCTCTGCTCGCTTTGCCTCGCTTTGCTCTGGGGCAACATAACATAACATTGCTTGAGCCCACAGTGCTCTCTGGGTGTAGGTGAACTACAACTTCCAAACTCAAGGTGAATTCCCAAGCAAACCCTTTCCGTACTTTCTGTTGGTAATGAGAGTTCAATATGCCAAGTTTGGTTCAATTCCATTGTTGCAAGAGTTCAGGATGCTCTTTGATTGTGTGTTAACTATAAATCCCAGAAACTGAAGTATAAAAACCCTAAGAAACCTACCTCAATAAAGGCACAAAATTACAAACACCCCCCTCCCCACCCATTGTCTACTTGGTCTCTCCCTCTCCATGCATTGGGAAGGCCCGCCTCCCTTTCCCCAAGTAGAGACCTCCTCTTGCCTCCTGGGGGTTCTGTGTGGGAAGTTTTGCCCAGTTCTATCATTGGTGGGGTTCAAAATGCTCTTTGATTGTAGGGGAACTATAAATCCCAGCAACTACAACTCCCAAATGTCAAGGTCTATTTTCCCCAAACTACATCTGTGTTCACATTTGGGCATATTGAGTATTCATGCCAAGTTTGGTCCTGATCCAACATTGTTTGAGTCCACAGTGCTCTCTGGATATAGGTGAACTACAACTCCCAAACTCAAGGTCAATGCCCACCAAACTCTTATAGTATTTTCTCTTGGTTATGGGAGTTCTGTGTGGAAAGTTTGTGTCTTTCTGACATTCCTGCCAGGATATCTATGTTGTGTTCATCGAAACAGGCCCAGGTTTCACACTGAGTGTATATATACATTTAAAAACGTATTAACTATATGTATTACTGTGTTAGAGTGTCATTTTGTGTCATTTTGGTTGATGGTGTGCCCCAGGATTTTGTAAATGGAAAAAATGTGCCGTGGCTCAAAAAAGGTTGAAAAACACTGACCTAGGAAACAAGTGACCTAGGAGTCCTATATGACTACTCCTATTTCCAAAGACGTGCACATCTCCCTGCCATGTTTTGTTTAGTTTGTTCTTGCCATGCCTTTGAACCCACATCCTGACCAGCAAAACCTATGGCGGGAAGACTGTAATTATAACCCATTCCCTTCTGCCTGGGGGAGTTTTTTGCAGCCACATTTTCAAAGCCTTTTGTGAATTGTGCCATATGGCTTCCACACTTCTGAGCTGTTTGGCTGTTTCACAATCAAAAAACAAATCTTAATGGATTTAACATTATTGGGCCTTTGTCATTGATAGCTGCAAGTTCGGCCGCTTACCGCTTGGATTTTACATTTTGGCATCTGGGCAGGATCTCAACTTCTAACCCTTATAGGCAAAGCAATCCTGCAAAACATGAGTCACATATATTCCATAGATAGGTGCACTATCCCTTGTGCAAATACAGCTGTGTTAATATTCAGCTAATCCTGATAACACACAGGAAACAAGACATCTTTGATTTTACCGTGCCGAATAAAACAGCAGATGTTTCTAAAAGTCTTACTCACACATTTACTATGTGTTGTTTTTGAATGGAGTGTGCCTGAGGAATTCGTGTGACACTTTGGATAGGCTTGTTTTCCGGCTAGGTTTGTGTGGCTATCTTTTGGTAATGAGAACCAAATGTTGTTTGTGGCAATGACTGGAAATGACACTCAGGATCAGAATGGTCAGATCTCCACCCACTCTTTCGAAATAGAAATATAGAAGACATCAATTAAATTGCTTCAGAATGCAGCAACTCTTGCATTGACTTTCCTCTTTAATCTTTGTAGTTAGTATGGGACTAGGAATCCCAAACAAAGGTCTAAGTATTAATTCATTCCTTCTGCTTAGTCGAACGGGGAAAAGAAACATACTGAGTTCTAAGAAGCAGTTTACGGATGCATTTCTTAACCACTATATTTGTACTGTACCCCACCTTTCAGACTGGGCCATATTTATGTATAAAAGGTTTAGTGTAGCTATTTACAATTTTCTTTGCCATGTTATGTTTACGTGTATATGAAACTGCCCCTAGCTTGAGGACAAATAATGTTCTAAAAAGCGTGAGGGAATGGTATCAAAGCCAAGCAAATAGTTGGGAGTTTCAACCAAAGGTACACTTGGCTGAATTCGGAAAATTATACTCAAGAGAAATAACTAAGGCATTTCACTGGGCATTTCTGTTGGAAAACACATACAGTAGAGCAGGGGTGCTCACACTTTTTCAGCATGGGAGCTACTGATTAAAAAACCAAGTCCCAAAGATCACCTACCCAGAAATGTAAAACGTATCACTATTTTCTTATTTATTTATTTATTTATATTTATTATTCATTTTTATGTACCGCTCCTTCCAGCAGGCTCGGGGCAGTTTACATAAAATGAAGTTATAAAACATCAACATTTCAATTTAATAACAATATAAAACAGAGCATAAAATACATCCAACCACCCCATTTCTCCCACACTGCCATATCACCACACATATTATCAGCCAGAAAGTAAGAAGAGAGGCTTTTGAACTGCAAGGCCATTTAATACTCAGCAAGGTAAACAAAGGGGCATGCAAAAATACATCCAACCACCCCATTTCTCCCACATTTCCATATTCCCCAACATATATTTCTCAAGGAACAAAGCAAGCAGAGAGGCTTTGGAGCTAAAATGCCATTTTTAAACATTAAAAATAAACAAAGAGACATGCCACAGAACAATCAAGCACCCACCCCAAAGTAAAGAGACCGACCTTTGAGATGCGGTAAGGAAATGACCCCAAAGCATCCTTCTTCTTCTCTGTCGTTGCTCCTATTTCCACACCGCCAGCATGCGTGCCGCCTCCAAGAGCGCACGAGAAGTCCGAGAGGCAGAATGGGCGCTTCTGCGCATGTGCGCGGGGCCAGCCATGCATCGCGTCATCCAGGCCCGCCCCCTTTGGTCTCCTATGACTCTGAGTGGCTGGAGAAGGACGGAGGGAGGAGGAGGAATCCAAAAGAGGGGGCCCATTCTGCCTCTTGGACTCTGGAGCTTTTGGAGGCGGCGTGCGAGCGGGGAGCAGGGAGGAGCAATGACGGAGGACTTCTTTGCAGCGTGCAGGGGCGTGTGAAGAGGACCAACAGCAAAAAAACCTGGTCAGGGGTCTGAAGATCACCAGGATGAGGCCCGAAGATCACCCTGGTGATCGAGATCACCATTCTGAGCACCCCTGCAGTAGAGTCTCGGTTATCTGACCTTCACTTATCTGACACTTCATATTATCCGATGCCCCTACCCATAACCCCTAAAGCACGTACAAACCACACCTGCCCCTCCTGGCGATGAGGCACCGTGGCATTAAAATCGAGCACAGCAGGTCCGCCGGCCACGTCCCGCCCCTCTCGATGGATGCCACTGCTGCTGCCGCTTTTGCCACCGTCCCTCACTTGCTCACTCACCTGTGGGACAGGGAGCAAGGGCCGGGAGGAGGCAGACAGGAGAGACCCTATTAGATGCAGCTCCACTAATGACATTTGAATAGATATAGTCAACTTACCCACAACCTTATGTTCTGTTACATATCAAGTGGTGATACTGAAAGTTTGTGTTCCCCTTTTCTTTTAGTGTTAAAGTCTTATGTGACATCTGGGCCGGGGGGTGGGGACAAAGGGGAAAAGTGCATACTGGGGAAGATGGACTACGTTGTGACCATACATCAGTTGTACCTCTAGGAGAGAAAGGAGTAGTAAGCGGGTAGCACTACAGTCACCACCAAACCAGGACCAAAATCCTGGTATCTCCTGGGGCAGGGGTCAGGAACCTTGTTGACTCAGAGAGCCATAAAAGCAAAATATTTGGAAATGTATTTCAGTGAGAGCCATATACTGTAACATATAATATATTAACTGTTCAAATATATTATTTTCTTCCAATAAACAAAAAAAAAGAACAGCAAAAAAAAGCATTGCAAAAAACAAACAAACATATAATATATTAAGACTGAATCCAACTAAATGTGAGTATATACATACATACTATGAGAAAAGGATTCCCCCGGCAGAATGACAGGACACTTCCGACCTGGCTCTGCAAAAGGCATGCTCAGGACTCTGGGAAAGAAGAGAAGAAGGAAGGAAGGAGGAAAGAAAGAAAGAAAGAAAGAGGAAATAAAGGAGGGAGGGGGAGAGGAAGAAAGAAAAGAAGAACAAACTATGGAAAAGGAAGAAAAGAAAAGCAGGAGAGAGACGAGGAGGGAAAAAGAAAGAAGGAAATGGGAAGGGAGGAAAGGAAAGGGTGGGAAAAAGAAAGGAAAGGGAGTGAGGTAAAAGTAAAATAATGAAGGGAAAAGAAGAAGAGAAAAGGGGGAGAGAGAGAAGTGAAAAGAAAGGAAGGAAGGAGAATGGAGGAGGAAGAAGAGAGAAGGAAGACTTGGGGGAAAGAATAGAAGAGGAAGAGGGAGAATGGAGGAAGAATGGAGGAAAGAAGGAAGGAGAGAAGGAAAGGGTGAGGGGGAGAAAGGAAGGAAGGAAGAGGAAGGAAGGAAGAGGGAGAATGGAGGAAAGAAGGAAGGGGAGAGAGGGAGGGAAAAGGAAGGAGAGAAGTAGAAGGAAAGGGTGAAGGGGAGAAAGGAAGGAAGAATCAATCATGAAAAGAGCCACATCTGGCTCCCGAGCCGTAGGTTTCCTACCCCTGTCCTAGGGGATGACAGGATACAGAGGTGGAATAACCATCTCAAGGTTTGAAATCCTGAAAAGAATGACCCCAAAGCATTGGGTCATTTGGAGAACCTCTCAAGCTATATCCCAGGATCTGATTCAAGGTTATCTGCTTATCCCAGACTATATGGTAGTAGAGACTCATATAATCCAGTTCAAAGCAAATAATCTGGGATCAGATACTGGAATATAGGGCAAGGTAGATCCAACCTCAGTTTCACTCAGACTTGCTAAATACAAAGAGGGAGGGGAGGAAAGAGAGAGATTTGATAGTCTCAGAGAGAAATACTTCTATTAAGAACAACCTTTTTCACTATAAAAATGTCTGATTCTTGGCTAGCTGGCTACTGACTTTGATAACCTGTGCTGCCTGTATTTTGATATCCCGAAGAATTCTTTCTATTTTCCTCTCAGCCTTTTTCTCACTCTCGCTTTTCATCTGATCAAGAGACAAATTGCACACATCCTTTTCTATTGCCCTTGTAACTTTCTTCTTTCCCTGACCTCCTTTATCTGTCTAAGCATTTCAGTTTCTGCTACATCATAATCTTGTCATGGGGGAGGGCGGAGGTCGCCACTCCACCACTGGGGCTCAAAGCATGTCTGGCCAGAAAAATGTGAAGAATTTCCCAGCAATGATTGACTATGAGCACCTACCTACTTATTCCTTTTCCTACTATGCTGCATGCTCACAAAGGGAAGAGCAAGAAATCTTACTGTTGGATATTTTTCCCAATGCTTAGGTAGAATATTTTTTCTTGTAAGTTGAATCCATTTGCTTGTGTCCTAGGGTGGATCTGCTGAATGGACTTAAGCATAGATTTGCCTATGCTGATGTGGGGATGATGGTGTTCTTCCTGTGGTGCGGGCTGGTAGAGAGCTTCTGTTTTTGACCACCGCCTCCCAAAAATACTACTCTACGGTGAACTCACCACGGGTCAGCGCAAAAGAGGCGCCCCCAAAAAGAGATATAAGGACTCCCTGAAACAACATCTCAGGCTCGACCAGATTGATCACCAACAATGGTCTACCTTGGCCTCACATCGGGAGGCATGGAGACACACTATCCATAATGCTGAGGCCTCTTTCGAGAAGACACGCCGAACGTGCCTCGAAGAGAAACGACAACGCAGAAAGAATAGTAATTTGGAAACAACATCACTCAAGGAGACTTTCTGTTTTACTTTCTGCAACCGGACTTACCTATCTCGGATTGGCCTTCTTAGTCACCAACGCGCTTATAGAAAGCGTGGCATGAGTCCTTCCTGGATCTTAATTCGCGAAGAAAGAAAGAAAAGCCAAGAGGGTTTAGATGGTTAGATACTGCCTCCCATCTGTGTTTAGTGCCCAAAGACACTAAACACAGTTTGGCACCACTAAACAGCCTCTGTAACCATCCTCTTCTGTTGTTCACACTACAGCAGTCTCCAGCCACATCATGGATCCTACCATTTGGCTGTTGCCTGCACTGATATCAGCTGGGGATATGATGGTGGCAGGAAGTGAGGAAACACTTCCTTCTCTTTCCCATTCCTTCCCGGATCATGCTAGCTGATGTCACTTCAGCCAACAGTCAAATGGTAGCAGCCATACCCTGACCAGGGCTGTAGCCAGGATTTTGATTCGGGGGGGCGGGGGCGGGGCTGAGTTTGGTTCGGGGGGGCCTGAGACTGGGTGGAAGAGGGTCTACCCTAGCAAACCTTTTGTATTGTTATCCCAATAACCCCATTAATGTGGGATATAATGAGCATGGTGATCAGATCATGATATAAATAAACATAACAGTTTAAATAATGTACCAGTAAGGCCTTTTCGCGGACCACCTTGAGAATTTCGGGGGGGGGCTGAAGCCCCCATAGCCCCCCCCCCCCGGCTACATGCCTGACCCTGACCGGAGATCACCATGTCACAAGAGAATAGAAGGAGCTGCCCCAAGTTCCCATTGGGGAGAGGGGGCGGGGTACAAATAAAGATTATTATTATTATTATTATTATTATTATTATTAGCCATCCTATGTCCACAGACTGCACCAGCCTGGGAGAAATGGAATGGCAGTGAAAACAGTTGCAACTGGTTCTGTCTCGGAACTGGTCCAACCAGGCATGTAGCCGGGGGGGGGGGCTAAGGGGGCTTCAGCCCCCCGAAATTCTCAGGGTGATCCGCGAAAAGGCCTTACTGGTACATTATTTAAACTGTTATGTTTATTCATATCATGATCTGATCACCATGCTCATTATATTCCACATTAATGGGGTCATTGGGATAACAATACAAAAGGTTTGCTAGGGTAGACCCTCTTCCACCCAGTCTCAGCTCCCCCTGAACCAAACTCAGCCCCGAATCAAAATCCTGGCTACGGCCCTGGGTCCAACCGTTTGCACGGGCCCAAAGTCCCATGGACCAGAATGTGGAGTATCCCTGACTTTGGTTAATTTGGATCAAGGCTGCATTAAGGTTGTTTTGCCCCACGGAACCGTAAATCAGCTCCATGTGGTGTTTGGCTGCTGTGGAGCTGATCCCCATGAAGTGGTCAGTGTAGATGTGCCCCATGTCTCTGGAACAGCAGAGAACAAGCCTGTTTCATCTCGTACATGACATCCTGCCAAATAGTTAAAGATTATTACCATCCTTTTTCTCAGTCCAAGCTAAATGTTCCTAGCTATCTAGCTCACTACTTGTAAGACTTAATTTCCAGGCAATTACCAACCTCCCCTGTTGATACAGCTGAGATTTGCTTTGGCTTTTTGACCACAGCATTACACTGTTGACTCATGTTTAGCTTGTGGTCTGTTAAGACGTTTTTGTTCTTTTTGTACAGACTGTTGTCAAGACCAAGTGTCATCCACATTCTAGTTGTGCACTTCAGTTTTCTTGCCTTTTTAAATTGATATTTTTAGCTTGCGTCTCCAATTTATTGAAGGTATTTTGAGCCCCCATTCTGTTCCTAATTTGAAAAATTAGATAAGCATGCCCTCTATTTCATTATCCAAATCTTTGATAAAGACAATGGGTAGCACTGGGCTCAGAACAGACCCCACTAGTCACTTTTCTTCAGGATTAAGATGAGCCATTGGTAAGCATTGGTTCAGTCTTTTGACCAACTACAAATCCATTGAAGATAGTGTTCTGCAACCCACATTTTGTTAGCTTCTTTGCAAAAATATCACAAGGATATTTATGTATTTTATCTTGGACTTTAGTATTTATTTGTTGTTTATTTTATTTTATCTGCTTAATTGTGTTAATTTTATATATGTACTAGCTGTACCCGGCCACGCGTTGCTGTGGCTCAAAACCCCTGATAGGCCCAAGTTTTGCCCAGGCCTTTGGAAGGGAATTGGGGCTGTGAGGAATTGTGGGAGTTGAAGTCCAAAACCCCTGAAAGGCCCAAGTTAGCCCAGGCCTTTGGAAGGGAACTGGGGCTGTGAGGTGTGGGAGTTGAAGTCCAGAACTTTGGCCGTTCAGGGGTTTTTGGACTTCAACTCCCACAATTCCTCACAGCCTCAGGCCCCTTTCAAAGGCCTGTGCAAACTTGGTCCTTTCAGGTCTTTTGGACTTCAACTCCCACAACTGGGCAAACTTGGGCCTGTTGGAGTTGAAGTCCAAAACCCCTGAAAGGCCCAGGTTAGCCCAGGCCTTTGGAAGGGAACTGGGGCTGTGGAATGTGGGAGTTGAAGTCCAGAACTTTGGCCGTTCTGGGTTTTTTGGACTACAACTCCCACAATTCCACACAGCCTCAGGCCCCTTTCACAGGCCTGTGCAAACTTGTTCCTTTCAGGTGTTTTGGACTTCAACTCCCACAACTGGGCAAACTTGGGCCTGTTGGAGTTGAAGTCCAAAACCCCCTGAAAGGCCCAGGTTAGCCCAGGCCTTTGGAAGGAACTGGGGCTGTGGAAGGAATTGTGGGAGTTGAAGTCAGAACTTTGGCCTTTCAGGGTTTTTAGGACTTCAGCTCCCAATTCCTCACAGCCTCAGGCCCCTTTCAAAGGCCTGTGCAAACTTGGTCCTTTCAGGTGTTTTGGACTTCAACTCCCACAACTGGGCAAACTTGGGCCTGTTGGAGTTGAAGTCCAAAAACCCCTGAAAGGCCCAAGTTAGCCCAGGCCTTTGGAAGGGAACTGGGGCTGTGAGGAATTGTGGGAGTTGAAGTGCAAAAACCCAGAGAGGCCCAAGTCCCCAGGCCTTTGGAAGGGAACTGGGGCTGTGAGGAATTGTGGGAGTTGAAGTCAGAACTTTGACCTTTCAGGGGTTTTAGGACTTCAACTCCCACAATTCCTCACAGCCTCAGGCCCCTTTCAATGGCCTGTGCAAACTTTGTCCTTTCAGGTAACTTGGACTTCAACTCCCACAACTGGGCAAACTTGGGCCTGTTGGAGTTGAAGTCCAAAAACCCCTGAAAGGCGGAAAGCGGCAGGGGGGGGGGGGGAGCACTCCTGACAGATGTTCATTCAGACTCTCCTTAATAATAATAATAATAATAATAATAATAATACAGCGTCCTTCTGCCAAAAGGCAAGTGCACAATCAAAGCACTCCTGACAGATGTTCATTCAGACTCTCCTTAATAATAATAATAATCATCATCATAATAATACAGCCTCCTTCTGCCAAAAGGCAAGTGCACAATCAAAGCACTCCTGACAGATGGTCATTCAGACTCTCAATAATAATAATAATAATAATACAATCTCCTTCTTCCATAAGGGAAAAACACAATCAAACCACTTCCTGTTAGATGGCCATTCAGCCTTTGCAGGCTGAATGTCGTGTTGTTGCTGCTGCAGCCATCACTGCTGCTTTGAAAGAGGAGGAAGAGGAGGAGGACAGTGGGTGGGCTCCTAAAGTCCCTCCTCTGCCCACCTGCCACCAGGAGCCAGCAAAAGCAGCACTGTTGGAGAAGAAGCAGCAGCCTTCCTCCTCTCAGCTGCCCACTGGCCTCCCTCTCCTCCCTCCTCCTCCTCTTCTTCTTCCTGAAAGCTGCCTCGGTAGAGGAACCAGAGACAGAAGGAGGGAGGATGAAAAGGAAGGGTGTCCCCGCCTCCTGCCATGCCCCCGCCGCTTTTCCCACCGGAAAGCGGCAGGGGGCGGGAGGAGGTGGGAGGGGCTGAGGAGGAGGGAGGGGTGTCCCCGCCTCCTGCCACGCCCCCCACCACTTTTCCTTACCGGAAAGCGGCAGGGGGGGGCAGGAGGAGGTGGGGGGGGCTGAGGAGGAGGGAGGGAGTCCCCGCCTCCTGCCACACCCCCACCACTTTTCCTTACCGGAAAGCGGCAGGGGGGGGCGGGAGGTGGGAGGGGCTGAGGAGGGGGGGAGGGGAGTCCCCGCCTCCTGCCACGCCCCCCGCCGCTTTTCCTTACCGGAAAGCGGCAGGGGGGGCGGGAGGAGGTGGGAGGGGCTGAGAAGGAGGGGAGGGTGTCCCCGCCTCTGCCACGCCCCCGCCGCTTTTCCTTACCGCTGGCAGCGAAGTGGCCGGGTGGGAGGTCCGTTGGCAATTTTGGGATCGTTTTTGGGGTGTTGGGAGGTACGTAGGGTCGGTTTTTTTGGCATTGTCTGTAGCCAGTGTAATGGTCCAGTCGGTTGTAAAGTTTGGTGTTTCTGCGAGCCATAGTTTCTTTGTCTATATACGATATTAAACGGACTGTGCAAATTTATATATATAGATTAAAATTATTTTTATTTAAATAAATAATTTTATTTATTATTTATAATATAATGTAGTATAATATTATATGATATAATATAGTATAATGGTATGATCCCGGCTTCTCAATTGAGTCCCATGCTCTCCACTGAGCTCATTCCCATTGCGCAGTCTTTCTCAACCAGTGTGCCTTGCCACACTAGTGTGCCGTGACGGACCTCCTGCTGTGCCACGAGAAAAGCTCTCTGCCCCCTTTCCTCCCCCCCCTCCTGCCGAACTCCTGCTGCTTGGGGGAGGAGGAGGAAGGGCTGGGCGGCAGCAAAGAAAAAGAAGAAGGGGCCGGGGCACCGCCTCCTTTGGCCGTTTCCCCAGCCAGCCTCCAATCCGCCATGACTCCCACCATGACTCTTGCCCCTCGCTCGCTGAAGCCGCGTGGAGGAGGAGCCCTGCCCACTGAAGCCCATCCACCGCTCATGTTCCTCCTCTGTAGGAGAGCTGAAGCTGGAGGGAGGGTGCGGGGCATGATGTGGCCTGTAGGAGAGCTGAAGCTGGGGGGAGGGGGCAAGGCATGGCACGGCCTGGCTCTGCCCCCTCCCCCGGCTTCGGCACTCCCAGCAGCTGCTCCAGCCTTGAGGGGACAGTGCCAAGCCAGCATTGTGCTGGCTCTGGCACGGCTGGCTTGGCACTGCCCCCTTGGTGGTGTGCCCCCGGATTTTTTAAATGTTAAAAGTGTGCCGCGGCCCAAAAAAGGTTGGGAAACACTGCCATTGCGGACCTAGTCGCTGCTTATTGTTTTGAATGTAGCAAGTTTACGACACTTCCAGATTCTCTTTACGGGCTTGTTTACCAACATTGATGATGCTCACCCCTGTGCCACCAGTCGCCTCCCAGTGACGTGGCTGGAGCGCAGCGGAGCCTACGCTTGTGGTCGCACCCTTGTGACGCAGCTACGACGCTTCGGAGCGGACTCACTTCCAGGGACCGCACTCAGCCCTTCCATTCCCTGGTTCCCCGTCCTACTTGTGAGCTATATGGAACTTTGAATATTTTCAGGGCACTTTCCCACATGCCTATGAACTTTATATTGTTTGTATTTGCTCGCTTATATTGTATGTAAAGGGCCAGGAAGTTGCATTTGTTGTATAGGCTATGCACGTGCGCGTCAGCTTGTTTGCACCACTCATTGTTTCTATTTCCAACCTGATCTCTTGAAATGTATATTCATTGATTATATGATAAATTCCATTTTGATATATTGCCATTTTTTGTGAGCCTGAAGAGTGTCTTCCTCTTGCGGTTTCACTTGTTGTTTCTTTGAGCTAACATTAGCCTACCCCTCCTTCTTGTGTACCCAGCCAGCTGTGCCACATTCCCGGTAATTGTTTTACCTTGACAATGACATAGTATGCTGTATTTGATATTGTAGTATAATATAGTATGGTATAATATATTGTGTATACATATAATATTAATATTGTTGTAATGTAATGCAATATAGTACTAATAATAATATACTATATATATATTGTGTTACATGCAATATTACTAATAATATTGCGATATAATTGTTATAGTTCAATGTGATATTGTTATAGCACAGGGCTGTCCAACAGGCGGTTCGCGGCCCGTACACGGCCCCCCAGCCTGTTGGACACGGCCCCCGCTATCCGCCCGGCCGCCATTTTTTAAAAAATGTACATTTTTTTGAAAATTTTTTTAAATTAAAAAATGGCGGCCGGGGAGGCGGGGCAGGGAGAAGGAAGGGAGCGAGCTCCTCCTCCCTGCATCGCCCCCTCCGTCCCTCTCTCCGCGCCGCCCTTCCTAGGGAGGTGGAACCGCCAAAAAGGAACAGTAGGCGGCGCCAAGGGCGGCGCATCAGAGGCCTGGGGTGACGCGCCGCCCTTGGCGCTGCCTACTGCTAGGAAGGGCGGGGGAGCCGGCTGCCTTCTTCCTCCGTAGCCCCTCCTCCTCCCCACTCGCGCCATGGCCCGGGTGAAGGAGGAGGGACTATGGAGGGAGAAGGTAGCCGGCTTCCTTCTCCCTCCAAAGCCCCTCTTCCTTCACCCGGGATCCAGGCAATGCTGCGGCCCGGGTGAAAGAGGAGGGGCTATGGAGGGAGAAGGTAGCCGGCTTCCTTCTCCCTCCAAAGCCCCTCCTCCTTCACCCGGGATCCGGGCAATGCCGTGGCCTGGGTGAAGGAGGAGGGGTATCTAGGGAGAAGGTAGCCGGCTAACTTCTCCCTCCAAAGCCCCTTCTCCTTCACCCGGGATCCGGGCAATGCTGCGGCCCGGTGAAGGAGGAGGGGCTACGCAAGCGACCCCGCCCCCAGCCCCGCCCGACGAGCGGCCCCGCCCCTGCTCACCTACGGCCCCCCAGGTGATCAGTGACACTTCTTCCGGCCCTTGGGTCGGAAGAAGTTGGACAGCCCTGTTATAGCACAATATGATATGTAATATTGATGTTGTGCTGTGGCAATAATACAGTTTATTGTATTTGTATAGTTCAATTTGATATTGTTATAGTACAATGTGATATGTAATATTGATGTTCATATATTAATAATGTTGTAATGTATTGCAATATATTACTAATAATAATATGATACTATATATATTTTGTGTTACATGCAATATTACAAATAATATTGCGATATATTGTTATAGTTCAATGTGATATTGTTATAGCACAATGTGATATGTAATATTGATGTTGTGCTGTGGCAATAATACAGTTTATTGTATTTGTATAGTTCAATCTGATATTGTTATAGTACAATGTGATATATAATATTGATGTTGTACTGTTGCAATAATTATAGTTCATTGTATTTGCATTTTGCTTGCGAGCAGCTCTGAGTCTCCTTCGGGGTTGAGAAGGGCGGCATGTAAATGTTGTGAAATAAATAAATAAGGAACCTTGTCCAAGGCCTTACTGAAATCAAGATATACTGCATCTACAATTTTCACCCAATATGCCAGCCCAGTAATTTATCAAAAAGGAGGTGAAAATAGTTGGATATTGTTTGTTATTTTTTTAGAAATCTAGACTAGCATTTAGTAAGCATAGTATTTGTTTCTAAATGGGCGCAGACTGAATCTTTAATTATCTGTTCTGGAGTGCCTCCTGCTTTTTGATGTCAAGCCAATTGGTCGGTAGTTCCTCAAGTCCTCTTTCCCCTTGCCAAGTTTGCTTTAGAGATTGCAACAAGGAACATGTTTATTTGGTCTTTTCAGAGACTTTTAATGATGTCTACGAAGTTATTCTTATCCACTGGATAATCTCAAAAAATTCTAAAGATTTGCTAGGACAGGATGTCTTTTGTTGTTGGTATCATGTTTATTTTCCATTGAAGTTTTGTAATGTATGCTAACACAATTAAAGCAAAAGAAGCCATTCAACTAAATCCAGAGGGGGGTAGAAAGAAACACATTCCCCATAATCCTTGCAATTAAAGAAAAAGCACTAAGAAGATAATAATATCCTTAAGGTATGTTTTTGTTATAAATTGCAATTAATTTGCATCTCCCTGACCAGGTGCCCCATTCCTCAGTCAACCAATTTTGAATGTGTCCACCTGAGGGTAGGTGACTGGGACAGAATAGGGATTCTGTTACTGTGGCACAGCTGGCTGGGTGTCAGCTGCATAAGATCTCTACTGACCCAAAGGTCATGAGTTCGAGGCCTGCCCGGGTCAAGGTGGGCTCTCGACCTATTGTGTAGCCTGTTGTTGACCTTTGCAACCCGAAAGACAGTTGCATCTCCTGGGGCGAACCCTAATGGATCCTCCCCCAGCACAATAAGCCGTTGGGACTCCAACACCAGGCTCGAGACCACCCCGGCTAGCTCAGGTCCACCCTGCTGTACTACACTCTCCCTACCTGAGCTAGCCAGGGTGGTCTCGAGCCTGGTGTTGGAGTCCCAACGGCTTATTGTCCTGGGGGACGTCAACATACATGCCGAGTCCACCCTATCAGGAGCGGCTCAGGACTTCATGTCTGCCATGGCGACCATGGGGCTGTCCCAACAGATATCTGGCCCTACTCACTGTGCTGGTAACACCTTAGATTTGGTTTTCTGTCAGGGATGGGAGAACGGTGGCGGAGTGGAGGAGCTGACCATCACTCTGTTGCCATGGACCGACCATCACCAGCTCACGTTTAGACTCACTGCATCCTCTAACCTCTGCAGGGGTGGAGGATCCATTAGGATGGTTCGCCCCAGGAGACTTATGGATCCTGATGGATTCCTGACGGCTCTTGGGGAATTTCCCGCCACCTCGGTTGGTGATCCTGTTGATGCTCTGGTCACTCTCTGGAATGGGTAGATGTCTAGGAAAATAGACACGATTGCTCCGGAATGGTTCAAGTAGCCAAGCTAAACCAGTTCCTTGGTTCAATGAGGAGTTGGCAGCGATGAAGCGAAGGAAGAGGAGTCTAGAGAGCGTGTGGTGTTCGGATCCGAGTGGGCCAAATCGAACACACCTTGATGCTTTTCTAAGGGAATATGGCGTGGCAATAAAGGCTGCAAAGAAATATTTTCTGGCAGCCAATATTGTGGCCACAAAGAACCGTCCAACGGAGCTGTTCCAAGTTGTCAGAGGCCTATTAAATCCCACCATCCAGGATGGGAGCCCTGACAACTCGACAGCCTGTTGTGAAGCATTTGCTCGGTTCTTTGCGGACAAAGCCACTTTGATCCATTCAGGTCTGGGCACCATATTAATGGCAGTCTCTGAGGATGTAACACGAGCACCTGCTTGTCCGATTTTGATGGATTCATTTCAATTGGTGAAACCCGAGGATGTAAACAAGATACTTGGAGGAATGAGAGCAACCACATGCATCCTAGACTCCTGCCCATCCAAGTATTATTGTCCTTTCTAATGAGTCATGTCATCTCATGATATGCCCAAAGTATGAGAGACTCAGTTTGAATATTTCGGTTCCTATATGGCATTCATGTTTAATTTTCTCCAACTGGGTTATCTGAGTCCATACTGCCATATATTCCAGTTCAAAGCAGATACTGTGGGATTTTCTGCCTTAATATTCTGGGTTATATGGCTATGTGGAAGGGTCCTGAATATGTATGAACAGAAAAGCAGAGAGAAAAGAAGAGAGCAGATCAGCCTGCCCTTCCAGCCAATCCAAGCTTGAGGTGGGGTGGGGTGTGCGCACATTTATAAGCTTGGCAGCCAAAATGAAACTCATAAGAAAATTGAGGTCTAGTGAAAGAAAAAAGTCATCCTTGGATGTATGTTTGGAAAAAATTTCAAGTGATCTCTAAAAGGTTCACAATGTATTGGTAACTTGTTTAAGGCTTAACTGACATGTGCATTTTAATTATTTTGAATAAATCATTTACTGAAACATGCTGAACACTTTTGTGTTGTGATGTGGTGTATGTGTGTGTGTGTGTGTGTGGGGTGTTTTTCATCCTTTTTTGAGCATCCAATCGGAGCAGAAGCAAGTTTAGGAGTTAGCTGTAGTCTGAGGAAGCCTATTAGCCAGGGAACTGGAGTTGAGTAGTTAGTTGAACTCAGTTAGAGCAGTGCTTTTCAACCTTTTTTGAGCCGTGGCACAATTTTTACATTTACAAAATCCTGGGGCACACCACCAACCAAAATGACACAAAATGACACTCTAACGCAGTAATACATATAGTTAATATGTTTTAAATGAATTTGTACACTCAGTGTGAAACCTGGACCTGTTTCGATGAACACAACATAGATACCCTAGCAGGAATGCCAGAAAGACACAAACTTCCCACACAGAACTCCCATAACCAAGAGAAAATACTATAAGAGTTTGGTGGGCATTGACCTTGGGTTTTGGAGTTGTAGTTCACCTATATCCAGAGAGCACTGTGGACTCAAACAATGTTGGATCAGGACCAAACTTGGCATGAATACTCAATATGCCCAAATATGAACACAGATGGAGTTTGGGGAAAATAGTGTGAGCGTGTTCAGGGGGGGGGGGAGGATGGTGTGACCCGTGTGGGCGCTACTGCGCAGACTCGCCCCAAAGCAAAACGAGGCAAAACGAGCAGAGCGAGGCTGGGAAGAAGGGAGCCTGAGTGGAGAAGAAAAAGTGTTCGGCAGGAGGGGGAAGAAAGGGTATTGGAGGTTCCAATTTCCCACGGCACACCTGATGATCTCTCACGGCACACTAGTGTGCCAGGGCACACTGGTTGGGAAACACGGGTGTAAGGAATCTATCCCCATCCTTTCAATGTTATTGCTGCCCCTGATACAATGTTCCTACAAAATAAAAAATGCTCACTTTCATTGAGTGAGGTGTACCTGTGTTGTTAATTTTGTGTTACTTTGCTGAAATATGTTGAACTGCTCTTCTTTTTGTGGCATAGGAAACCATCCCTATTATTTTCATGTTATTCCTGCCTCTGATCCAGAATCTCCAATGCCAGGGACATGTCTGTTTTGTTCATTGAGACATACCTGTAGTAGCACATTTCTAATTTTGGTTCACATTTTGTGAGGAAGTTTTATGAAAGGTAAATCCATCTGGTAACACAAGGCCTTCCGAATCAGGGGCAATCCAGCCCACTTTATTTTCCCTAATAATTTTCCCCATTTGGGGAGTGGGATTGTACTCTAAGACAGTGTTTCCCAACCTTTTTTGAGCCGCGGCACACTTTTTACATTTGCAAAATCCTGGGGCACACCACCAACCAAAATGACACAAAATGACACTCTAACACAGTAATACATAGAGTTAATATGTTTTTAAATGTATTTATACACTCAGTGTGAAACCTGGGCCTGTTTTGATGAACACAACATAGATATCCTGGCAGGAATGGCAGAAAGACACAAACTTCCCACACAGAACTCCCATAACCAAGAGAAAATGCTATAAGAGTTTGGTGGGCATTGACCTTGAGTTTTGGAGTTGTAGTTCACCTAAATCCAGAAAGCACTGTGGACTCAAACAATGTTGGATCAGGACCAAACTTGGCATGAATACTCAATATGCCCAAATGTGAATACAGATGAAGTTTGGGGAAAATAGACCTTGACATTTGGGGGTTACAGTTTCTGGAGGGGAGGGGCTCGATAGACTAGCAGGGTTAACCCCTCCCTCCCCACCAGGCTTGAATTGGGGGCGTGGGGAGCAGGAGCCTCACTCACCACCTGTGCAACTCCTCGGGAGTCAGCAGGGCGGCCCAGGTGGGCATCTTGGGGCTGGCGAAGCAGGCAGTCAGGAAGACGGCGGCGGGCAGGGAGCCGGGGGGGGAGGCTGAGAGCAGTTTCGCGCGCACCAGGGAGGAAGGAGGGGTGGGGCTGGGGCGCTGGGGGGGGAGGCAAGAGGTGGTCTCTACTTGGGGGAAAGGAAGGTGGGCCTTCCCAATGCATGGAGAGGGAGAGACCAAGTTGACAATGGGCGGGGGGGGTGTTTGTAATTTTGTGCCTTTATCGAGGTAGGTTTCTTATAGTTTTTATACTTCAACACACTAGACCCTCCACCCTGGAGTTTCCAATTTCTCAAGGCACATCTGATGATCGCTCACGGCACACTAGTGTGCCCTGGCACACTGGTTGGGAAACACTGCTCTAAGAGATACAAACAAAGACAGACATTCCCCACAAACTTTGTCTTTGTGAAAGAAGGTGTTTAAAATAAAGTTGTGTTCTTTTAAATCAGAAGAATTTGTGAGAGCTGGTGATGTGGCCATCAGTTAACTGTCTAAAAAAACAACTATCATTATTTTAAACATTTGATCTTCAGTAATGCTTTCCACCAATTTACTAGGCCTGGGACTCTTTTATCTTCACTGGAGGATACTGTAGATAGCAATCTGTCCTCTAATTTCCTAGCCAGTAATTCCCAGGGCCACTAGAGATTAAAAGTACGGCAAGTCTTATGCCTTTGTACCCTTGGTTAGTTGGCTCCTTTAAGGATTTCTTCTCTTGGCTAACAGCAAACAGAAGAAATCCTTAAAGGAGCCAACAGGCACCTACAGTGTTGAGCTGTGTCAGAGCTCATCATTTGCCCAAGAATACTGCATACTGAGGCCAACTTCATCACCGTTGTCGTAATCTATTATATAAATGGGTTCACGTCATGTGATGTATACCTCAAACAAAGAAACCATACAACGCAGAAACACAATACTTGCCAACAGAAATAGGCCTCAAGCAAGGTACGTTTGTAGCAAAGAAACTTCCCCCCCAAAACCTAAAAGTCCCCCAAAACAATGAGTAAAAATAAAACTACATTTACCAGCATCCTCCGGGGCAGCCAAAGACTCACCCAGCCTCTACATTCTGAACAACATGATTGGCTGCCAATAAGGGCGGATTTGCATAACTGCTGCACTGGCCAGCCAACATGAAAATTCCGATCCATAATAAACTGCCAAAACAGAATAAGGAAAAGGCCTGAGCCAATCCCCAACACAAACACGCAAATCACTTCCAACCGAAAATTTACACCCCAAAAAATCACAGACCACGCCCAAAATTGACAGTAAGGCTTCATTAACTTGATTTCCCTAACTAGCCCTCACTTACTGGGAAGCTGTTTACGCTCTGAATTGACAGTAAGACTTCATTAACTTGATTCTCCCGACTAGGCCTCAGCTCATTGGACATTGTGTATGGCCTGAATTGACAGTAAGGCTTCATTAACTTGCTGTTCATAACTAGGCCTCAGCTCATGGGACATTGTGTATGGCCTGAATTTACAGAAACCTACCTTGGCACACAGAGCCCCGACCATGCATGATGGGACATGAAGTACCACCATGGAAAATGGGATTTGTAGTACTTCAAAACCCATCATTCCCCACAGACCACTGTGGCCAAGAACCAAGACCAATAAAGACCCAAATTGGCACACCATGCCCCCCATGACCCACACTCCATCCAACTGCAGTTTAGAGGAGGGCACACCGTAGATGATTGCACTTCCTCGCATCTACTAAAAAGGGCACAGCAACACGTGCCGGGTACAGCTAGTAAATAATATAAAATAAATAAACTTTATTTATATTTTGCCTTATCTCTCCAGAATTGACCCTGGAAGCGACTAACAATTCATAAAGCAATACAGTTAAAAACACTTAACAATAAATAATAATAATTAAAAAAAATATACCCCGCCACCATCTCCCCAAGGGGACTCGGGCAATTTACATGAGGCCAAGCCCAATGACACATAATAAACAACACAACAGCAAACAATAAAACAATACATTCAATATAACTTACACATAAGTAACAACAGACAATTTAAGACCATTTACTTTAAAGGTCAATATTAAAATAGAATGAAACTAATTCAATTATTAACAAAATTAAATTACATTTTTTTAAAAAGCTGTTAAAAACAATTCTGTTTAAAGCCTGTCTGAATACAATTATTTTAGCCTGCTGCTGGTATTATACTGGTCTCAAGCATTTAGAATTTGGCCACTGAAAAGTCACATCTTAGGAAGGAAAAATAATAAGAAAACTGTTTATAGGATGGATGAAATAACTCTTAAAGATGCAATTTTAATGTCTGGATTATACATTAAGGAAATGGTTATATAGACTATATACAAAATTAGCCAAGTATTTTTAAAAAAATATTTTTTAAATATTTTAATGTCAGCATGATGCTCCAAAGGGCTACGGCAGACCTCAAAGAAGAAGATATATACTCTATCATACTGATGGTAGTGTGTTCAACTTAAGCCATCTGAGGGCTTGCACTAAGACTCTAAACTATCTAGTCCATGAGATGCTTTTTGCTGATGATGCTGCCCTTGTCGCCCATACAGAAGCAGCCCTGCAGCCCCTAACATCCTGCTTTGCAACAGCTGCAGAGCTATTTGGGCTGGAAGTCAGCCTGAAGAAAACGGAAGTTCTCTACCAGCCCGCACCACAGGAAGAACACCATCATCCCCACGTCAGCATAGGCAAATCTGTGCTTAAGTCCGTTCAGCAGTTCACCGACCTGGGAAGCATCATCTCTTCAGATGCCAAGATTGATAAAGAGATAGATCACAGATTAGCAAAGGCATATAGTGCATTTCGAAGGCTTCACAAAAGAGTCAGGAGCAACAAGCACCTGAGGCAAAGCACCAAAATCAGTGTGTACAGAGCTATCGTACTGTCTATTCTCCTTTATGGCCCTGGCTCTCGGAGGCGCCCTGTTGTGCCTGGACTCCTGTTGGGCCTGTGGCTTCTGTGGCTTCAGGGGTTGTGGGTTGTGGTGGTGTGCAGGGATCTGTGTGATTTTCAGTGCAGGGCCAAGGTGATGAAACTCTGGAAAAGCAATTAAGGGAATTTAGTTTTTCTGAGAGCCCAGTGGGCGGGAATTGAGACACCTGGCTTGCTGATTCCAGCCGCAGCGGTTACTTTCCCAGGGAAAAGGGAGGGAAATGTTAGAATGTTGAGATCTTGTTATTAGCCCTGTAAAGGCTGAAATTCAGTTCCTGGTCAACTTTCTATTCTACTGCAAGCAGTTCCATGAACTCCCGATTTCATGATTTTTTGGTCATTCATGACAGAACTTTAAGCTTGCCTTACTGTTGCTTCTTAGTAGATTTATATTCAGAGACCTTTCAACTTAATTAGCCTGAGGCTTTGGGAACATTTCCTGAGATTTTCTCAAATGCTTTTTGCCTTGGTTATTTTCATGTTTACTGTTATTTTTTTGGGCATTGTTTACTTCAATAAATAGACTGTTATTTTTAGCTGTGGTTGTGTGAATATTTAAAGGGCCCTGGTTCCTGGCCGGTGTGCGACAACTCCGGGCTGGAAGCCATGGCCTCGGCGGGCATGAAATGGGGCTGGCCAAGTCTCCCAGCAAGAGAGGAATGGAAGGGGAGGAAGGTGACGACGAGGAGGGTGCCGAGGAAGAATGGGCAGCGGGATCCAGGCAGGTTGCCCTCGCCTTGGCTTCCTCCCGCAGCCCCACATGCGGCTTGCCCAGCATGTTGCAGAAGCCAAGGCATGGCCCTTTAAGGACCGGCTAAAGCAGCCAGGGGCAAACTTCGGCCCTCAAGGTGTTTTGGACTCCAACTCCCACAATTCCTAGCAGCCGGGAGTTGATCCAAAACACCTGGAGGGCCGAAATTTGCCCAAAGCCTGGGCTAAGATATCTTAAGAGCGTGTATTTGGTTGGCATTTTTGACACGCGGGAGGTGCCTTTCCTCTCCACTTTTCCCATCCACTCCTGGCCCCTGGAAAGGAGCCAACGCCACAAAGCGGAAGACCTGAGCTGTCAAACCCAGTATTGGCAGGTTTTCGCACATTGCGCATGCGCATCCGCCATTAATGGATTACTAACAAATTTTGTTAGTTTTTACAAAATAATTTTGATTTTTTTACTAAAAATTTCAGAACTTCACCAGATACAAAATGCCACCCCCTACATTTGCAGCGAGTTTTGAATCATTTTTTTTCTTGATCAACCAGGCCTAGTATATATGCAGGACAATGGCAGTGGAAGATCTGGCCCACTACTCTTTGAATATGTGTTGTAACTGTTATTTATCCTCTTCCTTTAGGTACATAGAAATTTGTGGACTGAGGGGGGAAATCAATTTTCTTCTGCGAGGCTCTAACCCAGTGTTTCTCAACCTGGGGGTCGGGACCCCTGGAGGGGTCGCAAAAGGGTGTCAGAGGGGTCGCCAAATACCATCAGAAAACACAGCATTTTTGGTTAGTCATGGGGTTCTGTGTTGAAAGTTTGGCCCAATTCTAACTTTGGTGGGGTTCAGAATGCTCTTTGATTGTAGGTGAACTATAAAGACCAGGAACTACAACTCCCAAATGTCAAGGTCTATTTTCCCCAAACTCCACCAGTGTTCACATTTGGCCATATAGCGTATCCATGTCAAGTTTGGTCCAGATCCATCATTGTTTGAGCCCACAGTGCTCTCTGGGTGTAGGTGAACTACAACTCCCAAACTCAAGGTCAATGCCCACTAAACCCTTCCAGTATTTTCTGTTGGTCATGGGAGTTCTGTGTGGGAAGCTTGGCCCAATTCTGTCATTGGTGGGGTTCAGAATGCTCTTTGATTTAGGTGAACTATAAATCCAAGCAACTACAACTCCCAAATGTCAAGGTCTATTTTCCCCAAACTCCACCAGTGTTCACATTTGGCCATATAGATTATCCATGCCAAGTTTGGTCCAGATCCATCATTGTTTGAGCCCAGCAACTACAACTCCCAAACTCAATGTCAATGCCCACTAAACCCTTCCAGTATTTTCTGTTGGTCATGGGAGTTCTGTGCGCCAAGTTTGGTTCAGTTCCATCGTTGGTGGAGTTCAGAATGCTTTTTATAGGTTAACTATAAATCCCAGCAACTACAACTCCCAAATGACAAATTCAATCACCCCGCCAACCCCACCAGTATTCAAATTGGGGCAATTTGTGCCAAACGTGGTCCAGTGAATGAAAATACATCTTGCAAATCAGATATTTACATTACGATTCATAACAGTAGCAAAATTACAGTTATGAAGCAGCAGCGAAAAATAATGTTATGGTTGGGGTCACCACAACATGAGGAACTGGATTAAGGGGTCACGGCATAAGGAAGGTTGAGAAGCACTGCTCTAACCAGTTGTAGAAAGTTGGCCTTTTTGGAGTTAAAACAGCCAGTTTGAGGACAAGGGGAAAGAAAAACTGTCTAATGCTAGTAGCACTATAATAAGTTTCCTTGTCTTTCAAATGTATTTTATTACTGAGCTGCTAAGGATGCTGTAGAGCTGCTCTGAAGCTGCCCCATGGTTTTGAGCTCACTGTGGCCACCCTGTTGCTGAGACCAGAGGAAAGGAGCATGAGGACACTGCTGCCAGAAACAGAGCTGAAACAAGAACATGATGTGATGGAGTGAGAAATGGCAATATGCTTTTATTTTAGGAAATGTGTTCTTTGCTTTTTGAAATGTTGAATTTTTGTGTATATGATATGCTGTGATGAACTGGTTTGTAACTGCTTATTTACAGATGAATGTATATGGTTTAATACTCAGGTAGGTATAAGGTTAGATATGACCAATATTAGTCAGAAGAAGGGCATGAGCTCTAAAGCATTGCTATGGCAACCTAGCTCCAAGCTGAGAAAGGGGCGGAGCCAACTGTCACTGGCAAGAAAAGGGTTTGATTTTAAAAAGCAGTCAGTTGGTTAGAGCCTGCCAATCGGAGCAGAAGCAAGGTTAGGAGTTAGCTGTAGTCTGAGGAAGCCTATTAGCCAGGGAACTGGAGTTGAGTAGTTAGTTGAACTCAGTTAGAGAATAGCTAGACTGACAATAGAGAGCTGTGACAATGGAGTGAGGTTAAAGGACCACCTGGTCAGGACCTCTTTGTCAAGCTAAAGTCAGTCAGGAGTCAGTTAGCCGGTGCTCTTATTCTGAAACCTTGTTTGGTAACACCTTTTAAAGTGAACACACACATTTTGTAACCACCACGCTTTTGTAACCTTGAAACCATTATGCATTTGATACAAGAACACCACAAATAAACCAAGTTACAGTTTCTTGTGAAAACAAGCCTGTCTCATTTTGGAAATCTCTTAGTATATAGTGGCAGCGATAAGGACTTAAAAGCCAGAAAGAAATAAAGATTTACATAAAGGGAAGCAAGATCATCATACGATCATCACAAGTGGTGGCAGCGGTGGGATGAAATAGGAAGGTCCACTCTGCCCAATTGGTCAACAGGTCAAGTCATCACACATGAACATAGAGTCTTACCAAGCAAGAAGGGGGCAATGTGAAGGAAGGGAATGATCACCCACTTTTGTTGTCGAAGGCTTTCACAGCCAGAATCACTGGGGTTTTATGTCATTTCCGGGCTATATGGAAGTATTCTAGAGGCATTTTCTCATGACGTTTCACCTGAATCTGTGGCTGACATCTTCAGAGGACGTTCCACAGGTATATATACTCCACTTGCTTGTCTGTCATCAGATCCTCTGAACATGCCACCAGATGCCACACACAGGCCCGGATTACCCATAAGGCCAACCTAGGCCATGGCCTAGGGGCGCAAGCCGGGGGGGGGGGGCGCAGATCACGAACTAATAATAATAATAATAAAAATGTTGAAACAAATAAAAACACAACGCACATGGAGATGAGAAAAGGGGCCTTGGAGACCAAGGGGGTGGGTGGGGGGACTCCTGGGCCCTCTCCTGCTTCCAGAATCATCCTCGAGGTGGAAGAGACCCCGCGGGCCCTGCTGCTGCTGCCGCCGCCACCACTTTCCTGCAGGAAAGGCCCACCCACCTCCTTGGCCTTGGCGAGAAGTGTTGTGACCCTGCGTCCATGAAGGGGGGAGAGGGGAGGCTTGCCTGGAGCCCCCGCCCCTCCTTCCCCACCCGGCTTCGGCCCTATCCCCCGCAGACCTGCGTTATGTGCCCGCAATAATAAATGCAGCAGAATAATTTGACCCACAGGTCGAAGCATGGGTGTTCTTCTCCCCGCCTCCCTCCCTGCCCCCCTTGCTGTGACAACTGGGGTTTGCAAGGCACTTCCGGGCGCTGGGCGCCTGGCCGGCCGGCCAGCCAGGGTCTTGTCTTCTGGCCTGCTTTGGGATGACCCCTGCCTTTGAGGGAGGGGCGGGCCATCACCGGCCAGTGAGCCAGAGGTGGCACCTGGTCACCCACGGCTGCCAAATTCCCTGCGTGGCGGTGACCTTTGCTCTCCTCGGTCGTGGCCTTCCTACCTGGTGCAAAACCCCGCTCACGGCAAGAAGGGTGCTCTCTTTTTCTAGGGGGGGGCTATGAGAGGGAGTCTCCTTCCAGCCCTCCAGTGCCTTGGATTTGGGCTCCTCTCGCAGAGGCCTGTCGGGGGCTTGTGCGCAGGTTCCCCTTGTGTTTTATAAGATAAGGTTTTATTTTTAGTGTAGATCTGAGTGATGTGGGAGGGGGTGTGTGTGGTAAACGTTGGCTTAAAGGGAGCGTAATTCCAAAATGTGGCCTAGGGCGCAAAAAGGTGTTAATCCGGGCCTGGCCACACAACACCCCAATCACCCACTTGCTTACCTATAAAGAAACCATTTGTTCCCTACTCTGATGAGCTGAGTTGGAAAGGAGTTTAGTCCTTGGGGAGAGGCAGGGCAGCAGCAAAGGCACAAGTAAAACAACAGAAGAAACACCTATAAACATACCAGATCTTTTTTTATGCCTGGGTAGGAAAATGTGGCAGTGGCCAAGAAGCTGCTCCCCTGATGCATCACTGACACTTCTCCCTCTCCAACGAATGAGCCTAAACAATCCATGGATCATACTGAAATTCATAAAGTCTTAAGAGTGTCAGACCTTGAAACTCAGAGAGAAGGCACCTTGATGATATGTGGTGGTGCCATGTAGATAAAGGAAGCATGCCCTAGTGGGTATGTGCCAGAGGCAGGGAACAGCAGCTGGCAGGCCAGGAGGCAGAATCTGGCTGTGTCTGGTGTCTGAGGGTGGAACCTGGCAAACGGCAGAGTAACAGCCTAAGCTGTCTCCCTGAAATGTCACACCTTTTCCAGAAGACCTGAAAGGTGTGACTTTAAAGTACAGCATTTTATTTCAAAAATATACCAATTATTATGAGAAGCTTATGCGAATGTGAGTTTCCATGCATATACTGTAGTAAATTGCATAGAATCTTCATAAACTTCATATGAAGCTAAAAGTGCTAAGAATGGAAACAAATGGAGTAAAAACACTTTCCATTAAGTCACCACCCTGGCTGGAGGATTACCGTATACAGGGCTGGACGAAGGTAATTTTAAATGGCAAGCAAACAGTATTCTTGGCACCCCCCCCCCCAAATTAATATATTATTGTACATAATTCTATATATATATATATAAATTTTCCTGGTACGTGACCAGCTATGAGGGGGGGGGGGGGGGGGGGGGGTAGTGAATGGGATTGGGAGTGTAGGGTTGGGTTTACAAGGACTTCCCGAGAGTAACCAAAGAATATACATAAATTAAACATCTCAAAGTTATCCAAAACATGTTAATGCCATGATTTTATGATCTTGTCTCTAGCCAAAATTATATTTTAGAGGTCATTTAGATCTATTGTGAACTTATATTTTCCATCTTGCATATAGTTCTTAACTCCTGACCAGTCCGTTTTGCGTTTTTTATTATTCGAATTCTGAGTTAAAGCTTCCAGCTGAATCATATCCAGCACCTTCAGTAACCATTCCTCTGTCTTCGGGATCGTGTCCTTCTTCCAATGACGCGCCAGTACTATACGACTGCAGGCACTGAGTAAAAAGAATACTCTTTCCTGGTTGTTATTTAGTATTGGGTTAGATATACCCAAAAGGTAATGCTGGGGGTCCATGGAAAATTTGACTTTGAGAATCTTTTCCGTTTCTTTGTGAATCGCTTTCCAGTACTTGATGGATTTTTTACACTTCCACCATTGATGCATGTATGTTCCTATTTCCCTTTTACATTTCCAGCACATGTTGGAACTTTTATTGTTGAATTTTGGTAATTTTGATGGGTGCAGGTGCCACCGAAATGGCATCTTCAGCCAATTTTCAACAATATCTGCTGTTGCATTATACTTCAGTTTGCCAATCCATATTTCCTCCCATTGTCTCATTAATATAGAGTGGCCAAGATCCAGGGCCCATTTCGTGTGACAATTCTTAACTTGCTCGTCTGCAGTTTCCCACCTTAGGAGCTGTTTGTAGAAGATACTGATGTTCTTCTTATTGTTCTTAATCACCTGTTCCCAAAGTCCCTCTGCCATAAAACCTGTACTTTTCTTGTCTATTCTAAAACTTTGAAAAATCTGAAAAGTCTAATAATAGCAATAATAATGATAGCAATACTAATAACAATAAATAAGAATTATGTACAATACAAAGTTTTATAATAGACAAGAAAAGTATTGTACATAATTCTTATTTATTGTTATTAGTATTGCTATCATTATTATTGCTATTATTAGACTCCTAGAGTTGGAAGGGGCTGCAAGGGCCATCCAGTCCAACTCCCTAATGCCAAGAAGGAATATATTGCACCACCTGATATCCACAGGGAAGTAGCAGCCAGCAATGAAAGGGCCAAGGCACTGATATCTCAGGCCCATTCTCTGTTTGGATATCAGCCAGCATGCCAATGACTTAAATCAAGAAACAGCCTCCTAAGATCTACAGCAGGGGTGCTCAGAACGGTGATCGGGATCACCAGGGTGATCTTCGGGCCTCATCCTGGTGATCTTCAGGCCCCTGACCAGGTTTTTGGCTGTTGGTCCTCTTCACGTGCCCCTGCACGCTGCAAAGAAGCCCTCCGTCGTTGCTCCTCCCCGCTCCTTGCTCGCGCGCCGCCTCCAAAAGCTCCAGCATCCAAGAGGCAGAATGGGCCCCCTCTTTTGGATTCCTCCCCTCCCTCCGACCTTCTCCAGCCACTCAGAGTCGTAGGAGACCAAAGGGCGGGCCTGGATATTGCTATGGCTGGCCCCGCAGAAGACGCCCATTCTGCCTCTCGGACTTCTCGTGAGCTTTTGAGGCGGCACGTGCTGGCGGCGTGGAAATAGGAGCAACGAGAAGGAGAAGAAGAAGGACTTTGGGGTCATTCCTTACCGCATCTCAAAGGTCGGTCTTTTACTTTGGGATGTTGTGCTTGATTGTTCTGTGGCATGTCTCTTTGTTTATTTTAATGTTTAAAAATGGCCTTTTAGCTCCAAAGCCTCTCTGCTTGCTTTGTTCCTTGAGAAATATATGTTGGGGAATATGGAAATGTGGGAGAAATGGGGTGGTTGGATGTATTTTTGCATGCCCCTTTGTTTTCCTTGCTGAGTATTAAATGGCCGTGCAGTTCAACAGCCTCTCTTCTTACTTTCTGGCTGATAATATGTGTGGTAATATGGCAGTGTGGGAGAAATGGGGTGGTTGGATGTATTTTTATGCTCTGTTTTATATTGTTGTTATTAAATTGAAATGTTGATGTTTTATAACTTCATTTTATGTAAACTGCCCGAGACTGCTGGAAGGAGCGGTACATAAAAATAAATATAAATATAAATAAATAAATAAGAAAATAGTTATACGTTTTACATTTTTGGGTAGGTGATCTTTGGGACTTGGTTTTTTAATCAGTAGCTCCCATGCTGAAAAAGTGTGAGCAACCCTGATCTACAGAGATACTCGCAGGAACACCTCAGCAAAAAAGAGTCCAAAAGTGGCAGGCTAAAATCTGGAACCTCCATCAGTGGCTGAAACTGAATGAGAAACTCCCCTCTAGGCACACAGAAGACTCTCTCTTTTTTCATGTCAGGAGCAACTTGAGAAACTGCAAGTAACTTCTGGTCTTTATGATCTCCTTGTGGGAGGCTTCTCTCATGTCCCCACATGGGGAGTGTGCCATCGCACCTGGTCTGTATACACTGAGGAAGGGTGAGGACATAGGCTCTCTACAGCCAGGGCTTGGGGCTCCCAGGATAACTCAAAACTATAGATAACTCAAAACAGGTTTTATTGCTTAAAACATGAGTTATCTGGGACCTTTGTTCCTCTGGTATCTTAGCCCTGGAGCTTCAGAAGTCCTCTCTGTCTTTAGTTTGAAGGTGCCAGCTGGCCTATACTGAAGGTATGGGACCTTCCTCTGGATGCCAGCAGTTTGAGCTACCCACCATCCGGTATCTTGGGCTTTCCGTATGAGACCCAGGGAAAATCTATTGTCTTGTGTTGAGAGTTGGCTTGACCAAGGCTGGCCCTGGCAAACCTTCAGATATGTCCTCTTCTGGAGAGATCCAGGAAAGCTCTGAAAGAAAATAGCTAGATTTCCAAGTCCCTAGGAAAAGGGGCGGAACAAACTCAACTGGGCTCTGTTAAACAATGATTGACGGGTGTCAGGGACCAATCAATGCAACATCATTGTGCAAGCTTGCAAAATACATTTTAACAAAGAAAAACCTTTGGAACTTAAAGTTTTACATACAAGTGGCGCTTGCTGCACCGTCACAGGGAGCTGGAGCTGACAGAGGGAGCTCATCTACACTCTCCCTGGATTCAAACCTGTGATCGGTCAGTCTTCAGTCCTGCCCACAGAAGGCTGAGCGACTTGGAAGGCGCTGAATAGACTTAGCTCTGGCACCACGAGATGCATAGCTCACCTTAAGACAGTGTTTCTCAACCAGTGTGCCATGAGCAATCATCAGGCGTGCCGTGGGAAATTGGAACCTCCAGGAGGGGAGGGGGGAGAGTCTAGTGTGTTGAAGTATAAAAACCCTAAGAAACCTACCTCAATAAAGGCACAAAATTACAAACACCCCCTCCCCACCCATTGTCTACTTGGTCTCTCCTCTCCCATGCATTGGGAAAGCCCGCCTCCCTTTCCCCAAGTAGAGACCTCCTCTTCCCTCCTGGGGGTTCTGTGTGGGAAGTTTTGCCCAGTTCTATCATTGGTGGGGTTCAAAATGCTCTTTGATTGTAGGGGAACTATAAATCCCAGCAACTACAACTCCCAAATGTCAAGGTCTATTTCCCCTGAACTCCATCTGCGTTCATATTTGGGCATATTGAGTATTCATGCCAAATTTGGTCCTGATCCAACATTGTTTGAGTCCACAGTGCTCTCTGGATATAGGTGAACTACAACTCCAAAACCCAAGGTCAGTGCCCACCAAACTCTTATAGCATTTTCTCTTGGTTATGGGAGTTCTGTGTGGGAAGTTCGTGTCTTTCTGCCATTCCTGCCAGGATATCTATGTTGTGTTCATCGAAAGAGGACCAGGTTTCAGAGGGAGTGTATAAATACATTTAAAAACATATTAACTATATGTATTACTGTATTAGAGTGTCATTTTATGTCGTTTTGGTTGGTGGTGTGCCCCAGGATTTTGCAAATGTAAAAAGTGTGTCATGGCTCAAAAAAGGCTGGGAAACACTGCCTAAAAAATGGGGTTACAAAGTGGAGTCTGAGTGTGGAGAAGAGCAAACCACAGGCCACCACCTACGACAATGCATCCTGAGCCCTGCCACACGCACAATGGAAGGAAGACCTTCTCAGAGCGACATCAAAGGCGCTGCAGCTTCCGGTCAAAGGACATTTGGCACAATGCCAAGTTTTTAACCTTGTTTGTGGGTGTTTTTTTTTAAAAAAACCACATTTTAACTGTATCTATATATATAAAGGAAGAGCCGTCATGTGAAGACTACCTCAAACAGAGAAACCTTACAACGCAGAAACACAAAACTTGCCAGCAGAAATAGGCCTCAAGCAAGGTATGTTTGTAGCAAAGAAACTTCCCCCCCCAAAACCTAAAAGGCCCCCAAAACAATGAGTAAAAATAACCTACATTTCCCAGCATCCTCCGGGGCTGCCAAAGACTCTCCCAGCCTCTACATTCTGACAACATGATTGGCTGCCAATAAGGGTGGATTTGCATAACTGCTGTACTGGCCAGCCAACATGAACATTCCGACCCATAACAAACTGTCAGGGGAGTGCCAGAGCCTCCTCCAACACTTTCAAATCAGAAGACCATGATGGAGATCAACACCATTCAAGGGGAGCTCTTCTTCCTTTCCCAAAAGATCTCCAGTGGCTTGGAATTCCACATTAATAAGAGGACCATCCAGCAACAATGGGGTTTGCCAAGGAGGGTGCTCCAGCCCCTCTATATGCTGGCTCCAAGGGATGGAGGTCATCACCAAGTACCTTCTGATGCCCAGCGCTGGAAGAGCTCCCTCAGATGGCCTGTCCATGAGGAAAGCCTCATCGGACATTGACCAATGGGTGCAAAAGACACAGAGCAGGACATCTTGAAAAAGAGAGGAGCAGAAAGTAAGCTAGACATGAAGATCTTGAGAAAGGTGGCTAAAAAGGATACGGAAAGGATTTTTTTTTTGAATAATTTTTTTATTGCGAAGTTTTTATACATTGATAAAAGAAGCGGGAAAAGTGGTGGTAGGGACTGGGTGGGATTTGGGGGAGTGACGGGGTAAGGGAGTGGGGGAATAATGGGTAGGAAAGAGAAGGGGAGGAAAGATGAAAGAAATAACTTGTTGGCCTATGCCAGTAACTCCCAGTTTGGGTTGCAGGTTTCATCCATTACTTGATCCTCTGGACTTCCTGTTTGTCCATATCCATATAGGCTCGTACCCTAATGCTCAACCGGCTTTTTTCACCTGGGTGATTTCCTTCTCTAACACTTCCTTATCTTTTACCTTGTTGGGCTAAAGTCTTTAATATAAGCTCCGATTAGGCTCCAATCCGTTCTCTGGTTCTCGCTCTGGTTCATCACCAGGCCTTTAGGGGTATCCAGGTCCATTAATTCCCTTACTTTTAGCAACCAGTCTGTACTCACAGGGGCATCCGTACTCTTCCACTTTCTAGCTATCTCGATCCTCGCCGCGGCTGCGATACAAAACAAGACCTTGTCATTGTTGTCTCCTATTTCGAAATCCAATATATTTAAAAGGTAGTACTCGGGCTTCAAATCAAATTTTTTCTTGAGCATTCCTTGTACATGGGAATGTACTTCTCTCCAAAAGTTTTTGACCTTTTTACACCTCCACCAACCGTGGAGGAAGGTTCCCTCCTCTCCACATTACTAGCATCGGTCTTTTAAATTTTTGTAGAGGCATGCCAGTTTCGCCGGAGTAAGGTACCAGTAAGGTACCAGTGGAAGAAAGGATTTTTAACATTCCCCCAACAGATCCCCTGATAGGACAAGCCCTCCCCAAGCTGATCCGTCCTGGCAGGGCCGTAGCCAGGATTTTGATTTGGGGGGGCTGAGTTTGGTTCGGGGGGCTGAGACTGGGTGGAAGAGGGTCTACCCTAGCAAACCTTTTGTATTGTTATCCCAATAACCCCATTAATGTGGGATATAATGAGCATGGTGATCAGATCATGTTATGAATAAACATAACAGTTTAAATAATGTACCAGTAAGGCCTTTTCGCGGACCACCCTGAGAATTTCGGGGGGCTGAAGCCCTTAGCCCCCCCCTGGCTACATGCCTGGTCCTGGCCATGGTACAAGTCAAACCCGAAGGACTGCAGGCAAAGAGCTGAGGCACAAACATAAAACACCCAATTCACTTCAACACCAACCCTTACATACTCAGACTTTCTCGCATCTCCTAAATAGGGCACAGTAACGCGTGCCGGGTACAGCTAGTTCTCAATAAATAAGAAATTGTTCTTAAAGGTTTGGTGGTGCTAACTAAAATACTATATTGGTTGGGTTTGGCTTTCGCCCTCCTCCAGTGAAGGCAATCCCTGCGCAAACAACACCAGAGGAGGGAGATGGCTGGGCTCCAGACCAGAGTCTCCTTGGGACCAAAGACCTTGTTTGAGTAAGATAACAACAGGGCCAGGGCAGGCTGGGCTGAGCTTAGCATCCCATTCATCTCAGTTGGAAAGAGATGTAGGTTTTGTTGACTTTGGCTGGGAAAGGAAGTGAGCTCCCCCTCTCCCAAACAAAGGGACCAGGAGGTTTGGGAAGGAGAGAGAGGGGGGGGGGGAGAGGCCTCTCTTCCTCTTGATTTGTTGCCCCCCCCCCCCGCTTGCGATCAAAGGAAATCTGAGAGAGAGAGAGACCTGGGGACCCCCCTTCCCCGCATGCCGCCGGTTCCTCCCCCTCCTCCCCCTCCCCGCCCGGCTTTGCCTCTGCAGCGCTTGCTTGCGAGCAAAGAGAGCCACAGCAGGGCTCCAGCCTTTCCTCCCCGGGACTCTCCCTTCCGACGAGCTGATGGACAGGCCCCGCCGGACCCGCGTCCTGCCGCTGCTTCTGCCTTGGCTGGCTCTGCTGCGTCTCCACGCCGGGCAAGGTAAGGCCAGGACTCAGGAGGGGGCTCTCTCTTGGCCGCCCCGCCGGAAGGGGAAAGGGGGTCGCTTTCTTCTTCTTCTTCTTCTTCCTCTTCTTCCTCCTCCTCCTTCTCCCTTCTTCTTCTTCTTCTCCTCCTCCTTCTTCCTTTTTCCTCCTCCTCCTCCTCCTTCTCCCTCCTTCCTTCTCCTCCTCATTCTCCCCTTCTTCTCCTCCTTCTCCTTCCTCCTCCTTCTTCCTTCTTCCTCCTCCTTCTTCCTTCATCTTCCTCCTCCTCCTCTTCCTTCTTCTTCTCCTCCTTCTCCTCCTTCTCCTCCTCCCTCTTCCTTCTCCTCCTCCTCCTTCTCCCCCTTCTTCTCCTCCTTCTCCTTCCTCCTCCATCTGCCCTTTTCCTTCTTCTTCCTTCTTCTCCTCCTTCTCCTTCTCCCTTCTCTCCTCCTCCTCCTCCCTCCCTCCTCCTCCTCCTCCTCCCTCCTCCTCCTTCTCCTCCTTCTCCATCTCCCTTTTTCCTCCACCTCCTCCTCCTTCCTCCTTCTCCTCCTCTTCCTTCTTCCTCCTTCTCCTCCTCATTCTCCCCCTCCTTCTCCTCCTTCTCCTTCCTCCTCCATCTCCCTTTTTCCTTCTTCTTCTTCTTCTTCCCCCTCCTCCTCCTCCTCCTTCTCCTCCTTCCTCCTCCTCCTCCTCCCGTCTTCTTCTCCTCCTCCTTCTCCTTCTTCCTTTTCCTCCTCCTCCTCCTTCTCCCTTCTCCCTTCTCCTCCTCATTCTCCCCCTTCTTCTCCTCCTCCTCCTTCCTCCCCCTCCTTCTCCTTCTTCCCTCTCCTCCTCCTTCTCCACCTTCTCCATCTCCCTTCTTCCTTCTCCTCCTCATTCTCCCCCTTCTTCTCCTCCTCCTCCCTCCTCCTCCTCCTCCCTTCTTCCCTCTCCTCCTCCTTCTCCTCCTTCTCCATCTCCCTTCTTCCTTCTCCTCCTCCTCCTTCCTTCTTCCCTCTCCTCCTCCTTCTCCATCTCCCTTCTTCCTTCTCCTCCTCCTCCTTCTTCTTCTTCCTTCTCCTCCTCCTCCTTCTCTCTCCTCCTCCTTCTCCATCTCCCTTCTTCCTTCTTCTCCTCATCCTCCTCCTTCTTCCTTCTCCTCCTCCTTCTTCCCTCTTTTCCTTCTTCTCCTCCATCTCCCATCTCCCTTCTCATTTCTCCTGCTTCTCCTTCTCCCTTCTCTTCCTCCTTCTCCTCCTTCTCCTCCTTCTGACCTCTCAGGGTCTGAGCTGGACTTTGAGACTGACTCCAGCCCCGGCGTCCCTTTACGCCAGTGTTTCCCAACCTTCCCAATACCCCTGAATGCAGTTCTTCATGTTGTGGTGACCCCCAACCACAACATTCGTTTCCCTGCTACTTCATAACTGCGATTTTGCTACTGTTCTGAAATTGTAGTGTAAATATCTGATAGGCAGGATGCATTTTCATTCACTGGAGCAAATTCGACACAAATACCAAATATGCCCAAATTTGACTCCTGGTGGGCTTGGGGAGGAGGATTGATTCTATCAATGGGGAATTGCAGTTGCTGGGATTTATAGTTCACCTACAATCAAAGATCATTCTGAACTCCACCAACGATGGAATTGAACCAAACTGCACCGGGAATGTGGCGCAGCTGGCTGGGTGTCAGCTGCATAAGATCTCTAATGACCAGAAGGTCATGAGTTTGAGGCCTGCCCAGGTCAGGGTGAGCGCTCGACCATTTGTGTAGCTCGTTGTCGACCTTTATTATTCGGTCTTATATGCCGCCGCTCCCCAAGGGCTCGGAGCGGCTCACAACACAGTGATATAGACAGCATAAGATAACTCTTGAAATAACAATTTTACAAAGAGTTTAAAATTCAACAGTCAAATGCCACCCGGAACAGATGGGTTTTGCAAGCCCTACGGAAGGTCAAGAGATCCTGCAGGGCACGAACTTCGGCTGGCAAGGTATTCCATAGTGATGGGGCCACAGCAGAGAAAGCTCTACGTCTCGTCGATGTTAAACAAATGGTTTTGAAACTGGGTACTTCCAGTAGGTTTAAGTCCTCTGAACGGAGTGATCTCTGGGGCTGGTAGGGGGTAAGACGGTCCCTCAGATACGCCGACCCTGGACCATACAAGGCCTTGAAAGACAGTTGCACCTGTCAAGTAGGAAATCTAGGTACCACTTTACGAGGCCATAAAATCTTCAGGCAGTAAGCAAAAGAATGAAGGAATGCGACAGCTCCCCCTGGTGGCCAGAAGCTGGAATGTTGAATTGCCTCTATGTCTGTATATGTTGTATGTCGATGGCATTGAATGTTTGCCTGTATACGTGCATTGTGATCCGCCCTAAGTATAGTATCCCACATTTCCCACATTGCCTTTTTTTTGCTTCATATTATTTATTGAAACGTAAGCCATATTGTCCATTTATTTATTTATTTACTTTATTTATACCCTGCCACCATCTCCCCAAGGGGACTCGGGGCGGCTTACATGAGGCCAAGTCCAATAACACATAATAACAACATAACAGCAAATAATACAACTGTTGTAACAATAAAAGTCGGGCTAGGAAATGGTTCTATATAATGCTATTCAGGTGTTAGTTGCTTTCTAGTGATTATATACAGTAGGCTTGGTTGATCCACAAAAAAAGGTTCAAAACTGATTTTGGATGTAGGGGGTGCTGGTGGTTTGATTCTGAAGTCAATTCCAATTTTCACAGAAAAAAATGTTCAGAACTTTTCGAAACTTCTGAGACTTCCAAACCCTTTTGTTAATGGTTTGAAAGTGTTATTTCCTGTTTCATTTGGTGGTCTTTACTTTGAAAGTCGTTTTACTTCAGAAGCGGGGAAAAGCAAGTGGAGGAAATTCCTTCCTTCTCTGGTTTAAAACTGGCTTCTCTGGCGTGAGCCGAGACCAGGGACCAGAAACAGGGAAAAGCTGAATCATTTCCGATTCACTTCATAGGTTGTTACAAAAATGGCGCAAAAAGCTTCGGAAGGGCAAAGGGACTTCCGGTTTTCTTTAAAACTTCAAAAATCTCTTCGAAAAGGTAATTTTTCTGACTTTATTCTGAATTATGAAGATTCTGAGGGTACCTAACCATGCCTAATATACAGGTGTTATTTTGGAAGGGATCATTGACACAGCTGGTACTTTCTAAAGCAGTGTTTCTCAACCTGGGGGTCGGGACCCCTGGGGGGTCATGAGGACCTGTCAGAGGGGTCGCCAAAGACTATCTGAAAACACAGTGTTTTCTGTTGGCCATGAGGTTTCCATGAGGGAAGTTTGGCCCAATTCTATCATTGGCAGGGTTCAGAATGCTCCTTGATTGTAGGTGAACTATAAATCCCAGCAACTACAACTCCCAAATGTCAAGGTCTATTTTCCCCAAACTCCACCAGTGTTCACATTTGGGCATATTGGGTATCAGTGCCAAGTTTGGTCCAGATCCATCATTGTTTGAGTCCACAGAGCTCTCTGGATGTAGGTGAACTACAATTCCAAACTTCAAGGTCAATGACCACCAAACCCGTCCAGTATTTTCTGTTGGTCATGGGAGTCCTGTGTGCCAAGCTTGGTTCAATTTCATCGTTGGTGGACTTCAGAATGCTCTTTGGTTGTAGGTGAACTATAAATCCCAGCAACTGCAACTCCCAAGCAACATCACACACACACACCCAAACCCAACCAGTATACAAATTTGGGACATTGGGTATTTGTGCCAAATTTGTTCCATTTAATGAAAATACACGCAGATATTTACATGACGATTCATAACAGTAGCAAAATTACTGTTATAAAGCATGAAATAAATAAATAATTTTATGGTTGGGGGTCGCCACAACATGAGGAACCACTAGGTTCCTGAATGCTCTAAGGGACTGGGAACCCTCCAGCGACTCGGTCGATGGGCTAGTGGAGCACTGGAATACCAATCTCTCCGCGGCCCTAGACGAGATCGCCCCAGGCGCTCTCTCCTTCCCCGGATAATCGCTCGCCATGGTACACCGAGGAGCTGCGGGCGATGAAACGGAAAAGGAGACAACTAGAGGACATGTGGCGAGTCTCTGTGACGACTCAGCTTATAAACAATTTAAGGAGGTTTATGAGCAAGCTATCAAAGGAAGCAAAAAGGTTCATTACTCTTCCTGATAGAGTCAGCTAGTTCACGCCCAGCCCACTATTTAGGTAATTCGGTCATTGACAACAATCCCAACTGTCCCCAAATGATAGGGGTTTGGCTCAACGGCTGAGGCTTTTCAGAACTTCTTTGCTGACAAGATTTCGACCCTCCGCCACATTCCTGCCACTCTTGATACAGTTAGTGAACTCGAGACCCGCGCCACTGGTGGGCCCACCTTCACCGTTTTCTACGCTGGACGCAGCTGTCGATGGTTACTGACTGCAGCTAGACCAACTACTTGCTCCTCGACCCGTGTCCCTCCTGGCTGGTTAGATCTTGCCGGGAGGGTTACGTGGCCCCTGGGCACGATCTTAAATAGCTCCCTTGAGCAAGGAGTCTTCCCAGGGGGATTAAAGAGGCCATGGTGAGACCGCTGCTGAAGAAGCCGAATTTAGACCCTTCCTCCCTCCAATTACAGGCCTGTTTCCAACTTGCCTTCCTAGGCAAGGTAATTGAGAGGGCAGCAGCGGATCAGCTGCAGCAGTTCCTGAAGACACAGCTGGACTTGATCCCTTCCAGTCCGGCTTCCGTGTTGGACGGGGACGGAGACCGTACTTGTCGCCATTACAGACCAACTTCGCCGCCAGCTGGACCAGGGTGGATCAGCACTTTGTCCTGTTAGATCTGACAGCAGCGTTTGACACCGTAGATCATGCACTATTGACCCACCGTCTAGCCGCTTCCGGGTTAGGGGACCGCCCTAAATGGGTGGCCTCCTTCCTCCGGGACCGGGGACAACGTGTGGAGGGGTGGGTCTCCGGGAGACTCCCACTTGACTGTGGGGTCCCCAGGGGCCATCCTCTCCCCCTCTATTATTCAATGTGTATATGCGCCCCCCTGGCCCAGCTGGCCATGACTTTGGTCTGGAGTGTCATCAATATGCGGATGACACCCAGCTTCTGCTGAGAATGGACGGCAGGTCGGACGCCGTACCCGATTGTTTCCACCGGTGCCTCGAGGCCGTGACTGGTTGGCTGCGTACAGCCGGCTGAAGGTGAACCCATCGAAGACGGAGATACTGTGGCCTGGTCGGCCTGGGCTAGGTGGGTGCCGGTTGCCTACCCTGGGCCCGCGGCGGCTTAACCCATCGCCCGTCAGTTAAAAGCTTGGGGGTTGTGCTAGATTCCTCGCTGACCATGGAGGCCCAGGTCTCCATGGCCAGCAGGACGGCATTCTATCACCTCCGACAGGCTAGGCGACTGGCACCCTACTTGTCCAGGAGGGACCTGGCCACGGTGATCCAAGCGGTCATCTCGAGACTAGACTACTGTAATGCCCTCACGCTGGCCTTCCCTTGTCGACGATCCGGAAACTCAAGCTAGTGCAGAATGCCGCGGCTCGCTTGCTGGCAGGAGTGCCAGCGAGAGAGCACATTACACCTACTCTTCGGCAGCTGCACTGGCTTCCTATTCTAATCGTCTTCAAAGTGTTGGTTTTAACCTTTAAGGCCTTGTACGGCCTAGGGCCTGCGTACTTGAGGACCGCCTTACCCGTATGCTCCCCCGAGATCACTGCGTTCAGATGAGCAGAACCTGCTGTTAATTCCATCAGTCCGCTCCTGCCACCTATCGACGACAAGACAAAGGTCTTTTTTCTGTGGCGGCACCAGGGGCTCTGGAATGCCCTTCCGAGAGTACCCGAGCCATTTTGAACTGGGCCCATTCCGGAAGGGCATGTAAGACGGCTCTCTTTGGGCTGGCCTTTAATTAGGCGCTGGATAACAATACTCCTTGTCTGTCTTCCCAACCCACGCGCTGACTATGTAACCATTTTAATGTGGCTTGTTTTATTTTTGTGTTTTATTGATTGTAATGGCCGCATGCCATATGTTATGTCGTGCCGCTGTGTAACTCCGATGTGATCCGCCCCGAGCCTGCTGGGAGGAGCGGAATACAAAAATGAACTATAAATAAATAAATAAATAAATATTAAGGGGTCGCAGCACTAGGAAGGTTGAGAACCACTGTTCTAAAGTGATGGGTAGCCTTGGCACTTCCAGATGTTTCTGAAATACAACTTCCAATTTTTACAAACTTGGCCGGATTGGCTGGAGGGCAACTAGGAGTCAAGCATCATCACGGAGAGCCATAGCTGTAATCCACACTTGGGTATATTTAGTGTTTAACAACAACAATACAACAACAACGCATTTGTTATCCGCCTCTTGTTGTACCCTGTGGTGGATAACAAATGTTAAAACAGAAAGATAAAACACAACATTAAAATGCATATACCATACTATACACAAGATTGATTTCAACACCAATAAAATGCAGATTCAATTTCACAGTTTAAAATTGACTGGTTAGGTCTGCCTGAAAAGTGAGGTTTTCAGATGAGTCTGGAATTTTGACAGCTAACTTAGCTATCAGAGATCTCCGGGCAAATCTTTCTATAGTCTTGGGTAGCCAATGAAAAGGCCACCTACGGTAGGTGATGGTCACCAGTCAGGTTCTGGCTGGTTGGAGTAAGAGTCCCGCAGGAGACCTCAGTGTTCAAAGGGGCGGATTGGACAGGATAAGATGATCCCGTTGGTAATCTGGACCCAAACCATGTAGGGCTTTAAAGGTCAAAAACCAACACTTTGTACTTTGCCCGGAAACTAATTGGCAATTAGTGTTTGCCTTTATGATGGATTTAACCCCCTGCTGCTCAGGGCTTAGTCTTTTTCCTTGTAGCGGGCTCACTCCATTGTGGAATCCATGTTTCATTTTCTGGATCTAATCGTGGCATGAGGGAATCTTGTTGGACATTTATTTACGACATTTATATTCCGCCCTTCTCACCCCGAAGGGGACTCAGAGCAGCTTACAAGTAAAATGTAAACACAATATATTATATTATATTATTGGCATAGCACAATATTAATATTATACATTACATTGTACTATAACATTATACTGTAATATTATTAGTAATCTATATATATAAAGGAAGAGCCGTCATGTGAAGACTACCTCAAACAGAGAAACCTTACAACGCAGAAACACAAAACTTGCCAACAGAAATAGGCCTCAAGCAAGGTACGTTTGTAGCAAAGAAACTTTCCCCCCCAAAACCTAAAAGGCCCCCAAAACAACGAGTAAAAATAAAACTACATTTCCCAGCATCCTCCGGGGCTGCCAAAGACTCTCCCAGCCTCTACATTCTGACAACATGATTGGCTGCCAATAAGGGCGGATTTGCATAACTGCTGTACTGGCCAGCCAACATGAACATTCCGACCCATAACAAACTGTCAGGGGAGTGCCAGAGCCTCCTCCAACACTTTCAAATCAGAAGACCATGATGGAGATCAACACCATTCAAGGGGAGCTCTTCTTCCTTTCCCAAAAGATCTCCAGTGGCTTGGAATTCCACATTAATAAGAGGACCATCCAGCAACAATGGGGTTTGCCAAGGAGGGTGCTCCAGCCCCTCTATATGCTGGCTCCAAGGGATGGAGGTCATCACCAAGTACCTTCTGATGCCCAGCGCTGCAAGAGCTCCCTCAGATGGCCTGTCCACGAGGAAAGCCTCATTGGACATCGACCAATGGGTGCAAAAGACACAGAGCAGGACATCTTGAAAAAGAGAGGAGCAGAAAGTAAGCTAGACATGAAGATCTTGAGAAAGGTGGCTAAAAAGGATACGGAAAGGATTTTTAACAGTCCCCCAACAGACACTAGACGCACCTGTGAAGATAGAGATCCCCTGACAGGACAAGCCCTCCCCAAGCTGATCCGTCCTGGCCATGGTACAAGTCAAACCCGAAGGACTGCAGGCAAAGAGCTGAGGCACAAACATAAAACACCCAATTCACTTCAACACCAACCCTTACATACTCAGACTTTCTCGCATCTCCTAAATAGGGCACAGCAACGCGTGCCGGGTACAGCTAGTATTACATGTAATATAAAATATATAATTATATCATTATTATTAGTAGTATTATATTGTATTACATTATAATATTATCAATATTATATGTAATTATATTATATTATAAGCACAGTGCAGGAGGCAAGATGGAACTGCCTTCCTGGCCCCTCTCTTCATACTGATCTCAGAGCAGCGGTTGGTGCTGGGGGCGGGGGGGCTCCCAACTGATGACACTGGAGGCAAGATGGACATCATGAGCTCCATCCTAATGATATGCATCTAACCCAGCCAGCCAGCACAGTGTTTCCCAACCAGTGTGCCGTGGCACACTAGTGTGCCTTGAGCGATCATCAGGTGTGCCGTGGGAAATTGGAACCTCCAATACCCTTTCTTCCCCCTCCTGCCGAACACTTTTTCTTCTCCACTCAGGCTCCCTTCTTCCCAGCCTCGCTCTCCTCCCTTTGCCTCGCTTTGCTCACGCTGCCGCCATTTTGATCCGAGGGGGCAGCGTGAGCGTGTTCAGGAGGGGAGGGGGGAAGGAGGAAGACATGGGGCGAGTCTGTGCAGTAGCGCCCGCACGGGTCACATCTTCCTCCCCCTCCCCTCCTGAAGAAGGGAGCCTGAGTGGAGAAGAAAAAAGAGGGGGAAGAAAGGGCGTGAAGGGAGAGGAAGAGGCCTTTGTTGAAAGCTGGCATGGGCAAACTTGGACCTTCCAGGTGTTTTGGACTCCAACTCCCACTATTCCTAGCAGCCTCAGGCCCTTTTCATTTCCCCCCCTCAGCCACTTAAGCAGGAAAGGGCCTCAGGCTGTTAGGAATGGTGGGAGTTGAAGTCCAAAGCACCCAGAGGGCCGGAGTTTTCCCATGCCTGTTTTAGGGACCTTAAAGTGGTGAGCCTCCTTCCAACATTGTGATTCTGGGTAGAAAACAAACAACAACATAACATAACATTGTTTGAGTCCACAGTGCTCTCTGGGTGTAGGTGAACTACAACTTCCAAACTCAAGGTCAATGTCCAAGCAAACCCTTTCAGTACTTTCTGTTGGTAATGAGAGTTCAACATGCCGAGTTTGGTTCAATTCCATTGTTGCAAGAGTTCAGGATGCTCTTTGATTGTGTGTTAACTATAAATCCCAGAAACTAACTCCTAAATGTCAAGGTCTATTTTCCCCAAACGCCATTTGTGTTCGCATTTGGGCATATTGAGTATTCATGCCAAGTTTGGTCCTGATCCAACATTGTTTGAGTCCATAGTGCTCTCTGGATATAGGTGAACTACAACTCCAAAACTCAAGGTCAATACCCATCAAACTCTTACAGTATTTTCTCTTGGTTATGGGAGTTCTGTGTGGGAAGTTTGATTCCATTCCATCATTGGTGGAGTTCAGAGTGCTCTTTGATTGCGGGTGAACTATAACTCCCAGCTGTTGAGACCTTCGTTTGTGTCTTTCTGCCATTCCTGCCAGGATATCTATGTTGTGTTCATCACACTGAGTGTATAAATACATTTAAAAACATATTAACTATGTGAATTACTGTGTCAGAGTGTCATTTTGTGTCATTTTGGTTGGTGGTGTGCCCCAGGATTGTGGAAATGTAAAAAATGTGCAGCGGCTCAAAAAAGGTTGAAAAACACTGAGCCAGCAGAATAAGATGGTACCATTATAAGGCGGTAAAATCATATCTGAATATTTCTTTTCTAAGAAAACCCTAGGAAATTCATGGGGTCACTCTTAAGTCCAAAGACAACTGGCAGGCAAGTGAACACATAGTGATGACTATTGTTTCCTTCCCATTTTGTGAATTCACTGTGACAAATACCAGTGTGCTCACAACATCGCATGATACAGTGCTTAATGTTGCTAACTGAATGTCCACCTATGTGATTTTTTTTTCGTGTCAGTGATAATCACAGACTCCTAGCAGACATGAATTTTAGACTAATCAATCTGCTAATATATTATAATTAGCTCTCAGACTTCTGTTAGTTACACCAGTGATTTTCAAACTTTTTGAGCCACGGCACATTTTTTACATTTACAAAATCCTGGGGCACACCACCAACCAAAATGACACAAAATGACACTCTAACACAGTAACACATATAGTTAATATGTTTTTAAATGTATTTATGCACTCACTTAGTGTGAAACCTGGGGCTGTGATCCCAAATTGCCACTGTCACTTGACGCGCAGCTGCAGCACTAACTCTAACTTTGTTTACTTAGCCGCGTCTGAGCGAATCCAAGATGGCGCGACCATAGCACTCTCGCGTCACTTCTTCAGTGATGCGAGAGTGCTATGGTTCCATTTCTTAAAGGGACAGATGCACCTTATTGTTTATATATGAATGAAGTTCGAAAATAATTTCCCACGGCACACTTGATGATCTCTCGCGGCACACTAGTGTTCCACGGCACACTGGTTGAAAATCACTGAGTTACACTATTGAGATCCACATTAACTATTTTTTTAAAAAAGACTTTATTAAATTTGATGTCTGCTGGACAGTTAGTAAATCTCTTTGTCTCTTCTCTTTCCTGTCAATGGGAAGACAACATGATATATTCTTTTTACTCTCTTTGAGTGTTTGGAAATAAATGCATACCCTTCAAAATATGGATCTTTGAGAAATGCATGGACTCTTAAAACTTGATATAAAACTAGAAAGAGAAAAAAGGCAGGTGGAATCCAGAAGAATGCAGAAAAACAGATTTTAAAATCCCTGCTTGATGCTAATAGACACTGAAAGAATCGAGATCCTATGATACACATTGGTCTGAAAATGATGGGGGATGAAGCTGCAAATGGAGTTGGATGCCTCTCAGTTTCCAAGACATCACATGCCGGATAAACCTGGCAGAAATATCATATTTCACTAAATCTAAGGCAGAGGCCCGGATTAAGCCCTTTTGGCGCCCTAGGCCAAAGTCTCCGCCTCTGTCCGCCTCTGCTGCAGCTCCGCCTCTTCCTCATCGTGGCTCCGCCTCTTCCTCTCTGCAGCTCCGCCTCTTCCTCCTCACCGGCGCGAGGAGAAGGAAGGAAAGCCCCATCGCCGGAAGGAAACCCTTCTCGCGGGAGAGGAGGTGGGGGAAGAGGAGTATTTACCCAGTTTGCAAGCCGCTTTCATCCATCCCACATCAGTTTGATAACATCCCTCCCCAGCAGATCTGGGGGAAACATGGTATTCTATAGTATTCTTGGTCAGAAGTCCTTCATTTCAATAGGTTTCACTATTCTCTACACTAAGTCTGAGACCATTATTCCTGTAGATACAGGGTCCTTACTTTCCCCCCCCCTCTGTTAGAAGTGACTTGGGAAGCTGCAAGTTGCTTCTGTTGTGAGAAAATTGGTCGTCTGCAGGGACGTTGCCCAGAGGGTGCCCGGATGTTTTACAATCCTGTGGAAGGCTTCTCTCATGTCTCCGCATGGGAAGCTGGAGCTGACAGATGGGAGCTCACCCTGTCTCACGGATTAGAACCGCCAACCTTTAGGTCAGCAGTTCAGTGCAGCGTCTATAGGGGTCTTAAAAGAGAGGTATGTATGAAATAATACGAGGGCGGGTCAATAAGTCCGTGACTTTTTGAATTTCCCGCCTCTTAACTGAAAGGGCAACACTGCTCCTGTCAGCAGGCATCTGTCAATTGACTCCTGTCAAAATTTGAACAAGCTGTGTCATTTAGTTTGTGTTTGACAGCCATTGATAGCAGACTACCCCGTGAGTTGAGGAGAAAATGGAAAAAAGTGAATTTTGTGTGCTCATTAAGCATTATTTTTTAAGGGAAAAAACCATCACTCAAACCAAGGCTAAGCTTGACAAATACTATGGGGACTCTGCACCGTCAATTTCAATGGTAAAAAAGTGGTTTACTGAATTTTGTTGTGGCCGTACAAGCACGGAAGATGCCGAATGTTCTGGACGCCCAGTTGAGGTCTCTAGACCCGAAACAATTGAAAAAATTCACGATATGGTGTTGGCTGATTGGAGATTGAAAGTGCGAGAGATTGTGGAAGCCATAGGCATCTCACATGGCTCAGTGGTTTCAATTTTAAATGATCACTTGGGTATGAGAAAGCTTTCCGCAAGATGGGTGCTGCATTTGCTCACAATCGACCACAATGCAAGGGTGCACACATGTGGCAAAAATCCATGAATTGGGATACTAATTGCTCCCTCATCCACCCTATTCTCCGGATTTAGCCCCGAGTGACTATTTCTTGTTTCCAAACCTGAAGAAATGGCTCAGTAGAGAGAGATTTGACTCCCAACAATGAAATCATCTCACAAACAAATACCTTTTCTGATAACCTCCACAAATCTTATTTTTGGAAGAGATAAAAAAATTGGAGAAACTTTGGACAAAGTGTATAAGAGCTCAAAGGAGAGTACGTTGAAAAATAAAATGATTTTTTATCCAAAAACTTGTGTTTCATTTAAAAAGTCACAGAGTTATTGACCCGTCCTCGTATCATAGAGTGGAATCTTCCCTGAAAATGGATATTTTTTACTCTTACAGTAGGTTGGGCACCATTTGGCTCCCCCAAATGTTGTGCTTGGAATAGTTCATCATTGGCTACAACTGATACGAATTCTAGTGCAATGACATCTGGAGACTCGAGTAATCAGTCTTTTCACAACCTCCAAATGGAAACCTTTTGGAGTGTGAGACCGAAGCATACCTCTGGATTTAATTCGTTTTAAAAAGTATCCCCCAGGGATCAGAATCTTGGACTGCCGTATACATAATTCATTTTCTGGCTTGCTCTTTAGCACATCTGAGTGCATAGAGCAGCCAACTTAGTAGTATAACTAACTAACCATCTGGAAATGTATACATTGAGATTAATGGGTGAGCATATGATTTGTAATAGGGAGATGATGCCAACAGTTTTGTGCAATTGTGTCTTGTGTTTTGTGCGCAGTGTTTGTGGTGGGTGAGTTGTTCTTTGGAGGCTGATTTGTCCATGCTGCTATTACGGTAGTAAATTTTATACGCGTTACTCGCATTTGGCTGGAACTTGTAAAAATCTGACCATTTAAGGAGCCTGTGGTGTGTTGTTTTTCCAAGCTGAGCAAAGTGTGGCTCCAAAAATAAAAAAGTAGACCAAACAAACTGGAAAACGTTCAGGAGTCTTAGAACTGTTCACTGTAATGGTTTGATAGAAACTTATTGTAAAGGATTAGGAATGCGGATGTTCTCTTCAAGACCTCTGTTTGCTTTGCACAAAGTGTAGTTATATTTTTAATGTTCTAGCATCTCTTATTAATAAAATGTCGTTGATATGCATGAGTCTTCACAGAGAAGATTTCTTGAGGAATGAGGTAAGATCCTGCCTGTAGGAACTTGTCATTGATGCTGCCCAAGAGCTGAAAAAAAAGGGAGAACAATGCATTTAATAAGAGAGAGGGTATAAACATCCAGAAAGGTTACTCAAAGATGCTTAAGCTTAAGATAAAGATGAAGGTTTTCCCCTGACATTAAGTCCAGTCGTGTCCGACTTTGGGGGTTGGTGCTCATCTTACGGTTGCCACTTTTTGATATAAGAAAGAAGGGACATTTACCTAAAAATACGGGATTTTTCACAAAAATAAGGGACATTTCACAAAAGCTTCAAAATCAAACGTTAGGTATAAATCATTTTATTAACAGAATAAGATCGTGCTTGAAATTCATAAAAGAAACTGACGTACACCCTCTTAACAGTACATATTATGTTTCTGCATGTTTTGTCATACCTTATGCATTGTACTGTATGTACTACATACACTACTACTACTACCAGGCCCGGATTACCCACAAGGCCAGACGAGGCAATGGCCTCGGGCGGCGGGTTTTGGGGGGCAGCGGATTCGGCCCCCCGAAATTTTTAAAAAACAAAAACGGCTCCCTCGCGGCGCTTTCCCCCGCCCTCTCCCGAGAGAGTCAGGAGAGGGCGGGGGCGCTGCGGGGACGGGGGGACGGAATGGCGCCCTCCCTCGCCTGGGCCGCCCCTTGCAGAGGAAGGAGGCGGCGAGGAGGAGGAAGGGCTTCCCTTCCTCCTCCTCCTCCTGGCTGCCTCCTTCCTTTGCAAGGGGGCGGCCCAGGCAGCGAGGAAGAGGGCGGGACTTCCCTTCTTCCTCCTCGCTCCTTCCTTTCGGTCACGGGAGGAGGAGGAGGTGGACGGAAGCCGCGTGGCACCGTGGGGCTTCCGTCCACCGCCTCCTCCACCTCCCGCAACCAAAAGGAGGGCACGATGAGGAGGGCGGGACTTTCCTTCCTCCTCCTCGCGCCTTCCTTTCGGTCGCGGGAGGAGCCAGGAGGAGGTGGACGGAAGGCGCACGGCACTGTGGGGCTTCTGTCCGCCGCTTCCTCCACCTCCCGTGACCGAAAGGAAGGCGCGAGGAGGAGGAAGGAAAGTCCCGCCCTCCTCTTCATGCCCTCCTTTTGGTCGCGGGAGGTGGAGGAGGCGGCGGACGGAAGCCCCACGGTGCCGCGCGCCTTCCGTCCACCTCCTCCTGGCTCCTCCCGCGACCGAAAGGAAGGCGTGAGGTGGACAGAAGCCGTCGGGCTTCCGTCCACTTCCTCGGGCCCTCCTTCCGGTTACGGGAGGAGGCGGCGGCGCAGAAGCCACACGCCCGGGGCTGCTGCCGCACATGCGCAGCAGCATCCTGGGGGGTGTGGCTTTCCGCACCCTGGGGGCGTGGCTTTCCGGGCCCTGGGGGCGTGGCTTTCCGCGCCCTAGGGGGGCGGCGCGGGGCGTCTTGGCCTCGGGCGGCCGAAGACCTTAATCCGGGCCTGACTACTACTAATAATAACAGCTTTATAATAGCAGTACAATGCATTAGGTATGATAAAACATGCAGAAAAAACATGCAGAGGCCCAGTTCGCTAACTCCCTCCCTCCCCTCCCTCCCCCTCCCATGCTTCTGTCAGGGAATTAAATGGCAGGCTGCCCATTTTTTCCTGAAATGGTTGGGGTTGCAGGAAAAATCCTAAATCACCACCCAAAAGGCAGTGAGCCTCACTGACCTGCTCCCTGCTAAGTTCCAACACTTCACATGGAATCTCCTCTCTGCTCTGGACCTGGCTTTCTCTCTCTCTCTCTCTTGCTATCTCAGTGTCGTCCTGCTCTCAGCTCAGCCTTGTGGTGTCTCTGCTGCTCTCGCCTCTCTCCCATGTGCACGCTTCTGCAATACTTTCCTTTTTGTCTATAGAGGAGACCTGGGTTTCAGGCAACAGACTGAAAGAAACTGAAACTGAAGTGGCACGGATATGTGCCAGCACAACATGGGAAGGCTCCCATGTTTTGAAGGAGGTGTTATATGACCAGAGGCGGCCCTAGGTAATTTTAAATGGTAGGAAAACCTTATTTTGCCCCTCCCCCGCACCCAAATGTGCATGCGTGGAGGCAAAGTTCCAGCATGCGTGGAGTCAGAGTTTCCAGCATGCGTGGGGGCTTCGCATGCTGGAAACTCCGCCTCCCGGAGTTACCAGCTGGCATGGAGGCAGAGTTTACAGCATGCGTGGGGGCTCCACATGCTGTAAACTCTGCCTCTGTGCCGGCTGGAAACTCCGCCTCCCGGAAGTTACCAGCTGGTGTGGAAGTGGAGTTTACAGGCCGGCAGCGGTGCGCCCCTGCGGATCTGATGCCCTCGGCGGGTGCCTACCCCACCGAATGCATTAATCCGCCTTTGCATACGACACTTCCACTCCAGCTGTTGGCTGGACGTTCTCTGGAAGTCCAGCAACATCGTGTGGTGGGTAGCATGCCCATCCATTGCTGGAATGGTGGGAAAGTGTCTTAGGACGCCAAAAAAGCCCTGTGTGATGAGGTCACCACCAGTTTCTCCCAAGTTTTCGGCTGGAGAACAGAGTAGATGTGATGATACATTGTTCTTCTCAGACACCCACAAAACCTTCGCAGAGTTGTACCAGGTTGGTCTCTCTCCTCCACTTACTTCCATTATTAGGAAAAGGAGAATAGGGTCTAGCCCAGTGTTTCTCAACCTGGGGGTCGGGACCCCTGGAGGGGTCGCAAGGGGATGTCAGAGGGGTCACCTAAGACCATCAGAAAATACAGTAGTTTCTGTTGGTCATAAGGGTTCTGTGGGGGAAGTTTGGCCCAATTCTATCATTGGTAGGGTTCAGAATGCTCTTTGATTGTAGGTGAACTATAAATCCCAGCAACTACAACTCCCAAATGTCAAAGTCTATTTTCCCCAAACTCCACCAGTATATACATTTGGGCATATTGAGTATTTGTGACAAGTCTGGTCCAGATCCATCACTGTGTGAGTTCACAGTGCTCTCTGGATGTAGGGGAACTACAACTCCAAAACACAAGGTCAATGCCCACCAAATCCTTCCAGTATTTTCTGTTGGTCATGATGGTTTTATGTGCCAAGAATGGTTCATTTCCGTCATTGGTGGAGTTCAGAATGTTCTTTAATTATAGGTCAACTATAAATCCCAGCAAACTACAATTCCCAAAGGACAAATTCAATCCCCTCCCAACCTCACCAGTATTCAAATTTGGGCATATTGGATATTTGTGCCAAATTTGGTCCAGTGAATGAAAATATATCCTGCATATCAGATATTTACATGACGATTCATAACAGTAGCAAAATTACAGTAGCAACAAAAATAATTTTGTGGTTGGGGGGTCACCACAACATGAGGAACTGTATTAAGGGGTCAGGGCATTAGGAAGGTTGAGAAACACTGGTCTAGCCTGTGTTGTAGCCTGGAAGATTCTGGGCATGGAAAATGCTACTTCCAAGAACCATGATGAGATGGGGAACATCGTATCCTGATGAAAATGGGGGGGGGGGGGGGAGTAGTGGAGAGATCTTGACAACCACACTTTTTTTTTAATTGCTGACCAGAATTACTAGATTATTAAGGAGTGAAATCATTGTCTTGAGGCAGTTATAAAATACAAACATCTACTCTTTCCTACGTCTAGACTTTTATCTTAACCTAGATTACAAATTTAGGTCATCCAATCAATTTGATATCTGATACATGGCAAGAATTGCCAAGGAAAATTGAGCTATATTTTTTTAAAGAAATTTTTATCATTAACGAAATAAAGGGAGGCAGCTCTAATCATGGTTACTAACATCTTCTATAGCGCACACATTCTAGCTACTTGAACTTCTGTCCAATAGTAATTGAAATTCTTCCAACTGGAGCTTTGGCCAGCAAAGGCAACGCTTCTTGCCAGTTGTAAGGCTGCAATCCTATTTTTAAAGTCTTAAATCACTTAGTATTTTTAAAAAAATTGCATCTCACTCACGTGTCTGCTGCAAAGTGTTTGTTCAGGTGTGCTAGTGGTACAGTATGTTTTTTTGGGGGATCCTAGATTTGTGTTTATTTCAGGGACACCACCAGGTTTGAAGGACCAATGAGCAAATTGCTTTTTTTCCTGAAAACCCTTCTCTACTTTCAGATTCTTGCTTCCTACTTTCCCTGCTAAAACACCCCAAACAAATTGTGATTTTTATAGGCACTATCAACATCCTTGTTTTCTTCCTACTGTTGTTGGCATTGAAGTACTATTGTCGTCATAGTTTGAAGAAATATTTTAATTGTAATGACAACCTCTGTTGGTGGTCACCAAAGTATTTCCCTTGACAAACAGCGTATTATGGCTTGCTGTGTTTGTCTGACCTGCATGTACCTCATTGTCAATTCTAGTAGTGAGACAGATTCATGAGTATAAATATGTGTGTTTATGGACACAATGTTAAGGGGTTTCCCTGATTTTTACAATAAGTGGCAGGGCCGTAGCCAGGAATTTGTTTCGGAGGGGGCTGAGTTTGGTTCGGGGCTGAGACTGGGTGGAAGAGGATCTACCCTAGCAAATCTTTTGTATTGTTATCCCAATAACCCCATTAATGTGGGATATAATGAGCATGGTGATCAGATCATGATATGAATAAACATAAGTTTAAATAATGTACCAGTAAGGCCTTTCCGCGGACCACCCTGAGAATTTCGGGGCTGAAGCCCCTTAGCCCCCCCTGGCTACATGCCTGTAAAGTGGGTATCTGAAGCAAATGATGGAGACCAAACTCTAAATCAGGGCTGCTCAGGAAGTTGATCGCGATCGACTAGTCGATCCCAAGCCTATATGAAGTTGATTCCAGCCGGATGGGGCGATTCTACCCTGAGTCACACAAGCGCACTTGAGATGACCTGCAGTGTGACATGTTTGACACCAGATGGCGGTCTCAAGACTGGGAACCTTGAGGATCCTCCTTGCCTGTCAGCTGGGATTCTCTCTCTCTCTCTCTCTGGCTGTTGTCTCTTTGCCGCCTTCCTCCTTCCTGCTTGAATGCTTTCGTGAAGCAGGGGGAAGTCCCTATTTCCCTTCCTGCATTCCTGCGTGTGCAGCAGGCCCCTCCCGCACGCATCGCAGGAAGGAAGCCGCCTGCTGCGTGTGGGAAGGACTTGCTGCGCATGCAGGAAGCAGGGAGGGATGGCAACGGAAGGGATCTTCCTTGCCTGCCCACGAACACTCTCTCCATCTCCTCGCCTGCTGCAGTCTCCATCTCCTCGCGCAGGAAGTCACCATCCCTTTCCTGCTGTGTGCAAGCCCCTCCCAGCAGGATGCGTACTCCTGACTTGGATGCGCGCCCCTCCCATGGTGACTTCCTGCTTGGTGAACACAGCGGTGAGGAGATGGAGAGAGCATTTGTGGGCAGGCAAGGAAGATCCCCTTCCCGTTGCCATCCCTTCCTGCTGCATGCGTGGGCCTGCAGCACACACAGAAAGCAGGAAGGGATGGGGACTTCCTGCTTGGTGAACGCAGCGGTGAGGAGATGGAGAGAGCATTCATGGGCAGGCAAGGAAGAAGCCCCGCGCGGCCGGAAGGCGGCAGCAGGAGCGTGCGCGCATGCACGCGCATACGCGCACCAGGTAGATCTTTTCAACTTGGTTGTTCATATAGTAGCTCGCCTGCTGAAAAAGTGTGATCCCCTGATCTAAATAATTTATTTCACCTTGCATTATGGAGCCTCCAATGGTGCAATGGGTTAAACCCTTGTGCCAGCAAGACTGGTCAACTGGCAGGTTGGCAGTTCGAATCCGGGGAGCGGGATACGCTCCCGTCTGCCGAGCTCTAACTTTGACAGAGAGAAGCCTCCCACAGGAGAAGCCTCCCACAGGATGGTAAAATATCAATCATCCAGGCATCCCCTGGGCAACGTCCTTGCAGATGGCCAATTTTCTCACACCAGAAGTGACTTGCAGTTTCTCAAGTCGCTTCTGACACAGAAAAAAAACATTGCATTATCCTGAATTGGTTTGACTCCCCTTAGCATCATGTTTAACCATTATAATCTGCACCAAATATTTCCAACCCAGAATCCACTTCAAGCCAAAAGGGAGCGTCCTGCCATTTTCATGTCATCACTGCCCACACTTAGCAACCAATATTCTTACTTGCTTTGCTGTTAATTTTACTATGAGAGACTTATGGGGAAGAGGAGCATATGTACTGTGACGACGCGGTAAGCACCACCTGCATAGAAAATCTTGAGTTCTTAAAGGTTTGCATTGTTAAAGTGTGTTTTTACAGCCTGCACAGTTTGCAAGGGGTTTAGTTGCACTGATTGGTCCCTAGCATCTGCCAATCATCATTAGCAGAGCACGATTGAGTTTGTTCCACCCCCTTTTCCCAGGGATTTGGGGGAACAAGCTACTTTTACATTCTGTAGACCAGTGTTTCCCAACCAGTGTGCCGTGACACACTAGTGTTCCGTGAGCGATCATCAGGTGTGCGGTGGGAAATTGGAACCTCCAATACCCTTTCTTCCCCCTCCTGCCGAACACTTTTTCTTCTCCACTCGGGCTCCCTTCTTCCCAGCCTCGCTCTGCTCGCTTTGCCTCGCTTTGCTCACGCTGCCGCTTCTGCGGGAGGGGGGAGGGGGGAAGACATGACCCGTGCGGGCGCTACTGCGCAGACTCGCCCCACGTCTTCCTCCCTCCCCTCCACAGTACTCTCTGGATATAGGTGAACTACAACTCCAAAACTCAAGGTCAATGCCCACCAAACTCTTATAGTATTTTCTCTTGGTTATGGTAGTTCTGCGTGAGAAGCTTGATTCCATTCCATCATTGGTGGAGTTCAGAATGCTCTTTGATTGCGGGTAAACTATAACTCCCAGCTGTTGAGCAAGACCTTCGTATGTGTCTTTCTGCCATTCCTGCCAGGATATCTATGTTGTGTTCATTGAAACAGGTCCAGGTTTCACACTGAGTGTATAAATACATTAAAAAACATATTAACTATATGTATTACTGTGTTAGAGTGTCATTTTGTGTCATTTTGGTTGGTGGTGTGCCCCTGGATTTTGTAAATGTAAAAAATGTGCCGTGGCTCAAAAAAGGTTGAAAAACACTGCTGTAGACTACCAGGACCCCTCCTATACGGATGTGTCTAAAGGTTCGCCAGACCAGGCCCTTGGTCAGGCCATCCTTCAATACCAGTCTGATTGCCTTGGAATTCAAGCAGAAGGCTCAGCATATCATAAGGCCGAGTAACTCTGGGGAGTTCCAAGCGCCTCCAAACCAGTCATCTGGCCTCAAGAGGAAGACTTTGTGACTTCAAGTTCGGCCATCTGATTGGGGCTGCGAGCGTTTCTATCTCAAAGCCATTGGAAGAGAAAGGACTCAGAGAGCTTTTTCGCTATAGCTTTGTGGACCAAAAACAGTAAAAGGAACTTTAAAGTAAGAACTTTTCTACCTCATTTTGGGGGCTACGTCACCAGTTGCTATTTTGGGGAAATTAAGCAAAGTGCCTGAGCGAAGTTAACTCAAGTAATGGACAATAAAGTGTTTGTGTTAACCAAAGTTTTGTCCTTGGAGCCCTGAGCCTTTAAAGGGAGGCAAAAAGGCAATCCCTCGGGATAGATAGACCACATCCTTGCCCTTTCACAAGTCATTGATAGCGACAGCACATGTACTGTACTCTACCTCATCCTTTTTGAAGTTCTAGACATGGAATATTTGAAGACGGCAACGTCTTCTTTATTCTCCCATCCAAATTCTAAACACTCCCCCATTCCGGTCAGTCAGGGCCGTAGCCAGGATTTTGATTCGGGGCTGAGTTTGGTTCGGGGGGGCTGACTGGGTGGAAGAGGGTCTACCCTAGCAAATCTTTTGCATTGTTATCCCAATAACCCCATTAATGTGGGATATAATGAGCATGGTGATCAGATCATGATATGAATAAACATAACAGTTTAAATAATGTACCAGTAAGGCCTTTTCGCGGACCACCCTGAGAATTTCGGGGGCTGAAGCCCCCTTAGCCCCCCTGGCTACATGCCTGCGGTCAGTTGTGTCTCACAAAATAGAGCGCATGAACTAAGGTGTGTTTGAGTGGCATAAAGTGTAGGTTCAGTTGTCTGAATGAAAAAAACAGATGCACATTTATGTGTTAGGTGTGTGACCAGCAGATGTGGTATCTCAAGATGTTCTAATTTGGCACCGAGAAGGGGAAAAATGGATTAAAAATTGATAAATGAAGCAGTGCCAAAAAGACTTCTTTGACAAATTGCACATTTGGAATGACAAATGAAGGCAACCACGGTTGCTGTGCTTTGCTTTTGCCCAGACATATCTACCTGCATAGAAAGCTCCCTCCTTCCATGTGTGTATGTTTTTGCTCGCATGATTTGAATTGTATTGAATTGCTGGATCCAAATAACAATTAGAGTGACCCATTTATTAATCCTTACGTTCCCACTGCGTGGTGAACTTTTGTACGCAAAATATGAAGTGTGACCATAATCCTGTCGCTCATTAACGGTGTTTATTTTGTTAGATTTGGCCATTGTCCACAAATAATATGAAGTCCAGATAACTTCAGTTCCAATGTACACATAGTTAGGCAGCTTAAACCCTACTGATTTAAGCAGTTTAACTATGTGTAGGATTGCAGACTATTTAGTTTAATAATTTTGAGGTATAACTTTTCCTTGATTTAATTTTCCAAATATTTTATTTTCCATTCTGTGTCATTTTCATTAATTTAGTTTCCATGTGTTTTCTTTTCTTTTACTACAGTACTTGGGCATTATTTAGAAGGGTTTGCAAAGTTTCTTAATACTTGTGGTTTCATAAAAATTACAATTGTGTAAGATTGCTATTTATGCATCTTTCAGACTACTTGGATTATGTAAATTGCTTTGAATGTGAAGACATTTCCTGATCAATGCAGCTACTGGTATATCTTTAATTCTTATACAGACTCTTCATTTCCCATTCAAAGCAGGCTTGAATGAGGGGCTGTGGTACATACTGTACAGTATATACTTGTGCATTAGAAAGCAGTTCGGTTAGGGGTTTGAGAAACCCAGGTGAAAGACAGACTTTGTCCAAGTTAGAGTAGAAAACTAACTTAATAGATAGGTAAAGCCTATAGTTGGCTATTTACCTGATGGAGCAGTTAGTTATTAGGACTGCTTGATTATGTGTTAGGAAGTACAGTGGAAACTGTACCCTATTGTTGAAACGTTGTAACCGCAAGATTTGTACCTCTTAGGACAGTCTTTCTCAACCGGTGTGCCTCGGCACACCAGTGTGCCGTGGGGCATCATCAGCTGTGCCGTTGGAAAGCCTCTTCCCCCCTCCCCTCTTCCCCCCTCCTCCTCAGCGCGCCATGTGGCCAAGGGCGCATACGCCGCGGCCGCCATGCACAGCGGCCAACCGAGGGGAAGGGAGTGGGGAGAAGAGGAGGAGGCCAGGAAGGGAGGCCACGCCTCTTTCCCCCGAGCATGCCTCTTTCCCCCACCAGCAAGCGCATGCTCAGCGCCACGTGCAAGGTGAGGGGCGCGCGTTCGTGATTGGAGGAGGAAGGCAGCTGTGTGTGCGTGTGCCCCTCCTCCTTGCATGAGGCCTGGAGGCATGCAAAGCCTCCCCCCAGCTTCCTTCCGGCAGGGCCACGGCAAGAAGAAGAAGGGAGCGGGGAGGGCCGTGAACAGAGGCGGCTCCCGCTGCTACAGCAGCTTGGAGCTGTTGGTAAGCTGATGAAGGGGCTATTCTCCCTCCCTATCGCTCTCCTTACTTCATCCCTTTCTTCCTTCCCTCTTTCCTTCCTTCACTACTTCCCATCTTTCTTTCCTTCCCTTCTTTCCCTCCCCTCGTTCTCTTCTTCCTTCCTCTCTCCCTCCCTCCTTTCCCTTCCTTGCTTGCTAATCTTTCTTCCTTTCTCCCATCTTTCCTGCTTCTTTCCTTTCTTCCTCCCCTTCCTTCTGTTCTTCGTTTTTCCTTCCTTCCTTCCTTCCTTCCTTCCTTCCTTCCTTCCTTCCTTCCTTCCTTCCTTCCTTGCCTTCTTCGTCTCCTCCTTACTTCCTCTCTCGCCTCTTTCTTTCCTACCAGCAGCACACAAACACTGAGGCAGAGCTGGCTTCCCTCCCTCCCTCCCTCCCTTCTGTTTGTTTTATTTGCTGTTGGTTGTGGGACTTCTGTGTGGGAAGTTTGGCTCAGTTCTATCGTTGGTGGGGTTCAGAATGCTCTTTGATTGTAGGTGAACTATAAATCCCAGCAACTACAACTCCCAAATGTCAAGGTCTATTTCTTCCAAACTCCATCTATGTTCACATTTGGGCATATTGAGTATTCATGCCAAGTTTGGTTCAATTCCATTGTTGCAAGATGCTCTTTGTGTGTTAACTATAAATCCCAGCAACTACAACTCCCAAATGTCAAGGTCTATTTCTTCCAAACTCTATCTGTGTTCACATTTGGGCATATTGAGTATTCATGCTAAGTTTGGTTCAATTCCATTGTTGCAAGATGCTCTTTGTGTGTTAACTATAAATCCCAGCAACTACAACTCCCAAATGTCAAGGTCTATTTCTTCCAAACTCTGTGTTCACATTTGGGCATATTGAGTATTCATGCCAAGTTTGGTTCAATTCCATTGTTGCAAGATGCTCTTTGTGTGTTAACTATAAATCCCAGCAACTACAACTCCCAAATGTCAAGGTCTATTTCTCTCAAACTCCATCTATGTTCACATTTGGGCATATTGAGTATTCAAACCAATTTTAGTCCTGATCCAACATTGTTTGAGTCCACAGTGCTACCTGGATATAGGTGAACTACAACTTCCAAACTCAAGGTCAATGCCCACCAAACTCTTACAGTATTTTCTCTTGGTTATGCGAGTTCTGTGTGGGAAGTTTGATTCCATTCCATCATTGGTGGAGTTCAGAATGCTCTTTGATTGCAGGTAACTCCCAGCATCGAAACAGGCCCAGAGTTTCACACAAAGTGAGTGTATAAATACATAAAGTACACAGGGCCTTTTCACACAGCCATATAACCCGGAATATCAAGGCAGGTCATCCACATTATCCACACTGCCAGATAATCCCACATTTTCTGCTTTGAAGTGTCATTTTGTGTCATTTTGGTTGGTGGTGTGCCCCAGGATTTTGTAAATGTAAAAAGTGTGCCTTGGCTCAAAAAAGGTTGAGAAACACTGTGACTTAGGAGACTTGTTTGCAACCAACTAAGCTCTGAACTCTGTTATAAAATAAACTGTTGATCATCTTTATTACAACACCTCTCAATGTTGTTCTTTTTAAAACACAAGCCTCAAAAGAACAAACCCTCACATCTGATACAATTGGTGATCTGATACAATTGGTGGCAGCAAATATATTAACTGGTGGCAATTTGAACATCTGTTGGTGGAGCTCAAAGGGAAAGTACCCACCCTACCACAGTGGGAAGAAAGCCTTACTGCTCAGAGTTATAAAAGGGTGTGTTCCTTACATGTTAGTGGCAGTGGTAAGATTTGCAAAGTAGACCTGCCCTGCCACAGTTAACATAAGGAGCCTGGAAGCCTTCTTTATACCCTTCATTACATTATTTGGTGGCAGTGTATTTACTGTAAGGGTCAAGGGGTCCGAGCCCTGACATATTTGGTGGCATGGTGGTATAGCCTGCCCTGCCACACTGAAAAAGGAACGGTCAGTGGTGACTGATCAACGGGCCAACCCTGACCCCTTACACCCATCAAGAGTAGTTCCACAGTGAATGGAAAGGGCTACTGCTCCCAGGCCACTGCCACCATTTTTCCACCCAGGCATTCATAAAGGCCAGATGTGGTCTTGTGGAAGAGAAAGGGGGTCAGTGCTTCAGTGGGGTTCTCCTGAAACAGACTAAGCTCTTGCCTTTGCAACTCTACTCAGAGATGGAGATGTTTTTTTTAAAAAAAAAGTTAGGATGTGACGGCGTGGTGAGCGCCACCTACAGAAAAGATCTTGAGTTTGCAAAAGTTTGCTTTATTAAAAAAGTGTTTTTTGCAGCCTGTACTAGGGTTTTAGTTGCATTGATTGGTCTCTGGCACCTGCCAATCATGGTTTGCAGAGTCCAGTTGAGTTTGTTCCACCCCTTTTTCCAGGGATTTGGAAAACAAGCTACTTTCATATTCAATATAGACCATCAGGACTCCTCCGAGAAAGGACATGTTTGAAGGTTTGCCAGACCAGACCCTTGGTCAGGCTATCTTCCAGTACAGCAATCTGATTTTCCTTGGGACTCAAGCAATATGCTCAATATAAAGGTAGGCTGAGCGATCCTGAGGAGCCTCAAGCACCTTCACACTGGTTATTTGGCATCCAGAGGAAGGCTTAATGCCTTCAATTTAGGCCATCTGACTGGGGCTGCGAGTGTCCATATCTCAATGCCATAGAGCATGGGTTGGGAACCCATGGCTCGCGATCCATATATGGCTCTTTTGACGGTTGCATGTGGCTCACTGGGCCACCTGAGTAGGCCCTGCCCCCTCCGACTCTTCAAAATTGCTTCCGGCTCACTTTTGAGCCAAACAGCCAGGCGCTACTGGTTGGCTCCTCCTTGTCCTGCAGGGAGTCAGGAGGAGGAGCTTGGAGGCAAAGGCGCGTGCGGGAGAAAGCACACCTCTCGCCTCTCACCCCCTCTGTCTTCAGAGGGGGCGAAGGGCCAGCGCCCAGGCTCCCCGCATGGCGAGGCCATCCGGGGGACCTTTGGAGCTTGCCTTTTGCCCCTTCCGGCACCTTTGGAGCTCACCTTTTGTTCCTTCCGGCTTCCTGAGGGGGCGAAGGGCGAGCTCCAAAGGCGCCCCGGATGGCGAGGCCATCCAGGGCGCCTTTGCAGCTTGCCTTTGTCCCCTCCATCTTCAGAGGGGGCAAAGGGCAAGCTCCAAAGGCTCCCCGCATGGCAAGGCCATCCGGGGCGCCTTTGGAGCTTGCCTTTCATCCCTTCGGGCTTCGGACGGGGCGAAGGGCGAGTGCCCAGGCTCCCCGCATGACAAGGCTATCCAGGGCACCTTTGGAGCTCGCCTTTCCTCCCCTCCATCTTAGGAGCGCACATCCACCGGCCCCTGGCATGTGCTCGCAGCCCTCTTTCCCCCACGCATCTGCCAAATGCAGGGCGCACACACTCAGGGGATCGTGCCTCAATTTTTGACCAAGGAAGGATTGTTGACTCTTGCCATATTTGGAGCAGATTTTTTTGAAGTAATTAACATGTTATGTTCAATTTTGAGTTAACTAACGTCATGTCTTTTTTGCTCTTTAGCGCTGATCCATTTCAAGTGTTATACAAAGAATAGTGTGTGGACATTGTTTCTTTGATAGTCCCCTAAGGCCCCTTCCGCACTGCTCCTACAAATAGAAATTGAACATCTCTTTTGCTCCAGAGCATGCCCGCTTCCACATCCTGCAATTGGGAGAGATGCAGAAAGGATGTACAGAGAAAAAGGAAGCCTCAGCAGATGACCCTGGTACTTGCTGTTCCTCAACATCAACGTGAAGTTGCCCTTGTTATGAGATCATCAGAGAATCTCGTAACACTTTAAAATTTAATACAGGGTGGAAATCATGCAAATGGTGTTGGTCTGACATTTCCAGCAGCCATAGCCAGCATAGACACCCAAATCTGTCACTCCTTCCCACCTGTTACTAAGGAGGCTGTCCAGACCTTGAACTGTTGCTTGGCTGCTGTGTTGGACTGGATGAAATTGAATCCAGACAAGACAGAGGTCCTCCTGGTCAGTTGAAAGGCCAAACAGGGCATAGGGTTACACAGCCTGTGTTGGATGGGGTTACACTCCCCGCTCTAGTTACATCCCAAATAGATTACTGCAATGCGCTCTATGTGGGACTGCCTTTGAAGACGGCTCGGAAATTACAGCTGGTCCAACGGGCAGTAGCCAGAATGTTAACTGGGGTGATATCAGGGAACATACTAACCCCCTGTTGTGTCAGCTCCACTGGCTGCCTGTCAATCTCCGAGCCCAATTCAAAGTGCTGGTATTGACCTATAAAGCTCTATACGGTTCTGGCCCATCTTACTTCTCCGAATGCATATGCCTCTACATCCCATCTGGCAGCCTAAAATCATCTGGGGAGGCCCTGCTCTCGCTCCCGCCAGCATCTCAAATGCGGTTGGTGGGGACGAGTGGCCCCTCGCCTATGGAACGCACTCCCAAATGAGATAAGATCGACTCCATCTCTCCTAGCTTTCAGAAAAAAGTTAAAGTCATGGTTCTGGGACCAGGCCTTTGGGCAGCAGTCATAACTTGCACTTTTGGACATTGACTGGATTGGCGTAATGGCAGATGACACTGTGTTTTGTTTTACGGCTTTAACTACTGATGTATATTTCCGATTTTAATGACTATGTAATGGTTTTAATATTTATTTGTGATGTGGATTACATTGTTGTATGGATTATATTTCTGTATTATGGTGTAGCGGCCTGTAGTGCTGCAGTGTAAGCTGTGCTGAGTCCCCCTTCAAGGGTGAGAAGCAATGGGGTACAAACACCATAAATAAATAAATAAATAAATAAATAGAAAACTGAGAAATACTATATATATTATAGTCCAACAACAAAGGCACACATGATTCTTACTCCTGGACTAACAAATGTGCCGTGCAATAATAAACATTCTTGCTCAGAAAGAAGATGCCCTGGTTGCAAAGAGGCTTTTGTTTATGCAAGTATTCGTAGGATTACAACTTTATTGTAGCACAAACATTTACAGACTGGAATAAATTTAATCAAGTGCACAAAGTAAGTGACACATGGAAATACCCATCATCATAAGGAAAAAGGTGATCTAGTTGTTGCATTTAGCTTCTTACAGCAGTGTTTTTCAACCTTTTTTGAGCCGCGGCACATTTTTTACATTTACAAAATCCTGGGGCACACCACCAACCAAAATGACACAAAATGACACTCTAACTTACTATATTGTACTATACCATTATACTGTAATATTATTAGTACTATTACAAGTAATATAAAATATATAATTTCAATATTGTATTATTTTTTAAAGTGTTATCTTGTATTACATTATAATAAAATAAATATTATAGGTGCATACAATATATTATCAGTAAAGCACAGGAGTTAATACTGACTGTTATCATTACTCTCATAGTCAATAACAATATACACCATGACTATGACAAATACTGATAATATAACAATATAATAGCATATACTAAGGGAAAATAATAATATTATGTTAATACATGGTTCATAATAATAATAATAATAATAATATAGCCCATGAGGCTCCTTCCACGTCACGTCACAGTCTCTGAGGCCTGGTAGGCCGCTCGCATACCTTCCCCGCGTCGTGGCATCAGTGGGCGAAGAAGCAGTAGAGCCGCGAGTAGGAGAGGAAGCCTGTGAAGGAGGAGGCGCCGGCAAGGGCCAGGCTCAGGCTCAAGGGCTCCACCGCCCTGGCCAGCCGGACAAGCGCCAGGCCCACCGCCAAGCCCAGCACCGCCAGGCACACCCGCCACCGCATCGCCTCAGACAGGGCACTTCCGCTCCACTGGCGTCCCCTCAGGGAAGGCGCTTCCGGTCCTGCCGCTTCTGCCTTGGTGTCGGGCGGTAGTTCAAGCCCACCATGACGGGATTGGCCCCCGGGGAATAAAGGGGCGTGGCTTATTCAAGACTCAAGAGGTTCCAATTTCCCACGGCACACCTGATGATCGCTCACGGCACACTAGTATGCCACGGCACACTGGTTGGGAAACACTGTCTTACAGTATCATATCAAATTCTCCATTCTACGTAGTATCTCTTAAGGCTGCAAAATATGCTTCACTCTACTTTTACCTTTGCTTTAAATTGCATTTACTTTTGGATTAATTTATGCTTTGCTTGGTTATACTCTTGGAAGATTATGATGAGAGAGGATGGAAGAGGAGGAAGTGGCTTTAGTTGAAATTTAATTGTCACAGAGCCATTTGCTAAATGTTTATAAAACCTACCTGCCTCTTGTTTTTGCAGAAACATCCATAGAGAGCTGCTGCACACATGGATATGAATGGGCAAGTCAAAAAAGAGACTGTAGCTCTTTGCCACTAAATCCCGATTCCAAAGAATGCAGGTATTCCTTAGTGTAATTTGCTTTCTTGTTGTCAAAGGCATAAAATGTCCCTGCGGTGATGCCATTGGCTTTGAAAGCTAGATGACCTGAATTCTGTCTTTAGTTCTGCTACAGGTTTTTCCTTATATCCTTGGAAAATCAAATTTCAAACACAGGCTTTGGTTTTCTTGACATGTTCATTCTCTTCTAAAAAAAATTGCACCCTTTCATCATATTCAAGAACAAGACTCCGAAGAGAACCTATTTTTGGGGGGAAATATGTTGTCTTGCTTTTGCTCTTTCCATTTTTGAATGTGAATGGTTGATATCCTGGCTTCTATTTCTTTTTTAAGTATGGAAAGAATGTGTTTCGCAACCATGTCTGTCACTACTTTCTGAATTTTTGCATTTATATTGGCATTGAAATCTGTCTCCTACACAAAGTGGTTGGCAGATGAAATGTACTTGCTTTAGAAGTTGCTGAAAGAATAATAAAAAAAATTGATGAAACATGTACTAGGAGGCAGGGAAAAGGGCAATCGATTTTTTCCATCAGTTTGGAATTCTTTGGAATTCTTTTTTCAAAAGAAAGAGTCCTTTTGTTAATATGACACTGTAGTGTAACTCTTTTCTGAAATGACCCAGTAAGAGAAAACAAGTCACAGTTCTGTGCACCAAGAGTGCACAAGTACTGCCACATGTACATGTGACACAATTGTTAACGTCTCTCTCGGTATTACTTCGCGAACAAAGCTTCTTAGGAAGGACTCATCCCACGCTTTTTACAAGCACGTTGATGACTAAGAAGGCCAATCTGAGATAGGCAAGTTCGGTTGCAGAAAGCACAGCAGAAAGTCTCCTTGGGTGATGTTGTTTCCAAGTTGCGGTTCTTTCTGCGTTGTCATTTCTCTTCAAGACCCATTTGGCGTGTCTTCTCGAAAGAGGCCATAGCATTGTGGATAGTGTGTCTCCATGCCTCCCGATGTGAGGCCAGGGTGGACCATTGTTGGTGATCAATCTGGCCGAGCCTGAGATGTTGTTTCAGGGAGTCCTTATATCTCTTTTTAGGGGCGCCTCTCTTGCGCTGACCCATGGTGAGTTCACATAGAGTAGTATCTTTGGGAGGCGGTGGTCCTCCATCCTAGAGATGTGCCCTGCCCAGCGCAGCTGTGTTCTCAATAGCATGCATGGCCTCAATACTGGTGATCCCTGCTTGCTCAAGAACAGCAACATTCGTCACAAAGTCGGTCCAGTGTATATTTAGGATTGTGCGAAGACAGCGCTGCTCAAAGCGTTTGAGGAGTCATAGGTGTTGGCGATAGGTGACCCATGTTTCAGACCCATAGAGGAGAATAGACAGTACGATAGCTCTGTACACACTGATTTTGGTGCTTTGCCTCAGGTGCTTGTTGCTCCAGATTCTTTTGTGAAGCCTTCCAAATACACTATATGCCTTTGCTAATCTGTGATCTATCTCTTTGTCAATCTTGGCGTCTGAAGAAATGATGCTTCCCAGGTAGGTGAACTGCTGAATGGACTTAAGCACAGATTTGCCTATGCTGACGTGAGGATTATGGTGTTCTTCCTGTGGTGCGGGCTGGTAGAGGACTTCTGTTTTCTTCAGGCTGACTTCCAGCCCAAATGGTCTGCAGCTGCTGCAAAGCAGGATGTTAGGCGCTGCAGGGCTGCTTCTGAATGGGTGGCAAGGGCAGCATCGTCAGCAAAAAGCAGCTCAATTGTTAACGTACATTTAAATAATATGTAAGAAACCAAGAAATGTATGCTGAGGAAGAGATACCACACTGTGATGGCTTTACGAAAGCATGGCCTCCTTTGTATGATCCTTTTCTCTGTTTGGTTTACTTATTTTTAGCATAGCCCAGGAGCAGTGCTGTCTGAATCAACTGGAAGAGTTACATTGTACAGCTGGAATAGATATTGCCAGCAAGCAAGAAGACTGTGATTCACATAACAGTAACGTTACCTGTGAAGACAAAATAACTAAGGTAATCTTCACACTGGTTTGGTGATTTTCTGATAGGTTAAGCCCAGTTGTGTCCGACTCTGGGGGTTGTTGATCATCTCCATTTCTAAGCCGAAGAGCTGGCGTTGTCCATAAACACCTCCAAGGTCACATGGGCAGCATGACTGCATGGAGTTCCATTACCTTCCTGCTGGAGCGGTACCTATTGATCTACTCACATTTTGCATGTTTTCTAACTGCTAGGTTGGCAGAAGCTAGGGCTAACAGCAGGAGCTCACGCCACTCCCCGGATTTAAACCTGAATCTTTTAAGTCAACAAGTTCAGCAGTTCAACGCTTTAACCCACTTCGGCACTCGGGGTGGGGGTGGGGGGTGGGTGGGGTGATTTTCAGATGGTATGGATAGAACCACAAGGTTGTGAGATAGTGAGATGACCTGCCAATCATGACTGATAGTGCATGGACCAGTGTTGGGCAGAGCTTTCCCACAGGTCATACTCATCGAAGCATTTGGAAAGTTGTAATCCAAAAATAAAAATACAGTCAACCTTTCACACTATAGGTTTACCTTTTGTGGATTTGATTGTAGATTTGATTAATACTCTCTCTCGCTCTAGGAAACTCTAAATTCTGAGAGAGGTGTTCTCTCAGGAAAAAAAGTAGATTTCCCCATGCTTTCTCAGGAGTCCTGTGCCCCAACTAAAGTAGAGGGCCTACTCTGGGTTTTTTCTAATCACTCCCTAGGGCATGCCCACATTTAGGTGAAACCCACCAGTGTGGTTACCAGACTGAAAACTGTAGTCAACCCCTGTACCTTTAATGGGTGTGTAGAAATAAGAAAAGGCATTAAGGGTACAGAAGCCCTCTCTAATTTTCTCTCTGGCAACTGTCAAATTTATTGTACTGGGCATACAAAATATTTCGTACATTCTAAATTTTTGTTGATATAATGTACTTCTGTATGAATTACATTTTCAGCCCGCAAGGAATCTCTAGTGGTCAGTGGTTAATACTACCGAATCCTTCATTAATAGTTTCAAAGTGTTATTTCCTGTTACATTGGGAGGTCTTTACTTTGAAAGTAGTTGTTTTATTCCAGAAAGGGGGGGGGGGGCAAAGAAATCCACATCCAAACTGGTTTAAACACGGCTCTCGCCCAGGACTGACACGAGAGAGAAGGAAATCCGCATCCAAACTGTGTTAAACATGGCTTTTGCCCAGGACTGACGCAGGCCCGGATTAACCCCTTTTGGCGCCCTAGGCCACACTTTGGAATTACACCCCCAAACCAACCTCTACCACACACTCCCACCTCCTCCTCCTCCTCGCGGTGCTGCACGTCCTCCTTCCTTGAGTCAAGGAAGGAGGGTGCGAGGAGGAAGAGGTGGAGAGAAGCCCCGCCCCTGGGGCCGGCAGCGGAGGCGGGACTTCCCTCCGCCTCCTCCTTGCAGCGCGCCCTCCTTCCTTGACTCAAGAAAGGAGGGCGCAAGGAAGTGGAAGTGGAGGGAAGCCCCGCCACCGGGGCCGGCAGCGGGGGCGGGGTTTCCCTCCGCCTCCTCCTCGCGGCATGCCCTCCTTCTTTGAGTCAAGGAAGGAGGGCGTGAGGAGGAGGAGGGAGGAAGGGAAGCCCCCGGGCCCTTGCGGCGCATCCTCCTTCCTTGACTCAAGGAAGGAGGGCACGAGGATGAGGAGGTGGAGGGAAGCCCCGCCCCCGGGGTTGCTGCCAGGCATTCGCAGCAGGAGGGCACAAGCGCCTCTGCCTCCTCCGCCATGTTCCTGGGTGCCGCGCATTCCCGGCAGTGGCCCCGGGGGCTTCCCTCCTCCTCGCACCCTCCTTCCTTGACAAGGGGTTGGTGGCGATGGTGAGGGGGGCCCCCTCGCAGCGCTCTTCCCCGCCCTCCCCCGAGAAAGAGAGAGTCATCTCCATGCCGCGCGTTGCGGTTTTGTTTCAACATTTTTTTTCGTCTGTGTGAACCCTGCCCCCTTTGGCTTGCGCCCCTAGGCCATGGCCTAGAGTGACTTTATGGGTAATCTGGGCCTGGACTGATGCGGGAGAGAAGGAAATCCACATCCAAACTGGGTTAAACAGTGTTTAACCCAGTTTGGATACGGATGTCCTTCCCTCCCACGTCAGACCTGGGGCGAGAACCGCATCCAAACTGGGTTAAACATGGCTCTCATCCCAGGTCTGACGCGGGAGAGAAGGATATCCGCATCTAAACTGGGTTGAACATGGCTCTCGCAGCAGGTCTGATGCGGAAGGGAAATGAAGAGCTGAATCATTTCCGACTCACTTACTCATTCGTAAGAGAAATGGCGGAAAAACCTTCGAAATGGCAAGGATACTTCCGGGTTCCCAACTAGCTTTGAAATCACTTAAAAAAGGAATTTGATCCAAATTTATTCCGAATTAAGAAGTTTCTGAACAAACCTACCCAGGCCTACTCTGTACTCTAAAAACATATATGTTCAAATGGATTATTTTTTAAAAAAGAGAAAACTTCCATGAATGCACAGTGTTACAATCTTGCCAGAGGATAATCAAACATGACCACTACTGTGTGATACCATGAAGCTCATTGGTTATGTGTCACTTGCATTTTGCCAGAAATGCTGTTACTGCTGCTTTATGGGGAAAGTGGCTCAGAAGCAAAGGAACAGCTGTGAGCAGAGTCTATTGATGGGATACCAGTGTGGCTTGGTCTTCAGGGCTTGCTGTGTTGAGGGGCAAGAAAGTGCGGATACCTTAATTGTTGACGGCACTAACAAAGAATTGGGTAAGTATACATGAGGTGTTTCTCTTGACGTGTTTACCTTGAACGATCATAGACCAATTTCAAATGAAAATGTGTGTCATTAGACATTATCAGCTTGTGGATAAATTCGGGGTTTCCACTTGCTAATTCGTGAAATCTCACTGCATATTGCAATCTCTGGGCATAATTTGGTGGCTTCATCTATGTCACTGACTTGCATCAGATTCAAGGTTTTCAAAATATCCCAAAGTGATATCCAAGTGACCCCAACCTTTCCAGGCTGCCTTCATGTTGATATGCTTGAGTCTTTGGCCACACTCCCCTTTATATGCTCAACGGTGGCATTCTTTTTTAACAGAGTATCATTGGCCTGTTTGGGAAAGTCACTTCCTAGACTCCTCAAATCGACCAATGAAATATCTAATCATTGATAGGCCTGGTTGATCCATAAAAAATGGTTTAAAACTCGTTTTGGATGTAGGGGGTGCTGGCGCTTCGATTCTGAATGAATTCCGAATTTTTTCGTAAAAAATTCAAAATTGATTCGGAAAACTTCCAAAATTTCGGAATGGCTTCGTTAATGGTGTCCACGATTGCGCAATGCGGGAAAACCTGCAAAAAACCTCCCAGGTCCTTTTGACGCGGGAGGGAAGAAATCACCTTTCCAACTGGGTTAAATGGTGCTCTTGCCCCACATCCTTCTCTCCCGTGAGAAGGACGTGGGGCAGGAGCCCTGTTTAACCCGGTTGGGAAGCTGATTGCTTCCCTCCCACGTCAGTCTGATGTGGGAGGGAGGAAATCAGTTTCCCAACCGGGTTAAACTGGGCTCCTGCCCCACTTCCATCTCTCCTGCGAGAAGGACGCGAGAAGGACATGGGACAGGAGCCCTGTTTAGCTTGATTGGGAAACTGATTGCTTCCCTCCCGCATTAGACTGATGTGGGCTCCTGGGAGAGAAGGACATGGGACACGAGCCCAGTTTAACTCAGTTGGGAAACTGATTGCTTCCCTCCCGCGTCAGACTGATGCGGGAGGGAAGCAATCAGTTTCCCAACCAGGTTAAACTGGGCTCCTGCCCCACGTCCTTCTCACGGGAGAGAAGGACGTGGGGCAGGAGCACCATTTAACCCAGTTGGGAAGGTGATTTCTTCCCTCCTGCGTCAGCCGATTCCAATTTTTTTCAGAAAATGGCCGCTGCTGCTTTGAATTGACAAATTCACTTCCTGGTTCCTTAAATTGCTTCAAAAACGCTCCTAAAGTGAATTAATTCCAAATTTATGCCGATTTTCATAGCATTCCGAAAAACCTAACCAGGCCTGTGATTCACTTAGAGAATCTCTCACTAGTGACATTATGCCAGTTGTATCAGAATTATTGATCCTTGGTCTTGATAGCAACATTTCATAATTTATGTTTGATTTTTGGTTATGAATTTGGCATGGGGTCTCTCCAAAGCTCTCTCTCTTAAAAATCTATCAAAATGACGAAAAAAATCATTTTCAAAAAGTTATTAAAGCATCAGGCCCCTTTGTAACTTTTTGCTGTACAAGACACTAAATTTGGCAACTCTAAAGGAATGAGACTCACTTGGGAATAAGTTGTGGGCATTTAAAAAGTTGAAAATGAATGGAAATCCATTTGAGACACCTTACTTTCTGAATCAGGATCAGTTCAACTTCGAGAGGACACAGTGAAAACTAACAATAAATGGTATTATTAGCCACTCAAGTTGCACGCGATCGATAACAAAGTGTCAAAATTATACTGGAGAGGATGCAGAGTGTCAGGACATCGAAACCTTATGTTTTGCTCCTTATCTCTTTATTCAAACATGAGAATCTCTCTACCAAATAAAAACCATTTTTTTTTCTGGTATGCACTACAAGGATGGAGATAACATGGAAAATTAGATAATTTATCGATACAGAATTAGTTAAACAGAATATGAAAAATTAATATACAAAGTTTTTATATTATATAAAATATGATTTTATATTTTATAGGTATATGTGCCAGAGCAATAACAGATGTAAACACAATTAGTTGTCATATTGTTTATCTTATTTGTCATTTTATATATTTTGTAATGATTTTTTTCCTTTGCTATTTTATGTTCAATTGTGTTTATATTCTTCTTTTGGGCTTGGCCTCATGTTAGCCACCTCGAGTCCCCTTTGGGAAGATGGAGGAGGGTTATAAATACAGATTATTATTATTATTATTATTATTCAGGTGAAATTTTGGAGACATGACTGGGGGAAAATATGACTATTATTAATCAAAATAGACAAGTAGAGGATAATTTGTTAGTTAGAGGATTGATAGAGAAGGAATTTGTATACATTTAATGTGCTCTTCTATACTGACACTGTAATGCGGTTTGGAATCCCATACTATGTAGTTTAGATACTAGACCCAGGTGCGCAATTGGGTGCATGTAACATATTTACTCTTTGATTATTGTTTACAATCTAATCCAGATGGTATATTACAGTGTGTACATTAATTAAGTACGTATATGACTCCAATCCACAGATTCTGGGGAACAGCATAGATAGTACTAGCAATCCTATATGGGAACTGAACCTCTCAGGCATTGTAATTGATATTTTCAAATTAACACTGTATTTAGAGTGTCAGTGCCACTGTAGCATTGTTACTATTGGTAGAGACCACTTTGTTGATCCTCTGTTGTTGTGTGGCTGTTTTTGGTAAGGTTGCCCAGTGTCCCTTGGGTGATTACATTCACCAGGAGTGAGTGTTTACAATGTGCTTTGCATTTTGCAGAGCCGAATTTAACCGTAGGATCTGGGATACACTGGAATATGCTGCAGAGCATATTAAAGGTGAAGTCACACTTACCTGTGCTGTTCTTCAATATACTGTAAAAACACTTAAATCTGTGCTGCAGCATGCTTTGATGGAATGTGTTTTGTGGCCGTTATGGTTCCGAGCCTTTTGAAACTGCATTATATTGTCAGTGTAGATGACACCCTCCAGAAGGGTAGAGAGGGTGAATGAATGTTTCTAAATTATGATTTATTGCTGTACTGTTCTATGGTATAAAACAAAAATAAAATAATAGTTGGATAATGTGTTGCCGCTTGCTCAGTCTCCAAATCCGCTTCCTTCTTTAGATTCGGTATCAACAGTGGAGGCTGACCACGAGGATCATTATCTTAATGACCGTTGTAGAGGTGAGCTAATTTGGATTAGTGAACATGGGGAGGCAGAACGACAATTTGTTTGTAATAGCTTTATACCTCTTTGTTTTTATTTTAATTTTAATTGAATAGTTTTATTAATGGCAACTTTTAATTCTACTTTAATGTTGATATTGTATACCGTAGGTTTTTACATTGTAAAGTTTTTAAAGGTTTTGAGCCACTTTGGATCTCAGTTCCTGAGAGGAAAGTAGGGTTCATGATGATGATGATACAAACTTATGAGTTTGTGGTTGAGTTGAGGTTTGGAGGCTTCACAACACACTATAATACACTAGTTCTATAAACAGTTCCCAAGACTAATTTGTATGCAATTTGCTAAATATATTGTAAAATGAATGGTGTTTTTTATCTTTTTTTCATCAATAAAATGGGTTGTGGGTCTCCCACAGGAGGTTAGTTGTACCATTACTGCAGTGTGTGTGAATAAATTACCGCCCAGTCAACCTGACATACTTAAATACCAGGAAATATTCTGGAGCAGATCATTAAGGAGACCATCTACAATCACTTAGAAAGGAACGCCGTGATTACTAAAAGTCAATGTACAGTAGATTTCTCAAAAACAACTTGTGCCAGACTGATCTTATCTCTTTTTTTTCGATAGAGTTAGAAGCTTGGTAGATGCAGGGAATGCTGTGAATGTAGCCTATCTTGGTTTCAGTAAAGCAGGAAGTCAATCGCGATCGACTGGTCGATCCCAGGACCGAAGGAGGTCGATCCCAGCCGGATGGGGCACTTCTAGAGGGGGCGGAGCCCTGCCGCGCCAACCCCCGCCCCCCTCCCCCAGCGCTACCACAGCTTCTCCAGGCTTGAGGAGGGTAGTGCCAAGCCAGTAGTGGCTAGCTATGGCACCACTGGCTTGGCACTACCCTCCTCAAGCCTGGAGAAGCTGTGGTAGAGCTAAAGTCAGAGGGGGCAGAGCCAGGCTGCGCCAAGCCCCTCCCCCTGCTCCGACCTGCTTCTCTATTGGTAGATCTTTCTGACTTGGTTTTATTATAAGTAGCTCGCATGGTGAAAAACTGTGGACACCCCTGCAGTAAAGGCTTCGACAAGGTCCCCCACAAACTTCTTGCAAACAAACTAGTCAAATGTGGACTAGACAATGCTACTTTTAGGTTGATCTGTAATTGGTTACGCGACCAAACCCAAAGGGTGCTCACAAATGGTTCCGCTGGGTTCAATCCTGGGTCCAGTACTGTCCAACATTTTTTTAATGACTTGGATGAAGCTTTAGAGGGAAGGCTTACCAAGTTTATAGATGACACCAAATTGGGAAGGATAACTAATACTCTAGAGCAGGGGTCGGGAACTCTTTTGACTCAGAGAGCCATGAACGCAAAATATTTGGAAATTTAATTCAGTGAGAGCCATATAATATATATAAAAACTGAATTCAACTAAATGTGAGTGTATAAGTGCATACTAGGCATGAGAAAAATGAAACGGAAATTAAAAGGATTCGTAAGAGATTCGTATGTAATGGGACTTTTGAGGTTTTACGTATCGCTGCCCCGAACCAGGAAGTAGACTTTCTTTTACGGTCCGTGAGGCCAACAATTTGCCTTAGGATCGTTAGAAATTCTTAAGTATTAATTAATTAATTATTGTACTACTCACTTCTCCCTGTCTTCTCCCCCTCATTTCCTTCCTGCCTTCATTCAGCTTCTTCTTTTTCCCGCATTTCTATGGGGAACTGGAAGTGACGCTGCTGCTAGGTAGGCTAGGCAATACATTCTGGAAGTGTAGTCCTCCAGGCTTCCCCCTCCTTCTTCTTCCCCGTTGCTCTGCTGCCATGCATGCCCCATCGCAGGGGCCTGCTTCACACACACACACACACACACACACACACGCACGCTTCTCCTCCTCTCTCTCCCTGCGCTCTCTCAGATGCTTCTCTTCCCCGTTGCTCTGCCTTGCCCCATCGCAGGGGCCAGCTTCAGCCCTCCAGGTACGTGTTTTGGACTTCAACTCCCACCATTCCTCACAGCCTCAGGCCTCTTCCTTTTCCTCTCAGCCTGGGCAAACTTGGGCCCTCGCTCCCTCAGGATCGGGGTGAGAGAGAGGCAGCGAGGAGCGAGGGGGGGGGGCTCCTCCTCCTCTTCTTTTGCTGCTTCCAAGAATAGAATACCCGCTCCCTCCCTCCCTCCTTCCTATTTGGAGAGTCCCATCTAGAATTCAGTGTGGTTTATTCAAGTTTTGGCCTACAACTCCCAGAAATCCCAGCCAATTTACCAGCGGTTAGGATTTCTGGGAGTTGTAGGCCAAAACCATCTGGAATGCGCATGCGCTGGCATACGAATTACTAACGAATTTCGTTAGTACTTAAGTTACATTTCCGAAATTTTTGGGAATTTTTTTGTAAGTCTTTGATATACTAATCCAAAAAAAAAAAAAAATCCCCCCATTTGATATAAGAATCGCCATTTTAGGATTCTAAAACATGCCTAGTGCATACTATGAGAAAAGGATTTCCCCGGCAGAATGACGGGACACTTCAGACCTGGCTCTGCAAAAGGCATGCTCAGGACTCTGGGAAGGAAGAGAAGGTGGAAGGAAGGGGGAAAGAAAGAAAGAAAGAAAGAGAGAGGAAATAAAGGAGGGAGGGGGAGAGGAAGAAAGAAAAGAAGAACGAACTATGGAAAATGAAGAAAAGAAAAGCAGGAGAGAGACAAGGAGGGGAAAAGAAAGAAGGAAATGGGAAGGGAGGAAAGGAAAGGGTGGGGAAAAGAAAGGAAAGGGGGTAAGGAAAAAGTGAAATAATGAAGGGAAAAGAAGAAAAGAAAGAAGGGGGAGAGAGGGAAGGGAAAAGAAAGGAAGGAAAGGAAGACTTGGGGAAAAGAATAGAAGAGGAAGGAAGGAACGAAGGAAGGAAGGAAGGAAGAGGGAGAATGGAGGGAGAATGGAGGAAAGAAGGAAGGGGAGAGAGGGAGGGAAAAGGAAGGAGAGAAGAGGGGAAATGGTGAAGGGGAAGAAAGGAAGGAAGGGGAAGGAAGAGGGAGAGTGGAGGAAAGAAGGAAGGGGAGAGAGAAAAATTATCTTGGAGTCTTAGAAGACGTCAGGTTGAACTTGAGACAACAGTGTGATGCAGCAGCTAAAAAAGCCAATGGGATTTTGGGCTGCATCAAAAGGAGTATAGTGTCTAGATCGAGGGAAGTCATGGTGCCTCTCTATTCTGCTTTGGGCAGACCTTACCTGGAATACTGCGTCCAGTTCTAGGTGCCACAATTCAAGAGAGATATTGACAAGTTCTGAGTTCTGGGTTCAGAGTGATCTCCAAGTGTAGGTGAACTACATCTCCCCTAAATCACTGTGGATTCCTTCCAAATCCCTCCAGTATTTTCTGTTGGTCATGGGAGTTTGTGTGCTACGTTTGGCTCAATTCCATTGTTGGTGGAGTTCAAAAAGCTCTTTGATTGTAGGTGAACTATAAATCCCAGCACCTACAACTCCCAAATGACAAAATCAATCCCCCACAACTCCACCAGTGTTCAACTTTGGGTATATTGAGTATTTGTGCCAAATTTGGTCCAGATCCAGGGTTGTTTGGGTTCAGAGTGCTCTCCAAGTGTAGGTGAACTACATCTCCCCTAAATCACTGTGGATTCCTTCCAAATCCCTCCAGTATTTTCTGTTGGTCATGGGAGTTTGTGTGCTATGTTTTGGTCCAGGTCTGTCATTCATGGGGCCTCGGATCCAGGGTGTTTGGGTTCAAGTCAGAGCTGAATTGGTTGGTCATGGGGTTTCTAAAGTTTGGTACCACAAATCCCATCATCTGTTGTCCATACTCCCCAAACATATTGTTTTTGTGATTAATCACTATGCTTTAATTATGTTCAATTTGTAACAATGAAAATACATCCTGCATATTAGATATTTGCATTAGAATTCATAAGAGTAGCAAAATTATTTATGAAGTAGCAACGAAAATATGGATGGGGGTCACCACAACATGAGGAAACTTATTTAGGGCTCATGGCATTAGTAAGGTTGAGAACCACTGCATTAATACATTTCTATTTCTGTTTAATTGCTATTACATTTTTTTTTAAAAAAAATTTTTAGGGGGGCGGTGAGTAAATTTTTTCTGGAAAGGGGGCGGTAGGCCAAAAAAGTTTGGGAACCACTGATCTAGCAGAATTGGCTATACTCAGGCCCAGATTACCCATAAGGCCAGACTAGGCCATGGCCTCGGGTGGCAGGTTTTGGGGGGCAGCGGATTCGGCCCCCCGAAAACATAAAAATACGTTTTTCTAAAACCCTCCTCAGCGTTTCCCCCGCCCTCCCCCGAGAGTCATCATACTTCGGGAGAGGGCGGGGGGAGAGCGCTGCGAGGGGGCGGGGAGGAGGGAATGGCACCCTCCCCTCACCTGGGCCGCCCCCTTGCAAAGGAAGGAGGCGGCGAGGAGGAGAAAGGGAAGCTCCGCCCCGCCGGCAGGCATGCATGCATGCACACGCATGCCCGCCAGCGGGCTTCCCTTCCTCCTCCTCCTCCGGGCCGCCTCCTTCCTTTTCAAGGGGGCGGCCCAGGCGGCCAAGAGGAGGGCGGGATTTCCCTTCATCCTCCTCGCGCCTTTCTTTCGGTTGCGCGGGAGGAGGAGGAGGTGGACGGAAGGCGCGCGGCACTGCTCGCGGGGCTTCCGTCCACCGCCTCCTCCTCCCGCAACCGAAAGGAAAGCGCGAGGTGGACGGAAGCCGCGGGGCCAGAGCCACGCAGCTTCCGTCCACCTCCTCGGGCCCTCCTTCCGGTTGCGGGAGGAGGAGGCGACAGAAGCCGCACGGCCGGGGCTGCTGCCGCACATGTGCAGCAGTGCCCTGGGGGCGGGGCGGCACGGGGCGTCTTGACCTCGGGCAGCCAAAGATGATAATCCGGCCCTGGCTATACTTATCCAGAAATGTTCACAGGAGTGTTGGCGTAATGTGAACTCCTAGTACAGGTAATTTGTGAACTGGTGTTGAATTTTTGAATTATGAATATAATAATTTTATGGTTATTGATTTGTTCCACCAGAAGATATTATGGAGCTAAACTTTACATGTTCAATGTAAACATGTAAAGCTGGTGCGGAGTTATGGGCTTGAGTGTCATCAGTACGCTGATGACACCCAGCTCATTCTGGGGGTGGAGGACAGGTCTGGCCCCGTCCCCGATAATTTCCAGCGCTGCCTCGAAGCCGTTACTGGATGGCTGCGAGCCAGTAGGTTGAGGGTGAATCCGGCGAAGACAAAGATCTTGTGGCCGGGTCGTCCGGGCGGTGGGGATGTCCAGCTTCCGACCCTGGACGGTGTGGCGTTATGCCCATCGTCTTCTGTGAAGAGCCTGGGGGTCCACCTGGACTCCCAGCTGACCATGGAGACCCAGGTCTCTGCGGTCAGCAAGATTGCCTTCTTTCATCTCCAACAGGCAAGGAGGCTGGCCCCCTACCTGTCCCGGTCTGACCTGGCCACGGTGATCCAAGCCACGGTCATCTCGAGGCTAGATTACTGCAACGCTCTTTACGTTGGCCTTCCTCTGTCGGTGACCCGGAAGCTCAAGCTGGTGCAGAACACTGCCGCCCGGCTCCTGTCTGGCTCCCCAGCAGGATGCCATATAACACCCATCTTGCAGGATCTGCACTGGCTGCCTATTGAGAACCGGATCACCTTCAAAGTGTTGGTTCTCACCTTTAAGGCCTTACACGGCCTGGGGCCAGCGTATCTGAGGGACCGTCTCACCCCATATTACCCTACGAGATCACTTCGCTCGGAGGATTCCAACCTTCTAGCCGTCCCCTCCGTTAAAGTGGCTAAAAGAACTGCCACCCGCCGAAGGGCCTTCTCGGTCATAGCGCCGATATTGTGGAATGCCCTCCCGGCAGTTACACGGGCTATCCCTGACTTACTCCCGTTTAGGCGGGCATGTAAGACCCACCTCTTCCGGCTGGCTTTCCAGGTATAGGCCCACTGGGACCCCCAAGCCATGCCAATGTTGCCCGACCACTGTAACTACTCCACCTGTGTTTTAACGATGTTTTATTGTGTATTTTTATCTTGTATTTTATATTGCATTTTAAAGTGTAATTGTCTACTGTATGTTGTTCTGCTTTCTGGCTGTAAGCCGCCCCGAGCCTATTTGGGAGTGGCGGCATAACAGCCGAGCAAATAAATAAATAAATAAATAAATAAATTTGGCCTTTTTCATTTACAAAACATTTAGAAAACATTATAAACATTCACAAAACATTTAGAAAGAACTGTGCACCTATCTGACGCTGCTGTTCCTCACAATGATCTTCGTTCTTTAGGAGGTGGTCCTTGCACTCAGCAATGTAGAGATACTGGCACCAGTGTTCTTTGTTCTTGCTTTATGGGGTACCAACTTCAACCAGATGGTTTCACTTGTGAAGGTAAGAATATGGTTGTTTGCTTTTAACTTTGTGGTTTTAAACAACTAATCCCTATCTTTGCTCTAACTGCTAGTTAGATACTCCCAGTTAATATGTAACCTTGCAAAACCATGTGAAAAACACAAAGGTAAATGGAACAAAATAAAGAATGACGTATGTGCATTTGGCAATTGTTAAACCAGAGTCCAAATTAATGTAGTACGACTGTTTGAAACCAGCACAAACTAATTTTTTAACCTTTTTTTAATACATAAGAAACTAGCTGTACCCGGCACGCGTTGCTGTGCCCTATTTAGGAGATGCAAGAAAGTCTGAGTATGTAAGGGTTGGAAATGATGTTACTTACGGTCTTGGTGGGGTCATGTAGGCATGAATTGCGCACTTTCTATGTGTGCTCCAAATGATGTCATCTGGAAGCATGAGTTGTATTGTCTTATATAGCGGAGGAAGTGTTTTGATTCTGGAGTGTCTCCACTCAGCAAAGTCTGTAGTGGTTGTGGAGGAGTGGCAAGTGGTGGTAGAGAGACTTTACCGGCTAGGCAGCACATTCCTGTTGTTTCTGCTGGGTATTTCAGGGCTTGGCAGTGTGTGCAGATGTGCGTTAGGGTGCCAATGTCGGCCTCTGGCACCATGCTGTAGTCTTCTGCAGCGTTGTATCTGAAGGCTAGGTGGTGGAATTGGTTGTGGTGTTTTTGAAGTTTGTTTTCTGTGTTGCGACGTCGTGTTTCTGCGCTCCTTGCGCGCTGCTGTTGTGTTGCATTTCTGCGTCTTTGTTGTTCCTGGCTGCGCGCTTCTTCTTGTCGTGCAGTTCTTTGCATTTGGTTCTCAGCTGTGCGTTGTGCAGTGACCTGTTGTCTGTGTCTCTGCTGCGCAGTGTGTTTCTGTTCTGGCGTTTGTTCTGCCCTTTTTTGTTTGGTGTATGGAGCGTTGTGAGTGTGTCGTCCGATGCTGTTATTTTTATAAGGCATGGCTTGTCTTTTGGGTCAGTTTATGTCTGTGTGGAAGGAAGGAATGGTTTTAGTTTGTGGTGTTTGTAGGTGTTGTGTGTACGGGGTCCCGTAAGGTTGGTGGGATGGGTTGTGATTGGAAGTTGTGTTGTGTTGTGTGGGTAGGAATTTGCTGGAGAATTGCTCCCTCAGAGTTTGGTTTTGGAAGTTTAACCCTCAAACACCAACTGAAATCTCTCAGCATTCTATCCTAGCCTTGGATGGCTCTTGCCAGCGTTGCTATGGTTACAGCAGTTATGCAAATCCGCCCTTATTGGCAGCCAATCATGTTGTTCAGAATGTAGAGGCTGGGTGAGTCGTTGGCTGCCCCGGAGGATACTGGGAAATGTAGTTTTATTTTTACTCGTTATTTTGGGGGCCTTTTAGGTTTTGGGGGGGGAAAGTTTCTTTGCTACAAACGTACCTTGCTTGAGGCCTATTTCTGTTGGCAAGTATTGTTTTTCTGCGTTGTATGGTTTCTTTGTTTGAGGTATACATCACATGACGTGAACCCATTTATATAATAGATAAGTAACTTTCGTTCAACACATGTTTACAATGCTATATTCTCCCTTACCTTCCAAAAATGAGGGCATTGAAAATGTTCATAATACCAAAAGTATTATATCTATTCCAGACATTACCAAATGCAGTAGAGAGGAAGACATTAAAGACATGGGATAGAAGAATAAAAACATGGGCAGTTGGAGGGAAAAGACCCAGAATAAGGGACAAATGGTTACATGCAAAAGAGGAAGAGGGAGGCTGGGGGATCCCAAGTTTAGAAGTTTACCATGATGCATTTCGAATACAAAGATTGTTGGAAATACAATACACGGAAAAAAATGGGTAAATATGGAAAAGATAATAAATAATATTAAAGGAAAAGAAATAATATTTACGGAATGGAAGAGGAGAGAGGAAACAGAACTTAAGGAACCCTTTAAAGCAGTGTTTCTCAACCTGGGGGTCGGGACCCCCAGGGGGGTCGTGAGAGGGTTTCAGAGGGGTCGCCAAAGACCATCAGAAAACATATATTTATGATGGTCTTAGGAAGCCCTTTGGCAGAGAAGATTGATCCTTCTCTTTCTTTTTGGAAACAGACTGTGAATTCTCCCACCTAAAGCTCTACTCTGCGGTGATTGGCAGGCCTCCCAGCCAAGGGAAGGGCTGTTTTTGAGACTCCAAGGGGGGGGGGGGAGCAGGCGTGCTTGGCGCATTGCAACATGATGCGCATGTGTGGGTGAGGGAGAGTGTGTGAGGTGGGATGGAGGCTCACGCCAGCTAGTCCCTTCAAGGCATGAGGGTTTTGTGTAGGAAGTTTGACCCAATTCTATCATTGGTGGGGTGCAAGGGGCTCTTTGATCGTAGGTGAACTATAAATCCCAGCAACTACAACTCCCAAATGTCAAGATCTATTTTCCCCAAACTCCACCAGTGTTCACATTTGGGTATATTGAGGATTAGTGTCAAGTGTGGCCCAGATTCATCATTGTTGAGTCTATAGTGCTCTCAAAGTAGGTGAACTACAACTCCCAAACTCAAGGTCAATGCCCACCAAACACTTCCAGTATTTGCTGTTGGTCATGGGAGTTTTTTGTGCCAAGTTTGTTTCAATTCCATTGTTGGTGAGTTCAGAATGCTTTTTGATTGTGGGTGAACTATAAATCCCAGCAACTTCCAAATGACAAAATCAACCCCAACCCCCCTTCAAAAATACAGTTATGAAGTAGCAATGAAAATAATGGTTAGGGGTCACCACAACATGAGGAACTGTATTAAGGGGTCGCAGCATTAGGAAGGTTGAGAAACACTGCTTTAAAGGAACAGTAAAAGTGTGGGGGAAAAGAAAGAAGTTAAACCCAGGCAAGGAAAGTAAGGTGGCAACTCTATGGCAAATGAATTATAATAATGATGTAAGCATAGGTAGAACACTGAGATTAATCGAAAGTAGAGGGAAAAGGTTAGTGGAGGATCTGTACACAGAGGATGGAAACCCTGTAGAACAAAAAGAAATTCAGAACTGGATCGGGTCAGGGAACTGGATCCAAAGCTGGGCCATAAGACAGGAAATTTTCAGATGAAGGGAAAAAATAAGAGAACGGGATAGTACATTTGAGAAGGTGATTAGGAAATGTTTGAGAGGGGAGAAGAAAGTGGCAGGAGATCTGTACGAACAAATCATAACAGTAAAAGAAGAAATAATAGAGGAAATTTTTCATACACGGAGATTGGAAATTGAGAGGGAAGACATCCAGAGGGAAATAAGTAATATAGCAAAAGAAAAGTATAATGCATTAAGGGAAGCCAGAAGGAAAATGTTACAAAAATGGTACAGAACTCCTGCACAACTTTCACGCTTTGTACCAGGGATGAAAGATAGGTGTTGGCATGGCTGTGAACAAAGGGGTGTTCAATCATATGATATGGGAATGTGATAGAGTGCAAGATTACAGGAAAATGATTGAAGGAGAAATCAATAGAATGTTAGATTTGCATATAGTAATAGTTAATAGAAATGTATTACATGCACGGATAATAGGAGTGAAGAATATGCAAAAAGAAACATTGATTGACAAATTAATATCATGCGCACAGATAGTTTTAGTGAGGGGTTGGAAGGATAAAACAAAATGGGCATTGACTAGCTGGTATAACTATATAATTAATATGTTAAATGTGGAAATAACAAATTGTAAATGGAATAATATAGAAAAACTTGAAAAGATAATAATAATAAAGAGGATGTGGGAACCAGTTAGAAATTATTTAGAACAGGGCTGTCCAACTGGCGGCCCCGGTGCCGTACACGGCCCCCCAGCCTGTTGGACACGGCCCCCGCTATGCCCCCGGCCGCCATTTTTAATTTTTAATTTAAATTTTTTTAAAAAAAATATTTTTAAAAAAATTGCGGCCGGGGGGGGGGAGGGGGAGGCGGGGCAGGGAGGAGGAAGTGAGCCAGCTCCTCCTCCCTGCACCGGCCCCTCCGTCCCTCTCTCCGTGCCGCCGCTGCGAGATCGCAGGGGCGGGGGGGGAGGTGGGGAGGAGGCGGGGCAGGGAGAAGGAGCCAGCTCCTCCTCCTGCACCGCCCTCTTCTTCCTCTCTCGCCGGCGCCGATGCAAACCGGCTTGCATCGGTGCCGGTGAGAGAGGGACAAGGGGCGGTGCAGGGAGGAGGAGCCAGGGAGGGAGGAGGCGTGCCTAAAGAGGAGGAAGGCAAGCGCTTGCCTTCCTCCTCTTTAGGCCTGCCTTCTCCGTTCTGCCTCTCCACCGGCGCCCTGATCGGTGCGCCGGTGGGAGAGGCAGAACAGGGAGGGGGGCGTGCCTAAAGAGAAGGAAGGCAAGCGCTTGCCTTCCTCCTCTTTAGGCCTGGCTTCTCTCGTTCTGCCTCTCCACCGGCGCCCTGATTGGTGCGCGGGTGGGAGAGGCAGAACAGGGGAGGAGGCGTGCCTAAAGAGAAGGAAGGCAAGCGCTTGCCTTCCTCCTCTTTAGGCCTGCCTTCTCCGTTCTGCCTCTCCCACCCGCGCCCTGATCGGTGCGCCGGTGGGAGAGGCAGAACAGGGGAGGGGGCGTGCCTAAAGAGAAGGAAGGCAAGCGCTTGCCTGCCTCCTCTTTAGGCCTGCCTTCTCCGTTCTGCCTCTCCAACCGGCGCCCTGATCGGTGCGCCGGTGGGAGAGGCAGAACAGAAGAGGAGGCTGGCGTGGCACTTTAGAAGGGAGGGAGAAGTCATGGAGGGCTCCCCTTGGCTTTGCCCTCCCTCCTAAAGGGTCACGCCAGCCTCAGAAGCGAAATCGCTGCTTCTGAAGCTGGCGTGACACTTTAGGAGGAGGGGCTGGGGGCGTGGCTGGGGGTGTGGCCGGGGGGTGGGGCGGAGCGGCCCCCCAGGTCATCAGTGACTGGAAGTCCGGCCCTAGGTCCAGTAGAAGTTGGATAGCACTGATTTAGAAAATGTGTTAAGAGGTGGAGTAGAAAAATTAAGACTGAGACTGATATTTCAAATGTAACCTCTGTAGTTTGATGTATAAACTGTATGTACAAGGAGGGGAGGGTGGGAGAGGGGGGAAAACCAATAAAAACTTTTTTTAAAAAATGTTTTATTATAAACAACTATACATAACCACAATTACCATTCCTTTTGTCCTTTTTCATCCCCTTCTCCCTCCCCCCTCCCACCCCTCCCTCTTCCCTGTTGACAATGAAGTCCTTTTTTCTCCGTTACATGAGCCTTCTTTCGATTCCTTCAATTTTTTTCTTCCAGCTTTCATCATCTGGTTTAACGACCTGTAACCATCTTTTAAAAAAAACTTATTAAAAAAAAGGGAGAATCCAAAAAAGACACATACACACACACAAAATGGTGGTGCACATTAGATTTGCATAATATGGTGAACACTTTGGGGGGGGGGAGGGTTCCAGGGATTTGAAAATTGAGGTGTACATTAGATTCAAACTGCAAATTAGACTCGAGTAAATACAATAATTTTACTTGATTTTCTCCCTAGACATAAATGAGTGTATCACTACAAGCAACACTTGTGGCATTGGACAAATTTGTATCAATACCCCAGGATCATTCCGCTGTCAGCGTGAGACCAGTTGTGGAACTGGTTATGAATTAACTGAAAACAATCTCTGCAAAGGTATGTTTCAACATTTGCCCAGGAAAGATAGGTATTTGCTAAAGAGTACCACAGTCCCAGATACGAAATTTATTTTATTTATTTATTTACATCATTTATATTCCGCCCTTCCAACCCCGCAGGGGACTCAGGGCGGATTACAATGTACATATACAGGCAAACATTGAATAGACACACAACATATATAGACAGTAGGGCTGTTTCCGAATTTTGGATACTTCCGAATTTTGGAAGTTTTTTGCCTACTTCCGACTTTTGAAGCAATTTCGAGAGCAGCCCTCCTAACAGGAATTCCGAATTCTGAATTTTTGATGTCATTTCCGAATTTTCTTGCTGATTGCTCATTGGCTGATGGCTAACAGCTGGCACAGGTGCTAGGAAATATCAATAGTAGGCTGCTATCAAGTAATGTAATATATATTCAGAATAGAAAACCGCTCGACTTATATGCATATGTGAAGAGACCACCCTGTGGTGTAAGTAGGCTAGAAATATATAGTCCCGGAAATCCTTAAGTCCATATAATAGCAAGGTCCATAAAGTCGAAGATGTGGTCCCAAAATTCACAAATAAAAGCGGTAAGTTTTGTATATCCAAGGTAAATCCCAGGTAAGTACAAAAAGGTAAATCCAGTGGTAAATCCAGTGGTAGCAGTCTACAAAGTCGCCGAAGATGGCAATATAAACATAACTCCGTGGGGAGAATAATCCGAGGACGTAGGGATCACAGATATAGCGTCTCCCATGCAGATGCGGATTATAAGAAAGGCCGACGGCGTGCAAATGCTGCAATAGCAGCCAAAAAACTGTTTCACATAAGCTTTTTCAAGGCACAATAATAATCACCTTAAGACGTCCAATCCATCATATAATGTATTTCCATAAGCATAACCTCACTCAAGGGAGGAGTGAGGTGACCCAAAGGTGCTTCACTTTCTGGGGAAGCAACTAAATTACTCCACCAGGAGTGTGGCGCAGCTGGCTGGGTGTCAGCTGCATAAGATCTCTACTGACCAGAAGGTCATGAGTTCGAGGCTTGCCCTGGTCGGGGTGAGCGCTCGACCAATTGTGTAGCTCGTTGTTGACCTTTGCAACCCGAAAGACAGTTGCATCTGTCAAGTAGGAAATTTGGGTACCACTTGAGTGGGGAGACTTAATTTAACTGATTTACGAGGCCATAAAAATATCCAGGAAATACACACAAGAGGAATGAAGGAATGCGACAGCTCCTCCTGGTGGCCAGAAAAGCTGGAATGTTAAATTGCCTATGTGTCTGTCTTATATGTTGTATGTCAAATGGCATTGAATGTTTGCCTGTATATGTGCATTGTGATCCGCCCTGAGTCCCCTGCGGGGTGAGAAGGCCAGAATATAAATGATGTAAATAAATAAATAAATAATAAACTTTATTTGTACCCCGCCACCATCTCCTCAATGGGGACTCGGGGTGGCTTACATGAGGCCAAGCCCATCAACACAACAACACAATCAAATCAATCAAAAACAACATAATCAAATTACATAGAACATAAACAATAAGATACTACAATCAATGTAAAATGACAGTGAAATAAAACCCTTTATGACGCAGGACAATGAGCGGGCCACATGTACAGATTAGAACTCACCTATTTAAATGTTGCTTTTGTCTGAAGCATAACAAGATAGCCTTGCGAGACCTTCTGCTAACAAACTCTTTCTTTTGTGATGTACCAGATATTGACGAGTGTGAGACTGGTACTCATAACTGCCTCCCCGATTTTATCTGTCAGAATACTCCAGGATCCTTCCGTTGCCGGCCCAAGCAACAATGCAAGAGTGGTTTTATACAAGATGCATTAGGCAACTGTATTGGTAAGGCATGTGGCTCTTGGAAGCCAGTTTTCATTGGATTTTGTGTATTTAAGCCCTCCAGTCACTACTGAGAGACTACCTGTTACGCATTCTGCTACTTGATATTTGTTTTTGTTGCTGCCCCATGTGCTTTGTCTATTCAGGGGAATGTTTTTCAGATAGGATTTTAAAGGAAAGCTCTCTTCTCTCAACCCCCAAGTTTCCATTTTAATTTAGTATGTGTCCTATTGCAGATATTAACGAATGCCTGACCGCTAATGCTCCTTGTCCTGTTGGGCAGACGTGCATCAATACGGATGGCTCCTATGCTTGCCACAGGAATGTGCCAAACTGTGGGCGAGGCTACCATCTTAATGAAGAAGGAACAAGATGTGTAGGTATGTCCCAGAAATGCACTTGAACTCATATTATTTCTCAGTCGGATTACCTTATTATATTTATATCTCAGTTTTCCTCTAATAAACTCAAGGCTGCATATATGTTTTTACACCACTCTGAGATTACACAATTTAGGATGGAGTATAACAGGGCCGTAGCCAGGATTTTGATTCGGGGGGCTGAGTTTGGTTGGGGGGGGGGCTGAGACTGGGTGGAAGAGGGTCTACCCTAGCAAACCTTTTGCATTGTTATCCCAATAACCCCATGAGTGTGGTATATAATGAGCATGGTGATCAGATCATGATATGAATAAACGTAACAGTTTAAATAATGTACCAGTAAGGACTTCTCGCGGACCACCCTGAGAATTTGGGGGGGGCTGAAGCCCCCTAAGCCCCCCCTTGGCTACATGCCTGGAGTATAACTATTTCAATTAACAATACCTGGTTCTCCCCCACCCCACCTTATTTTATTTTATTTATTTAGGGATTTACTAATTGCCCATCCCAGATGGCTCTGGGTGATTTACAGTAAAAACACACAGCTACATACCTGAAAGATCTAAAACCATCTAAAAGTATCTAACATCTAAAAACATCTAAAACAATTAACATCTAAAAACATCTAAAAACAATTGACAGTCTAACAGTTCTCAGCCGAACGCCCTCTCAAACAGCCACGTTTTACAAGCCGTGCGAAAGTCTTTTAGATCACGGGTGGCTCTGATGTAAGGAGGGAGGGCGTTCCAAAGTGATGGGGTGATCACGGAAAAAGCTCTACGCCGGGTTGATGTCAAATGGGCATCCTTAGGGCCTGGGACCTGTAATAGATTCTGATGGTCTGATTGAGGCGATCTCAAGGGTCGACACGGAGAGAGGCGTTCCCATAAGTATGCCGGCCCTTGACCATGCAAGGCCTTAAAGGTTAGAACCAGCACCTTGTGAGTAATCTGGAACTCAACCAGAAGCCAATGCAGTCGGTATAGAACAGGTATCATATCGTTCCTCATGGGGGTTCCTGTGAGGAGTCTGGCCGCTGCATTCTGTACTAGTCGAAGTCTCTGGGTCACCAACAAGGGAAGGCCAACATAAAGGGCATTACAATAGTCAAGTTTTGAGGTTACTGTGGCATGAACCACTGTGGCCAGGTCATCCCTGGACAGGTAGGGCGGCAGCTGCCTAACCTGCCGAAGATGGAAAAAGGCCGACTTACTGACGGCAGAGACCTGAGCCTCCATTGTCAATAATGAGTCAAAAATGACACCAAAGTTATTGACGGTGATAGCTGGTGAGAGAGGTTCACCGTCTATGGTGGGCAACCTAACCTCATCTAATCCAGGATGACCCAGCCACAAGATCTCCATCTTTGCTGAATTCACCCTTAGTCTACTGGAACGCAGTCAGCCTGTTACGGCCTCAAGGCAAGATGTGAAGTTATCAGGAACCAAGTTTGGTCAGCTGTCCATCTGTAGAAGGACCTGGGTGTCATCAGCATACTGATAACACTCTAGCCGAGGGCTGGGCAACCTACGGCCTGTGGGCCGGATCCGGTCTGGCAGCCGGTTTTGTCTGGCCCAGGGAGAAGGGCATCGGGGGCGGGGCCAAGAGGAAAGGGTGCCGCTGCTGCCACCCCATCGCGGGCTCTGTGAGGTCTGCGTCGGCAGACAGGCCGGAGGAGCGGCGGCTTTGGAGTGCCTGCATCTCCGCAACCTGTGGGGGCTTATCGCCCTGGCAATCCGGAAGACTTGATCGTCTTCAGGGTCGCCAGCATGATGAGCCGCCTCCGATCGCCTGCTGCTCTCCTCTCTTTTTTTGTCCTAGCGGAGGGACACGGGGACAGAGCGCTGTGCTGCGTCCCTGCTGCGTCCCTGCAGTGAGCGGCTGAGGGCACGGCGAAGGCAGAGAGAGGGCGGAAGGGGAGGAGGGCGGAGGGGAGGAAGGAGGGAGGGAAGGAAGGAGGTAGGCGGCCAGGAAGACCTCGAGTGGGTCATGGAGGCCTCGGGCGACGAGGGCGGCGAAGCGCCCGAGCCCCCGAGGGGCCTCTGACCTCCACGTTCAAAGAGTCCCCGCCTTCCTCCGAGCTACCTTCGGACCACCCCCAGCGGGTGAGTGGCAGGCAAGCAGAGAGGGCGAGCAAAGAAGGCAGGCAGGCAGGCAGTCTCTCTGAGGCAGGCCACACACATGCTGGGTCCGCTTTGCCATCCTCTGGGCTGGGGTCATGGGGCCATTCCATCTTGGGATCCTTCCTCTTGAGGATGTCAGCCTTCATCTTGGTTCGCACCTTGACTTCCTGAATTTTATTTTATTTTATTTTAGTGTTTTTTATTATTATTTTAAAATAATTTTATAATAATAATAGAATAATATAAAAAATAATATAATATAATAATGTTATATTATAATTTCACCATATTATAATGTCTATATATACTATAATATAATAATTATGATATTAATACTAATAATATATGAATATCTCTTGATATATTAATATGTTAATATTAATGATGTGCAATATATAGCAAATATAGTAAATAAATAAATAACTTATGTAGATTAGAATGTAGTTCAGCCTTTAGGTGCAGCCCTCCATAATATTTTTTGGCTCTCGCGTGGCCCCTTGGAAAAAATAATTGCCCACCCCTGCTCTAGCCCGTAACTCCGAACTATGCCTGTAACAACACTGTAGAGTAGGCTAGATGGAGTGCTCATCTGCAATAGGCTTAGGGTGCAGCTGTTGAATTAATGCAGTTTGACACTGTTGAATTAATGCAGTTTGACACCACTTTAACTTCTGTGGCTCAATGCTTTAGAATCCTAGGAGCTGTTGTTTGGTGAGGCACCAGCACTCCTTGGCAGAAAAAGTTAAAGACCTTGTCAAACTACAAATTCAATGACTCCATAGCATTGGGCCATGACAATTAAAGTGGTGCCAAACTGAATTAATTCTACAGGGTAGATGCACACTGATGGTGACTGGTACATGGTCACCCAATGGGATTCATGGCTGGGTATAGATTTGAATTTGAGTTCCTTAGTCCACGTCCAGCACATGAATCATTACATCACACAGATCTTCTGGAGCTATCTGGAAAGCTTTCAGATGGTGCCATCCTGTTTTTGTTTTACTCTGTGATACATGGTGCTCGATGACATATACCGCTTCTGAACATGGGCATTTCTTTTAGTTGCCATGTCTTGCTACTTGTAACCTGCAATACTTTCTCAATAATTAAATTTGAAATAATTGCAACTTGTGGCAGTTCAGGATATAATCATTATTTCTTTTTAAAAGGAGCATCTAACTGAACATAAGATAAAGGGCCCTTCCACCCGGCCATATAACCCAGTGGAAGTCTGTCGCTGTTGGTTCTCCTGGACCCTTTCAGCGGTTTTCAATACCATTGACCATGGCATCCTTCTGGGTCATCTTGCTAGGATGGGATTTGGGGAATTGTTCTTCAGTGCCTCTGTTCCTTCCTGGAGGGACGTTCTCAGAAGGTGATGCTGAAGGACTCCAGTTTGACTCTTTGACCACTGGCCTGTGAAGTCCTTCAGTGCTTCATGTTGTCCCTCATGCTATTTAATAGGCCTGGGCAATCATGGTTCTAAATGGTTCAAAAGTACTTATAAAACTAAAGTTCTGGTGGTGAAGACTAGGTGGCGCTGGTGCTTTGCTTCTACAGTGTTATTTATTTATTTCAGTGATTTTCAATCTTTTTTGAGCCGCGGCATATTTTTTACATTTACCAAATCCTGGGGCGCCCCACCAATCAAAATGACACAAAATGACACTCTAACACAGTAATACTTATAGTTAATATGTTTTTAAATGTATTTATACACTCAGTGTGAAACCTGGGCCTATTTCAATGAACACAACATAGATATCCTGGCAGGAATGGCAGAAAGACACACACGAAGGTCTTGCTCAACAGCTGTCAATCTCTCTCTGTGTTCTTATGCATCAATAAGGAAGGAAGGAAGGGAAGAGAGAAGGAAGAATGGTACCAAAGAGCAAAGAAAGGGAGGAAAGAAACAGGTAGAGAAGGAAGAAAGAAAAACGGAAAGAAGAAGGAAAAGGAAAAGAGGGAGAGATGGAGAGAAGGAGAGAAAGAGGGAGGGAAGGTTGGCCACAGCAACGCATGGTGGGTACAGCTAATAAATTTATACAGCTCTTATATATATATATATATATATATATATATATATATATATATATATATGAATGGTGGGAGTTGTAGGCCAAAACACCTGGAGGGAGGGCCCAAGTTGGCCCACGCCTGCCTTAAGTGACAAAACCCTGTTAGTTTTCGGCCCCTGCTTAAAGGTGCCTCATGTATTTTAATGTATTTTAATATGTTGTTGTAGTTGTTTTTAAATTATATAGCATTGAATTTTTGCTGTTATGCCGGTCTCGATAGAGGTGAGAAGGTCGGGATACAAACGTTTTAAATAAATAATAAATAAATAAACCCTATGTCTCGAACGCCCCTTGATCCGCCTTGGCTGAGTGCGAGGGAATCACAGGAGTGGTAGTTTGACGCCATCCTGAGCCTCCCCAAACTACAAATCCCGGGATTCCCTAGGCTTGAGCCCTGGAAGACCAAAGGGTGCCTCACTGCATGAATGCTACGGTGTAGATCTGCCCCCAGGCAACCGGGGGACCCGGGGAAGTCCCATCTCAGGATCTTCTCTCTCTCTCTGCGAGGCTCTTTCTGCCTGACGCAGTGCCCGCCTTTTGGCTCAAACCCTTCCCAGGCCGAGGAAGGAGCAGAGGGGAAGAGAAAGCCCAAGAAGGCAAGTGGTGAATAGAGGCTGCGTTTGCAGGACTCAGGCAAGTGATCGAGCCCCGGCTAGGGCTTCCTGGTAGGACAGGAGGGCTCTCTCTCTCTCTCTCCTATCTCCAATTTCCCACGACACACCTGATGATCACTCACGGCACACTAGTGTGCCACGGCACACTGGTTGGGAAACACTGATTTATTTATTATTTGGATTTATATGCCGCCACTCCCTGAGGGCTTGGAGTGACTCACAAAGCATAAACAATTACATTAAAAGATCGATAAAAACCAAATATGAGTAAATTAACAAATTAATATATGCAGTGACTATAATCGAATTAAATCTATGCGCTTATAATGAAATTAAATTTAAATGTGTATAGTAAAATAGAATCATAGTGACTATAATGAAATTAAATCTAAGTGCGTACATAGTAAAGTGGAATCATAGTGACTATAATTAAATCCCCTCCATTAATGACATGAAATTTAAATGTATATAATAAAATAGAATCATAATGACTGTAACTAAATAAAATCTAAGCATCTATACAGTAAAATAGAATCATAGTGACTATATTATAATTAAATCTCTGCCAATAATGAAATTAAATTTAAATGTGTATCGTATAATAACTATAATAGAAGTAAATCTCCGCCTATAATAAAATTAAATATAAATGTGTATAGGAAAATAGAATCAAAGTGACTATAATTAAATCACCACCTACAATGAAATTAAATTTAAATGTGTGTAATAACATAATAATATTCCACTTACAAGATTCAATACTCCCAATTGGCGATCCTGAGAGACCATCAAAGGCCATTTTCTAACAAAACTTCCAAAACTTCATTATTATTTCATTATTGGCAATTTTTAAGACAGAACCAATTAGGAACCGCCATTTATAATGAAATTTTGAAAGTTTTGTTAGCATTCTGAAATGTTCACCACCAGAACTTTAGCAACACTGTAGAAGCAAAGCACCAGCGCCACCTAGTTTTCACCACCAGAACTTTAGTTTCATAAGTACTTTAGAACCATATATAATGTGCTCTACATGTGACTGTCTTTGAAAAGTCTTCAAGAACTTCAGTTGGTCCAAAGAGCAGCAGCCAGACTGTTAACTGGGGCAGTCTACAGGGAGTAGACATCACCTTTGTTGCATCAGCTCCACTCACTGTCAACACAATTCCAAGCACAATTCAAAGTGCTGCTTTTGACCTACAAAGCTCCAGTTCAGGTTATATGAAGGACTATCTCCTTCTGTGAACCTAGTAGACATTTATGGTTGACTGGGGAGGGCCTTCTCTCTGTCTCACCACCACTCAACACATTTGGTAGGAACACAGGAGAGGGTCTTTTCAGTAGCCGCTCTCAGACTGTGGAACTCCCTCCCAAAAAAGATCAGGATGTCCCTATCTCTGCCGGCCTTCTGCAATCAGGTCAAGACTTTTCTGGAACCCCAGGTCTCGGCGGTGGCCAGGGGAGCTTTTGCACAGCTAAGGCTTGTGCGCCAGCTGCGCCCGTACCTTGGGAAGTCGGATTTGGCCATGGTGGTCCACGCTCTGGTTACATCCCGTATAGACTACTGCAGCGCTCTCTATGTGGGGTTGCCTATGAAGACTGCCCGGAAGCTGTAATTAGTCCAACACTACTAGTCCAGGCTACTAATGGGAGTGGAGTACAGGGAGTGTACAACTCCCTTGTTACACCAGCTCCACTAGCTGCCAATTAGCTTCTGAGCACAATTCAAAGTTCTGGTTTTAACCTACAAAACCCTATACGGTTCTGGCCCAAACGTATTCTCCCCTATGAACCATCAAGAGTGTTAAGATTGTCTGGAGAGGCCCTGCTCTTGGTCCCACCACCTTCGCAGGCGCGCCTGGTGGGGACAAGAGACAGGGCCTTTTCGGTGGTGGCCCCCCGGCTGTGGAATTCCCTCCCAAATGAAATTAGATCTGCCCCCTCCCTCCTGACCTTGAGGAAACTAGTGAACACTTGGCTGTGGAATGAGGCTTTTGCAGAATGATGGCGGAGATCGGCAATCAACAAAAGTTATTGACCACAATATATGGACTGAATATACGGACTGAGTTGGACATGATTTTACCTTGGCAAACGGCTTTTTATGTAATTTTATTTATTTATTTATTTATTTATTTATTCTTTCGGCTTCTAGACCGCTCCCTAGAAGGTCGGAGCGGTTTACAACAGGTAAAAAACATGCGTAGAACTGACATTATAGAGCAACGGTGTAAAAGCAGATAAGCAATGATTTAATCTAAAACATTACTAGAGCTAAAATAATTCTAAAAGTAAGCTAAACTACATTGAAAGCATAACAGTTACTCAACTGGAAAAGCCAGGCGAAAAAGAGCCATCTTGCAGGCTCGGCGAAAAGAGGACAGTTCCCTGATACCTCTGACTTCCTCAGGTAGGGCATTCCATAAGGTTGGTGCCACCACCGAGAATGATCTTTGTCTTTTATTTATATGTATCCGGTAATTTTATTGTTGATTTATGATGTTTTAGATTTTTAATGTTTTTGCATTGCATTCTTGCTGTCTGCCGGTCTGAGTCCCTCTACGGAGGTCGAGAAGATTGGGATATAAAAGTTTTGAATAAGTAAATAATATAATATAAATTTTCTGCAGGCGGGTATTTGGAGAAGGATATGGGGCATATTCCTGAGGAGATTATGGATGGGATTTTGGTGGGGCGTGGATGTTTCAAAATGCATTTTAATTGTATTTATTATACAGTATCTTAACTGTACTTTAAACCTAATAATACTGTTTAATTGGGTTTTTTTAACTTTTGTATTTGCTTTGTTTTAAATTGATTGAAGTGTGTGATTATTAGCTTCTTTGAGTCTCCTCGGAGAGGAAGCAGGGTATAAATAAAGCAAACAAGTTTAATAAATAAATGTCCTTTCCAAACTCTGGCCTGGGAGGGCTGGCACAATGTGCAAAAAGAATAGGACATGATTCTGATAAACCTTTAGCTCCACCTAGTGGGAAACCTCAAACTGGCTGGGGGATTGTGTGGAATCTTTACTCCAAATACAAAGGAAGATACAGGACTTGTGTTGTGGAGCAGTGTTTTTCAACCTTTTTTGAGCCACGGCACACTTTTTACATTTACAAAATCCTGGGGCACACCACCAACCAAACTGACACAAAATGACACTCTAACACAGTAATACATATAGTTAATATGTTTTTAAATGTATTTATACACTCAGTGTGAAACCTGGGCCTGTTTCGATGAACACAACATAGATATCCTGGCAGGAATGGCAGAAAGACACACACTTCCCACACAGAACTCCCATAACCAAGAGAAAATACTATAAGAGTTTGGTGGGACCTTGAGTTTTGGAGTTGGAGTTCACCTATATCCAGAGAGCACTGTAGACTCAAACAATTTTGGATCAGGACCAAACTTGGCCTGAATACTCAATATGCCCAAATGTGAACACAGATGGAGTTTGGGGAAAATAGACCTTGACATTTGGGAGTTACAGTTTCTGGGATTTATAGTTAACACACAAACAAAGAGCATCCTGAACTCTTGCAACAATGGAATTGAACCAAACTTGGCATATTGAACTCTCATTACCAACAGAAAGTACTGAAAGGGTTTGCTTGGGAATTGACCTTGAGTTTGGAAGTTGTAGTTCACCTACACCCAGAGAGCACTCTGGGCAGGAGGGGGAAGAAGGGGTATTGGAGGTTCCAATTTCCCACGGCACACCTGATGATCACTCACGGCACACTGGTTGGGAAACACTGTTGTGGAGAGTACTTCAGAGGTTGTTTCAAAAGCTCTTGATAGTTCTTGCAAAGTTCTCTCTGTTATGTAGCTTTTAGGACCAAGATAGGCAGCAGAGACAAAGCTCTTTCTTTACAGTTTATTAAACACTACAACTTAAGGCCGTGGAATCCTGCAGTTATTTAGCTTGGCTGGGAGTCTTATAGACAATCCTGACCCAAAAACTCTTCAGACAAATATTTATTTATTTATTTATGTATTTACTCTATTTCTATACCGCCCCTCTCAGCCCGAAGGCGACTCAAGGCGGTTTACATGGAAACCAGTACCCACAATATAAAATACAATTTAAAAACATTTATATACTAACAGATAAAAAACAATAACAATTAGCAATTAAAATCAATACAGTTCCCAGCGTCTCATCGTTAAAGTTATTTTCCATCGCATCGTCTTATCATTCCGTGATCACAATTAAATACTTATATTTCATCACGCAAAAGCCTGCTCGAACAGCCAGGTCCTGACTTTCTTTTGAAATGTTAGGAGGGAGGAGGCTGATCTAATGTCCCTAGGAAGGGTGTCCCATAGCTGAGGGGCCACAGCTGAGAAGACCCTGTCTCTCGTCCCTGCCAATCGGGTCTGCGAGGAAGGCGGGACTGAGAGCAGGGCCTCTCCAGGTGATCTTAAACACCTGAATGGTTCATAGGGAGAGAGGTGTTCGGACAGGTAAGCTGGGACAGAACCATTTAGGGCTTTAAAGGCTAAAGCCAGCACTTTGAATTGTGCCCGGTAGCAAACTGGCAGCCAGTGGAGCTAGCGCAACAGAGGAGTTGTGCGCTCCCTGAGTGCCGCTCCTGTTATCAACCTGGCTGCTGTCAGTTGGACCAAGTGAAGCTTCCGAACAGTCTTCAAAGGCAACCCCATGTAGAGAGCATTGCAGTAGTCTACACGGGATGTAACCAGAGGGTGGACTACAGTGGCCAAGTCAGACTTCCCAAGGTATGGGCACAGCTGGCTCATAAGTTTTAACTGTGCAAATGCTCCCCTTGTCACCGGTGAAACCTGGGGTTCCAGGCTTAGTGATGAGTCCCGGGATCATAAACATAAACCAACTTGTATGAAAAGGGCAGGAGGAACCCAGAACCCCAGAGGCTGGGCAGGGCAGCAGGGAGCATGAAGAGTCTGTTCTTAATCATGTCGGCATCCTCAGAGCTCTGTGCTCCCCAGAGGAAGAGAGCACCCAGCTGGTGTTCCAGTTGTTCCTGCCATTTAGCCATCTCTCCCGCCCCCCTCAGTCTCATGCTGTTCCCTAATTCACAAGGCCCTTCAAAACCTCCCCTCTATTTTGAAGGCCTCGTGAATGGGCCCAGTTGGGAATTGTGTACATTTATACTCTAGTAAATACAGTATTTCTGGAGACATAATTCTACTACCAATAAAAAAGCTTTACTTCAAAGAACCACTCATAACCATTAGATGTCCTTGGCCAGTGTCCCTGTGTACAGTTGTTAGGTCAGCTAAGACATTTGGTGAAAATCTCTGAAGTCCCCAGAAAACAATCCAGTGTGCTTATTATCTGGGCTACAGGATGTTTTGTATTGTTGAACTCAATATCTGCTTTGATAAAAGAGAGGTCGTAACTTTCATAACTTTTATTTTAAAAAAGGAAAGAACATGTGAAGATACTTGTGGGATTTGAATATTCAGTATGGAAATATTTGAGCTAGAAGGAAGCAAGAGCTAGAGAAATGGGAACTAACGTATTTCACCTCATAATAGTCACACTTTCCCCCCCTTTCATCTTTAAAAATGAGCATGTGACTACTATTCAGTGAAATATTTGGAGATCTATAGGATCTCCTTTGGCTGGCAGACAAAGGAGGCCCCAAAGGCAATAAAGACCTACAGGGCCTATGTCGCTACACAGAGAGCCTTAAAGTACCACGCCCAGCAGTGTTTAAAGTAAAGTTTATTCAGGAACACAAAAGATGGCCAAATTGACCCCAAAACACTTAAACTTCAGTACGAGGGTAAAAAGAACACAAAGTAGAGACCAAACTGGTCCAAAATAGTCCTCAACACAAAACCCGGATTAAATCTCTTTTAAACCCGCAAAAAACCCAAAAAACCCGAAAAAAGAAAAGAAAAGGCACATGATGGTAAACACAGCGATGTTGTCATCAAATGGGAGAAGGCAAAGAGTGAAAAGATGTCAGCATGATCCGGAAGTCGAAACGGGAAGGCAGCAACAGCGTGGTCAAAACTGGTCCGGAGTTAAAATGAGCAGAAAGCAGCAGCGTAGCCAAAACTGTTCCAGTGTCAAAGCGGGAGGAAGCAGCAGTGACAATAAGCCAATCTGGGTTAAAATGAGGAGGAAACAGCAGCGTCGATAAACCGATCCAGGGTCAGCACACAAGCAGGCAGCAGCAACTAGCACACAGGGAGTAAACATTGTGTAGTTAAAAGGAGACAAGATGCGGAACCCAGCCGATACAATACCCAAGTCCACGGAGGTAGAGCAGGATCCAAACTCATGTCGAAGAAGCAGTCCACAGGAACACAGCACACAAAGGCAGGACACGGGCACCCAGCAACACCTTGCCAATTGCAAGTAACCCCCAATTCCAAGCCTTGTTTTATTCACAATTCCTCATCAGAACTCGAATGAGACAACACCCCATCATTAGTCCTTTCAGCTGTAATTTCAGCTTCATGTGCAGCCCTTTGTCTTTCCTGCCAAGTTCTCCTTCTCCTGCCACGACTTAGCTCACCCCAAGTTGATGTTTGGTCACCTGAATTCCAATTCCCATCCCCAGCAAACCCCACAAACGTATCGCTACTTCACACACTTCCTGTACTGTAGTCCAGTCCATATTGCTAGACACATCTTCTGAATCCCCACTCCCCATAGTTTGCTCATCATGCTCAGACCCATCATCCCCAGAGAAATCCTCAAAGGAATCAACATCAGTAGGTTCACTAAGTATCTGCTGGATTCTTTTCTTTTCCCATTCCCCATCCAACTCCTGCTCATGAGTTGCCCTTCTTGCGTCAACCTCCATGCTTTCAGCATCGCTCGAGAACTCATCTATAGCAGCCTCCTTTAGCTGCTGTTAGCCAAGGGAAACTCTGTAGGCTTTGCCTGCTGGTGTGCATTAAATAGTGAAGCCTTTGCAGCCTCCTGACTGACTGCCACCAGTACATGCAGGCGAGCGAGACCCCCGTCTGCATGCTTACCAGTCAGAACTAGGATCTTCTCTTGGTTACTGCCAGCCAAGGGCAGCCTCCTAGCTCTCGAGACTTGACTCTGTGCACCTGCTTCCTGGAGCTATGGGGGTTGTTCCAAGTGGCAGGCATGTGGGCAGAGGTGCGACTATTATGTGAGTGTTCCGTCTTCCAGACACCTGTTTTATGTTGCTCCCAGTTCTGGATGGCAGCTTCCTTTTGCATTTTCCTTTAGGGTTGCAGTAGATCCACTGGCACCCTGTTAGCTAATCATTTACAGGTTTGCAGCCAGTTTTGCAGTTTGCTGCTTGAGCCTTGCCAAATGTATCCTTTTGGTTTGGGGCCCGCCCCTTTTTTCCCTGAGGATGAGTTCTCCATTTTGAGATCTCTAGTCAGTTCTTCTCAGGCAGGAGAAGAGTTCAGATGTGCTTGGCCAGTCAGGTTAGCTGTGTATAGGCCACCGTAAGTAATGACTTACTGAATTGCTTGACCAACTGCTTGACCGCTGGAGTTAGATAGGCTAATGATACCCTGCTGTGATTAGCACTGCTTGTTGTATATTGTAGCTATCTAATTGCCATTTAAGCATCAGTTCGCCTTCGAACTGGCCCTAGGCATAGATAGGGAAGGCGTAGTTCCTTCTATTCAGTAACCTAGGGTCAGGGTGGGGAATATCTTCAGGTTTCCTTGCCATTCGGAGGAAGCAAAGGGAGACTTTGCAGTCTTAGTCAGCAACCCAGGGAATTTTCATCTTACCCTTGTTTTATATTTTGCAACCGTTAAGCTCTGTGCCAAGTCCTTCAAAGACTTTGTAGCTGAATAAACTATTTGTTCTTCAACTTCAACCTGGAGTGGTTTTTGGGTTGCTAGACCCCTGAGCTTCTCAAGTAGGCATCCTGCAGTCCACCAGGCTTATAGGAAGCACATCACAGTTTATTTTCAAAGGCACCTGGTGCAACGGCATAGTGAGGAACTGACAAATGCCAAAACTGGTGTCGCTACTATTATGCGATGAAATCTGGGGATCTCATTGGTTTACTTCCTGTACTTTAGTCCAGTCCATATTGCTAGATACATCTTCTGAATCGCCATCCCCAATCCCCATAGTTTGCTCATCATGCTCAGACCCATTATCCCCAGAGAACCCCTCAAAGGAATCAACATCAGTAATCACTAAGTATCTGCCGGATTCTTTTCCTTTTCCGTTCCCCAAGAAAACAATTTTTTTTAAAAAAATATATTGTGTATTAGTCTCATAGGGGCAGGAAGGTATATTAATAACAGGGAGAAGATATTTAAGTTAAAGTTAAAGAATATGAGTTAATATGAGTCAATACTAGTATATAAATATTACCATATAATATGTATTATCAGACTTATATTGCAACAATAAATAATAAAGATTTTTTAAATTTGCCATTTTAGTATTTTTTTATATATATTCCCTCCCCCTTATGTCTTTGTGTTGCACTTACACCTGAAGTTGGCCTTTCCTTGTCGACAATCCGGAAACTCAAGCTAGTGCAGAATGCCGCTGCTCGCTTGCTGACGGGAACGCCAGTAAGGGAGCACATCATGCCCATCTTCCGGCAACTGCACTGGCTTCCTATTGAGTACCGAATTGCCTTCAAGATGTTGGTATTGACCTTTAAGGCCTTACACGGCCTAGGGCCTGCGTACTTGAGGGACCGCCTTACCCCGTATGCTCCCCCGAGATCATTGCGTTCAGATGAACAGAATCTGCTACAGGTACCATCAATCCGCTCCTGCCATCTGTCGACAGTTAGACAAAGAGCTTTTTCGGTAGCAGCTCCGGTGCTATGGAACTCTCTCCGGACAGTACCGAGCCATCTCAGAGCTGGCCCCATTCCGAAGGGCTTGCAAGACCGCCCTTTTTGGACTAGCCTTTAATTAGGCATATTGGTTTAAGAAATATGCCTGTATGTTGTCCACCACTGATGTTGCGATGTAACTGTGTTTTAACATGTTTTATGCTTTTATTGTAGGGCCACATGTCTACCTGTTGTGACATGCCGCCCATTTATTTTACTGTTATCCGCCCCGAGCCTGCAGGAAGGAGCGGAATGTAAAATTGAAATAATAAATAAATAAATAAATAAGTTATTTTTCTAACCTTTCTTTTCCACAAGATGTAGACGAATGTTTGGCACCCAATCAGCCTTGTGGAGAAGGTCACACTTGTACCAATACTCCGGGAAGTTATCGTTGTGAGTGCCGCACTGGCTACTATTTTGATGGCATCACTAGAGCGTGTACTGGTAGGTGGCACGTATTGGTTGATTAGAAAACCTTGAGCTGTTTCTTTAGTCCAGCTTTCCAAATTTTCTGCAGAGAAAACATAACTCAGTAGCATTTTGTTTTTGTGTTTGACTGTAAATATATGCAGCTCACATGAACTGTCTATTTAACAGAGCAATCACTTGGTTTGTTAGCTATCATATATAAGATTACAGTTTTTTAAAAATTAATATTGTTTGATGCTTAAAAATTATTAACAATACCCAACTGATATTCTGCAAAAACCGTTTACTGGAGATGTTGCCATTTCAATATTTGTCTTATGAGACCTACAGTATATTACAACAATAAAAAAATTAAAATTTTTGAAATTAGCCATTGGCAATAAAAATATTTTGCAAAAGATTCAAATTTTGCTGAATTTAATAAAAGATAAGGTGCCAAATATAATGAAAATATGTATTGCCGAAGGCTTTCATGGCCGGAATCACTGGGTTGTTGTAGGTTTCGGGCTGTATGGCCATTTTCTAGAAGCATTCTCCCCTGACGCTTTGCCTGCATCTGTGGCAGGCATCCTGAGAGGTTGTGAGGTTTGTTGGAAACTCTAAAATTATAACTGTAAATAAAGAACAAATCTCAAATGGTTCTGGCCTAGCTTACTAGTCTGAACGTATCTCCCCTTATGTCCCACCTCGAAATTTGCGATCTTCCAGGGAGGTCCTGCTCTCGATCCCACCTTCGTTGCAAATACGTTTGGTAGGGACGAGAGACAGGGCCTTCTCGGTGGTGGCCCCTCACCTGTGAAATTCGCTCCCCAGCGACATTAGCTCAACCTCTTCCCTACTTTCCTTTAGGAAAAAGTTAAAGATGTGGCATTTGGTTAGATAACTGGGTAGCAGGCAGACAATAGAATGATGACACTGTTATGAAAATGGACTGTGGACTGGCTTCGGATTGCAAACCTCGGACTGTTTGTATAGTTGTATTTTTAATTGTCTTTTAATTGGTTTTATTCTGATTAATGTATTATTTATGTTGTAATTGTTGTTTTTATTGACTGTATATGTGGGCATCGAATCGCTGTCAGTTATGAGCTGCCCTGAGTCCCCCTCTGGGGGTAGGGAAGGGCAGGGTAAAAATATTGAAATAAATATAAATAAATATAATTATGTATATAATAAAACTCAGTGTTTGCGGGCGGAGGTGCGGAGCAATATGTGGCAGCGTTTCGATTGGTTGCCACTGTGGGATTATTTGCATAACGGACTCTGATTGGCCAGCCTCAGAACTCCAACATTCTAAGGCAGCAGACAGAGGGGATTGGTTGCCACTGAGGGAGTATTTGCATAAAGGACTCTAATTGGCCATCTACATTCCAACATTCTAAGGTGACACAGAGGGAAAAGGAAAGACCTCAGGCAGTCAGTCACTGCGGCCCACAGCAATGACGGATCAGGACCAAACTTGGCACATAGGGGCCCAATGGCCCACTTCACAACCTGGTGTGGTTTAGGGCAGGATGGGCCACGAATGATGGGATTTGCAGTACCTTCACCTGATTCACTTCCCACATAATATTGTAGCCCCTACAAAAAACAGACCAGGCCCAAACTTGGCACACAGAGCCCCTATGACCCACTCTACATCCTACTGCAGTTTGAAGGAGGATGGGCCATGGATGATGGGACTTGCAGTACCTTCACTCACTTCCTGAAAACAACGCAACCCTCATCCAATGACCAATACAGACCAAACTTGACACACAGAGCCCCCATGACCCAGTCTATCTTCTACTGCAGTTTGGACTGTGGATGATGGGACTTGAAGTACCAAAGACCAACCTTGGCACACAATGCCTTTCTCAAATAACCTGGGCACCGCCGGGTCCCCAAGCTAGTATATAAATAAATATAAACGCAGGGGAACTCCACGGAAGAAACAACCAGGAACATCTAATTTTTCAGTGTGAATAGGGACAAGGAGAAGACCAAATAGTTCCTTGTTGAGCTTGTTTTTAAAGGATTTTTGGGAGAGATAGCTGGAGCAGGGGTACCTTTTTTCTTTGTCATTTATCCTTTTGTGAATGTTGTAAATGTAGCGTCATCACAGGGTATTTCATGAGAATAAAGAGGAGCTGTTTGGAGGGATTCTAGACATTGTAGTCCAAAAGTGTCTTTGCTAAGCTCTACACATGATGCATTTTTCAAATGGGTCTGTGCTACTGATTGTAACATAGAGCGTTGAAGCTGGCACAGGATGGAATGCCTTGACTTCATGGCATTGTATGATTCAGGTGTCCTGCAATAATGATCAATCTTATCATATTTTTTCCAGCAGCTTTTGCATGATCTTGGCAGGTTAAGTATTGGATTAAAAGGAGGAAATTATGATCACTTTGAAGTCAGAAGAATTCCTAAAATATTTGTGTGTCACTGGCAATTTAAAGAACAGCATCTTGTTTATATGTCTTTCCCATAAATTTGAGCAGAAATCTTCACAGTGATGTATTCCTCTCCGTAGATACTAATGAATGCCGACGATACCCTGGCCGTCTGTGTGCCCACAAGTGTGAAAACACAGCTGGTTCTTACTACTGTAGCTGTACAATGGGTTTCAAACTTTCATCTGATGGGAGGTCATGTGAAGGTAAGCTTCTCTATTTTCACCAATAGTGCAATGTTTAGGCTTGAGCCCTATGCCTGTTGACACTGAAGGCTTATTGACTTCAATGGACTTGATGCCCTGGATTTAAATATGATATAGGCTAAGCAACCTAAGGCTCATTGGCTCTTTTGATGATCTTTAGCCACACCCAGGATGCCATTGATCTATATCTGTTTGAAAGACATAACCTCATTGCCAAAACGACTGAAAGTCTATGCCATTTTGTGTCAGGAGTTTTAAATTCCCGGCAGCTAGGTACCGCAGCAACCCTTCCTGAGCTGAGGGAGCCTATCAGTTCAGTCCGCCTGTTAGCCTGTTGGAACCCACCTCCGTGGGCCTCTGCTCCATGCGGCCTCGCCCACTCCACGCACCCATATGAGGGGGCCATTATTTTGGTGTCCCCCCTGCATGTGTCCCCATGTCTGTCAGGGGGTGAGATCCAAGTATTGATGAGTGAGTGGGGGGCCTCCAAGCAGGGGCGGTCTAAGGTAATTTTAAATGGTAAGCGAACATTATTTTGGTGCCCCCAAAATATTATTTTGGCGCCCCCCATGTAAAACAAATACACCATTATAATATCACAATACAATTAGTAGTATATACAATATATTATACCATACTCATACTATATTGTATCATAATTATATTATACTACATTACAATATAATTATATTATAATATATTGACATTATAATATAATATAAAAAACACAATATGCAATCCTATATTTCAAAAGTCACACTATTTTAGTTCGTTTTATCATGTGTATTTCACATTTATACATAAACACTATGCAGTCCTATCAATCAAATATAACAATCTTAGTTCATTTTGCAAAGTGTGACATTACTATTCCATAAACAAGATTGGATTACAGGTCAAAGTAGCACATTGGTACATTGCTATTAAGCATACATGAAACAGATACATTCAATATGTTGTCTGTTGTGTTTAAACAATTAATAGAGTACCAAATATTTATTGTTCTATGATCTATGGCTGCTAATCCCCTATATGCAATTAGTATGGCTATATGAGATCTGTTGAATTCTGCTGTGTTCTGAAGTATGAGTTGTTTCTTAATGGGATGTTTGTAACTTGGGGACTGCCTGTGTGTGTATGTATGTATGTATATATATGTATTTGTGTGTATGTGTACATATGTGTGTATATACGTGTGTTTGTTTATGTATATGTGTATATGTATATGCATGTATATGTATGTGTGTAAGTACAGATGTGTGTGTGTGTGTATATTTGTATATTTTTGTGCATGTGTATGTGTGTGTGTATGTGTGTGTTTCCTCCTTCCTTCTGTCTTTCCTTTCCCTCCTTCCTCCAATTCATTCCTTTTCTCAATCAGTCCTCCCCTTTATTTCCCTCCCTCTCTTTCTTTCCTTCCTTTTTCTCCTCCCCTCACCAGGTTGTCCTTCCATTATTACCTTTTCTTTCATTTTTCTGTCCTGTGTACTTTCTCTTCTTTCTTCCTGTGGTACTTCCTTCTCTCCTTCCCTCCCTCCTTCTCTCCTCCATTCTCCCTTTTCCTCCCTCCCTCTTCGTTCCTTCCTTCCTCTTCCATTCTGTCCTTCTCTCCTTCCTTTTCCCTCCCTCTCCCCCCTTCCTTCTTTCCTCCATTCTCCCTCTTCCTTCCTTCCCCTTCCTTCCTTCCTTCCTTCCTTCCTCTTCACCCTTTCCTTCTCTCCTTCCCTTTCCCTACCTCTTCCTTCCTTCCTCTTCCTTCCTTCCTTCCTCTCCCTTTCCTTCTCTCTCTCTCTCTCTCTCTCTCTCTCTCTCTCTCTCTCTCTCTTCTCGGAGGAGCTGCCGCCGGCGGCGAGGAAGGGGGCCGGTCAGGGAGAAGGAGGCGGTGGCGCCATGCGGTGCTGCTGCTTCTTCCTCCTCCTCACCGCTCAGCTCAGGGGGCGGAGGGCAGAAGCCGAGCCGAGGGCGGGGCTTGGAAGGGACCAGGAAGCCACAGAGTGTTTGCCCCCCGCCTAGGGTTGCCATTTTTTGATATAAGAAATAAGGGACATTTATGGGGATTTTTCACAAAAATAAGGAACACTTCATTAAAAGCTTGAAACTCAAACATTAGGTAGAAATAGTTTTATTAACAGAATAAGATATAGATTGAAACTCACAAAAGAAACTGACTTATACCCTCTTAACAGTACATGGTATGTTTCTGCATGTTTTGTCATACAGAAAAAACATTATTAGAACTACCTAATTTTCTCCATCTGTATTTAATACTTGACTTTGCTGACTTTAAAAGTGCACTGTCTAAACATTAAAAAATTTTTTTTATAAGACAGTACATCTTCATGATTATTATGTCAATAGCTAATGGTATAGTATAGTATGGGATACACAGCATTGTATAGTATTGGGATGCACAGCTAGGCCTATTTTAAGAGTAACTCTCAAGCAACCAGAAACTATCTTTATCCAACATGATCCAACATTCCCCTTGGGTAACGGTTGATTAGTCTAAGTCCTGTATTGCCTCTTCCTTCCAACGGGGACGCAGGCTGCCCTGCGAGTTGGAATCCCCGGGCAGGCATTGCCGTGGAAACCACAGTGCGCACCTTCCTCTGGTCAACCCCATCCAGTCCTGTCCTGCTAGTCAAAAATAAGGGACAGGGCCTGAAAATAAGGGACACAAATTTTAGGGCCGAAATAAGGGACGTCCCTTAGAATAAGGGACATATGGGAACCCTACCCGCGCCTCTGCCCTGCCTCCTGACGCCTGGCTGAAGCAAGAGAGAGAGAGAGAGAGAGAGAGAGGAGGGAGGGGGGGATCGAGGGAGGAAGGCAGGGAGGCAAGAGGAAGGCGAAGGGCCCGAGGATGCATCGGCAGCGGGGAGGGGTGGGCCGGGGCCTCCTGATGCGCCTGGTGGGCTGGAGAAGTCACCCCTTCCCAGCCCTTCGCAGTCTGGCACTCTACGCGGGCACTTCCTCCGCCTAATTGTTTGACCGGCCCTGCCTCCAAGGCAAGCGGGACAGAGAGAGGTGGGGGGAGGGGGGGTCCGCCTGTCTACTGGGGGAATCATTTTCTCATAGTATGTACGTATATACTCACATTTAGTTGAATTCAGTCTTAAAATATATAATATATATTATATGGCTCTCACTGAAATAACTTTCCAAATATTTTGTTTCATCGCTGAGTCAAAAAGGTTCCCGACCCCTGGGCTAAGCTGTCTCATGATCTCATCTTGAAATGTTGCATACAGTGTCGCAAGATTAAAATGGTGCCATTGGGTGGTGGGGGAAGATATTAAATGCCACTTTCTGTTCCTTAGAAGAAGGATATAATAATAATACTTTATTTTTATACCCTGCCTCCATCTCCCCGAAGGGACTTGGGGCGCCTTACAAAGGGACATGCCCAGCAAATACAGATTAAAAACAAACACGCTCCTGTTTAAAGAGCTCCAATGGCTGCCGTTCATCTTCCGGTCCGAATTCAAGGTGCAGGTTCTTACCTACAAAGCCCTGAATGGTTTGGGATCCGCCTACCAGCGTGACCGCATCTCTGTTTATGAATCCAGACGATTTCTTCGATCATCTGGAGAGACCCTACTCTCGTTCCCACCAGCCTCGCAGGCACGTTTGGTGGGGACGAGTGTGGATGATTCGACGTTAACTTGTATTTCGCTGCCACCATTAATTTATTTAGGCTTGACCATTGACTTGTAAAGAGTGGTGAGGAGACTGGTAATCTAAATGAAGTCACGGGGAGAGAGTTTTGAATCAAAACTTAAATAGTTTATTTCACACAACTGGGCACAAAACTTGGTTTGATACTTTATATAACTCTTCCGAAGAGGCACGACTTAAAAAGGTTACAAAGTTTAACTAGTGCTATTACTTAGTTAGATCAGCGTCTAACAATCTCAAACATACAGGCACTTTTGTCTTCTAAAGGCACCTTGCCTCTATCTAGCCCTCAGGCTTTACACAAAACAGATTCCCCAGCCGAGCTACACTCTTCGCTGACAGGAAAACTCTAAGTGCTCTCTCTGCAGTTTCAATAACGTGATTCCTACTCCTCTCCTCAGAGCAGAATCTAACCGAACCTTCTGGCTTGACAGCCAGGCACCCACTGACTCTCTCTAAGAATTCCGAGCTAGCCTTCTGGTTGGCTCCGCCCACCATCACCATGGCAACACATTCCCCCAGGAGGGAACTGCCTCCATTATCACAGCCAACCCTTTGTGGTCTGTCCATAACATGACCACTTAATATAACACAAATAACCACCTCATCACACACCTTCCTTCCTCGAAATTATTTTTAATTCTCTCTGTCCAGAGTGAATTAAAAATAATTCCGTATGAAGACATTACATAAAACTTATACACTTTACACCATTATACATATTTACTCTAATTATATACAAATCATAAGTCATGTTTGCGAATCCAGTAAACAGAATCAGCGTAAATATAGGGCACATCAGCAATACAATCAATAATGTTAAAACATTGAATACACCAAATATAATTCCTGAAAAAGGAAAAACATTTTAAACACAGCACAATACAATATAATGTGATACAATATCATTACCTCTACCTCTTCCTACATTAACTTACCCAACAAAATTTTCTCTATTTTGAGGATTAAAAAACCTAGCATTCTGTCTCCTGTAGGATGTATTAACACCCAGTACTTCTCCTTGAAGACTGCTTTTTCATCCTAATAACCATCCCTTACAGATGTTTCTAAACCAAAACTCTTGCACCTTCTCCAACAGTCTCTTCCAAGAACAGTTGAAGATATATCTCCATCAGGTGTCCCCACATACTTTACCCGTGATCTATCCAATTGACATTTGAATACAAAGTCATTCTTATAATGGAACGGTTTCAGTATGTTATCATGGAACTTTTTATCTTCCCTTTCATCATAATCCTTAACAGTAAAATGAATTACATCAGACACCTTATTTGACATGTGTGTTTCTCTGTCCAATAACTCATGGCTCAAACACAACTTTGGTTGCAATAAACCCACTGTCCTCATCAATGTCTCTTCCCGGTGGTCTCTATGTTTCTTTTCACAACCACTTCTTTTCTGTCTTTCTGGCTTTATCCTTCGTCTCTTGGTGTCTCTCCAATGTCTTTGAGGTACGGTTTCCCATCTCACTGGTTGACCATAAGTCTTTTGCTTCTCCTGTCCCTTGATGACGTGTTGATGACTACTGGGTATGGTGTTCTTCGTCTTTCGCCTTCTCCTGCGGATGAGTCTCTGAAGGGCGATGTCGCTCCCCACAGCAACAGGGTGGAGACGCAAACCTCAACCGCCACAGAAGCAGGAACCTCCACCGGAACAGACTGGTACAGCTCTGGAAGTGGAGACCCCACAACACAAGGCTCTCGATGATCATCCTTCACGAAATGTCCAACAGAAGTTACTGAAACTGTGTTGATGTCAGCATAAGTAGATTCTCTGGATTCTTTTTCACAAAAATAAGGGACACTTCATTAAAAGCTTGAAACTCAAACATTAGGTAGAAATAGTTTTATTAACAGAATAAGATATAGATTGAAACTCACAAAAGAAACTGTCTTACACCCTCTTAACAGTACATGGTATGTTTCTGCATGTTTTGTCATGCAGAAAAACATTATTAGAACTACCTTATTTTCTCCATCTGTATTTAGTACTTGACTTTGCTGACTTTAAAAGTGCACTGTCTAAACATTAAAATATTTTTATAAGACAGTACATCTTCATGATTATTATGTCAATAGTTAATGGTATAGTATAGTATGGGATACACAGCATTGTATAGTATTGGGATGCACAGCTAGGCCTATTTTAAGAGTAACTCTCAAGCAACCAGAAACTATCTTTATCCAACATGATCCAACATTCCCCTTGGGTAACGGTTGATTAGTCTACTGTACTTTGAAAAAGTCCTGTATCGCCTCTTCCTTCCAACGGGGACGCAGGCTGCCCTGCGAGTTGGAATCCCCGGGCAGGCATTGCCGTGGAAACCACAGTGCGCACCTTCCTCTGGTCAACCCCGCCCAGTCCTGTCCTGCTAGTCAAAAATAAGGGAAAGGGCATGAAAATAAGGGACACAAATTTTAGGGCCGAAATAAGGGACGTCCCTTAGAATAAGGGACATATGGGAACCCTACCGCGCCTCTGCCCTGCCTCCTGACGCCTGGCTGAAGCAAGAGAGAGAGAGACCGGTGGGCGGGGGATCGAGGGAGGAAGGCAGGGAGGCAAGAGGAAGGCGAAGGGCCCGAGGATGCATCGGCAGCGGGGAGGGGTGGGCCGGGGCCTCCTGATGCGCCTGGTGGGCTGGAGAAGTCACCCCTTCCCAGCCCTTCACAGTCTGGCGCTCTACGCGGGCACTTCCTCCACCTAATCGTTTGACCGGCCCTGCCTCCAAGGCAAGCGGGACAGAGAGAGGTGGGGGGAGGGGGGGTCCGCCTGTCTGCCGGGGGAATCATTTTCTCATAGTATGTACGTATATACTCACATTTAGTTGAATTCAGTCTTAAAATATATTATATATATTATATGGCTCTCACTGAAATAACTTTCCAAATATTTTGTTTCATCGCTGAGTCAAAAAGGTTCCCGACCCCTGGGCTAAGCTGTCTCATGATCTCATCTTGAAATATTGCATACAGTGTCGCAAGATTAAAATGGTGCCATTGGGTGGTGGGGGAAGATATTAAATGCCACTTTCTGTTCCTTAGAAGAAGGATATAATAATAATACTTTGTTTTTATACCCTGCCTCCATCTCCCCGAAGGGACTTGGGGCGCCTTACAAAGGGACATGCCCAGCAAATACAGATTAAAAACAAACACGCTCCTGTTTAAAGAGCTCCAATGGCTGCCGTTCATCTTCGGTCGAATTCAAGGTGCAGGTTCTTACCTACAAAGCCCTGAATGGTTTGGGGATCCGCCTACCAGCGTGACCGCATCTCTGTTTATGAATCCAGACGATTTCTTCGATCATCTGGAGAGACCCTACTCTCGTTCCCACCAGCCTCGCAGGCACGTTTGGTGGGGACGAGGGAGGGGGCCTTCCCTGTAGTGGCACCTCGTCTCTGGAACGCACTCCCCAAGGATATCAGGCAAGCCCCCACTTTGGCAGTTTTTAGGGGGAGCCTGAAGACGTGGCTGTTCAAATGTGCTTTCCCTGAATAAAGTAAATAACACCCTGCTGTGTTTAATCCCCGCAAATGTCCTCAGTAGCACTTTAATTACTTGTTGGGTGGTCTGCCCCATATTGTCCTTGAAGCCTTCCTGCTATCTGCAAACTGCCTCTACCTGCACCCAGCGTTTATTTATTTTAAACTTTTTATGGTTGGGGCGGGTATGGGGAGGGGTCGGAGGGGGAGGTAACCAACAGAGGGGGGGAGAGGGGAACCCCCGGGCTTCCGGTGTCTTTGTATTGTCCATATTATCCAATTGATGGGGAAAAGGGGGAGGGGAGGGGGAGAAAGAAGAGCGCGCGCCCATTTGTCCTTGCGTTCTGAGGTGGGAAGGGAGAAGAAGACGCTGGGGGGAGGCCCTTTGCCTCCTGTCCGGACCTTAAGTGTCTTGTGCCTATATCAAGAGGCCTAGCTGTGCCGGTCAAGTCCCTACTCTTTAGGTAGGCCATGAAGGGGACCAGTCAGTTCTGCGCAATCCGTCCCTCAATTCACTCATGTAATAGGAAAGCCTGTCCATGTTCATAATGTCCTGAACTTTGTCCACCCAGTCTCCAAGGCAAGGCGTGTCTTTAGACTTCCATTTTTTCGCATACACCATCCTTGCTGCCGTGGAGAGGAACCAGAATAGCCGTTCATCATTCTCATCAGCAAGATCCCTTTCCTCGAGTAGTCCAAGAAGGCAAGCCTCTGGCGTCTTCTCCAGCGTGGCCCGTAAAATCTTTTGAATCTGAATAAAGATTGTTCTCCAATATTTTGAGGCTTCCTGGCAGGACCACCACATAGGATAAAAGGTGCCTGTCTGTGATCCACATTTCCAGCATGCAGTCTGGGCAGACTTGTACATCAGACCCAGTTTATGGGGGGTCATGTACCATCTGAAGAACATTTTATACCAATTTTCCTTCAGGTCAATGGCATAGGTGATTTTGATGTTCTTCTGCCAGATCTTTTCCCATTCTTGCATTCTGATTGTGCGGCCGGCGTTTTGTGCCCACTTTATCATGCAGGTTTTTACCTGCTCAGTCTCTGTTGACCACTCCAGGAGTTGTCTATAAGCCTTGGAGATGAGTTTCCTCTCTTTGGTTAGAAAGGAGTTCCAGAAGCGCTCCCCTTCCTCAAAGCCTGTTTGTTCATCCCTCTGGAAGCTCGTTTTGACCTGTAGGAGTTGCAGCCAAGTGAGGGATTTGCACTGTTGCTGTAGCAGTAGCCTTGGTTTGAGGCTTCTCCCCATCACCACTTTGACTGACATGTCTTTGTAAGTCGGCCAGGTGGCCCAGCCCAACAGGCTTCTTTGTTGCGCCTCTAAGGGTGACACCCACAAAGGGTTTTTTGATAGAACCTCCCCTTGTAGGTCTCCCAGATTCTCATCAGGGCCGCTCTTATTGGATGTTTCTTGAAGTTCTCGCTTGGCCTCGACTTGCCATACCACAGGTGTCCGTGCCATCCAGTTTGAAGGTCAAAGCCCTCCAGGGCCAGCAGCTCTGTGTTCTTCAAACTTATCCACTCCCTTATGTGGACTATTTTAAACTTTTTAACATGTACATTTGGCTCACCCGAAATGGTTTTAAATTGTCTGTTATTGCTAGTGTTGAGTTTCATTGATTGTATTGTTTATTATAATTGCTTTGTGTTGTTATTATGTGTTGTTGGCCTGGCCTCATGTAAGCCGCCCCGAGTCCCCTTGGGGAGATGGGAGCGTGGTATAAATAAAGTTAATAAATAATATAAATAAATAAACAAACACAGAAATACAGTAAACAACTAAAAACAATAAAACATCAAATCAGACCACATCCGAAACCAAATGAAATGAGATACATTTAGGATTCTACATATACAATAAATGGATACATTTAATAAAGTTGCTAATGGATAAAGTCAGAGGTGCTGTTTGACCCTCCTACATTTTTGTTGGTTTCAGACATGAATGAATGCGAAAGCAATCCCTGTAGCCAGGAGTGTGCTAATGTATATGGTTCCTACCAGTGCTATTGTCGTCGAGGCTACCAGCTTAGTGACATCGATGGGATCACATGTGAAGGTAAGCAGCAATAATTAAATATGTGATTCACACCAAGCTATGTTATAATCTTTTATGACCCAGTTCTACTGTGACTCGCAGTGGCTCTTCCAGGGTTGAATCATATACACAGAGTAAAGCTATAATACTAGCAGTATTGAAAACACAAAGTGGAAGCTAAAGAAAATATTGCTAATTCAATTTGGTGTGAAAATCACTTTTTATGTATATAAAATAGGTCCATAAGTCATATTAAAGATATAGTGCAAGGTGCAATTAGATACATTTAAATATGTCATCAATATTCACAATAATCATTCAAATATACATGGCATGTATGTCATTTTCATTCATAGAATGCATATTATCACAATGAGTATTCACATCACAGTCGCATACATATAATAGAGCAGGGCTGTCCAACTTCTACCGGGTCCAGGGCCGGAATAGAGGTCACTGATGACCTCAGGGGCCGCTCGGCCCGCCCCAGGCCCCGCTCAAGCCCAGGCCCCGCCCTCTCCTAAAGCTGTCATTCTCCCTCCTCCTCCTCCTCTTTCCGGGCACCGTGGCTGTCGAGCGCCACAGCGCCGGGAAAACGGCGCCCGGGAAAGGAGGAGGAGGGAGAATAGCAGAAATTGCGCCAAGGGCAGCGCGTCTGGCCTGGCGTGACGGCTGCCCTTGGCGCCGCCTACTCCTCCTTTTCAGCGCCCCCCTGCCCTTCCTAGGGCAGGGGAGCCGCCGAAAAAGGGCAGAAGGCGGCGCCAAGGGCAGCGCGTCACAGGCCTACTCCTCCTTTTCGGCAGCCCCCCCGCTCTTCCTAGGGTGGGGGAGCCGCTGAAAAAGGGCAGAATGCGGCGCCAAGGGCAGCGCGTCAGGCCTGGCGTGACGCGCTGCCCTTGGCGCTGCACCCTCAGGCAGCCCCCCCCGCTCTTCCTAGGGCGGGGGGAGCCGCCGAAAAAGGGCAGAAGGCGGCGCCAAGGGCAGCGCGTCACAGCGCTGCCCTTGGCGCCGCCGACTCCACACCGGTGCAGCCTCTGATGAAGCCGTGAGCTCCGTCCACAACCCAGGAGCCCCAAAGGTCCCGAGCACTGCACTAGAACCATCAGGCGAACCGCGTGAGATTTACAACACCATTTGATTTATGGAACCCCAGCCTGCTACCCACCAATTTACTGCTATCCTTGTGGAGGACAAACACCAGTATACTAACAGCAAAACGGATCTTTGGAAAGGCATCGTTTGTTTATCCCTAATTTGGAGAGGCAGTCTATAACCCACATTTCAGGATACTCCGGATCAACTGCTACACTACAATTGGGGTTGAATTCTTCACCCTTAGGTGGGACTACAGGTTAATTAGATGGTTTCTTTAAGTTTGTTGCTAGTACCTTGCTCTATTATATGTATACGACTGTGATGTGAATACTCATTGTGATAATATGCATTCTATGAATGAAAATGACATACATGCCATGTATATTTGAATGATTATTATGAATATTGATGACATATTTAAATGTATCTAATTGCACCTTGCACTATATCTTTAATATGACTTATAGACCTATTTTATATATATATAAAAAAGTGATTTTCACACCAAATTGAATTAGCAATATTTTCTTTAGCTTACACTATGTGTTTTCAATATCTTCCAGGGTTGAGACAGGGGAGGCTTTACCTTTTTTTTTGCTTCCATAAACCTTTTATCCAAAGATGATAGGAATGTCTACCTGTAAAACATTTTATTTATTTATTTATTTATTATTCAAACTTGTACGCCGCCATTCCCCGTGGGCTCGGAGCGGCTTACAGTCATATAAGACATCACAGAGAGCAAACAACAGATTAAAATTAACCGGCAAGGTTATAGCAAATTCAACAATTAAACGCTAACCGGAAAATATGGGTCTTGCAGGCCTTACGAAAGGATGGTAGGCATTGTAAGGCCCACACTTCAGTTGGAAGAGTTTCCAGATCGAGGGCGCTACCACAGAAAAGGCTCTGCGCCATGTAGATGTTAAATGGACAGATTTGAAACTGGGTACTTCCAGGAGGTTCAGTTGTTCAGAACGGAGTGACCTCTGGGGTTGATAGGGGATGAGACAGTCCCTCAGATACAATGGCCCCAGACCATGCAAGGCCTTGAAGGTTAACACCATTACCTTGAAAGTGATTCGGTGCTTTACCGGGAGCCAATGTAGCTGCTGAAAGATGGGAGTTATATGACATCTCACCGGAATGTCGTGCAGCGGCATTCTGGACGAGCTTAAGTTTCCGGATCACTGACAAGGGCAGGCCAATGTACAGGCCGTTACAGTAGTCTAGTCTCGAGATGTGTACCTGAGGGACCGCCTTACCCCATATGTTCCCCCGAGATCGCTACGCTCAGAAGAGCGGAACCTGTTGGTCATTGTCACGATGCACGGACTTGACCGGCCCCTTAATCACACACACAGAGACGGACTGAAGGCTAACTACTTTATTGAATATAAAAACAGTTTAAAAGATAAATTGTCCATAGAAGAGATAAATGCAATCAAAGGCTTGAAGCAACAATGTCCAAAACAGCTTGGTAAAACAATCCAAAGGCTAATGCAAGACTTGAGCAAGGCTCCGCAAGGCAATGCGGAAACAGGAACAAGGCAAGGTGAATGCAAGGCAAGACTTGGTGACCACGAGCCAGCTCAGCTCCGTAGATCCACTTCGCTAACACGCCTACTCAGAAGAGACGTGGCGAAGCACTGGGGATGCGTTCCCACGCCTGCTATACTTAATCGTTCGGCCGAGGTCCCCGACGCTCTAGGCCCCGTCGTCTCCAATCTCTGCTGACGGACCTCGGCCTGTCTAGGCTGCGGTGCCATCCCCTTCTCCCAGACTCAATGCTACTTCTCCTATCAAGGTTCGACCTTGTCTCTCAGCAGCTGGGTCACTATCTACATGAGAGCTCTCCTCTCTAGAATCTTCCCAGCCGCTTTCATCCATGTTTTCACTCAGAAGCTCCTGTGACCCTCTTCCCCCCGGGTGCTCATAACTCCTACTATCGCTGTCCTCCATTTGCACCTGGTTATCTATGTCTACGTCAGGGCCAAAACACAGCTCTTCCCATGCCAAACTTTCTGTGGGCGAAGGAGGCCCGCTGATGGGAAACTGTCCTTCCCACCCTTCCAAATCCTCTTCTGAATCTGTCTCTGCAGCTGCAGGCCCCAATGCCAATGGAACCCCGGGTCCTAGCCCCTGCTCTCCAGGCACAAACGAGAACTGCTGTGCTACAGTCATTCCGTCGATCCGCTCCTGCCATTTGTCCACTACGAGACAGCGAGCCTTATCTGCTGCGGCCCCTGTGCGTGGAACTCTCTTCCAGACTATACCCGTGCGATTTCAGAGCTCGTCCCCTTTCGGAGGGCGTGCAAGATCGCCCTTTTTAGGCTTGCTTTTAGTTAAATCTGAAATGTAATGGCATGCTTATGTCTATGAGTTTTAGGAATCTGTAATTCCTGCTATTTTATTATTGTTATATTCTGTGTTTTTATTGTATGTTGTGATCCGCCCCGAGCCTGCAGGGAAGAGCGGAATATAAAACCGAATAAATAAATAAATAAATAAATAAATGGCCAAGTCATCCCTGGAAAGGTAGGGGGCCAGCTGACTAGCTTGCCACAGATGAAAAAAAGCAGTTTTGCTGACTGCGGAAACCTGAGTCTCCATCATCAGCAAAGGGTCCAGAATGACCCCAAGACTCTTTACTGAGGATGTGGGGCATATAGCCTCACCCTCCAAGGTAGGCAGCCGGACCTCCCCACCAACCGGGCGGCCCAACCACAGTATCTCCGCCTTCGCAGGATTAACCCTCAATCTACTGGCACGTAGCCAACCAGTAATGGCTTCAAGGCACTGATGGAAACAAAAGTGTACAGAGTCCAGGTGGCCTTCCATCTTCAGAACGAGCTGGGTGTCATCAGCGTAGTGATAGCACTCCAGCCCAAAGCTTCGGACCAGACTAGCAAGTGGCCGCATGTAGATATTAAATAACAAAGGGGAGAGAATAGCCCTCTGAGGAACTCCACAAATTAGTGGAGCCCTCTCGGAGACCATACTTCCCCTTTCCACTTGCTGTCCCCGGTTGTGCAGAAAGGACATCAGCCACTTCAAAGCTGTTTCCCTGACTCCAGCCACATGTGTTCTTTGCCTGTAAAACATGTGTTCTTTCCCATCATAGCATAATTCCAGCATTGGTCCTTAAGCCACATAGCCCTGCCTATCACATATTTTGTTAATAACATAAATGTTGCTAGTAAACATTACCTCAGTGGGATATATTATGATTTATGCAGTACTCAAGGGCAGCATTATCAACCACCTCCATTATGTTTTCTAATCACTGGATCTATATTTCAGATATTGATGAATGTGCTTTACCCACTGGAGGACATATCTGTGCCTATCGATGCATTAATGTTCCAGGGAGCTTTCAATGTACTTGCCCCGCTTCCGGTTATAAATTGGCACCCAATGCACGAAACTGTCAAGGTATGTTGAAAACGTAACAACAAATTTGGCACTCACGATAAGAATAAACATCATGTGTTTATTGTCTAGATCAGAGTTTCTTAAACTGTGGGTCCTAACCCCAAATGAGGTCCCCTTGGCTCATTGTTGGGGTTGTGAAAGGCTCCCCTACTGCAGATTAGGACACTGCTTCTATCAAAGGAGGAGGAAAGCTCATCTCAAGCTGCTAAGGGAAGGGAACATCATCTTACTGCACCCTTGTATATCATGGGGTTTGAGCATCCATGGGTTTGGGTATCCACTGTGCGTCCTGGAACCAAACCCCAGCAGATACGGAGAGCCACTATGTATTCATTAAAGGGTTTGATTTTAATGTACTTGGAAGTTAGACATGCTCTAATTATTATTGCTGTGATACTCCAAATACTCGGATTGAAACATCCAATATTTTTTTTTAATGATTTGTAGACCTATTTTATATACTTCTATACCTCGGGTCATAAAAAAGAATTTTGGGCAAAAAGGGGTCACAAGTTTAAGAAGTCTTGGTCTAGAGATGACTGTATCTTTGTCTAGAATTATTGTTACATTTCTTGTGATGTAAACGATGTATGGAAAAAATTGGCATTTTTTGTTGTTGAACGGTATAAAGGATGGGATGTTTATCAGGGGTTATTGGAACCCCCAAAATCACAACTGAACTGTGATAAAGCTAGAATAATCTTCTGGCTGGAAACCTTCTTGAAAGACCACTGGTCACCACCAGACTTATAAGTAATATCAAGCCTTTGGCTTACTAGAGGTATCTTAAGCAAGGATGCTCTAGACTTGCATTCAGGCCTGTGCACTGAGGTAATACTGAAGATATTATTGCTTCAAGATGTACGTTGCCACCATTAGACTTTTGTGATTGCTTCAGGAAACTGCTTTAAAACTCTTTTGACAGAGGCACACGTGAGGCAGATGTGTTGAACAACAAAACAATGAAGTTTATTAAAGAGAACTTACAAAAATAGGCATTAAGCTTAGTGGTTCAGAAATATCGGCATGAAAGCATATGGTTCCTGTAAGCAGTTCAGATCTTAGTTACAAAATACCACTCCTTTCTCCTTCCAAGAATTTACTGACAGGATTTCCTCTCTGCCTAGCAAACCTTAACTCTACTACAGATAGTCCTTCCCTGGATATATCTCTACTCCTCTACCAACTATCTCCTTGATAGCTGTAGAATCTACTCACTGGCTTACTCTGCTAGCTACCTGACTAATTTTCAGGCTTCTTCTCTCTAACACTAACTCCCACAACTCCTCTCCAACGCTCTCTCCAACAGACTGCTTCACTGAACTTACCAGACTCTGTCTGACAGGGTTTTTCAAAACGCCCCCTTTCAAGTCATTTTTTTTATTTTTCTAAGTTAGATTCCGCCCCTTCTCTACCAGCCAATCCTAACTCCCCTCATTTCCCTCCAGGCTTACTCTTAGGCACGCCCCCTTTTGGAAATGAGATCCAAGATAGATGCCCCCAGGCAATTATCTAAAACGGTTGCCAATTTTTGGGGCCTATTTTTTCAGGCTTTACCTAGCCTACCAGGTAGGGAATTCATCACAAACAGCTTCATTGTGAGTCAGATATTCCTAGTCTAGTCCTATCTTGATTAGCGAACTCTATATTTCTTCCCATCTCACTATTCTTAGGGTCAACACTATTGTGATATGAATTGACTGTTGTTTTCCATTAAAGACTAGTAATTCTTTTGCAAAAGGGGCTTTGTGGATTTTCCAACTTGCCAGGAGTGTGTTAATGGATATGGCTCCCACTAAATGCTCTTACGGCAACAGTCCAAACAATTTAAAATTCTGATACAATTTATGTAAGTGGTCTATAAAGACCATCTTAACTTGACCAGACTACTTACCAGGGAGCACATTGAGTGTGTGTACCTGAGTGTGAAAACCAGGGATAGACTGGGGATTAGCATACCATCCACCCAGCTACCTAACAGACTCCCTGGTCGACCTCATGGAACTGATCTCGGAGGTGTTATTACAGTGATCCAGACTCTTGCTTTTGAGTGGCTTCAACATACCATTGGAGGCATTTGTCAGTTGTAGATCGGGAGGTCATGGTATACACAACAAACATGGGCCTATATCAAGCCTGAATCTTACCACTTCAGACTGCGTGGGGAGGAACATCTGCTTTACATAGAAAACAAGCATTTATAGGAAAACAGTTCTAGCTTATTGTTATTTCTGACATGCCGACTTTCTATGTAAATTATTTTATATACATATATATATATATATATATATATATATAATGATTCCTTGATACGAACTCTACATGGCAGCCCAACATACATTTGTTGCCTCATTGTAAACAAAGCAATTCCCAATTCTGTCTATCCATAGTAAGCATCTCTTTCTCCCTCCTTCTCTCATCTCTTGATTTTTTGGGGAAAAAACCCCAACAGATATCGATGAGTGTGTGGCAGAAACACATACCTGTTCATACAATGAGACCTGCTTCAACATCCAGGGTGGTTTTCGCTGTCTGTCTTTGGAATGCCCAGAAAATTATAGGAAATCTGGAGAAACGTAAGTACCTTTTCTTCATCTTATGAAATAGCTTGGTATCAGAGTAAGAACCAAACCTGGCAAACCAAGTCAAGCAGTGAGACCCCTTTCTCTTGGTATCTCCTCTGATTTAGTTCCAGGACCTCCCATGGACACCAAACTCTGTGGATCCACAAGTCCCATTACATGGAATGGAATATTAAAATGGTGTCCCTTAGATCAGTGATTTTCAACCTTTTTTGAGCCGCGGCACGTTTTTTACATTTACAGAATCCTGGGGCACACCATCAATCAAAATGACACAAAATGACACTCTAACACAGTAATACATATAGTTAATATGTTTTTATATGTATTTATACACTCACTTAGTGTGAAACCTGAGCCTGTTTCGATGAACACAAAATAGATATCCTAGCAGGAATGGTAGAAAGACACACACGTCTGTGTCATAATTTTGTCCAGGGCCCTGTTTGGCATTTGCATTTTCCCTTCTCAAAAACTTCTCCATCACTGTCACTCGCTAGTCTTGCTGTGATCCCAAATTGCCACTGTCACTTGACGTGCAGCTGCAGCACTAACTCTAACTTTGTTTACTTAGCCGCATCTGAGCGAATCCAAGATGGCGCGACCATAGTACTCTCGCGTCACTTCTTAGGTGACGCGAGAGTGCTATGGTTCCATTTCTTAAAGGGACAGATGTGCCTTATAGTTTATATATGAATGAAGTTTGAAAATAATTTCCAACGGCACACCTGATTATCTCTCACGGCACACTAGTGTTCCGTGGCACACTGGTTGAAAATCACTGCCTTAGATAAAATCAAGTTTTATGTTTTTTTGGAATTTTTGTGGAATAATTCCAAGCCATGGATGGTTGAATATGTGGATACAAAATCCGTGGATATACTGGGCTGACTGTAGGTACCTGTTGATGTGTAGAGTGCCTTCTGAGAAAATTAATGTTATGCATTGTTGATACACTAGTTCAACCAGGTCAAACATGGTAATTATAGGTCATAGACTGAGGGCCCTTTCAGATGTATTAAGGTCCAGATCTTTACAGGTGTTTTTAATACCTGGATTAAACCACAAATTTGGTTTACTCCAGTTTGAAATGAATTCACCTAAAACGTAATCTGGACACATCAGGCTATTCTGTTTCTTTTAGCCCAAGTTTTAGGGCTGTGTAGAAGGGCCCTCCGATGAGTGACAACGAATATGGTATGTTATCTCTTATATCAGGCTAAAGACAGTATAAGAGCCTGGTTACAGCTGTCAGTCTGTAGCCATACTTTAAGATAAGGGGCAGGCTTTGGGGAGACGTGGGTGGGATTGTGGGGAGGCTGTGAGTTTTAAAGGCTATTTTAAGTGTATTTATTGTATTTTAATCTGTTTTTACCACATGGTTACTGTTTAATTGCTTTTAACCTTTCATATTGTGCTTTTTAAACTTGTCTAAGTGTGGAATTGTTAGCCATTTTGAATCTCTATGAGGAGAAAGGTGGGGTATAAATGAAGTTAATAATTTGTTGTTATTTGTTCAGTTGCTTCTGACTCTTTGTGACCTCATGGACCAGCCCACGCCAGAGCTCCCTGTCAGCCGTCACCACCCCCAGCTCCTTCAAGGTCAAGCCATTCACTTCGAGGATACCATCCATCCATCTTGCCCTTGGTCAGCCCCTCTTCCTTTTCCCTTCCATTTTCCCCAGCATCATTGCCTTCTCTAAGCTCTCCTGTCTTCTCATGATGTGGCCAAAGTACTTCATCTCTGCCTGTAATATCCTTCCCTCCAATGAGCAGTCGGGCTTTATTTCCTGAAGTATGGACTGGTTAGATTTTTTCGTGGGCCACGGCACTCTCAGAATTTTTCTCCAACACCATAGTTTAAAAGCATTTATCTTCCTTCACTCAGCCTTCTTTATGGTCCAACTCTCACATCCATAGGTTACTGTGGGGAATACCATTGCTTTAACTATGCAGATCTTCATTGCCAGTCTACTCTTCACTATTTTATTGAGATTGGACATTGCACTCCTCCCAAGAAGTAAACATCTTCTGATTTCCTGGCTGCAGTCTGCGTCTTCAGTAATCTTTGCGCCTAGAAATACAGTCTGTCACTGCCTCCATGCTTTCTCCTTTTATTGGCCAGTTATCAATCAATACGGTTGCCATAATCTTGGGGGTTTCTGATGTTTAACTACAACCCAGCTTTTGCCCTTTCTTTTTCCCCCTTGATGAGAAGGCTCCTCAGCTCCTCCTCGCTTTCAGCCATCAAAGTGGTATCATCTACATATCTAAGGTTGTTAATGTTTCTTCCAGCAATTTTAACCCCAGCCTTGCACTCATCAAGCCCCGCACATCGCATGATGTTTTCTGCATACAAGTTGAATAGGTTGGGTGATAGTATACAACCAGGGGCGGTCTAAGGTAATTTTAAATGGTAAGCGAACATTATTTTGCCCCCCCTAAAAAAAACAAAAAAACATTATTTTGCGCACCCCACATGTAAAACAAATATACAATTATAATATCACAATACCATTAGTAGTATTATATTGTATCAATGTATACGGCTAAGGTCACCTCCCAGACTTAGCCTGAGTTACTGGAACTATTTTAACTAATTTCCTATTCTTTTAGCTCTAACTACTGAACTGTTTTATGTGTTTTATGTGTAAGTCGCCCGGAGCACTGACGTGGAGGGCGACTCATAAATAATAAAATCAATCAATCAAATCAATCAATCAATATACAATATATTATACCATACTCATACTATATTATATCATAATTATATTATACTACATTACAATATAATTATATTATAATATATTGACATTATAATATAATATAACATTCTATTATATTATTATTATTATAAAATAATAAATAAAATTACTTATTTAAATAAAATTATCCTCTACTAAATATTTTCATTACTCCTATAAAACTCAAATAACCCAAAATAAAGTAAAATAAAATATTATATATTACTATTTTGCACAATACCACTATACTGTAATATTGTTTGTAATATTACATGTAATATAAAATATATCATTATTCTATTGTTATATTGTAATTTTATTATATTGTATGACAATATTAAGCAGAACTGTATAATAATCAACAAGGAATGCAATGTAAATGCATCAAAATCAGAATATATTACCTACCACCCAACTCATAATTCATAGGAGTCTCCCATAAGTCCAAAATTAGGATCCCAATGTAAATGTAAATAGAAAAACAGACCAAATGTTCAAATGAGGTCGAATACAGGCAGCACGGCCTGGGCAAACTTGGGCCCTCCCTCCCTCTAGGTGTTTTGGACTCCAACTCCCACAACTCCTCATAGCCTCAGGCCCCTCAGGTCTAGACAGAAATAGAGCCGAAGAAAGGAAGGAGGGAGAGGTCACAGAGGAGGAGGAGGAAAGCCCTTCTTTCATTCCTTCACTTACACTTCCTTCACTGATTCTTTTCTTCTTCCTCGCAAATGCCCGCGCTGCGGAGACAAAGGGAGAGGGGAAGCACTCCCTGCCTGCCCGATAGGGAGTGCTTTGCTTACAGGCTTCTGTGCAAGGAAGCTACTGGGCATGCGCGGAGGTTTTCGCGCATGTGCAGTTGCTCCTGCGCTCAACTTCAGCTCTGGAGCAACTGCGCCTGCGTGAAAACCTCCGCGCATGCCCAGAAGCGATGTCGGCGTGCACAAGGCCAGGGCCCAAAGCAGGCAGCTGCGGCGCTGCCTGAGGAACATCGGCAGGGCCAGGATGGCACCCCATGCAGCCAGGATGGTGCCCCCTTCCCAGATGGCGACCTATTCGGCCGCTTACTTGGCCTACCTGTAGGACCGCCCCTGTCATAACCCTGCCATACGCCTTTCCCAATCTTGAAGCAGTCTGTTGTTCCATGGTCAGTTCTTACTGTTGCTACTTGGTCATTATACATATTCCTCAGGAGAGAGGCAAGGTGCTTTGGTATCCCCATACCACCAATAACTTCGCTTTAATTGATAATCTAGCACCTCCTAAGAAGTAAAACTCTGATTTCATCATAGTTTTGACCTGAGCCATTTCTCCTAACATCAAATATAGTTGAATCCAGTATTTCTGGGCCTTTTTACAAAACCACACACATTTCCCACACTTATTACAACTGCCTTCATACATCTCAGAAAGCCTCTCTGGCATCATGTACCATCTACGGATCATCATGTAATTTTTTCTTACTCTGAGTAATGAATTTTGGACTCTTTGTTCATCCCCCCCCCCATTGTTCCAGCTGAATTTGTGTACGTATATTTGTGCCCTATTTAACCATAGAGTTTATAACTCCAAGACATATTTATCTTGTATTGTCGAAGGCTTTCATGGCTGGAATCACTTGGTTGTTGTAGGTTTTTTGGGCTATATGGTCATGTTCTATAAACCTCATAACCTCTGAGGATGCTTGCCATAGATGCCAAACAAAATGCATAAAACATGAAAATTAAAACGGTACCACATAAGAGCATAGACACAAAAGAATTGTAAAAAAAATTCCATGTAGGACAATTCCACCTTCCCAGGATATTTGTAGACTAAATGCTTGCTGGAACAATGCAGTTTTACATGCTTTCCGGAAAGCCGTCAGCTCACTGATTGAATGCACTTCAGGTGGTAAGCTATTCCACAGACATGGTGCAGCCACAGAGAAGGTTCTCTGTCTAGTTGACGACAGACGGATAGTCCATAAGGGCGGGATCTGTAAGAGGTTGAGGTCCTCTGAACGGAGGGATCTCTGGGGAACATATGGGAGTAGATGGTCCCTTAAGTACACCGGCCCCAGACCATGCAAGGCCTTAAAGGTCAATACCAACACTTTGAAGATGACCCGGTGCTCAATTGGTAACCAGTGCAGACGCTGCAAGGTTGGAGTGATATGAACCCTGGCTGGTATTCCAGCCAGGAGTCTCGCTACAGCGTTCTGCACCAGTTTGAGCTTCCAGATAACCGACAAAGGAAGACCAATGTAAAGGGCGTTATAGTAGTCTAGCCTCGAGATGACCGTTGCCTGGATTACCGTGGCTAGGTCATTACCGGAGAGGTAGGGCGCCAGCCGCCTCGCTTGCCGCAGGTGGTAAAAGGCAGATCTGCTGACAGTGGAGACCTGAGCCTCCATTGTCAGCAGCGGGTCCAACTGGACCCCCAAGCTCTTTACTAGAGACGACGGGTGTAATGCCTTGCCGTCTAGAGCAGGCAGCCGGAGCTCACACCCGCCTGGGTGACCCAGCCAAAGGATCTCTGTCTTCGAAGGGTTCACTCTCAACCGACTGGCATGTAGCCAACCAGTCACAGCTTCGAGGCATTGTTGGAAACAATCGGGTACAGAGTCTGGGTGGCTGTCCATCCCCAGCAGGGTGTCATCAGCGTACTGATGACACTCCAGACCAAAACTCTGCACCAACTTAGCAAGGGGTCGCATGTAGATGTTGAATAATATATTGTAGTGTGGTGAATATTTTTGATGTGGAAAAGAGATTGTGGGAATCCTAAAATGAGTACTGCAATTTCCCCCAAATATTACTTGTTTTCTTTCCAGATTAGGCATATAACAAACTGTAGAGCAGTAGTTCCCAACCTTTGGGTCTCCAGGTGTTTTGGACTTCAGTTCCCACAGTTCCTAACAGCTGGTAAGCTGGCTGGGATTTCTGGGAGTTGAAGTCCAAAACACCTGGAGACCCAAAGGTTGGGAACCACTGCTGAAGAGAGTGTTGTTCTTGTTCCGAATTAGCGTTTTAATATCATATTGTTTTAATTACATAGATCGACTATACCAGTCAGTTAAACAAAGTAAAAAGTTTCCTTAGCAGCAGCCATTTGGGAATGCAACAACATTTGACTTAAAATGCTGCATACTGTGTGATAAAGGAGATTTCCTCCTACGTCTATTTGTAGAGTAGTTAAACGTAGCACAGCTGAACAAATACATTAATTTCCTCTTGCTTGCTATGTCTCTTCAAGTTGTCTGTCAACTTATGAATCAAGGTTTTCTTGGAAAAGGAATATTTAGACGTAGCTTTATTGGCCCCTTCCTCTGAAATATGGCCTATAGTACCTGGTATTAGTTGGTGGTCTCTCATCCAAGTATTAACTTGGCCCTGCTTAGCTTCCAAGATTGAATGAGGGTTTTTTTGGGGGGGGGGTATAAGGTATTGAGGCTTGTTTACTTCCTCTTACCATGCCCTAAATGCTGCTAGATGGGAAGATAATATATTGGCGAAATGTGTCTCTTGTTTTGTCTTAGCACTAGACTTTTTAAAAATAAAATCTAGAATGTATATATGGTAGGCCTGTTTAGGTTTATCAGATACATCCGAATTTCGGATGTAATTCGGATGTTTTTGACTTATGAAGCGATTCCGAAGAGAGTTAAGGAAACAGGAAGTGGATTTGCCATTTCGAAGTCTCCGTCGCCATATTCGGAGAGGGTTTGTATGTCATTTCTGCCCTTCTCTAGCTGCCTCTCCTCATTGGCGGATGGCAAGCTGGTGGTTTGCGTGCCATCACCAGATTTCCACCAGCCAATCAGGGGAAGGCAGCAAGAGAAGGGTGGAGCCATTAGCCTTTAAAAGGTGAGCCTGTGCCACGTGCAGCCAGTCAATCTTCAGGCATGCAGAGAGAAGGAAGGAGAGAAAGGCTGGGAAGGGAAGGCTAGGCAGTGGGAGAGAAGGCAAGGCATTGGGAAGTGGCTGCTGTACCAGTGTGGCTAGTTTTGTCAGTAGTAGCGGTCAAAAACGGAGGGAAAGGGAATCCCCCAAGTTTTGACTGTCCCTTCTGTAGGTTTCAGTGCATTGTGCAATCACGGACGCCATTTTATTTATTTATTTATTTATTTCTTCGATGTTATACCGCCACTCCCAAGGGCTCGGGGCGGTTCACAAGGAAGAAGAACAATACAGAATAAAACAGCGGTTTAAAAACTCAGCAATTGTCAAAAGCCTGCCTGAAGAGGTGGGTTTTGCATGCTCTACGAAAGGAGCTCAGATCTCGAAGGGCCCGAGTCTCAGGCGGCAGGGAGTTCCATAGGACCGGACTTATGATGGAGAATGCCCTCCGCCGGGTTGCTGTTAAATGAAGGATCTAACATTAGGAATAGCCAGAAGGTTCAAATCTTCCGACCGTAGTGACCTCGGGGGATTGTAAGGGAACAGGCGATCCCTTCGATCAGGGGTGGGCAATTACCGGCCCTCCAGGTGTTTTGGACTTCAACTCCCAGAAATCCTAGCCAGTTTACCTACTGTTAGGATTTCTGGGAGTTGAAGTCCAAAACACCTGGAGGGCTGGTAATTGCCTACCCCTCCCTTAGATACACTGGCCCCAGACCATGTAAGGCCTTAAAAGTAAGAACGAAGCCATTCTGAATTTCAGATATACATCCGAATCAATTTAGGGGGGGGGAAAGCCCTGAAAACTTCGGAAGTCTATCAGATATGAGGCGCCAGCACCCCCTACATCCAAAGCGAGTTTTGAAACTGTTTTTTCTGTAAAAAAAAACAGGCCTAATATATAGTATATTTTGAGTGTGCTTTTGTGTCTATGTATGAGAGAAAACTGGGGCCACAGTGGCACAGTGCGTTAAACTGCTAAGATGCAGAACTTGCTGACCGGAAGATCAGGGATTCGAATCCGCGGGACAGGGTGAGCTCCTGTTGTTGCCTGTCTAGGATTTGCCGCTGTTAGCTCCAGCTTCTACCAGCCTAGCAGTTTGAAAACATACAAGTGTGAGTAGATCAGTAGGTACTGCTTTGGCGGGAAGGTAATGGCAGTCCATTCAGTCACGCCAGCCACATGCCTTGGGAGGCATCTACCAACAATGCTGGCTCTTTAGCTTAGAAATGGAGATAAGCACCACCTCTCAGAGTCGGACATGACTAGACTTAGTGTCAAGTGAAAACCTTTACCTTTACTTATGAAAGAAAGAGAGTGCAAGAGCTGGAAAGATTAACAAATATAAAACTGTACGTTAACCACATTAAAATTGGTTACAGTATAATAATGAAAACATCTTCTGTATACCTTAATAAAGCTGAATGTTTGTATGTGTCCGGAGGGCGGAAGGGCGGAAGGACATGTGGCAGCTTTCGGATTGGCTCCCACTGTGGGGTTATTTGCATAAACAACTCCCATTGGCCAGCCAACGCGAACATTCCGAGACTCAAAAGTGCCAGAGGGAGTAAGGAAAAGGCCTGAGCCAGTCAGGCATGGTGGGAGTTTAGGTCCAATACACTTTGCAGCCCCCAACAATGAGACAACAAAACCAAACTTGGCACACAGAACCCCCAAGACCAACTTTACGTCTTGGTGCAGTTTGAGGGAGGATGGACCATGGATTGGCCAGCATTCCAACATCCCAAATCTCAAAGGTGCCAGACAGAGTTCTTTACAAAAACGCTTCCTTCAGCTGATTTTACAAACTAGGCCTCAGCCTGAATTGAATTGACAGTAAGGCTCCCTCAACTTGATTCTCCTGACTAGGCCTCAGCTGGACCTGAACCAAACTTGGCACACATAACCCCCATGATGCCCTTTACGTCCTGGTGCAGTTTGGGAAAGATGGACCACGGATTATGGGATTTGTAGTACTTCTAAGCGCTTTGCTTCCCAAAGACCATTGTGGCCCCTAACAAAAACCGATAAATATCAAACTTGGCACACAGAGCCCCCATGACCCACTCTACATTCTGCTGCAGTTTGGAGGAGGGCAGACCATGGATGATGGGACTTGCAGTACCTTCCCTCACTTTCCAAGACTGCTGCAAACCTAATCCAATCACTGATCAACACCAAACCTGGCACACAGAGCCCTCATGACCCACTCAACATCCTGATGCAGTTCTGTGTGAGATGGACCACGGATGATGGGACTTGAAGCTAGTTAAAAATAAAAAAGAGCAACAACATATTTCATAACTTCCTTAAAAAATTTCAAACACTTTGAGGCTCCATTTCACATTTATCATTTTATCTTATTCGTGGGGAAGAAACTTTAAGACTAAAAGCAGGATTTTCCATGCAAAATGCTGCTCCTTTGAGGCCATGACCTGGAATGAATACATTTTGTGCTTATGAACCCTAAAACAACTAACATTGAGACCCCTTCGGGGTGAAAAGGGTGGCATATAAATGCCGTAAATAAATAAATAACATTGTTCCACATAATCTGAAGAATACCATTGTTGAGAAGTTTTATAGCCAGTCATTGAAACTTACAATTTCTTCTATAATGTTGTATGTGAATTTTTAAAAAAATCATTCTTTTCTTCTTTTCTGGAGTTAGTGTTTTTTTTTTTAATGTATACATAACCCAAGATTTAACTTTTAAAAAAATATATCAAGTTATGTGGCTCGGAATTAAGCCAGGTATAATCATGGGCGAAGGAGGTTTTTAAAAAATCCCAACAGTAAAGCAAAAAATACGGTAATCCAAAATTAAACCCACGAATCGTTTTCTTTTATAATCATATTTATATTTCAGGTTCATGTGGCTTATATAATTGCAGAGTACTGAAGGGTTACACAAAGAGGTCTTTCGACTCTATTGCTATAGGAAATCTTATCCTCTCTACTTAGCTCAGCAATTGTCCCCACTTCCATCTCTGTCTTCCAGCTTCTTGGGTTTCTCCCACTGTGTCACCTAGAGAGAAATCAACATGCTCGACCAATGTATAGGAGAAACTTGTGGGTTTGGACTCACAACCGTGGCGGTTTCAGTTTGTTGGCTCCCTATTATTAAGCTAAAGGTCCCAACCACCCCACTACTTGCTTGCTTCTGCTTGTATAAGTAGCAGCTGAGCACCAAAAGTGTATTAGTCCATTATTGCTAATTACTGATAGCCATTGTGGTGTATAACCCATGGCTGAACGTGGGTCTCCAAAACCAGTTTTCTCTACAAGCTACTCTTTGTGGCTACAGGATGAAATCATTAGGACATGCTTAAGTAAACTAACAGTGAAGTGTGTGGGGAGTAGGGCTGGTTGACTAAAAAAAATGGTTTAAAACTCATTTCGGATGTAGGGGGTGCTGGAGCTTCGAATATGATTGACTTTCAAAATAAATTCGGAAAAATTCATAATGAATTCATTAAAATTCCAAAATTTAGGAATGGCTTTGTTAATGGCCGCATCCAAACTAAAGGAAAACCGTGTCCAAAGCGGGTTAAAGCAGCTGCACCCGTACCTTGGGAAGTCTGATCTGGCTATGGTAGTCCACGTTCTGGTCACATCCCGAATAGATTACTGCAATGCACTCTACGTGGGGCTGCCTTTGAAGACAGTTCGGAAATTACAACTAGTCCAATGGATGGCAGCCAGATTACTAACCGGAGCTACATACAGGGAGCATACCACCTCCCTGTTGTGTCATCTCCACTGGCTGCCGGTCCACTTCCGGGCTCAATTCAAAGTGGTGGTTTTGACCTTTAAAGCTCTATACGGTTCTGGCCCAGCTTACTTGTCCGAACGCATCAGCCTCTATGTCCCACCTCGTAATTTAAGATCACCTGGGGAGGCCCTGCTCTCGCTCCCGCCAACTTCTCAAGCTGTCACACTCCTTCATTCCTCAGCGTGTTTCCTGGAGATCTTTATGGCCTTGTAAATCAGTTAAATTTAGCCTCCCCACTAAGTGGTACCTTAATTTCCTACGTGAAAGATGCAACTGTCTTTCGGGTTGCAAAGGTCGACAAAAGGATACACAATAGGTTGAGAGCCCACCTCGACCTGGACAGGCCTCGAACTCATGACCTTCTGGTCAGTAGAGATCTTACGCAGCTGACACTCAGCCAGCTGTGCCACATTCTCGAGTGTAGGGTGTTTTGTCTCTTGTAGTAACTTTGGACCTTTTCCAAAATTATGATAGGGAAGCCTTTCACACTGAAATATGTCAATATAAGCACAAAAAAAGAGCCAGTTTTCCATCTAAAATTTTTTAAAATTTATTCGACTTGTACACTGTCACTCCCAGAGGCTCGGGCCGGTTTACAGATTCCAAACAGTAATAACAATAAAACAATACACATTAAAATATCATTAGGACTCGAAGGTTTGTCTAAACAAGAAGGTCTTACAAGCTTTGTGAAAAGTTACCAAGTTTCGCAAAGCCCGAGTCTCAGGGGGCAGATCATTCCACAGAACTGGTGCGATGATAGAAAAAGCCCTGCATTGGGTTGCTGTCAGATGGTAAGACTTCACGCTAGGGATAGCTAAGAGATTCTGATCGCAGTGATCTCCCGGGACTACATGGGGACAGGCGATCCCTCAAGTACACTGGCCCCAGACCATGTAAGGACTTAAAAGTTAAAACTAACACTTTATTTATTTATTTATTTATTATTCGGGTTTCTATGCCGACGACTCCCTGAGGCTCGCGGCGGCTCACAGGAACCGAAGGTACAACTACACACAAGCAATGCGATAAAACATCTAAGACAATTAAACAGTTAAAACAGCAAAATACAAAACCCCCAGGTACAGTTCAGAAATTAGATAGCGTGACACCCCAGGACAGCGGCTAAAGCGGAGCATGGGCAGGACCTACTCACCGAAGGCCTGCTTAAACAAATAAGTTTTGCAGGCGCGTCTAAACGGGAGCAGGTCCTTTATAGCCCGCGTTCCAGCCGGGAGGGCGTTCCACAGCGTCGGAGCTATAACGGAGAACGCCTCCGCGAGTAGATGTCAGTTTAGCCGATTTCGCCGAGGGTATCTCTAACAAATTAGCATTCTCGGAGCGTAGTGATCTCGGGGGACAGTGTGGGGTGAGTCGGTCCCTCAAGTACGCTGGCCCCAGGCCATGCAAGGCCTTAAAGGTAAGAACCAACACCTTGAAGGAGATCCGGTGCTCGATTGGGAGCCAGTGCAGATCCTGCAAAACAGGTGTGATGTGGCGGCCTGCTGGGGTTCCAGACAGGAGCCGGGCGGCAGTGTTCTGCACCAGCTTGAGCTTCCGGGTCGCCCGACAAAGGAAGGCCAACGTAAAGCACGTTACAGTAATCCAGCCTTGAGATGACCGCAGCTTGGATCACCGTGGCCAGGTCATTCCGGAGATATAGGGGCCAGCCTCCGAGCCTGTCGCAGATGAAAAAGCAACCTTGCTGACTGCGGAGACCTGGGCCTCCATGGTCAGCTGGGAGTCCAGATGGACCCCCCAGGCTCTTAACGGAAGGCGATGGGCATAGCGCCACACCGTCCAGGGTCGGAAGCTGGACATCTACACCACCCGAGCGGCCCGACCACAAGATCTCCGTCTTCGCCGGATTCACCCTCAACCTACTGGCACGCAGCCATCCAGTAACGGCCTCGAGGCAGTGTTGGAAATTATCGGGGATGGATCCCGGCCTGTCCTCCATCCTCAGAATGAGCTGGGTGTCGTCAGCGTACTGGTGGCACTCCAGCCCATAACTCCGCACCAGCTGTGCAAGCGGCTGCATGTAGATGTTGAATAACAGAGGGGAGAGAATGGCCCCTGCGAACTCCACAAACTAATGAGGAGCCCTCGGAGACCACCTCGCCCTCCTCACACGCTGAGACCGCTGGTGGAGGAAGGAGGTCAGCCATTTAAGAACTGTCCCCCTCACTCCAGCCATGGCCAGGCGGTGGATCAGTAGATTGTGGTCGACCGTGTCAAACGCTGCCGTGAGGTCCAATAACACGAGCAGCGCAGACCCGCCTTGGTCGAGCTGGGAGCAGAGTTGATCTGTGATGGAGACCAGGACCGTCTCCGTCCCGTGCCCGAACGGAAGCCGGACTGGAAGGGGTCTAGCCATGTTGCATCATCTAAGAAGGACTGCAACTGCTCCATTACTGCCCTCTCAACTACCTTGCCCAGGTACGAGAGGTTCGACACTGGTCGGTAGTTGGAGGGAACCGCAGGATCTAGTGACGGTTTCTTCAGTAATGGAGCTACCACCGCCTCTTTAAAGCACTCTGGGAAGACTCCTTGCTCAAGGGAGCTATTTACGTGGGCCTCTGTTCAACAGAGGCCCACGTAACCCCTCCAGGCAGGATCTAACAAGCCAGGAGGGGCACGGGTCGAGGGAGCAGGTGGTAGGCCTGGTTGCAGCCACAATCTTATCAACAGCATCTGCGTCCAGTGGCCGAAACCGGTCGAGGGTGGGCCCGGCGGAGGGCCACGGGGTCTCAAGTTCTCTTACTGTATCAATTGTGGCAGGAAGGTCCCGCGGAGATTCAGAATCTTGTCTGTGAAATAGCTCTGGAAAGCACCGGCGGTAGGGGTCTAATCGCTGCTTTTGGGACAGTAGGGACCGTCATCAAAGACCGAATTACCTTAAACAATTGAGCCGGGCGTGAGCTAGCAGACGCTATCAAGGCAGAAAAGTACACATTTTTGGCTGCCTTGACAGCACGCTCATAAGTATCTTTAAATAGCTTATAAGCTGATACTGAGGCTCTGTCATGGAGGTTCCTCCACACGCGCTCTAGACGTCTCCTCTCCCGCTTCATCGACCTGAGGTCCTCTGTATACCAGGGGATCGATGTTTGCGGGTCGGAGAGGGCGCATAGGGGCAATCTCGCGAGAGAGCTCTGGCTAACGAGGTGTTCCAGGCTTGAACCTGCTCGTCGACAGAGACGCTGATAGACTCCAGATCCCTCAGAGCATTCAGGAACCTTTCGGGTTCCATAAGTCTCTTCGGGCGAACCAAAATCTGTTCGGCGCCCTTGCATGAAGGGGGCGGTTGCTCAACCCGGATCCTTAGGGCACAGTGGTCCGACCATGGAACCTCTATTACGGAGGCTAGGTCCACTTGGATTCCCGCGCTAAATACCAGGTCGAGGGTGTGCCCTGCCGAGTGCGTGGGCCCCGAGTTACAGAGGGAGAGGCCTAATGTCGCCATGGTCGAAATTAGGTCCGCGGCTGCAGATGGAACGGAGGCTGCATCGGCGTGGACATTGAAGTCCCCCAGAACAATAAGACCGGGGTGATACGACAACTCACGGGCTCCCCCTTTACTACGGACTGTACTTTTTTAATGAGCTGTGCCAGCTCTGGGGCTCCCCAAGCTGCCATAGCCTATGGCAGGGCTGTCCAACTTCTACCGGCCCAGGGGCCTGAATTCCGGTCACTGATGACCTGGGGGGCCGAAGGGTCTGCCCCCGCCCCCAGCTCTGCCCCCGCCCCCGGCTCCGCCCCGGTTCTGCCCCCACCCCAGCTCTGCCCCCACCCCGCCCCCTCCCCCGGCTCCGCCCCCTCCCCCTCATAAGAGGCATCCATACAATCAAATATAATCTTTTACTAAGGGGAAATGCAGGGAGGGAATACATAAGGGGCATCCATACAATCAAATATAATCTTTTACTAAGGGGAAATGCAGGGTGGGAATTCATAAGAGGCATCCATACAATCAAATATAATCTTTTACTAAGGGGAAATGCAGGGTGGGAATACATAAGGGGCATCCATACAATCAAATATAATCTTTTACTAAGGGGAAATGCAGGGTGGGAATTCATAAGAGGCATCCATACAATCAAATATAATCTTTTACTAAGGGGAAATGCAGGGTGGGAATTCATAAGGGGCATCCATACAATCAAATATAATCTTTTACTAAGGGGAAATGCAGGGAGGGAATACATAAGGGGCATCCATACACAATTATATAATAATAACATAAAGGTTAGCCTACCTTCCCAAACGCGCAGGATCCAGGAGTAGCCGGACCATGAGCAGAGGCGACGACCGACTGAGGCAGCAGCCGAGAAGGTCCAAATCAAGTCTGCGTGGGCCGCAGGGATTAAGTAGCCGAGATTTCAGCAATAGGAGTATCACGAGACTACGGAAGCCACACGGGATTTCGCTCTCAACGCAGGCGTGATCCCGCGTTGAGAGCGAAATCCCGTGTGGCTTCCGTAGTCTCGTGATACTCGCTCTGGAACCTGGAAGTAGGTAATTTTTAAAAATATTATTTAATTTATTTATTTATTTATATTTTTATTAAAAAGCTTAGGGTGCCGCAGGGAAGGGGCTGGGGGCCGTATACGGCCCCCGGGCCGCCAGTTGGGCAGCCCTGGCCTATGGCATGCCAAACCTAAGATCTGCCCCTAAGCTGTGCTCTCTGTTATGTGGGGCAACTGCCTTGAAAACATGGTGAGTGCAAAACAGACTTGGCTTCCCCTTCTCTTTGCTTTCTCCTCTCCTCTCCTCTTGGTAGATTGGTTGCTAATCTTCCTCCCTTGTCTTGTCTTCTCACTTTTCTTGCAGTCGTTGCGAGCGCTTGCCTTGTCATGAAAATAAGGAATGCCTGAAGCTGCCCTTGAGAATAACTTCTTATCACCTCTCTTTTCCTACCAACATTCAAGTGCCCTTCGATATTTTCCGCATGGGTCCTACCAATGCTGTTCCTGGGGACAAAATTCAGCTCTCCATCATCAGCGGGAATGAGGAGGGTTTTTTCACTACTAAAAAAATGAGCAGCCACAGTGGTATAGTGACCATGGAGAAGCAAATCACAGAGCCTAAAGACCTCCTCCTGACAATTGAGATGCAAGTCTTCCGCCATGGGACTATCAGCACCTTCATAGCAAAGCTCTTTGTCTTTGTCTCGGCACAGCTTTGATCCCTTTTGCATGCTACCATCCCTTTCTATTCATCTCAGCCTGGGCAATGGCTTCTGCTTTTTAAAAATCATTTTTAAAATAAAGTTTCATTGGTAAATCGCTTTTTGCATGCTGTACTGGGCTTTTATTTATTATTGAACATTAAAAAAATCCTTCTGACTTATTTGTTTGGGGGCCTTTTCATGTTATACTACTATAGTGGCTGAGTCCTGGCGTTTGTTGTGCGACACTTCTCTGACTGAAGACCACCACCCCCCCACACACACACACACCAAAAGGCCTGCATATTTATGGTTTTCATAGGACAGCTATGAAAGATCAGTGTGACCATATATATATATATAAATGTTCCTGTCATCATGAGTACCTTAAAAACAAAAAAACCCACTGAGCCAATACCCACCAAATTTGGCAGCAAAACATCACATAATGCAACAATAAAAATCCCCCAAAGAACCCCTCAAAATTCATTAAATTAACAAAATACAGATCCTCTGTTGTCCCGCTCCGGCCCCACCCCCTACTCCAGCCCCGCCCCTTCCCAGCTCTGGTCCCGTCCCCTCTCCCTCACTGCATTCCCCCCTCCTTCCCTCTTGTGCTCATTCCTTCCTTCTTTCCCTTTCGCAAGGGGGGATGTGGTGGAGGGGCAATAAGAGGCCCCGGCCCCCAGCCCCACCCCTTCCCCACTCTGGCCCTGCCCCCTCTCCCTTGCCGCACTCCCCCCTCCTTCCCTCTTGTGCTCATTCCTTCCTTCTTTCCCTTTTGCAAGGGGGGATGTGGTGGAGGGGCAATAAGAGGCCCCGGCCCCCAGCCCCACCCCTTCCCCACTCTGGCCCTGCCCCTCTCCCCCTGGCTCATTCCTTCCTTCTTTCCCTTTTGCAAGGGGAGGTGGTGGAGGGGCAATAAGAGGCCCCGGCCCCCAGCCCCACCCCTTCCCCACTCTGGCCCTGCCCCCTCTCCCTTGCCGCACTCCCCCCTCCTTCCCTCTTGCATTCCTTTCTTCCTTCTTTCCCTTGGGCAAGGAAAGTAGAAAGGAAAGAAAAAGGAAATGAAAGGCAGGAAAGAGGTAAAGAAGGAAGGAAGGAGAACAGACAGGAAGGAAGAAGAGAAGAAACGAGGGAGGGAAAAGGGGAAGGAATGAAAGAGGGAAAGGGGGGAGGAATAATAATACACTTTATTTATATTCCGCTCTTCTCACCCCGAAGGGGACTCAGAGCGGATTACATCACACATAGGGCAGACAATCCCTGCCGGAAGACGTACAGTTACAATACAACACATACAATTTTTGAAGGATTTTTCTGGCTGTGTCACAGGGTGCGTCATTACGTCACAAGGGGGAGCTGTTGCTTCAGCCTCATGATGGAGGGCCTCTGTTCCGCATTCCACCTTCCGACAGCCGATCTTTATTTATTCAGGTGTTGTAAAGTCTTTACTGAAAAGAATCCTCCCCCGCATATCTACCTCTACTTCAAAAATTCTTACTATAGGGCACAGCAACGCGTGGCAGAGCACAGCTAGTAGTGCTATTAATCTATACTGTGAAAGGGGCTTTGATCACTCCCCCTTGCACCCAATTAGATTAAGCCTGTGTGGAAGTACAAAATGAGCAATGTATCCTTGGGAGCACCAGGCAGGGATAGGCACCAGATTATTTGGAATGAGGCCATAAGTGTAAACCACATCTCTTCCCATCTGCTTTCCAAAATATTTCCTGAATGGCAGCATTATCTCCCTGTAATCAATTCAGTTATCTTCTGCTCTTCAAGCCAAGACACCAATGAAGCACCTAGACATGGAATTCCTCCCTATTCCCTGTGGGCTTTATTAGACACTAGCTTGGGGACCCGGCCCTGCCCGGGTTAATTGAGAAAGGCATTGTGTGCCAAGGTTGGTCCTTATCAGTTGTATATTTGGCTCACAGTGGTCTCAGGAAGTGAGTGAAGGTAATTCAAGTCCCATCATCTATGGTCCAATGTCTTCCAAACTGGAGTAGGATGTAGTGTGGGTCATGGGGGCTCTGTGTGCCAAGTTTGGTCTTGATCAGTCAGTGGATGAGGGTTGCAGCGGTCTTGGGAAGTGATTGGAGCTACTTCAAGTCCCATCATCCATGGTCTGCCCATCTCCAAACTGCAGCAGGATGTAGTCATGGGTACTCTGTGTGCCAAGTTTGGGCCTGGTCTGAGATTTGTAGGGGCTTCAATGTTCTGTGGGAAATGAATCGGGTGAAGGTACTGCAAATCCCATCATTTGTGGCCCATCCTGCCCTACACCGCACCAGGTTGTAAAGTGGGCCAGTGGGCATCTGTCTGCCAAGTGTGGTCCTGATCCTTCTATGGTGTGGGCCACAGTGCTCTAAGCAAGTGAGTTAAAGTACTGAAAGTCCCGTCATCCATGGTCCATCCTCCCTCAAACTGCACCAGGATGTAGAGTGGGTCTAGAGGGTTCTGTGTGCCAAGTTTGGTCTTGTTCTCTCATTGTTTGGGGTCGCAAAGGGGTCGCAAAGTGTTTTGGCCTTAAACTCCCACCATGCCTGACTGCCTCAGGCCTTTTCCTTACCCCCTCTGCCACTTTAGAGCATCATAATGTTGGTGTTGGCGACTGCCTCAGGCCTTTGCCTTATCCTCCTCTGCCAGTTTAGAGGGTCGGAATGTTCGTGTTGGGTGGCCAATAGAGGCATTATGCAAATACTCCCTCAATGGCAACCAATCATGTTGTCAGAATGTAGAGGCCGGGAGCCAATCAGAATGCTGCCACATACATACAAACCCACAAACATACAAACCCACAAACATTCCGCTTTATTATATATAGAGATTATTTTAGCCCACCTATTGTGTGTACCCTTGTTTGTCGTTGATGCTATTTGCAGTGGGTACCACGTTGTTATATAGTGTGACCATTAGAATACAGTCTAGCAGAGGTTAATGGGATTTAGAGTTCCCCAATTCTATTTGACTACTTTTATCCAGAGAAAGCCTATATATGGAATGCTGGGTTATTCTAAACTTCATGTTTAGATTATTGCAAAACATGATCTGTAGGGATGTCATTAAAACTAGATTGGAAACTTTGTAATATGGGGTGACAATTGTGTGGGATTAGGTTGCTTGACTATCCTGGGCTTTACCTAGCATTGAGCCATGGCAATTAAATTACACTATATAACACGATTTTAATTGGTTGTATTATAAAAACATGGAAATTAGTTTGTAGTTATTAAACTGCAAAAACTTTGTTTTTTCTGGACATGCTGCAGCACAATTTCCTATACTTTTTGAATGAATATATCATCGATTTTCAACCAATTCAATATAGCCACAAAAACAAAGTAAGTACTAGGCTTGGTTGATTCAAAAACAAAAAAAAGGTGCAAAACTCAGTTCAGATGCAAGGGGGCGCTGGTGGTTCGATTCGGAACCCCCTCTTTTTTAGACCACTACTGACAAAACTTGCCACTGTGGTAGAAAACATCCTCCTTTGTCATCATACTAAATTTCAATATGTTTAGATCAGGGGTGCTCATTAGGTCGATCGCAATCGACCAGTCAATCGTGGAGGCGGAACTGGCCAATCGCAGCCAGATTTCTGAAGGGCGTTTCTGCCCCGCACACAGTGCGCATCTTCCTCTGGGCTGCCCAGCTCAGGCTGCCCCTGGCACCTCCATCCTCAGTGCCGACTGCTGCCGTCGCAGTGTGGCCTGAGGAGGAAGAAGCTCGGCCGCTGTGAGGAGACAGCCCAAGGCGCAGGTAGGCCCCACCTCCCCTCAGCAGTCACAGCACAACCCCCAGGTGTTTGGGCCTTCGACTCCCAGAAGCCCTCGCCAGTGTGCCCAATGGCCGGGCATTCTGGGAGCTGAAGTCCAAAACACCAAACCCTTTCTGAGGGGCCAAGGCTCTGCCGCTCGCTTTCCCTCCCTCCCTCCTGGCGCCATGTGGGCATAGTCCAGCCCTGCTTCCCCCGGTGGAGAGAGCCAGAAAGAGAGAGAGTGAAGCAGCGTGCCATGGCCGGCGAGGTGGTGGCAGCAGCAGTGGCCAGGCCCAGCACCCGCCTGCCCTCCCCGTCGCCCGTGCAGAGGGACTTCTACTGGCTCCGCCCCTTCGTTGCCGGAGGTGAACGCGAGCAGGACGGAGGGAGGGAGGCAGGGAGGGGTGACCGGGCCCAGCTCCTGCTTGGAAGCCCTGCCGCACGTCTTCACCTGTAGCAGCCCCTGGCTTGTGGGCCTCTAGAGCAGGCATGGGCTAACTTGGGCCCTTCCTCCAGGTGTTTTGGACTCCAACTCCCACAATTCCTAGCAGCCTCAGGTCCCTTCCTTTCCCCCCTCAGCCGCTTACACGGAAGGGGCCTGAGGCTGCTAGGAATTGTGGGAGTTTGAGTCCAAAACCATTTCCTGCCAAAGCCTAAGATCTGCCACTGTGAGGAGTTCATCTGGATAGCAGCTTCAAGGTCTGTCTGCTTTCATTCTGCCTGTTTATATTTTGGAATGATGTCAGGGTGGGAGAAAGAACTCTTGTCTGGATGCATTTTTGAATGTTCCATTGGCCACATTGATCAGCGTTGAATGGCCTTGCAGCTTCAAGGTCTGTCTGCTTTCATTCTGCCTGTTTATATCTGTGGAATGATGTCAGAGCCCGCCGGGAGTGGCGGCATAGAAGCCGAATGATAAATAAATAAATAAGGGGGAGACGGAACTCTTGTCTGGATGCATTTTATGAGGTGTCCCTTATTTTTTTGCGAAAAATCACGTAAATGTCCCTTATTTCTTCTATCAAAATATGGGTAGGTAGATCATTTTGACTTGGTTGTTTTATAAGTAGCTCGCATGCTTAAAAAAGTGTGAGCACCCCTGGTTTAGAGTCTTAGTGCGAGCCCTCAGACGGCTTAAGTTGAACAAGCTGCCATCAGTACGATAGCGTGTGTGTGTGTGTGTGTGTGTGTGTGTGTGTGTGTATATATATATATATATATGCCTTCTTCGTCTTCGAGATCTGCCATAGCCCTTTGGAGCATCATGCGGAAGAAGATTGTAAATAGGGTTGGTGCAAGAACACAACCTTGCTTCACTCCATTTGTTATTAGAAAGGGCTCTGAGAGAGCATTGCCGTATCTGATTAGGATCATTGCCATTTTAAAAGATGGACAAAATAATGATTACAACACATATGTCAAATGAGACATCTGTGACACAGGGATACTTGTCTTTGAGCCATAAGTTGCTCAGACTCTCTGTCAAATGCACACCCAGCCCTCAAGTTCCAAGGACCCAATGCACAAAATAGATGTGGTTACTAGTTCATGCAACAGTCATCTGCACATGATGCCAGAACAAACTAATGCTGACAACTCAAAGCTGAAATTGGCTTCAAAGTCTTAGAATGAAGCCTTATAGGAATATATGTTTTAAGGAACAAGACACAGTGCCTTGCCAAATCAAGATGCATTGTAGTATTTTATTGACGATATTAATCTGGTGTTTTAAAAATACACTGTAGCCTAGATTAAATCATATTAGACAGATAATTCTATGTTACTTCTAACGGGAATGTTGAAAAAGGCATAATTATGAGGTGCTTTCCAGATGGGAACGAAAATAAGGTCACACAGACAAAAGGCTCACAGATTAAACTGGACAGAAGAAGAAAATGAAATAAATGCACTAGCAAAATTGCTAGATACGACAGTTCCATATTCTAAAATAAATCTAGGTTTGGCCATTATTTAATGCTGACCTATTATTTATAAATGGGCAAGAGTAGAACTAAAGATAGTTTAAGAGGAAGCCGAAAATCAGTGTAGCTTACTTACTTAGGCGATCCCTCGTTGTCCAAGTAGGATTGTCCTCCAAGATCGGTGTCCTGGCTGTGGACCCATAGGTGACTGTGGAGCCCTATTCTTGATCTGCATCTTCTCCTGCAGTGAGGGCATTGGTTTCCAGGTGGAAGGCGGTCCCGGTCGGGAGTGAAAAACAGCCTTTAAAAAGGAAATCCGGGGAATTTCATACATGCAAACCCCTCTAAAATCCATGGAATGAAAAATGAAAATGAGGCAGTTATACTTTCTCTTTTCAGCATTTTTTTCTGTGTTTTTTTGTCACTTTGCAATTTTGTATGCGTAGATTTAAAAACAATGCAACCGCATCCTGCTACAAATTCAATTCCAATCCACATAAAGAGCAAGTAGAAGACAGATGTGGGAATGGCATGTTGGTATGGGCAGAGTTGCAAAACAGGTTTTATGAGTCTACAGTCATTCCATCATAAAGAATTGTATTGGGCCTAGAATAGAAGAGTAATATAGAACACAAAATGCACAAAAATGCAATGACCAGAGGATGTATTTATTTATTTATTTATTTGCATAATTTATATTCCGCCCTTCTCACCCCGCAGGGGACTCAGGGTGGATTACAATGCACATATACAGACAAACATTCAATGCCATTTGACATACAACATATATAGACAGACATAGAGGCAATTTAACATTCCAGCTTCTGGCCACCAGGAGGAGCTGTCGCATTCCTTCATTCTTTTTTGTGTACTTCCTGGATATTTTATGTCCTCGTAAATCAATTAAATTTAGCCTCCCCACACAAAGTGGTACCTAAATTTCCTACTTGGCAGATGCAATTGTCTTTTGGGTTGCAAAGGTCGACAACGAGCTACACCAGGGCTGCCCTGGAAGTCGATCCCAGGACCTAAGGAGGTCGATCCCAGCTGGATGGGGCACTTCTAGAGGGGGCGGAGCCATGCTGCACCAAGCCCCACCCCCTCCCCCGGCTTCAACGCTACCACAGCTTCTCCAGGCTTGAGGAGGGTAGTGCCAAGCCAGTAGTGGCTAGTTATGCTACCACTGGCTTGGCACTACCTTCCTCAAGCCTGGAGAAGCTGTGGTAGTGCTAAAGCCAGTGGGGGGAGGGGCGGAGGCAGGCCACGCATAGCCCCACCCCCTCCCCCGGCTTCAGCGCTACCACAGCTTCTTCAGCCTTGGGGAGGGTAGTGCCAAGCCAGTAGTGGCTAGTTATGCTACCACTGGCTTGGCACTACCTTCCTCAAGCCTGGAGAAGCTGTGGTAGTGCTAAAGCCAGTGGGGGGAGGGGCGGAGGCAGGCCACGCCAAGCCCCACCCCCTCCCCCGGCTTCAGCGCTACCACAGCTTCTTCAGCCTTGGGGAGGGTAGTGCCAAGCCAGTAGTGGCTAGCTATGCTACCACTGGCTTGGCACTACCCTCCTCAAGCCTGGAGAAGCTGTGGTAGCGCCAAAGCCAGAGAAGGGGGCGGGCCCAGACTGTGCAAAGCCCCTCCCCCTCCGCCAGCTACAGCTCTACCACAGCTTCGTCAGCCTTGAGGAGGGTAGTGCCAAGCCAGTAGGGGCTAGCTATGCCATCACTGCCTTGGCACTACCCTCCTCAAGGCTGGAAAAGTTGTGGTAGAGCTAAAGGCAGAGAGGGGCGGAGCCAGGCCGCACCAAGCCCCTCCCCTCCCCGTGCTCTGCCCTGTTTCTCTCTCGGTAGATTTTTCTGACTTGGTTTTATTATAAGTAGCTTGCATGCTGAAAAAGTGTGGGCACCCCTGAGCTACACAATTGGTCGAGAGCTCACCCTGACCTGGGCAGGCCTCGAACTCATGACCTTCTGGTCAGTAGAGATCTTATGCAGCTGACATCCAGCCAGCTGCACCACATTTTTAATGGAAGGAGCAATAGCACCAGCATAATTGATTGTACAGTTATAGTATTAACCAACGAAGTCAGAATAATCTAGGCCAGTGTTTCTCAACTTGTGAGTCACCAGATGTTTTGGCCTTCAACTCCCAGAAATCCTAACAGTTGGTAAACTGGCTGAGATTTCTGGGAATTGTCGGCCAAAATACCTGGGGACCCACAGGTTGAGATCCACTGATCTAGGCCATCACATTTTCAACTTCTGTGTATGTTGTGACAGCTAGATAATGAAAAACAATGACAGAAAAAGAAAAGAAAATCAACTCATTTGAAATGTAGTATAGGAATAAAGTTCTATAGAGACTATGGACTGCTAAAAAGATAAATCAATGGGTCCTAGAGCAAATAATACCCAAGCCCTCTATAAATCTACATAACTAAACTGAGATTATTGTACTTTTGGGTAAACTGTAAAATGACATAATTCACTAAAAATAGCAATAATGCTTGGCAAAGTAGAAAGCAGCAGCGAAGGAGGAAGAATGCATTATAAGTGAATTGATTCAATCTACAGTTCAGAATCTGCAACGGTTAGGGTTGCCACATGTCCCGCATTATACGGGACGTCCCATATTTCGGCTCTAAATTTTGTGTCTCTTATTTTAGCCTTATTTTAGGGTGTGTGGAAGGTGCCTGGGATTTATTCTTGAGTCAATGCAGCTGTTTGCCTCCTGCCTTCGCCATGCGTGCTTAGCTGTTGAACTTGAGGGGATTTCTTTTTGGATAGGATTGTTTTCTGGAGCCGGTGAGATTATGGGCCCTTCCAGACAGGCCCTATATCCCAGGATCTGATCCTAGGATTTCTGTTTATCCCAGATTATCTGGCAGTATGTAGTACAATGCATTAGGTATGACAAAACATGCAGAAACATACTATGTACTGTTAAGAGGGTGTAAGTCAGTTTCTTTTATGAATTTCAATCATTATCTTATTCTGTTAATAAAACTATTTATACCTAACGTTTGATTTTCAAGTTTTTATGAAGTGTCCCTTATTTTTGTGAAAAATCCCATATGTTTAGGTAAATGTCCCTTATTTCTTACATCATAAAGTGGCAACCCTAGCAACAGTGGAGAAGGTTATTAAAGACTGGGGCCTCTTCTACACTGTCACATAAAATCCGGATTATCTGCTTTGAACTGGATTATATGACAGTGTGGACACTTACAATGCAGTTCAAAGCAAATCATGTAGATCAGGGCTGCCAGGAAGTCGAGTGCGATCGACCAGTCGATCGTGGGACCAAAGGAGGTCGATCACAGCCAGATGGGGCGCTTCTCAGAAGGGGCGGAGCCAGGCCGCGCCAAGCCCCTCCCCTCCCCAGCTTCGGCACTCCCAGCAGCTGCTTCAGCCTTGAGGAGGGCAGGGCCAAGCCAGCCTTGTGCAAGCTATGCCACCACTGGCTTGGCACTGCCATTGTCAAGCCTGGAGAAGCTGCTGGGAGCTTGTCACGACTTGGCCTTTGAGACCTTGGGGCAGGGTGGACCCTTCTGTGTTAGATCCCACCGCTGCCACCAATTAACATGTGACAACTTGGCGTATTAATTAAAGTCTGGAGGATTTAAAAACTCTTCTCGGTATTACTGCCACCAACCTAAAATATTAATTTCAGGATTTTCTTTATTTAAAAACACCACCCTACAGCTAGTCCAGCATTCTGTATCACACAGTGGCCCACCAGTTGTACACGGGGATCTCGAGCAGAAGGGAGGGCAAAACCCTGACCTGCTCCTGACCCCCCACAACCAGTACCCAGGGAAATCCTGCCTACCTCAACCAACTCCGAGGTGGCACTTGAATAAACTTCTTTAGGAAGTTTATGAGGAACACGAAAGACACTGGGCTGGATGACACAGCTGCTGCAAAGAGTACCACAGAGGCTTTTCTTTAAAGTTAATGAATTAAACGTTTATTAACTTAACAGGCACAGATCGTATGGGTTCTTCAACTGAGGCACGAGAGCGTATGGTTAATTAACAAGATGGTTCAACAGCGTGACGGTTACAGCTAAATTGCTTCTTAATCTTAGATGTTCAATGTTACACAGACAGTGTTAGACTTGCTTGAACTAGAACTCACTCCCACTAATATCTAAACTAGTTGAGAGCTATCCAATAAACAACTATCCTAGATAGTTCACTACAGAGCTTTGATACCGAGGCTCAATACTCTAACACCCGAGCTGTGATACAGAGGCCCTAGACTCTAAACAGAGCTTTGATACAGAGGCTCTATACTCTAACAGAGCATTATTACAGAGGCTCTTTACTCTGGAGTCCTGACCAGGAGCTGTCAGCAACTCTCCACTCTCTGTGAGAGCTTGACACGAAACTGCTCCTCTCTCTTCGAGAGCTTGTCAAGAACTGGCAAATAAGCCCTGACTCTCTCCCTCCAGTGGTTCGGCTCCTCCCCCAACTCAGAGCTCCTCCCCAGGCAGCTCTCTCCTTAACTCCTCCCAGGGAAGACTCCTAAACCACTCCCCCTTCTCCTGGCTGCTCTATCTGCGAAACTGCCAGGCTGGTCTGGGCCCTGCCTTAAATGGGTGAGTTCCTCATAGAGCTCCAAAGCCAGAGGGGAGGGGCGGGGCTTGGTGCGGCCTGGCACCACCCTCTCTGGCTTCCACTCTACCAGCAGCTTCTCCAGGCTTGACGATGGCAGTGCCAAGCCAGCCTTGTGCTAGTTATGCCACCACTGGCTTGGCACTGCCATCCTCAAGCCTGGAGAAGCTGCTGGGAGCTCCAAAGCCATAGGGGAGGGGCGGGGCTTGGCGCAGCCTGGCTCCGCCCCCTCTGGCTTCCGTTCTACCAGCAGCTTCTCCAGGCTTGAAGATGGCAGTGCCAAGCCAGTGGTGGCATAGCTAGCACAAGGCTCCCTTGGCACTGCCATCCTCAAGCCTGGAGAAGCTGCTGGTAGAGCTGAAGCCAGAGGGAGGCGGAGCCAGGCCGCACCAAGCCCCGCCCCCACCCCTCTCCTCTCCAGCCTTGAGGAGGTAGGTAGATCTTTCTGACTTGGTTTTATTATAAGTAGCTCGCTGAAAAAGTGTGGACACCCCTGATGTAGATTATCTGATTTGATAATCTGGATTATACTGCAGTGTAGAAGGGGCCTGGGGCTCTTGGAGGATTCCCATTAATAGGATTCCCGTGTGCTAAAGCATATGATGCATATGTGATCCAGATATTACATTTCCAATACAGAATTTAATAAAGGTCAAGGCAGATGCCATTTTCAAGTCAATTTGTGACAGATATTTACAGATAATGTGATAGTCATTTATGATCAAAAAGCATGCAATATCTGTTCAACATACATTGCTTGAAGCATTTTTGTGGATTGCAATCTTTTGGCAGGTACAGTGATGATTTGACCAACTCTGCTTTAGAAATTAAATAGACTAATTTCCTGGATGGACAGACAAAGCATTTATCAGACTACAGAGACTGGGAAACACTCATACGGGAGAGTAATGGTTTACAGTGGGATCATAGTGGGAATTGTGCCTTTGTTCTGAGCTGCACAACAAACAACAAACGGGTCTATATACAATATAACCTCAATAAATCAAGGATATAAACAAAGATAATTCAATAATAATTATTATATACTAAACAAATGTAATACGTACAGTGCTATAGTACATTAATTGATCGAAATAACAAGTCAATATACAGTATACACATACATATCGCCGTCCTGTGGGGATTTTTATTGTGGGAGTGGGGGTCAATTGTGCTTTTATGATGCCTTTTTATCTGTTTTATCTGTTTTCATGTGTTTTTACCCGTTTTACCGTTGTAAACCGCTCTGAGCTCCGGAGAGAGCTGTCTACAAAATTGAATAAATAAATAAATAAATAAAATATGCATATAATCCGCATTAAAATAAACCTTGTTATACAAACGCACTAACGTGAATAATATCCACACTGTTGTTATCAACATCAAACAAGTCCTGGATAAGGGTAAGTATATAGTGCTTGAAGACTACTAATATCCAACCTTACGCAACCACGCCAGTTGGTAAGTAATCCATGTCTGAGGGATAAATGGTAAATGGACACAGAGGGTGAACGCTGCATAGCGGGTCGTAGAAAATGCAGATTATATCCAAGTAAGTACTCAACAATGCATAAACACAGACGTCAGATGAAATGAAGGCAGAAATCGGCAAAATGGAGAGTTTGAAAATTCAAGTGGAGTCCTCAACAATATTTGGAGCAGTAGCCTGCCCACAATGCTAGGAGACGTAGCCTGCCGATGGGATGGAATCTAAGCAGTCGGGGGCTCGAAATAACCCGTTTCGCTCACAGGAAGAGCTTTCTCAAGGCATACACAATGCAGTATTATAATCTAAGACGTCCATTCGATAGAAGGTCAATATTTCTTTAAATGATAGAAATGCAGCACGCGAACTCCATAATAGGGATGTAACTAGTGTTGTGAGCCACCCTGAGTGCCCGTTTGGGGTGAGAAGGGTGGAATATAAATGTGGCAAATAAATAAATAAATAAATCAGGATGTGAGCTCTGAATCCAGTTCTTTGCCATTTGTATTTTTGATCATTTTTATATGATACCATCCATTTTATGTCCAATGTTTGTAATTTTTTTCTTCCACTTAGAGTGAGGCAGGAGAAGACAGATACTGTTCGCTGCATTAAGTCTTGCCGTCCGAACGATGTCAACTGTGTGTTAGATCCAGTTCACACCATTTCTCACACCGTCATCTCACTGCCCACATTCCGGGAATTCACAAGGCCTGAAGGTAAAGAGGTTTTCTTATTCTGTATGAACATCACCTGTAGAAATCTTAATTGAAAGCATATCTACCTGGGCAGGACTTTCTGGGGCCAGTATGGAGTGGAGCACTACACTGGCCTGTGTCATTCTTGCCTATCCCATGTAAATATTAGGCCTGGTTAGGTTTTTTGTATCTTGATCAAATTTGTATTAAATTCGATTCTAAATTAGTTTTGAAGCATTTCTGAAACGCTTTAAGCAACCCAGAAGTGAATTACCAAATTCGAAGTTGCCGCCATTTTCGGAAAGGAATCGCCATTTTCGGAAAGAGTTTTCCCTTCCCTGGCCTTCCCTTCCGGGTTTGGAAGCCCATGCTTTCCCTCCGCTTCTGAACGGCCCTGTTCAGAAGTGGAGGGAAGGCCTGGGCTTTCAAACCAGGTTTGAAAGTTAACTATGGATGACGCGGGAGGGAAGAGATGCACTTCCAAACTGGGTTTAACAGGGCTCCTGCTGCAGGTCCCTCTCTTCCTCGAGAAAGACCTGGGCCAGGAGCCCTGTTAAACCCGGTTTGGAAGGCATGGGTTTGAAAGCTCATGCCTTCCCTCCGCTTCTGAACTTCTGCAGCTTGGCAGGAAAAGGAAGGGGGGGGGAAGAGTCGGGAAAAGGAGGAGGAGGAAGGAGGAGGGTTGTTAAACCCAGTTTGGATGCAGATAATGAAGCCATTCCAAAATTTCAGAATCAATCCGAAACAATTTTGAATTTTTGCCAAAAAAAATTCAGAAGGCATTCAGATTCAAAGCGCTAGCGCCCCCTACATCCAAAACCATTTTTGAACCATTTTTTTCTTGATCCACCAGGCCTAGTAGTTATGCCCTAAGGATCAAATGACCAGCTGCTTCAGAAAAATTGTTCCATGGTGCTAAAATGGAGCGTAGCCCTCACGTACACGGAAGACAGCATAGGGTAACATTGCTTCCTTTAAAGCAGTGTTTCCCAACTGCTGTGACGCGGCACACTAGTGTGCTGCGAAGGACCTCCTGCTGTGCCGCGAGAAATGCTCTCTGCCCCCCCCCATCCTTCCTCCCTCCTCCTGCCGAACTCCTGCTGCTTAGGGGAGGAGGAGGAAGGGCTGGGCGGCGGCGAAGAAAAAGAGGATGGGGCCAGGGCGCCGCCTCCTTCGGCCGTTTCCCCAGCCAGCCTCCAATCCGCGGTGACTCCCGCCCCTTGCTCGCTGAAGCCACGCAGAGGAGGAGCCCCGCCCACTGAAGCCCGTCCACTGCTCATGCTCCTCTTCTGTGGAAGAGCTGAAGCTGGGGGGAGGGGGCAGGGCATGGTGCGGCCTAGCTCCGCCCCCTTCCCCCAGCTTCCGCACTCCCAGCAGCTGCTCCAGCCTTGAGGGGACAGTGCCAAGCCAGCATTGTGCTGGCTCTGCCACCGCTGGCTTGGCACTGCCCCCTCAAGGCTGGAGAAGCTCTGGGAGAGCTGAAGCTGGGGGGAGGGGGCGGGGCATGGCATGGCCTGGCTCCACCCCTTCCCCTCAACTTTGGCACTCCCAGCAGCTGCTCCCAGCAGGCCACCATCCCCCAGCCGTTCTTTACTGTGTGAGAGTGTCATTTTGTGTCATTTTGGTTGGTGGTGTGCTCCCAGATTTTTTTAATGTTAAAAGTGGGCCGTGGCTCAAAAAAGGTTGGGAAAGACTGCTTTAAAGAAATAAACCTGGAGTCCTTGTGTCATTTCATACCAGGAGAAAACACTTTCAAGTCATAGTTCCATTATTCCAATTGCAATATTAAATCACTTGGGAAATTTTTTTAAAAAAAATTGTAAAGATTGGACTAGATTGTGTTGTTTTAGCTGAGTTTTTTTTTTTTTAAAAAATTGCACTTGAACTAAAATTTAATATTACAACTAGTGCAATTCTATTCGAATGTTTACTTTCTGTGTGTTTTAATTGTATTGTTTTTGAAAATTGTGTTCTAACCCTAGGGAAAAGTGGTATGATGAGGACGACTTTCCCCTGAGAAGTATTTCCTAAACCTCTTCTACACCGCCATATAAAATCCAGATTATCTGCTCTGAACTGGATTTTATGACATGTAAACTGAGATAATCCAGTTCAAAGCAGATAGTGTGGATTATCTGTTTTGATAACCTGGATTATATGGCAGTGTAGAAGGGGACCTAGTTGCCTGATATAAAATAACGTAACTTGAAATGTTTGTTGATTTGGTCTTCCTCCACCTTTTCCTCCCAGATTTCTAATTTCTGAAGCAAACTGTACTAGACTGTTTTCAATGAATGTTTTTCCCCCCCATATCACATTTAGTATATTTACACTACATTTTCCTTCAGAGATCATTTTTCTCCGCGCCATCACGCCAGCTTATCCAGCCAATCAAGCAGACATCATATTTGATATAACAGAAGGAAATTTACGTGATTCCTTTGATATCATCAAGCGCTATATGGAAGGCATGACTGTTGGTAAGAAAGTACTTTTTTTTCCTTCAAACTACAGTCTGTCATTTATTTACACATGCACAGGGATCTCTTGGTTTCCAGGAATTTGTTTCCAAGATCCCCTGTAGACACAGTAGTAGTATAGGCTTCGTTTACTACTTCTTATGCTACACTTCTTATTACTACTTTGTTTACTACTTCTTATGTAGTATAGGCTTCTTTTAAGGACACAGATGGCTCTATTACTGTAAAATGAAAATCCAGTAGCACAAACCAAATATTAATCTGGATCCACAGAGTGACATTTCCATCACCATCACAAATGAGCAGTTAACTTTATCTCCCTGTAGGTTGACAGCACCTATTCCAAATTGGTGCTATATGATAATTAGACTTTTCAAAATATCAATTACCATCTATCTATCTATCTATCTATCTATCTATCTATAATGCTCAAATGAGGCTGAAGTAAACAAAAGAACCACTGAACAGAATCACACCAAATTTGACAGAAAAACCTCTCACAACGCAAGGTGTGACCAACAAAACTAAAAAAATCCTAAACATAACTTACAAATCCTAAATCCTAAAAAAGGAAAAGATGCCACTAAGGCCCTTGCCTTTCCATTCTCAGCCACTTCAGAATGTTACGTAGAATGCTGAGGTGGACCAATCAGAGCCCATATGCAAATAACACCACAGTGGCAACCACTCACCATTTCTGACACTCTCAAGCCCTTGCCTTTCCTCTCTCAGCCACTTCTTAGAATGTCGAAGCTGGTCAATCAGAAGCCAAATGCAAATAATACCACAGTGGGAACCAATCGGAAAGCTGCCGCATATCCACACTCTGCGCACACACACACACATACATACAAACATAATATAATGTTACTGCTATATATTACTATATTAAATACACTCATAGAATAGAGTTAGAAGGGACTCCACCATGGTATTAGGGGAGAACAGACAAGAAGGAAGAAGAGAAGAAAGGAGGGAGGGAAAAAGGGAAGGAATGCAAGGGGGAAAAGGGGAAGGAAGGAAAGAGAGAATGAGGGAGGGAAAGAAGGAAAGAGAGAAGGCAGGCAGGCAGGCAGGCAGGCAGGCAGGCAGGCAGGCAGGCAGGCAGGCAGGCAGGAAGGAAGGAAGGAAGGAAGGAAGGAGGTACCAAACGAAGGAAGAAGAGGAAGTAGAAAGGAAAGAAAAAAGAAAGGAAAGGCAGGAAAGAGGTAAAGAAGGAAGGGAGGAGAAAAGGAAATAAAAAAATGAAAGAAGGAACGAAACAGGGAGGGAAGAAAGGAGAGAAAAAGTAGGGGGGGGAGAGAGAAGGAAGGATGAAACCGAAGAGTGAAAGAAGGAATAAAATAAAGAGGTAGAGAAGGAAGAAAGGAGAGAAAGGGAAAAAGGGGAAAAAAAGGGGGGGGAGGAATAGGTAGGCACCTCTCTTTCATAATAGTCCAGCTAGCTAGCTACCTCTACTTCGAAAATTCTTACTATAGGCCACAGCAACGTGTGGCAGGGCACAGATAGTCAATTATATAAAAAGGATTCTGGCGGTGGATCTACTCTCTAGAATTAAAGTGGTATGCCATTGGATGTGTCTTTTTACAAAGTCTTTAGCTTTGTTGGAGGAAGTGCTGGTGCCTTGTCATGCTACAACTCCCAGGACTCCATAGCCTTGAACCATGGCAGTTAAAGAGGTGTCAAACTGCATTAATTCAACCATATAGATGCAGCTTGTGACACTAGAGTTCAAATCCCTGCTTTGCCATGCAAACTCTCTGGGCAAGTCGTACTCTCTCAACCCAAAGCAAGGCAATTGTTACTCACCTCTGAACAGATCCTGTCATAGAAAGTTCTGTGATTGATTCACCTTAGGGTTGCTGTACATTGAAAATGACTTGAAAGCAACAATAACACTCAGGCCCCTTCTACACTGCCATATAAAATCCAGATCATCTGCTTTGAAATGAATTATATGGCTGTGAAGACTCATTAAATCCAGTTCAAAGCAGTTTATGTGGATTATATGATTGGATAATCTTGATTATATGGCAGTGTAGAAGGGGACATATATTGCTAGTGAGTGCCTTGAGGACAGGAGAGAGACAGGAGAAAGATTTTAAAAAGACAATTCACTCTGGCTGCACCAATATTTGACTCTGCTCTAACCCCCATTGACACGTGGGATGTGCTGGACTTCTGATAGATATTCTTGTATTAGGAAAAAAAGTATTACATTGTTACATATATTACATGAAATGTCATGAATTTCATTAAGATTTATTATCAGCAAATGTTTGATTTGCATATCCATTTTACATACCTATATACTTCTATAATTCTTAAATGGAAAGGGTTCGTGCATGGAAAAAGCTTAACAAGCCCTGCTTTGTTCCATAAATGTTGGCATTGGTAAATGTTTATTTTGGTTTCTACACATCATGACGTGATCGTCAACTTTCAAGTTTTAATAGTTTTGGTTTAGAAAGTTTAAAATACTATGGAGACCTGTGATAATGGACATTCCCGTTATCTAAACCAGTGTTTCCCAACCAGTGTGCCGTAGCACACTAATGTGCCGTGAGCGATCATCAGGTGAGCCGTGGGAAATTGGAACCTCCAATACCCTTTCTTCCCCCTCCTGCTGAACACTTTTTCTTCTCCACTCGGACTCCCTTCTTCCCAGCCTTGCTCTGTGAGTGTGTTCAGGAGGGGGGAGGAAGGAAGACGTGGGGCGAGTGTGCGCAGTAGCACCCACACAGGTCACGTCTTCCTCCCTCCCCCCTCCCCTCCTGAACACACTCACGCTGCCCCCTTGGGTCAAAATGGCGGCAGAAGCGGCAGTGTGAGCAAAGCGAGCAGAGCAAGGCTGGGAAGAAGGGAGCCAGAGTGGAGAAGAAAAAGTAAGTGTTAGGCAGGAGGGGGAAGAAAGGATGCGAAGTGAAGGGGGAGGAAGAGGTCTTTGTCGAAAGTTGGCATGGGCAAACTTGGACTTTCCAGGTGTTTTGGACTCCAACTCCCACCATTCCTAGCAGCCTCAGGCCCTTTTCCCACTTAAGCAGGAAAAAGCCTCAGGCTGTTAGGAATGGTGGGAGTTGAAGTCCAAAGCACCCAGAGGCCACATATTTGTGTGAGATGAGCTTCTCTAGCTTGACTGCGATAAAAACTAAACACAGAGACTGGCAGCTGTTGGCAAGACCTTTGTGTGTCCAAAGTAAAGTTCAAACTGGAACGCGGGTTGCTATAGCACAAAAAAGTATTCAATATCTGTATCCAAGTAATTTATTTGGCATTCATTTAAAAATCACTTGATCGTAAAGTCATATATCTTCCCAAATGGGGGTGTGGAATTCTTCAGGATAATTGATCAAAATATAATATCACACAGCCCTCTCTTCCGGAGTCAACTCAATATTTATATTCATTCACAATCTCATAATATTTGTAATATTTGTGATTATGGGGCTTGGAGGGTCGACGGACTATGTATCTAACGGCCCTGCCGTTTCGCCAGGGGGACCTGGCTTCATCGGGACCCCAAAGAATAATATTTAAAATTCCACTGGTCCGAACATCTATGAGTTAGAAACAAAATAATACATATATCAACATTTTGCGATTCGAATTAGCCCACCAGTTAAGCAGGACAACCATTATAAAAAAGGCTTACAAATTTTATAATTTCATACATACCAATCCATTTATCATCAACGTAAATATATTTCTGAGTGGACGCAGCCACTGCTTCACAATGTAGTCAACGGACAACACATAACACCGGAGGTCTCGGTTACATACACTCTGGTTTCTCTCCAGGTGAAACCTACTCCAAAATCTCACTGATTGATAGGCAATCATTATGGCCTAGAGGTAATTCGCTTTTTAGGGAATGAATCCAGAATACTTCTCTCTGATGTAATAGTTGTTTTTGATCTTGATATGGTCGTGGTGCAATTATTTCTAGTACAAAAATTTTAAAGTCATCAAAATTATGATGTTGTTTGAAATGGGTATACAGCGGAGAAGATTCATTGCGTGTTTTAAATCTCGATCGGTTCTTGCGCCCTTGTACGCAGATCACGCCCACTTGAGTTAGAAATATATTTACGTTGATGATAAATGGATTGGTATGTATGAAATTATAAAATTGTAAGCCTTTTTATAATGGTTGTCCTGCTTAACTGGTGGGCTAATTCGAATTGCAAAATGTTGATATATGTATTATTTTGTTTCTAACTCATAGATGTTCGGACCAGTGGAATTTTAAATATTATTCTTTGGGGTCCATGAAGCCAGGTCCCCTGGCGAAACGGCAGGGCCTTAGATACATAGTCCGTCGACCTCCAAGCCCCATAATCCGGATTACAAATATTATGAGATTGTGAATGAATATAAATATTGAGTTGACTCCGGAAGAGAGGGCTGTGTGATATTATATTTTGATCAATTATCCTGAAGAATTCCACACCCCCATTTGGGAAGATATATGACTTTACGATCAAGTGATTTCTAAATGAATGCCAAATAAATTACTTGGATACAGATATTGAATACTTTTTTGTGCTATAGCAACCCGCGTTCCAGTTTGAACTTTACTTTTGGACAGCGTTGAGCACACCCTTCCTCTTTCCTACTACAAGACCTTTGTGTGTGTCTTTCTGCCATTCCTGCCAGGATATCTATGTTGTGTTCATTGAAACAGGCCCAGGATTCACACTGAGCGTATAAATACATTTAAAAACATATTAACTATATGTATTACTGTGTTAGAGTGTCATTTTGTGTCATTTTGGTTGGTGGTGTGCCCCAGGATTTTGTAAATGTAAAAAATATGCCGCGGCTCAAAAAAGGTTGAAAAACACTGATCTTAACAACATCATTGAGGGGTACAGTCTCTCCTCTGGATAAATGAAGGAATAATAATAATAATAATCTTTATTTATACCCCACCACCATCTCCCCAATGGGGACTCGGGGCAGC